>JAZKJV010009884.1:0-600000 GCA_037367405.1 Ottelia alismoides | reverse complement strand
CCCCTTCCCTCAAGCAATCTGCTGAGGGAAGGACCAAAAATTAGAAAAATCCCAAAAAGAGACAACTGATAGAGTTTAACGAGCAGATGGTAGACAGATTTCAGATCCAGCTGACTCTTCAAGAAGCACTTGAGCATAATCCTCTTTTTTAGAAGAACCTTAGAGAGAAGACCACCATTCATAGGAAGAAGAGGAGCAATCACAATGCAAAAATACATGTGCTCACTCGTGCCACTTGCTTCGCCATCTAGAATCAATTGTCATCCAAGAGACCCGATGCAGACACTCCTTATGTAAGATGCCACATCCATGAGAAGCAGTTCGACCGGACTCTAATAGACAACAGATCCTTGATTAACCTCCTCTTGGCTTCCTTACTCGATGATGAAACTCGATTTCATCATCTTAATTTGCCTATTTTAAACCCCTTGCTTAAATGTGTATCGATAAAAACCAGATAATGTCTTGTAATTATCAGAGTCTTGAATAAATTAAAAAACCACAAAAAATGTCAAAATTAAAATCATGGTGTTTTTAGCCTCGAAAATACCCTCAAAATTTTTTTCTATCTTTAAATGACCTCATCTCCATTTTTGGTCAACATGAAACTTGTAGATCTCATCGAGATCTACAACTTTCATGTTTTGAGTTTTTCCAAATTCGACAATTTGACTCCTCAAAAACCAAATTCTAACTTCTAACAATCTGATTGGGCCACGTGGCCCTTTCTGGTTGAGCCATGTGGCCTGGTGCCTTTGACCTTGCCGTCATCGCTTCCAGCCGTTGGATCTCTTCTTGATCAACGGCCCTACTATCGTCACACATCCTCTTCTTTTCAGCCCTCCAATCAAGCTCCTGACTTCATCACCGCCATCCGCTAGCGCCAGTCCCTCCTCACGCCACGCATCACACTCTCCGCCGTTCGATCATATTCTGAAGCTTAGATCCCCACCATATATCCCCGCAACCATTTCTAGCCCTCTGATTACGGTCCAGATGTGATCTGGGCCGCCCGCTTCCGCCTGCTTATGCACTCTCCACGTGACAACAGCCTGGGCCCTCCGATCATGGTGCCCTCGATCAGATCTAAGCCGTTGGATAGCGCCCGTTGTTCGGCCGTTGGATCTCAAGATCCAACGATCGAAGCTTCGTCACCTACCTCCAGCCTCCCTCACTCCCACGTTCTTCACCTCGCAAACCACGTTCACCCTTCTCATTTTCCCCGAGTCTTCATCCATCTTCTCCACTCGCCCATCATCCACGACCCACGCGGACGCTCACGCCATCCATAATCCCCCTTCGCTCGCTCCATCTTTCCCATACAAACCACGTCGCCCACCTCCGAAGCTGCCATCTTCACCCCTTAAATACTCCATCGCCGCCACCGATTCTAGGTGTCCACCTTTACGTGAGGGATGGACCAGCAAACCTCCGCCTCTCGGTGACAGCGAGAGGGCGGCATGGAGCGCAAAGACTGCCATATCCTCCAGTGTTGACCCCTGGCCCATCACGACCATGATTGCGATGGCTCAACCTCGCCTAGTTGCTCCGAGGGGTCGTCGGACTACAACGATGACCCGAGCTCCCCTCGGAGCTCAAGCACAGACCATCACCTCCATCTCCGACCAGGTAAGTATCTAACCTCTTTTTCTGTATTTTTCCTATATTTTATTTGAATTACCTAGGCTATTTCCGATACTTCCACCATTGTCTGACCCCCATTCAAGCTTCACCGCACATCCCCCACCTTCGCGTCGCTTTCCGATCATCTTCCATCTTTCTCCACTACCTGAACACCTCCTCCACCTTCATCCTCCTTCGCCGGAGATGAAGAGCACCGGGGCTCCACCTCCCTTCACTCATGTGCCCTCCATTTCACTCACTCGCGCATGTCCTATGCTTCGGCTATGCAACTAACGCTGCAGGTCCTCGAGACCTCAATGGTCGGAATCCTCGCCGGAGATATTTTTCTGCAGCTCAGCCTCCGTCTTTCAGAAATGGTTAGTCATGTCCAGGTTGCTCGGCGCATCCCCATGGGCTCCAGCTACATTACCAATCTTCAACGGAGTTCTGGGGACCTTCATCGAGTAAGCTAGAAGGCGGCAGAGCTCGGGGGGCCTTTACCAGAGATCAGAACTCGCCACCAACCTTTAGCAGAGGAGGAAACACAACCACCGTTGGATATATCTATTCCAGTGTTCATCCAACGGTCCAGAGGAGGACACGCCTACGACTTCACGCAGCACAAGAGACGTCAGATCTTCTTGATCTGACGGATGACAAGAGTCCATGCGTCAGCTCCAGACGTTGTCCTAGCCATATAACCGGACCTTTAGGTTCGGATCTGTCGAGCCTGCATCGAGCCTTCATAGAGCTTTGAGCCTCACGAGCCTCGCCTGAACCCGAGCCTGGAGGCTCGTCCATGCCAGACCTAGCCGAAGCTACCCGAAGCTCCTCCGAGCCTTAGAGTCGCTCGAGCCTAGAAGAGCACGTGCATATCACGTGCCCTCTGGGCAAATTTCACAGAGGCCCTCCGGAGTCTTAAATTTTGCAACCCGGTCCTGGATCACGTGCATACCACGTGCATATGGGTATTTTGCATTTATGCCCTCGCGGGTTTTCATAATTGCAAAAATACCCCTGTGCGTGTCGGTAATTTACAGGGAAGGTCCTGAACTTTCTTTAATTATATTTTAGTCCCTCATAGGGACCTGTTTGCTAGTTATCTTTCATGTTTTCTTATGTTTATGCCCCTGACTTCACTCGTGTATATCTTGAGCATCCTAGTTCCGATTGAGTCGATTTTAGTGGCGTTTTGAAGCTCTTCTCATTGTCTTCCTTATGGCATGCTTTTATTTCAGATTTGACACAACGAAGTTTAATGTATTATTTTATTGTCTAAGTGTCTGGATTTCCATGTTTCTCATGCTTGATTTTTACATGAATAAAGAGAGCTTTATTATTTGATCCTGATTTGACTTCTATTTTAAATGGCTCAAGTATTTCTGATCTAGGGCATATTTGTGTTGCATTTCATCGCATCTAATTGCATGATTAAAAATAAAATAAAAATTGCATGTTTTACATTTGTTTAATGCATTGTCTTGTCTTCTTGCATTGTTTGACCTATTGTTCTTTTACTCAACACTTAATAAATAAATAAAAGTTTGATTAATCACGAGAGAGGCTCGTGTCCCTGAGTTCGACCTTGGTTTCTTACCAAGTAAAATAAATTCATGACCATTTGATTTTATTGACATATCCAGATTAGATGGTCTTTGATGGACCGAATCCAGCCTGGTTGCGATGATCTTAAGTGATAATCCCGCACTCTTAAAGGGTCGGATTCACGGTTCATCACTCGACCGATTCGAGTTTGTCCCTCTAAGATAGAGCTGGACAGTTCTCCAGTTTGCAGATAGATCTGTCAAGAGGCCGAAGGGGTAATTAAAGGACGTTTTCATCACAATTGATGGACTGAATTTCCCCATGGACTTCATTGTGTTGGAAAAGGAGATTCATGAATGCGTGACTGATACCCCCATCAGTTTAGGATGATCTTTCCTTGCCACAACCAAGGCATTGTTCAATCATGATAACAGGAAGGTATACTTTCACATCGAGGGAGTGAGTATACAAATATAGACAATTGAGGAGATCAGAGCAAGAGATTCAGCTTGCTCCGAGCCAATTTCAGAGTAGATGACTGATTCAGAGCTAGACGTACACCGAGAGTGTGATTTTGTGATTACAGATGATGAAGTAGTTTGGACAGATCTAATTTCACAAGAAAAAATGTTGATTAATCTGCGCCAACTCTTGGTAAAAGCAATGGAGCTAGCCAACAAAAATAATACAAATCAAAGAAAAATCATTGTTGAAAGAAAAGCTCTCATTCCACAAAGTCAATCATTAAAGAGCTTCCACCAAGAGGCAAGCGCTCCCATCCATTTCAAAGTGTCCACTTGGACCACTGCTATTAGGACCAGGATTCGGGCTTGCACCAAAAAAGGTCTCTGCATCGTAAATGTAACAAGTCTGGGTGTAGAAGGTACGATAGGTACTCAAAAATGGCACACCCTAGAATTCCCAGGAAAACAAGTGCAAACGGCTCCAACTTCTCTTGACGGACGCACTGATCAACACCAAAAAAATTACATCGAGTAATAAGGCACTAGAGAGAATCCTTGTTCCAATGAGAGGGAGAGAAGAAATGACACAATCCTAAACCCTCCATCAACTTGCCTGCCACTTACACTTCTAAGTCCGACAACTAAAGAGATGGTGGATTGGATGCAATATCTGATTTATTCCCTAGTATTGAGGATTGGGTCCTTAGGAGAATTTCTTGGACTAGGACCTTGGGTGACGTTTTGACTCTACTCTCTTGATCACGGTCAACACTTAAGTTCATATCCTTAGTTTATATGTATCAAAGAGAGAGTTTGGAAAATTAGAGGAACTGGAAGCCTCTTGATTAAGGTTGGGATGAGCTTTGAGATTTTGGATCTCTAAAATTGAGAGTTCTTGAACGGATCAGATCTTGTATGCACATGCACAAGGGGGTTAATCCAGCTCATTCATTTTTTGAGATGCTCGAGGACGAGCATAGTTTAAGTATAGGGGGTTGATGAAACCCGGTTTCATGGTTTTAATTCATAGATATTAACCCTCTAGCTTAGACCAAGTGTCAATAAAAACCAGACAAGTCCGTGTTTATATCTGATTCTCAGAATACATTTAAAATACAAAAAAAATAGCAAAATAAAAATCGTAGTGTTTTTAACCTTTAAAAATGCTCACAAAAATATTTCTCCCTTTGTTTTACCTCTTTTCCAATTTTGTTCAACATAAAACTAGTAGTTCTCATCGAGATCTACAATTTTTATGTTTTGAATTTTTCCAAATTCGGTTTTCTTCTCCCTTATAATTCATTTTCTTTCTCCGAATAACCTGATTGGGCCATGTGGCGCCTTCTGGTTGCACCAGGCAGCCTGTCTCTTCGTGCGCCACATGCTCAATCCTTCCGACCGTTCGATCAATTTCCTTCCCATCCATCACAGCCGCTTCTTCCCGCTTCGAACCACAGCCATTCGATGAATAACCTGATCATATCTCCGTTGTTCGCTGGCGCCTCTCTCAATGCTCGCCACGTGTCGCCTTTTGCACCACCCGATCTTCTTCTTCTCAACTGTCATCTCTCCTATTGATTACACCCGTTCGATCCAACCCATGATCTCATCATCACCATCCACTTTCGCCCTCCTATGAGCATGAGACGTGGCGCCCCTTGTGCCCCTCGATCTCTCCACCCCGATCTAATCTCAACCGCACTTCAGCGCCTACCCCTCGACTGTTGGATCATGAGATCTAACGGCCGAGGAGTCATCCCCTACCTTCGCATCACCCCCGCACCCACATTCTCCACCGTGCATAAAACCTTCCCCCTTTTCATTTCTTCTGCCTCCTCCATCATATTCTCCACTCTCCAACCAACCCACAATCGAGTACGATCCTCCACCATCCTCGCACGATGCCATGTTCGCCATAGCGTCCCCCTCTCGCTCCATATTTCTCATCCTACCCACGTCGTCAACCACCGGGTCCCCCAAACTCAACCTTCAAATACCGCACCTCTGCCCCATTCCACTGTCGTCCGCCTTTACAAGGGGCTCTGCCTATCAAGCCTCCGCTCCTTGGTGACAACGAGGAAGCATTATGGAGCGTGAGGACGACGGACGCCCCCGGCGTTGACCTCAGGCCATGGTAGACCAGCACCACGGAGCTCCGCCTCTGGCAAGCTGCTCCAAGGGTTCACCAGAGTCCAGCGATGACCCAAGCTTCCCTCGGAGCTCAGCATAGACCGTTGCCTTCATCAATCTCCGACCAGGTAAGCCTCTGATCTACCTTCTATTTTTTTTCATTATTTTCTCTGATTTTATTAGGTACATCTGCTCATAATCCTCGTCCCTCCTTCAAATCCTTTAGCTCCATCACACAACCACCATCTTCACGCACTGACTAGCCATTTATCTTCCCTTCTCCATAGTCTGGCCACCACCAAACCATCTCCTCCACCCTTCACGACGGAAGAGCATCAAGTCTTCATATCCTCCATTTGCATAAGCTCATGTTCCATCTCACTAATATCATTGCACGCACAATTGTTGCTTCGACTACATCCTAACTTTGTAGGTATTCAAAGTCGTCAGTGGTCGGAACCTCGTTAGGGCAAAACTTATAGGCTCTGCCTCACCTATTCAGACATTGATGGCCTCTTCCAGGAACTCCAGATGCTACACCGATCTTAAGCGATGCCATCTATGCCTTTAGGAGATGTTGGGACCCTTCATCGAGCTGGACATAAGGTGGCGGAGCTTAGGTATCCTTGTTGGAGACCGAAGAACATCGCTACCCCCGCGATGGAGGAGAAAAACCAGAGATACAGCTACCATTGGATGCACCTCCTCGGTGTCTATCCAATAGCCCACTTTCAGCCATGTTTCCCACAACCGCAAGTTACAACCGCCATCAGATCTTCATTGAACGGCTAGACGCTGGGATGCTTCTCCAGACCAGCATGCTTGGGGAGTCCAAGCCTATCCCGTGCCTCTCTTGAGTCTCCCAAGCCATAATCTGAAGCTGAACAAGTAGCCGAAGCAGATCCGAGCCTCCTCCAAGCCTGCAAGCCACCCGAACCTCACCATCTCGTGCTTGTCATGTGAATGGTTGGGTATTTTATAGGGATGCCCCCGGAACTTTTTTGAATTGCAAATAGGTTCTGATAGCATGCGGAAACCGCTCGCGCCTAGGGTAATTTGCATTCGACCCCCTCCAGTTTAAATAATTGCAAATATACCCCCGTACGTGTGGTGAATTTACAGGGAAGGCCTCGTTCTTATATTTATTTGCATTTTAGTCCCTCCCAAGGACCTATTTGCTAGTTATCTTTATGTTTTCTTATATTTATGCCCCTGGTATCCTTTGTTAATAACTTGAGCATGCGAGCTCTGATCTAGGTGATTTTAGTTGTGTTTCAAAGCTCGTTTTGTTCTATTTTTAATGGCATAACATGTTATCTGATTTGACACTCTAGAGTTTGATGATTAGTTTTGTTCTTGGAATGCCCTTTATGTACTTTGTTTTATGCCTTGGGTCAAAATTTCAATGAAACCTGCTTAGTTATTCAATGCTGAAGTTGACCTGAATTTCTTGCTCATGGATTTTAACAGATTAAGCCATATTCGTACACTTGCATGCTTCATCACTTGCATTTAAAAAATCAAATAAAAAATGATTTTCTCATGTTTCTTTATGGATAGAGTCTTGTTCTTGTCTTCATACATTTTTAACCTAGGTATTATTAATTCATCACTTAATTTAAGTAAGAATATCTAAACAGTACTTACGAGGCTCGTGTCCCTGAGTTCGACCTTAGGCTTTCCAAAACAAAATATAAATCGACCGCTTCCTTGGTGTTAATTAATGTATTATTCAAGTGGTTTTTGATTTACTTGATTTTACACGACTGCAATGAAAGTGGTTAATTCCGCATTATTAAGAGGGTAAAACTTGGGTTTTTCAGAGATGGCCAGTGATGACATGAGAGATGAGCAACCTCAAACTTCATCTTTTGTATTAGACTAGGCCGCCATCAACAACACACTGCTCGCTTCCTTGGAGACCATGCAGAGATAGATCAGACTAAGGATTCGTGGAAGAGGTAAGGAGAGAGCTCACATAGATGAGAGTTGGGAGAGAAGAGCTAGAGTTACCAGCCGGTGGTTGAGAAATACCATGCCAGGAGGGTCGAGTAGACGACAAATGCCAGGACGAGCCGTGAGATCCTCAGAGGCTAGCATTCACCATAAGGTAGTTGCACAACCCTGGTACAACTCTCAGTCTCTGATGGATCCAGCTTCCCGCCATCCTTGGAGACTTCAAGCTTCGCCGTCAAATGATTCTACTACTGCCCAAGTTCCATGGGCATGCGACCGAGGAGCCCCACCTCCATCTACAAGGACTCGAGATGATCTGCAACACCGTCCATGACAGACTAGTGGACGAGGACACGAACAAGTTGATAGACTTCCCGTTCTCTTTGGTTGATAGAGCAACCTATTTGATGAAACATCTTGGGAGGGTTATCACCAATAGGGAGCAGCTCCGGACCGAAAACTTGAACAAATATTACCCACTCGGCTGGACCAATGCGACCAAATCCATGATTAGCTAATTCATGATGGTCCCCAATGAACAATTCCACGAAGCTCGGGATCGTTTTAGAGAGCTCATTGACAGGTGTTCCCACCATGAAATCAGCAAGCCCAACCTCGTCCAGAGTTTCTTCTGTGGGCTGACATCTGAGCTGCAGGGTCTAGTGAACGCCTCCTGTGGAGGTTCCTACTTCACCATGAACGAAGATAAAGTTTGGGCCATCTTTGAGGAGTTGGCTGAAAATTACACCGTGATGTCCTAGATCATAGTTTGCACTTAGGGGAAGCCTCCCCACCATGCGACTTCATTCCATAGAATAGCATGTGTTGAGGCCAGTCCTTCTTCCTCTTCTGCAGCAGTAGCATTAGCAGATTCTTCAACTGCTGATTTGGGTATCATGAGCCAGAAGCTAGACCAGATGGAGATCATTGAGAAAAAGATGTGTTAGGGCATCGACAAGCTTAAGAGGACTGATGAGCTGTCCCAAACATTGAGTGACATGAAGACCTAGATCTTGTGTCTCTAAGAGGCACAAACTGCTTCTCAGCAACATAACATGTCACGAACTGATCCAGGGAGCAGTTCATCGCAGCCCTCTGCCTCATACTGGCAGGTCCATCACATCCAAGCAGAGCAGATCCAATCACTCCCGCATTACCAATTGTCACTACCCCTTTTTCAGACACTCAGTTGGTGGTATATCATCCGTATCAACCCTTGGCATCCATTCTTCCGCCATTTCACAAGCAGTGGGAGCTGTTGAAGGAACTTAACGGGATATGGTACTATCAGTACCAACAACATCTTAGGATTCGTCGTGGTCACCCAGGTTTATGATGGTCCACTAGAGGTGCTTCATCCCAACAGCAGCCTCCGGCATAGGCAGGGCAGAGCGCCTAGCTACAATAGCCCCGGTACTCCTAACAGTAGCCACAACATGATCCTCGACCCTCATACTAGGGTAAACAGTGGAGGTAACAACAACCTCATCAGTAGCACCCCCAACCTCCTACTCACTCATACCAAAAGAAGCAACAAAGTCAACCTTATTTCCACCGAGGCAACCCATCTGGTTCTCATTCACACTCTTATGAGAACCCAACCCTTGATCTTGCCCGCATGATGTCCAAGAAGCAAGCCACCTTTCAGCGAGAGATGGACGAGTTACGGTGGGAGATGAGAGAGATAATCAAGGGCAAGGCCGCCGTACTTGCATAGATTGAACCTAACTAAAAAAATCTGAAGATAAAGTCTGAACATCTACGACCGATAGAGACTGCCTCTCCTAGTGATATTCTGGATGGCATTCATTATTTATTTGATGCTAATTTTGTGACACTTAGGAGTGGTAGGAAGCCAACCAAGGACGACTCATCTAGGCACCACTATACAGATTCTAGGGCACCAGATGGAGTCAGAAGCGGTGCTGATACCGCTAACCACGATGATCGTGGTGGTACTGATGCCACCAAGGATGATTCAAATGACAGTGATGATGTTGCCGTAAACCCAGTTGCAGATGGTGGTGCTGATGACACCAAATTCCCAAATGCTAGGACAGAGCGCGGTGCTGATGCTGCAAGTTCAGATGTTGTCAGTGGTATTGAAGCCACCAAGAATCCTCCAGGTTTTTTGTCCTCTCCTATATCTAAGGAGATTTATAGAAAAATATAAAAAATGCAAAAACTTCAAAAATCAAAATATGACTAAAGGAAAGGTTTGCTTAGTCCCTTTGGATCCATATGTAGATATTGATGATGTTTACATTGATTCCAACATTTTGCATGCCCAGAAAACCACTCCTGATCCTCATTCTTCTGAGGAGGGTCCCTCCATCCCCTTCCCTCAAGCAATCTGCTAAGGGAAGGACCAAAAATTAGAAAATCCCAAAAAGAGAGAACATTTAGATCTCAACGAGCAAATGATAGAAAGAATTCAGATCCAGCTAACTCTTCAGGAAGCACTTGAGCATATTCCTCTTTTCTAGAAGAACCTTAGAGAGAAGACCACCATTCATAGGAAGAAGAGGAGAAATCACAATGCAAAAATCCATGTTCTCACTCATGCCACTTGCTTCGCCATCCAGAATCGATTGTCAGCCAAGAGACCCGATGCAGACGCTCCGTATGTAAGAGGCCACATCCATGAGAAGCGATTCGACCGGACTCTAATAGACAACGGATCCTTGATTAACCTCCTCTCGACTGCCTTACTCGACCGATTCGAGTTTGGCCCTCTTAGATAGAGCTGGATAGTTCTCCTGTTTGCAGATAGATCTGTCAAGAGGACGAAGGGGTTATTAAAGGACGTTTTCATCACAATTGAGGGCCTAAAATTCCCCATGGACTTCGTTGTATTGGACATGGAGATTCCTGAATGCATGACTGATACCCCCATCAGTTTAGGATGATCTTTCTTTGCCACAACCAAGGCATTGTCCAATCATTATAATGGGAAGGTATACTTTCATATCGAGGGAGAGAGTATACAAATAGAGACGATTGAGGAGATCATAGCAAGAGATTCAACTTGCTCCGAGCAAAGTTCAGAGTAGATGACTGATTCAGAGCTAGATGTACACCATGAGTGTGATTTTTTGATTACAGATGATGAAGCAGTTTGGACAGATCCGAATTCTCAAGCTCTTATCACACGTTTAGAGACTGCAGAGCCACAGATGACAACTGATGAGAGTTCGGAGAGCGCACTCATGGCAGAAGACACCTTATAGGTTGATGATCATGATTTGGGTAGTGAAGCATATTATATTTCTTGTGATTCAGATTCAGATCCCTTACGCTTAGACACCAATTTTGATTGGCATGATTTCGATGATTATTTACCATGTCTGATGTCCACAGATCCAATATCTAGGGCAAAGATTGAGCCAGTACAGTTGATAGATACACCAGTAGGGCCATCTTCATCAAATTCACTGATCCAACAAGAGTTATCACATGCAGATTTGATAACTTTCACTCGGACCTTTCACAGATCAGACCCACTAGCTCGCAACATGTCCAGAACTAAAAACCTTAATGCAGAGCATAAAGTACAGATTCCTTACAGGCAAACTAGAAATGTTCCCAATCATCATCTCAACGGATTTGATTGAAGATCAAGAATCTCGTTTGATGGAGGTTCTTGAAAGAAATCGCAAGGCAATCAGATGGATTGTAGTTGATCTTCAGGGGATAAGTCTGGCCTTGTGCTCCCACCAAATATATCTCGAAGATGATTCCAAGCCATCATGTAAGTTCCAGCATAGGTTGAACCCAAATCTTCGAAACATAGTCATGAAGGAAAGATCTAAGTGGTGGAGCGCTGATTTTATCTACCCCATCTCGGACTCCAAATGGGTTAGTCCTTTACATGTGGTACCCAGGAAGATGGGTATCACCACAATTGTGAATGAGTCTGAAGAGGAGATAGCTACCCGAGTACCTACTTCTTGGAGGGTCTGTGTGTATTACAGACGATTGGATCAGGCCACCAAGAAGGATCATTTCCTGCTACCATTTATTGATCAGATCATTGAGAGGTTAGCAGGGAAGAGTCATTACTGCTTTCTTAACGGGTACTCGGGATACAATCAGGTGACTATAGCGCCCGATGACCAGAAGAAAACGACGTTCACCTGTCTGTTTAGAATGTATGCTTTTAGATGGATGCCCTTTGGATTATGTAATTCTCCGGCTACATTCCAAAGAGGCATGCTTTCCATCTTCTCGGACATGGCGGGCGACTGTTTAGAGGTCTTCCTGGATGACTTTTCTGTCTACGACAATTGGTTTAATGCTTGTCTTGCTTGCCTAGACCGAGTACTTCAACACTGCATTGAGGTCCACCTAGTCTTATCTTGGGAGAGGAGTCATTTCATGATGACTCAAGGGATGGTCCTTGGTCACATCATCTCCAATAAGGGCATGGAGCTTGATCCGACCAAGATGGATATCATCAAAAAGCTCACTCCACCGTCCAATTTGAGACAGTTGCGACCTTTTCTGGGACATGTCGATTTCTACCAATAGTTCATATAGGACTTAAGTCGGATTACCCGACCACTGAGTGATTTGCTCACAAAAGACACCAAGTTCCTTGTAGACGATCAGCGTCTTTCTTTTTTGAGAATCTAAAAAATTTGGTTATTCAGTCTCCTATCCTTCAGCCACCCGATTGGTCTCTCCCATTCGAGATCATGAGATATGCTTCTGATTTTACCATAGGGGCTGTGCTTGGACAGAGGAGAGCTAATGTACTATTTGCCATTCACTACACTAGCTGGACTTTGGATGCTGCTCAGCGGAACTACACTATGACTGAGAAGGATATGCTAGCCGTAGTATTTGCTCTGGATAAGTTTCGATCATATATTCTTGGATCTAGAGTGACTATTTATACCAATCACACTTCCATCTGATACCACATGGTCAAGAAGGATGTCAAAGCTAGATTGACGGGATGGATCCTTCTACTCTAGGAGTTTGAAATTAAGATTAAGGATGAATCTAGAGTCAAGAATGTGGTGGCAGATCACCTCTCCTCATTAGAGCATCTTGAAGATTTTGATATGACCACACCTATCACTGAGACATTCGCAGATGAGGTGATTCTTGTTATCACCTCGCTTCCATGGTATGCTAACATTGTGAACTATCTTTTTGCCAAGAAAGTTCCACATGGTTGGCCCAGGTAGCGATTTGAGACCTTCCTCGCAAAGGTCATGTCGTACCATTGGGAGGATCCCACCATTTATTATGAAGGAGGGATAGTATCTGGCATCGGTGTATTCCTTAGGAGGAGCACCATAGCGTCCTCACCTATTGACATAAGCTTGAGGCTGGAGGACATCACTCTAGGAGAGTGACAACGTAGAAGGTTCTTCAATCTAGCCTTTGGTGCCCTACCCTTTTCAAGGATTCAGATGAATTCATGAAGAGGTATACTGACTATCAGAGGATGGGCACTTGTAGACAAAGAGATATGATGCCTATACAACCCATTCACTTCTGTGAGGTTTTTGACGCATGGGGCATCGATTTCATGGGTTCATTCTCTAAGAGTCAAGGATTAGTGAGTCATTGGGTTGAGGCCACCCCCGCACGAGCCGTAGATCCAAAGACTGTTTGCAAATTTTTGAGGAAGAATATCATTTCATGGTTCGGGGTACCTAGATTCTTGAATTTTGATGGGGGGACTCATTTTATCAACAACAAAATAAGATCCCTTGCTAACGAGTTCAACAATGAGCATAGAGTTTCCACACCATACCATCCATAGACGAATAGTCTTGCTGAGGTTTAAAATAGGGAGATCAAGACTATTTTTAGAAGGTCGCCCGTCCAGACCGAAAGGATTGGTCACATCTTTTGGACTCGAACTTGTGGGCTTACTAGACTTCTTTCAATACACCTTTGGTCACATCTCCTTTTTGACTTGTTTAGGAAAAGCCATGCCACATACCTGTGGAGATCAAGCATAAGTCACTTTGGGCAGTCATCGAATTATTATTGGATCATGAGGGTCTATGAGATCAGAGGAGAGCAGAATTGGCAGCCCTAGAGGAGTTGAGAGATACAACCTTCTTAAGTAGCCTATAATATAAGGATAAAATGAAGATAAGGCATGATTTTTACATCATCCATAAGCAATTTGTGCCCAACTAGAGATTATGGCTATTTGATGCTAGGTTGAGATTATTTGCAAGGAATTTATGGGGTAAATGGAAGGGACCATACTTGGTCAGAAAGGTGCACAACAATGGAAGCATCGACATATATGAGTTGTCTTCTGAATCCACCTTTTTAGTCAATGGTCTCGCCTAAAGCCATATCTTAATCATGATCCTATGACCATTGACATTGCCCATATTCATTTTGTATAAGATGTATTCCTTGACTCACATCATTTGCATCTCATACCTGATTTTCACTTCTACTCAGTCTTTGTATAGATCCATTTTGTCTATATCATTAATTCATTTTGTTTAATACCCCATATCCATCTTATGATTTTGCTATACTTAGAATGCACTCTATCCTAAGTATAGGGGGTATTAAACCTGTGATCATTCATTTTCTCTATTTTTCTGCCTATACTTAGGGATATTTTACCCTATGTATAAAAGGGGTAATGTATGTACAATATACTCCTCTATTTTCCCCTTTTGTGTACAGTCTACTATACCTAGGATTACATGATCCTAAGTATAGAGGGCATCATTGACTTCTGTTGATCATATTCTTTCATTCTTTTGAGTCATTTTAGTATAGGATTCTTTTCACTTCTCTATAACTCAACATGAGTTATGTCTTCGTTCATCGCTCACTAATCACTCTAAGGACATCGTTCAAGCTAAGTATAGGGGGTGTCATATATGTTGTATATATAATTTAGGCATAACTCTTACTTCGTGTGTGTTAGTAACATGGCTATTATTTATAAAACATAAATAAAAATGTATTGAAAAATGTTTTCAAAAATGTTTTCAAATCGTTTGTAGAAATTGTTTTCGTACAAAGTTTGTAAAAAGGTTTGTAAAAATGTTTTGTTTGTAAAAGGATTTATAAAATTATTTTCTGTATCAAAATTAGGTATACTGTATAAAATTTTTGGAAATTGTGTGAAAATAAAATGTTTGCAAAAATAGTTTGTAAAAATATTTGTAAATGTTTGTAAAAATAGTTTTGAAAAATCTTTTAAAAAATCTTTTGAAAAATGCTTGAAAATTTCCACATGGGAAATAATTATGGGGTAAGAAAACCACTTGTATATATGTGTACACTAAAAACCATAATCTACCCCTACAATTCTGTGTACATAAGTATCCTTAATAAAGCCAGATTAATATCCATTGGTACATAAAACCTGTAATATAAACCTTTTTGTAAGTATGTAGATATCTTTGACACAACTTTTCTTTCTTTTACTTTCTCAAAAATACCAAAAAATTTGAAAATAAAAATTCCATAACAAAATTGTATAGTTTGAAAATTCCCACCAAAAAGAGTTTTGTAAATACTTGCATATGCATGGTTGACATTTAAAACTAGTGTGGAATAAAATTGAAGAATGGAGATTTGTTAAGACCTTAATCCACTTAACTTTAGAGGAATCTTATAGAATTTCAGGTTAAGACTTTTCAAATCCATGGCAACTTAATTATGTGAGTCCACTAGGATATGTTCACATGTCATCCTGATTATCCTAAGTAGAACACTTAACAAAGCATGCATGACTCTCAGAGACAATGACTTTAATTGGACATCCACCTTATGTTGGACATGCAAGCTTACGACGAGCCATTGTGCAATAAATGTTATTGCAAATATCATTCTCTAATCTGAAATAAAGAACAACCATTTTCATAATAGGTCCCATAGTACAATTAGGGTCATGTACTATGGCCATCATAATGATCAAACAACTGTTGATTCAATTATTGAATCATAGAGGTTGGTGCTTGGATGAATATCTAAAGAGTATGATTGAGGTCTCATCAAGCAGTGTCAAATGATTATGAAGAGAGGATATCCAGCCTAATGAGGAGATGGCAATCCTTTCTCTAAAGATTGATATCTAACCGACCTCTTGATGCAGGTCCTCTGCATAGGAATAGAGATTGAGAGGTGTTGGATAAGTTAGGTCAAAGAGTTCACTTAACGAGATTGAGATAACCAAAGACCTATGTCATATGTTGTCACAATAAAGGTACACATCCTCTGACCAGAGACAAATTTGTTATTATATGTCTAAATATGTACACTTGGCAGATCTATAAGTTGATGACCTAACCAAGGTCTGTACACTGGCGTGTTGGTGTGCATGCAAGGGCATATGAGTAATACGATCTCTCAAACGGATCATACAGGTTCATTGTTGAACCAGAAGACATGAGCTCACTCATGAGATATCGAGAAGAATCAAATTCCGTGAACAGTAATCTCGCTTTAGAAGCTTGACAGAATTTGTAGGTTTGATATATGCTTTTGGAAAGTATATGATCAACACCTATGTATGATATATGCTTTTGGAAATATATGATCGATACCGACTCCCAATGATCGAATGAAAAACTTAATGATAAAACCCTGAAGAAGATGGTCTAAATAGATCTAAAACTTCAGGTTTATTCAGGGACTACCAGTGTGCAGGATGCACATGTATTAGGAATACCTGAGGGTGATTTGATCATAAACAATTGTATGACCATGATGCTTCCATTCTTAGGGAGTCATGTAACATGTCTAGATTTTAGTGACTCCTCTCTTAGAGAAGTGATCAGATCTTAGTCCAAATTTAGGACCTTATTCTGAATGTGATTCAGATACAATGAGAAGATTAGATCAACATCATTGATTTAATCAAGCATCTTTGGGAGGTCCGCAAGATCTGGATTTCAGATGTGATCTCAATATCCAAGCCACTATACGTGGAACAGTACAATCGCCTTATCCTTATCTCCAAGTATCCGTGGAGAAAGCACATTTTTCTTGAAGGAGTTGAAGAATAATTTCATGGTTGTTATATGCATGTATCCGAGCATTGAGAAAATTGATAATTAAATGTGATTTAATTATCAAATATGTGAATAACGTGAATGTAATTCATATTATTTGGGCACATGAGAATAGAGATCCAAGATGATTAAATGTGACTTAATTATTATGGATATGAATAATGTGGATAACATTATTCATATTAATCATATATATTATAAACGTGGTCGATAATATATTAGAGAGCGCCTATTGTGATTTATATTTGTTGATTAATTATTGATGTGAATTGGATTCACATTGGATAAGTAATTAAAAAAATACATTTTATTTTGTGTTGTGAATGAGAATCACATATTTTCAATGGCATGATTGCAATGTTCACAAGATAATTATGAATTAATTTTATTAAATAATTTACAACAAGTGTTGTTGTAATTATTGTGAGATAATGTTGGAATGAGATAATGTAATCTCCTTGGA
The DNA here is from genome assembly GCA_037367405.1 of Ottelia alismoides. Lineage (NCBI taxonomy): Eukaryota > Viridiplantae > Streptophyta > Magnoliopsida > Alismatales > Hydrocharitaceae > Ottelia > Ottelia alismoides. The sequence goes on along the minus strand of JAZKJV010009884.1, from coordinate 582,802 downwards.
AAAGATTACCATCCACCAAAGGCGGTGGACGGCCACCAAGTCCTAATGGGATTAGGTGGCCGTCCCCTCCTTATTATGGTAGATAGTTATCTCCTTCCAATTATCTCCAAGATTACTGATTTGTTTTGAAATTAATTTATATTGATTATTCAATATATATTTAATTTAATCAAGTTAATTATTGTTGTGTTTTTTTACAACAAAATCATGGCCATTGAAAGAAACATAAATCAATCTCAACCATTGATTTTGTGATGTCCATGGATTTAGATCCAAGGATCCCAAAATACTATATAAGAAGAGGGAACCCTAGCTCTTCATAATGAAAATGAACATATGCTCTCTCCATCTCTCTCTCAGCACGTCATCTCTCTCTCTCTCTCTCTCATTGTGGCCATCCACCATGGGGCCATTGAGAGAGTCGCCATCGTCGCAACATCGTCGTTTTTCTGCTGGAGTACTTGCTTGTGTATCTATGTCTTCTTCGGTGTGCCTCACTTGTGAAGAAGACATTTGATCTTGTGTGACGAGATCAGGATATTTCCAGCTTGTGTCATCAACATGAATTGCGAGGAGCACACGTCTCATCAACGTGCTCTCAAGCATCTCCTCCGTTGGATCGGAATTGAGATAAGAGGTCTCTTCATTTAGAGACTCGGTCGCAACTAAGATTCAAGAGGTAAACCTAGTACTTGTTTGTGATTTAGATGAAATGTTCCGAGAAATGTTCTTAGATCATTCGGTTTCATCGTTTGAACATATTCAAATTCTGCTAGCTCGAGCGACTAGTGCGACTAGTTGCTCCCGATCGCATACGATGCAATCCTCATGCTTTCGCGATGTTATTAAGGATCTTTCCATATCCTTCAAGTGGTATCAGAGCGAGAGGTTGGATGTTTTGGATGCGATCCATAAACTTAGGAAGACTTGGGCTCATTAGGGTTTGTGAAAATTTTATCACATTTGGTTCATGCTAACCTATTTTGTGATTATTTTCGGCCCTTTCTAAACTTTTTAAACACGAAATTATTACTTAGATAATGTTCCGCATTAAATAAGGAAACTGTGGGATCTGAGTTTGCATGATTTGGATTCCAATTGCTTATGAAATGATCATTTGAATGAACATATATCGATTGTTTCGGAGATCGCGAATCTTAACGTAATTAAAGAGTTAATTACTATTTTAAAACGCCTAAAAATTCGTGAATATCACTTGTGTTTTGTTGTAAATAAAATTAGAAAAGTTTAGAAACTTATTTTGCTTTATTTGGATTTATATTGATTGAGATATGCTAATTTTAGTAAGTAGAGGTCATTACAGGAAATTATATACATGATCATGAAACTTGTGATTGTCATTCAATTAAATTAATGGAAATTAATGGTTAATTTTCTGAGATAATTATTGATGAATATTTTTGGAATATTTCAATATGATGATTATTTCCTTGAATGACATTGAACATAACCAATTTGACTAGATATGATCTAGATGACAACTGGTTACATGAACCTTCCAACAAACTTTGATACTTGAATAGGATTGGGATTTGTTTAGAAAATTTCCTTATAATGTTAATAAAAATGTTTTGATTATTATTATATGTTATAACTTTGATTTAAAGTCCAATTATCATCTTAAGTACAAAGTGATCAATTGGCATTATCCTGACCTGAGGTGGATATGGTGTCTAGTCGGGGAGCGTTGGGGTAGCAAGTTGCTCTGTTAGTGGTCTGTCAAACTCCCAGGCCAAGACAGGGGGTAAGGAAGGGATAATGCTTGTAGAAATCATGATGTATTTTTTTCTAATTATTAAAATTCGAATAATATGTATTTTGAGATTATATCATCCTTCAAGTAATAATTAAAAATTGTTTGTTGATTAATTGATTGGATTGATAATTGATTTAATATGATTAAATTAATTAGATCCAATTAAAATTAAAACACTCTGTTATGAATAGAGTTGTAAATTCCTTGGAAGAAATTAATCATAGTGAATATGATTCACAATGATTAATTAGAATTTGAACATGATAAGGAGGATCACATAAGTGGCATCCATGGTCTCCCGACAAGGCAAAAGATTCCATCGCCAAGGATTGTATGTAGGAGACGCATGTCCGAAATGACAACTTTTGCATACAAGTGCATCTGGATCAGGCTTTTTGCTTCTCGAAAGAGTAAGGACGTATGCGTAGTGACCCCAATATGGAGTCATATTATTGGGGCCATATTGGATTGTGCTTAGCGAGGTGTAATCCTGCTTCAATTAATAAAGGGTCAACATCACCTTAGGGGTGGTGGGCCCGGATGTTAAAGACCGAATTAGGAATGTAAGTTGGACTTGCAAGGCAGAATGAGTTCCCTCTCCTTTTTATCCAAGTTGCAAGTTCTCATGTTATTGGGATGTAACAAAGGTAAGAAGGAGATCCCAGATCTTGCTGAGATATAATGGTAAGTTTATCTCTTACATTGAAAGTGATTAAGGGAGTGAACTTTCAGTATTGACAAGACAAGACAACTTTGATATAAAAATTCATAAATCAAAGTAATATATATATATATATATGCAAATTTCTTATTTCAGATAATCCTCATTAAACCCACTCAATACTATACTCAATAATAACCAGTAAATTATCATGGATTGGATCCATGATCAAGATATTGTACATGCAGTGGACACATATTGTATGTTGTTGCATTGTGCATGTTTTCTTGTAATAATGAGGAATGACAATTAAATAGACAATAGGTCTACAACCCTAGGGTTCGTATGTCTCTATAGTCTTGATCTCTCGTCGAATGTACTTTCGAAGTGACATGTCGATGATGATCGCAATTGTCAAATAATCCTTATAAAAGTCTAAGAAGATATTTTGGCATACATGTGCTCTTGACAATTAATCATGAATGACACGGTTCACTACATCATGTAGAATGGTGGCTCTATAAGCAATGGTGTATTCAAAATTTTTGAGTGCCTAACTGAACCTAAGTCTTTAAGAGTTAAGATGTATGTAGATATGATGAGTGTCATAATTCTACTATTTATGCTCTAGTCATTCATGGGACGTCATAATATTCATATTGTATTAATTAAATGAAGCATGTATAGATGTTGAAATACTCTTATATTGAAATCTTTTGAATTCAATATAAGAGATCCTTTGTCTTAAGCAATGTTTGTTTATAGATGAAAGGAGCATAGTGGAAGTATGGGGCGGACCCAAGTTAGAAGGAAAGTCAAAAGAGTTGATTGTACTTTTGTGACTTCTATATGACATCAAAAGAGTTGGATGAATGCCAATACTGCAATAAGCTAATGTATTGATAGTCTAACTATCTAGTCTATCTAGGATCCTTAGAGAAGGACTCAGATAGTGCATTGGAATAATCTACATCTACATATAATCATTGAATTTGAGTTTCTTATATCATAAGATCAAAGTATGGTAATTATATATCACTCTTCTATTATCACCTGCAATTGGTTGTATATTTTTTTTAAAAGACCAGAAAATTTGATCATAAGATTTAGTAGTCATCTACATGTATGTTGATGCAATTGTTGCAACAACCTCTATTGGATAAGTAGACTTCCTATTTTCAGTGAGAGAGCCCTCATTCTTAGAGAATGTCTCTACGTCCTAGATATTAGAATACACTCATTGTTTATTTCTAAATGTTGGAAATAAACATGAATTCCGGAATAGACCTATCTTAAAGAGTTATGATGGATATATTTCAGGTAGTATTCTAACATCTAGTGGACTCTACCAAATTAGATATTAATGAATGGTTCATTAGCATTTCTAATACTGAAAATTAAACCTTTAAAGATCAATAGGAGGATGAAGATCATTTAATAATTATTTGGCATCAAGCCTTGGGCATTAGTTTGTTGATGAGATCAATAGACTAGTAAGAGATAAAACTTTAGAATGTCTAAATTTCAAATCTTATATGCATATGAATATTGTATTCAAAGTAAAAATGCCAAAGACACCCTTCTTTGGAAATGATGCAAGATGCCAAGGTATTTAATATCTCATAATATTGATGTATGTGGATCATTTTATCATGATAAACATTGATGATACACGATATCATTCTATGATTATTTGTGATATGAGATTTCTTCCCTTTACCCTAGAAGCCTTTGAAATGTTCAAAGATTTCACAATTTTTGTTTAGAACCAAAATTTGAAGGAAGATGAAATGAATTTGATCTAATCAAGGTATCTTGTACATATTAAATGAATTCAAGGAATTTCGATCTAATCAAGGTACCTTGTACCTATTAGATGAATTCAAGGAATTTTTGATCTCATCAAGGTAGCTTGTACCTATTAGATGAATTCAAGGAATACCTTATGGAGAAAGGAATATCATTCCTATCCCAATCCTCCTAATGTACCTTAACTCAATAGAGTTGTAAGGAGATACAATTGGATCCTGTGTGACATGATTTCATCAATGGTGAATATTAGCATAGTTACCTATTAGTTTCCTGATATATATGCAGTTGAGACTACAATACATATCCTTAATAATATTCCACACAAATCTAAACCCGAACATCCTCACAAACTATGGTTTGGAACCTAGTCTAGTGTATGAAACTTGAGGATTTAAGTTTGCTTGGTCCATAACTTGTCATGGATGCAAGTAAGCTGGAATCTAGCACAAGAGAATGCTACTTCGTTATGAAAATAAAGTATGGTATTAGATACCAACTTTGTGACCTTGAGATTCTTAAAATATATCACCTCTAAGGATATAATTCTTAGATGATGAAACTCTTGAGAGTAAAGATGAAAACGAAGTGAAGGACCTCATTACACGTTGAGAAGTTAATGAGGCTCCTAAAATCGGAACTAAAATTATAATTAAAGATGAAACACTCATACTTCTTCAAATGAGCTTGAGGATGGATTCCATGTACCAGTTAAGTCCGACAATGATCTTACTTCATGTGATGAAGCTTCTGAGGATCATGACATGGAAAGATGGATGTTTGCAATAAAGTCTAAAGTAGACTTCATATACAAGTGTTGTATATGGACCCTCAAGAATCCACCTATAGGGGTATGACCAGTTAAGGTGTAAATGTATCTTCAAGAGAAAGAGGGAACCCGATGAGAAGGTAGGGACCTTCAAAGCACGGCTCGTAGCCATGAGCTACACACCGAAGAGAAGGCATTGCTTGCAATTAGACTTGATTTTCAATGACCTTGCTTAAACCCATCGGAATATTGCTAACTATAGCTACAGAACTTGACTTTGACATCTTCAAGATGGAAGTCAATATTGCATTCCTCTATGAATACCTCTCTGAGGTTATCCATATGAAGTAGCCCTAGGGCTTCATAGTTGAGGAAAGCAAGGTGTGCAAGCTAAGAAATTCCATCTATGGACTTAAATAAATAAGCTTCTTGTAGTTGGAACATTGGATTTGATAAAATCATAAATGTTATGATTTCAGATAGAATCTTGATGAAGTGTGAGAAGCTTAGTGGGAGTGCCATTGTATTCATCGTGCTAAATGTAGATAATATCATAATTATTTGGAATGATATAAGTATGATAATAAGTGTTTTATAGTCTAGTTATTCCATACCTTGAGATGTGATCTCAAGGATTCCTCTTAGATCTTAGTTCTGAAGTTGTTCAGAAGCAAAGAGAAGAGGATATTGGGACCATCACATTAGTGGTACACCTTGGACATATTCCATTCTTAGAAAACCCCAAGGAAGACTCCCTTCTCTTATGATTACTGACCTATTGATGAATCCACAATTCATCATCTTTATTCTATCATTTTGGCCTCAAAATCCCTGGCAAATGCATGTAAATACCATTAATTCCAGCATCTTAGCATCCATGCATGTGTATGTTAATAGTGTATAAAATACCGTTTTAAAGACAAAATTATAGAATAAAGAAAAGAAAAGAAAAAGAATAAAATATTGTAAATATTTTATGACCCGAAACCCCGAGACCTAGGCATCTCGATGACTGGGTAATAAAGTAGGGGGAGATAAGGGCCAAAATACAATAAAAATACCTTTGTTTTTATTTCATTCTTAATTCATTTTGCGACCTATTTTTGGTTCCACTTTTTATACCTCAAATAAAGAAACTTCGTGCATGAAAGATGTACATAATTAAATAGAGAAAAATACAAAAATGATTTCACACAAAAATAATGTACATATAAAAAGTTATGATCTGAATAAGATTCCAGAATCCTAACTTCCCAGACCTGTATCTCCCAAATAAAAACTCGAAACACATCAAAATTGTATATAATTTTATATAAGCTATTTAATGAAGGTGGTTTCGCATTTGGCAGAGCTACGGTTTGAAAGTTGAGTTTTGGACCCCTATTGTCTACGCGTACAGATTAAAATATTCATTTTACTTATTATTCTTTATTTCTATAAATTTATATTTTTATAATTTTGTAAATATTATTTATAATATATATGTATATTAAAATCAGAATAAAACACTAAAGAAAAGACAAAAATAAAATACTTGTATATATTACATAAGTATAATACCTATAAATATATCTACAGAATTAATACTTCTATTTTATTAAAAGTATAAAACATTTCAGAAAAATAAAATAAAAATATATTTAAGTGTATAAAAATATTTTATAAAATTATAAAATAATAAACAAAAATAAATAAATTAAATATACAAAATAAAAATAAAATGATAAAATATATAGATATGCATACCTATATAGGCCTAAAAAGGTCACTTGTAATTATAAACCTCATAAAAATGATTAAAAATAATATTAAAATATCTTAGAAAATAACAAATATTTTTTATTTTATAACCAAAAATTAATTAATTCATTTTCTATTTTTAATTGAATTTACAAATGTTTTTCTAGGATTTTTCCTGGTTGGTCCACATGGACCAACCAGGAGGTCTGGAGAGTTGACCGGCGGGTCAACTCTCTGACCCTAACTCCTGTAGCTCTGTCAGAACTCGTTTTTTTATCCCATTTCGTGAATTTTTCGAGGTCAATCCTTGCACCATCTCATGATAGTCTCTTCACGACTTTTGTGCCTCGTTCATCGCTCTTTTACGCCCTATGATCGCCTCGAGGATTGGAGCCGCGATTCGAGCGATCTCCCTCGATTTTCTCAGCTTTTCGTCAACCCTTCAAATGGACACCCTCCGCTTCATTCGAACTTTGAACCCCTCAATCCCAGGTTTAGCTCCCATTTTCGTGCCCAAAAGCTCAAGGAAGGTGATAGCTTCCTTTGGAGATCATCAGGCTGGTTGAGCGACGCCCGAGGAGGCTCCACCACCTCTGCCATCTCCGGCGTCGAGGTACTCTCTACCTTAGGTCCAACCCCTTCGAGGTATTCATTTTTCTCCCATTTTTCTTGTCCATTTCGTCCCCCGTAGAATTAGGATCATTTCCACCCAAAAATCATCGTGTTTAGCCCATCCGTTCACCATCCGCTAGTACCTCGCCGGAGTGCACCTCCGGCCACCACCTCGCGCGCCTCCATTTCACCTCCCGGGGTCTAGGTATTTTGCCCTGGACCCTCTCTCCCCTTTTTGCAGGTCTTCGCGCATTCAAGAGAGCCTGGTGCTCATTTTGACCCTCGCCAGAGACCCGTGCAGCCCTCCAGCTTTGTCGTTTTCCCCAGCGAGCTCCGGCCACCGCTGGAGCGTTTTGGAGCCACCAGGACCCAGAGGAGGCCCTCAGGAGCTCGCAGCCCGCTTTTGGAGCCCAGATATCACCGAAGGACGGAGATCTAGCTCGGGGAAGCTCTCCTCGCCGGCGTTGCTTCCCTGTTCTTGCTCATCGCTCCTCCACCGTCGGATCGAGGCGGAGCTCTAGTTCACAGATCAGCCGTCCGATCTTCCCGCGCATCCATCGTTAGATCATCGGGGAAGATCTAATCGTCCCCGTTCATCAGCGAACCGTCATCGACCGTTCGTCACGCGCTACATGTCAAGTGGCATCTCTCCCGCCGTCGGATCACCTAGCTTTGGGTATTTTGCATCTTCTTCCCACATCATTTTTGTATTTATTATTTATCCCATAAACTTTCATGTGTAGTTTAAATATTTTTTTAATATTTGCACTTAGGCCCCTGTACTTTTAATATTTGCATTTAGGTCATGTCCACGTCACCGCACATGACCCGTGCGCGTGAGGGGGTGGTGATTTTGCACAGGACCCCCTACGGGTTTATTTATTTCACTTTATTCCAGGAACTTTGCTATTACGTGTATTATTTTTGGATATTTTGCATATTAACCCCTAGGATTTTTGTATATTGCATTTATGTCCTTCCCAAGCGCGTGGATACCATGTGCGGGGTTGGGAAAATTGCAGGCATACCTTTGCGGGTTTTGATATTGGCATTTGGTCCTAGAAATTGATTTATTAGATATAAATTTTGTGGAACATTGCACGTTGGCCCTTGAACTTATGGATATTTACATATATGCCCTTGCTAGTAGTGTAATTCTCTTTGTTGTCTCTATTTAATTCATACATAGATAAAATTCCAAAAATTACCAAAAAATCAAGTTAAGTTCATGTTGTACTGTTCTTACATGTGTATTTTTGTATAACATTTTTATTGCATTTTTATATTTATAAAAATTCAAAAACATGCATTTTCAGTACTGTTTGCATTAGAAAAAACATAAAAATTATGAAAAGTTTTTGAAAAATTCCAAAAAATATATTTTGCTTGTTTTCGTGTGTTTTGACTTCAGTCCAAAAATCATTAAAAATTCAAAAGAAAAATCCTAAAAATTACAAAACCCCTAAAATCTTCATAAAAATCTTAAAAAGTATACAAAATACTAAAAATCTAATTTTTGCCTCTGAATTTTCGCTGGATTATTATCTTTCATTTAAAATTAATTTGGAGGATTTTTTTAACTGTTTGATATTTTATTTCTCCATTTTTGCTTCAGCCTTTTATTTTCAACACTATTTTCAGTATTTTTGCCTTTAAAAATACAAAAAAAAATTAAGAAAAATCTAGAAAAATCACAAAAACATTAGAAAAATATAAAAAGCCTAAAATTACATCATTTCCTGATTTTTGCCCATTTTCCCTATTTTACTCTATATATTATACCCCCTTTTCCTTTATTGTATATTTACTCCATTATTGGAAAAGGAAAAATATATAATATAAAAAGAAAATACAAAAAATCAGAAATCAAAAATTAAAATACAAAATATAAAAAAATTAAAAAATAAAAAAATGCAAAAATTAAAAACCCACAAAAAATTGCATCTGGTAGGCATTTGATCACACTATCACATTTTTTAGCATCACTGCCTGATCTATCTTGCTTGCTCCCTGAGTTCGACACTCTACACATACTTGCACTATACACACTTATTGTAGAGTTATAATAAATTTTAACTCCACATTCACTTTCATTACTTTATTTGATTGTCGTGGGTTAATTGTTGATTTAATCGGGATTTACCGAGGGTCACCGCAACGACTTTGTCTCCGCCTTGTATGAGACATTTAGACCTTCGAATCTCGCGGTTAGTCACCTATCTAAAGGGATAATGCCTCAAAGAGTTGAGGAAGTGAATGCTAGAAATGCTTACCCTTGTGCATTAGTTACGAGAAGCCGAGTGTATGCTAAAGCCATATGTCTGCCATGCAGTGGGAGTAGTAAACTGTTACTAATCCTACTATGGAGATAAAACGCTTGATTGCAGTAATAACGTTATCTTCAAAGAAGACAAGACTTTAGAGATAGTGATCTATATGTCTTATCTTCAAGAAATTAAGACTTTATAGATGGAGATCTAAAAGGTCTTAACTGGAGATACCTTGGGAATTAGAGATCTCTGGGAATAAGGGTATTTTGTTAAGGATAATAGAAATTACATACTGGTTATAATAATGACTGAGCTTTAGTGTCAAGGACACTATAGATGACAACATTGAGTAGGTTGCATAAGATGCAACATTCGCAATGGATGCAAGCACTACTACTAGGATATATGCAAGTGTCGTAAAAGGACTTGGCGTAGTCTCTTAGGAACAGAGCAACCGATGAACTTACCGAGGCTATTTTCCTAAATAGCCCATGATTGTAACATGAGTGAGGGTTTAAAGATTAGCTGGCTCTTTGGGCTAGTGGGAGATTGTTGGACATGCGAGCCATTATGCAATAAATGTTATTGCAAATACATTCCCTGATCTAAAATAAAGAATAACTAATTTGCATAATAGGTACCTTAGTACAATTACAGTTATATACCATGATTATCTTAATGATCATACAGTTGTTGATTCATTTATTGAATCATAGAGGCTGGTGTTTGGATGAATATCTAAAGAGTTAGATTGAGGACTCATCAAGCAACGTTTAATGATTATTAAGAGAGGATTTCCATCTTGAGAAGGAGATGGAAATACTTTCTCTAAAGGTTGATATCTAATCGACCTCTTGACGCAGGTCCTATGCATAGGAATAGAGATTCAGAATAGTTAGATAACTTAGGTCAAAGAGTTGAATTAATGAGATCGAGATAACCAAAGACCCATGTCTATGCTGTCACAATAAAGGCACACATCCTCTGAGTGGAGACAAATGTGTTACTATATTTATGAGTATTTACATTTGACATACCAATAGGTTGATGACCTAAATATGGTCTATACACCAGTGCGCTGGTATGCATGCAAGGGCATATGAGTAATACAATCTCTCAAAGGATCATACAGGTTCATTGCAGAACCGGAAGACATGAACTCACTCATGAGATATAGGGAAGAATCAAATTCCATGCACGGTAGTCTCGCTTTGGAAGCTTGACTGAATTTATATGTTTGATATATGCTTTTGGAAAGTATATGATCAACACCTAGGGATAATATATGATTTTGGAAAATATATGATCGATACCGACTCCCAATGATCGAATGAGAAACTTAATGATAAAACCTCGAAGAAGATAGTCTAAATAGATGTAAAACTTTGGGTTTATTCAGGGACTTCCAATATGAAGGACGTATAGGTATTAGGAATACGTGAGGGTGATGTGATCATAAACGATTGTATAACCATGACGCTTCCATTCTGAGGGAGTGATGAAACAGGTCTGTATTTTAATGACTCTTCTCATAGAGAAAAGATCAGATCTTAGTCCAAATGTTGGACCTTGATCTGAATGTGATTCAGATACAACGAGAAGATTAGATCTACATCATTGATTTAATGAAACATCTATGGGAGGTCCGCAAGATATGGATTTGAGATGTGATCTCAATGTCCAAGTCACTATATGATACAATCATCATGTCCTTATCTCCAAGTATCCACGGAAAAAGTGCATTGTTCTTAAAAGAGTTGAAGAATAATTTTATGGTTGATATATGTATCCGAGCATTGAGAAAACTGGTAATTAAATGTGATCTAATTATCATGAATAAAATGAATTTGATTCATATTATAAAGAGAATTATCTGAGATAATTAAATGCGATTTAATTATCAAAGTTTTGAATAATGTGAATGTGATTCATATTATTTAGGCACATGGGGATAGAGATCCAAGATGATTAAAAGTGATTTAATTATCATGGATATGAATAATGTGGATAGCATTATCCATATTAATCATATATATTATGAATGTGATCTATAATGTATTAGAGAGAGCCTATTGTGATATATATTTGTTGATTAATTATTGGTGTGCATTGGAATCACATTAGATAATTAATTGAAAATATAATATACATTTTATTTTGGGTTATGAATGAGATCACATATTTCCAATGCCATGATTGCAATGTTCACAAGATAATTATGAACTAATTTTGTTAGATAATTTACATCAAGTGTTTTTGCAATTATTGTGAGATAATGTTGGAATAAGACAATGTAATCACATTTAAAAAGATTGACATCCACCAAAGGTGGTGGACGACCACCTAGTCCCCCAATGGGATTAGGTGGTCATCCCCTCCTTATTATGGTAGATAATTATCTCCTTCAGATTTCTCCAAGATAATTGATTTGATTTGAAATTAATTTATATTGATTATTCAATATATATTTAATTTAATCAAATTAACCAATGTTGTGTTTTTTTACAATAAAATCATGTCCATTGAAAGAAATACAACTCAATCTCAACCATTGAGTTTTTATTGTCTATGGATTTAGATCAATGGATCCCAAAATACTATATAAGAAGAGGTAACTCTAGCTCTTCTTGATGACTAAGAAGAGGTAACTCTAGCTCTTCTTGATGACAATGAACATATGCTCTTTCCCATTCTCTCTCTCTCTGTACATCAAGTGTGTGTGTCTCTCTCATTGTGGTTGTCCACCAAGGAGCCATTGAGAGAGTCGCCATAGCCGCAGCATCTTCGTTATGTTGTGGAGTATTTGCTCGTGGATCTCCATATTCTTTGGTGGGCCTTTCTCATAAAGAAGATGTTGGATATCGTGTGACGAGATCAGGAGATTCGTCGCTTGGATCAACAACATGGATTGTGTGGAGCACGTGTCTCATCAACACGCTCGCAAGCGTCTCCTCCGTTGGATCGGAATTAAGATAGGAGGTCTCTTCGTTTAGAGACTCGATCGCAACCACGCTTTAAGAGGTAAAGCTAGTTCTTGTTTGTGGTTTATATGAAATGATCCAAGAAGTGTTCCTAGATCATGTGATTTCATTGTTTGAAACTTTTAAATCCCGTTGCCTCGAGCGATTAGTGCGACTAGTCGCTACCGATCGCAAACAATGCAATCCTCACGCTTCTGTGATGCGCTTAAGGATCTTCCCATATCCTTCACCTTACATGTGGCTCAACACGGACAAGGTGGAGAGGAGGCATAATACTTTGGCTTGGACTAGCACATAGGGGAAGTACAGCTAGCCGGAACCCATCCTCCTCTTGGGAGGGATGTGCACCTCAACCTAGTCTAGTAACATCGAGGTCTAATGACAGGAGAGTGTGGGTTGCAATAATGATTCAAAAGAGGGATAGTCTATTGGCTCAAGAAGAAAAACTCCTTTTGTACATGTTGTACCTTGTAGATATGTTGCATATATGTCATAAAAAATGTGTGCAAAAATACAAAAACTCTAAAAAAGGGACAAGCCTAATTGAAAATAAAATGCCCGCCGAAGCGTATATTTTGAATAATATATCTCATTGTCTCATCTAGAGGAAGCTTGCAGCTGGAGACTTAGCCACACTGGTTAAGCTCCAAGGGATATGTGGTTACACTGGTCACAGTCCATTCTCTCGTTTTCCCATCTTCTTGAGTTGGTTGTACTTGAACTTAAAAGGGAATACCCCGCTTCTCGAGGAAAGAGTTGCTAGTCTGGGGGATTAGAGTTACCTTGTTGAGGGAGGTTGTTTCTTTACCATTTTTGAGGTGCAGAGATACATATCGCTTACACAGTACAAGAAAAGATGCATAGTCATTAGAGTTTGCATATGTAGACATGTTCTGACATGGTTGTTAAGGAGACCTGACCATAGAATTGCGGAATTTGAAGGCTGTTAAGTCTTAAACCTGTTTCCTAATAAGATTCTGCCAACCTAATAATCCAAAGGTCTGATTGAGCTCCTACTCCAATTTTATGAAGATAAGTTTAATACTCAACTATGATTCTTAATTTTTCTTTTCCTTTCTTTTTTGTTTGACTTCTTTTTCAAATAAGTATTTGCTAAGGGACTAACAAAGGTAAAGCATAGTGGGATGATGAATCTATGGTTCTCATTATTTATTCTTTTACTTTAGCTTCATCTTTTAGCAAAAACATCTACAAATATGTGTAAATACAATAAAGTATCATTATGCATATCATTTTTAATGTTGCATAATTAACTTATATTTTCCAAAATAAAATAATAAAGAGAAAAGAAAAAGGAAAAGAAGGATGTAATTATTAAATAAGTACAAACTGAATTAAACCTTGAGAGAAGGTCAATCATTGACCTGATCAACAAGGAATAAAGTAGGGGGAGATAGGGTCCTTGTATATTCTGTACTATGCATTCCTTGTACATATAACTCCTCATATTTCATTCATCAATAAAAAGACCTCAAATCCAATTTATTTATTATTAAAAGTTGTACATAAAAATGTTTTTAAATAATAAAAATTTTTGAAAAATAATTGTTGTAAATAATACCAATAAAACCACTTATGTAAAGCCACATAACAAGAACTTAAAAGATTAATTCTAGCTCCATATGAACTCAAAATCTTCCAAAATCACCTTTATTGAACTTTAAATTAAACTATCTTTCAAAAGAGGATGGTCCCATAAACTTTGGAGTTATGAGGTAAAAATTAGCTTTTCGAGTGCATTGTATAGTCATGTGCTACCTATACTTGTAAATATTTATGTTTAATTATTTTAATCTATAACTTTGCATCTTCTATTTTTAACACTTGTACGTATCCCTATTAATAAAAAAAATAAAAAGAAAAAATTAATTGACATAAAATAAAATAACAATAAAATCCAAAGTCATTGTACAAAAGCCACATGTATGAATATTGTTTACCATACCAATTTTTAAAATATTTTTATTTAATTTTTAAAAATCAAATAAAAAATTTATACTCCTCAAATTATGTTGCAAATAAATAAAATATAAAATGAAAGGTTTATGTATAAAAATAATAAAATAAAAATAAAAGAGTAATATACATAGGTATATTATACCTATACATTGTGCCTTATACTGTATATACCATGTATATAATTTCGTAAAAATATTTAAATATCACAGAAAATAGTTTGAAAAATATTAAGCATTTTTCAATTTTACCATTTTATTTTAAATTCATTTATTATTTTATTGTTTTGATTTCTTATCTTCGATTTTTCTTATTGGTCAACCCGGGTCTGTTGATCCGGGTCAACCCCTCCACCACACCCAACCCCACACCTCCCATCATCGGAGCGATTTCTCCTATTTTTCTCGATCAGCTCCGACATCCGTTGCTCTCGATTTTTGTGCCCGATTTCCCTCCTAGGATCCATGATCCTCGCAGATCCCTAGGCGAGGTCGGATCTTCGTAGAGTTTCGCTCCCCTTTCATTGTGGCAGGCTTCTGGAGAGCCTTTGGAGTAGAATTTGGTGGACTATTGGTCGTCGCTCAAGATGTAGCCGGAGCTCCTCCCCCACGTGTAGCCTACTCCGCTTCCCGCACTGGAGTCGAGGCGACTACACCATCGTTCCCCTCGCCTGACGATGCGGAACTCACCAGAATCTTCAGGTATTTCTTATCTCGCTCGTATTTCCACTTTCAGTTCGATCCATTTCATTCGCTCTATATTAGTTCATCATCTCCGACCAGCTTGTCGGAATTCCATTCCATCCATCTACCCGCTCCGATCGAATACCCAGCTCACCCTCCATCTCCCAACGCCTCCTGATCCCCCTTGATCCTGCTCATTGGAGCATGATTAGGATAGGTTTCCTCCTTTGCCTTCATCGGAAACAAGAGCACTGCTCCCCTTCTGCTTCTTATTGCTTTCATATGCAATGACCTGACTAGAGCAGTGCCTCTGAGTGCCTTTATCCTTCGCAGGTACCTGTATGCGCGAGACGGGCTCAAACCGAGCTCCATTAGAGATGGTGAAGCACCCCCAGGTGCTTAGCACCGTCATGACAATCCAAGATAATTATGAATTAATTTTTTTAGATAATTTACATCAAGTATTTTTGTAATTATTGTGAGATAATGTTGGAATAAGATAATGTAATCTCATTTGAAAAGATTGCCATCAACCAAAGGTGGTGGACGATCACCAAGTCCCCCAATGGGATTAGATGGTCATCCCCTCCTTATTATGGTAGATAATTATCTCCTTCCGATTACTCCAAGATAATTGATTTGATTTGAAATTAATTTATATTGATTATTCAATATATATTTAATTTAATCAAATTAATTGTTGTTGTGTTTTTTTACAATAAAATCATGTCCATTGAAAGAAACACAACTCAATCTCAACCATTGAGTTTGTGTTGTCTATGGATTTAGATCAATGGATCCCAAAATACTATATAAGAAGAGGCAACTCTAGCTCTTCTTGATGACAATGAACATATGATCTCTCCCTTTCTCTCTCTCTCTCTCTGTACGTCATGTGTCTGTGTCTCTCTCATTGTGGTTGTCCACCAAGGAGCCATTGAGAGAGTCGCCATAGCCGCATCATCGTCGTTATGTTGTGGAGTATTTGCTCGTGGATCTCCATATTCTTTGGTGCGCCTCTCTCATAAAGAAGACGTTGGATCTCATGTGACGAGATCAGGAGATTCGTCGCTTGGATTAGCAACATGGATTGCGTGGAGCACGTGTCTCATAAACGTGCTCGCAAGCATCTCCTCCGTTGTATCAGAATTGAGACAGGAGGTCTCTTCGTTTAGAGACTCGATCGCAACCACGCTTCAAGAGGTAAAGCTAGCACTTGTTTGTGGTTTATATGAAATGATCCAAGAAGTGTTCCTGGATCATGTGATTTCATTATTTGAAAATTTTAAATTCCGCTGCCTCGAACGACTAGTGTGACTAGTCTCTCCCGATCGCAAACGATGCAATCCTCTCGCTTCTGTGATTCGCTTAAGGATCTTCCCATATCCTTCACCTTACATGTGGTTCAACACGGACAAGGTGGTGAGGAGGCATAATCCTTTGGCTAGGAGTAGCACATAGGGGAAGTACAGCTAGCCAGAACCGGTACTCCTCTAGGGAGGGATGTGCACCTCAACCAGGTCTAGTAGCATTGAGGTCTAATGACAGGAGAGTGTGGGTTGCAATAATGCTTCAAAAGAGGGATAGTCTACTGGCTCAAGAAGAAAAACTCCTTTTGTACATGCTGCACCTTGTAGATATGTTGCATATATGTCATAAAAATGTGTGCAAAAATACGAAAACTCTAAAAAAGGGACAAGCCTAATTGAAAATAAAATGCCTACCAGAGTGTATATATTGAATAAGCAAAGATTATATATCTCACTGTCTCATCGCAAGGAAGCTTGCAGCTGGAGACTTAGCTACACTGGTTAAGCTCCAGGGGATATGTGGTTACACTGGTCACAGTCCATTCTCTTGTTTTCCCATCTTCTTGAGTTGGTTGTACTTGAACTTAAAAGGGAATACCCCGCTTCTCGAGGAAAGAGTTGCTAATCTGGGGGATTAGAGTTACCTAGTTGAGGGAGGTTGTTTCTTTACCATTGAGGTACAGAGATACATATCACTTACACAGTACAAGGAAAGATTCATAGTCATTAGAGTTTGCATATGTAGACTTGTTCTGGCATGGTTGTTAAGGAGACCTGACCATAGAATAGTGGAACTTGAAGGCTGTTAAGTCTTAAACCTGCTTCCTAATAAGATTTTGCCAACCTAATAGTCCAAATGTCTGACTGAGCTCCTACTCCAATTTTATGAAGATAAGTTTAATACTCAACCATGATTCTTCATTTTTCTTTTCCTTTCTTTTTTGTTTCACTTCTTTTTAAAATAAGTATTTGCTAAGGGACTAACAAAGGTAAGACATAGTGGGATGATGAATCTCTGATTCTCATTATTTATTCTTTTACTTTAGCTTCATCTTTTAGAAAAACACATCTATAAATATGTGTAAATACAATAAATTATCATTATGCATATTATTTTAAATGTTGCATAATTAACTTATTTTTTCCAAAATAAAATAATAAAGAGAAAAGAAAAAGGAAAAGAAGGATGTGATTATGAAAAAAGTACAAACTGACTTAAACTTTGAGAGAATGTCAATCATTGACCTGATCGACAAGGAATAAAGTAGGGGGAGATATGGTCCTTGTATATTCTTCACTATGTATTCCTTGTACATATCACTCCTCATATTTCATTCATCAATAAAAAGACCTCAAATCCAATTTATTTATTAATAAAAGTTGTACATAAAAATGTTTTTAAATAATAAAAATATTTGAAAAATAATTATTGTAAATAATACCATTAAAACCACTTATGTAAAGCCACATAACAAGAACTTAAAAGATCAATTCTAGCTCCATATGAACTCACAATCTTCCAAAATCACTTTTATTGAACTTTAAATTAAACTATCTTTCAAAAGAGGGTGGTCCCATAAACTTTGGAGTTATGAGGTAAAAATTAGATTTTCGAGTGGCATTGTATAGTCATGTGCTACCTATACTTGTATATATTTATATTTAATTATATTAATTTATAACTTTGCATCTTCTATTTTTAACACTTGTACATATCCCTATTAATAAAATAAAATAAAAAGAAAAATTTAGTCGACACAAAATAAAACAATAAAATCCAAATTCATTGTACATAAACCACATGTATGAATATTTTTTACCATGCCAATTTTTAAAATATTTTTATTTAATTTTTAAAAATAAAATAAAAATCATTTTATACTCCTCAAATTATGTTGTAAATAAATAAAATATAAAATGAAAGGTTTATGTATAAAAATAATAAAATAAAAATAAAAGAGTAAAATACATAGGTATATTATACCTATACATAGTGTCTTATACTGTATATACCATGTATATAATTTCATAAAAATATTTAAAAATCCCAGAAAAATAGTTTGAAAAATAATAAACATTTATCAATTTTACCATTTTTTATTTTAAATTCATTTATTATTTTATTTTTATTTTTTTGATTTATTATTTTTGATTTTTCTTATTGGTCGACCCGGGTCCGCTAATCCGGGTCAACCCCTCCTCCACACCCAACCCCACTCCTCCCATCGTCGGAGCGATTTCTCCTATTTTTCTCGATCAGGTCCGACATCCGTTGCCCTCGATTTTTGTGCCTCATTTCCCTCCTAGGATCCATGATCCTCGCGGATCCCTAGGAGTGGTCGAATCTTCCTAGAGTTTCGCTCCCCCGTCCGATCTTTCCAGTCCCTAAAGGAGTCCTTTAAATACTTCCCTCTAGCTCCCTTGCTTGGCAGCTCATGCCTCGCCGCCTCATTCCTCCCTAGCCATCTCCAGCAGTGTGACAGGCTTCTGGAGGGCCCTTTGGAGTAGAGTTTGGTGGTCTATTGGTCGTCGCTCAAGATGTAGCCGGAGCTCCTCCCTCGCGTGGAGCCTACTCCGCTTCCCGCACTAGAGTGAGGCCTCTACACCATCGTTCCTCTCGCCTGACGGTGCTGAACTCACCAGAATCTTCAGGTATTTCTTATCTCGCTCGTATTTATACTTTCAGTTCGATCCATTTCATTCGCTCTGTATTAGTTCATCATCTCCGATCAGCTTGTCAGAGTTCCATTCCATCCATCTATCCTCTCCGATCAAATACCCAGCTCACCCTCCATCTCCCAACGCCTCCTGATCCCCCTCGATCATGCTCATTGGAGCATGATTAGGATAGGTTTTCTCCTTTGCCTTCGTCGGAAACCAGAGCACTGCTCCCCTTCCGCTTCTTACTGCTTTCATATGCAATAACCTGACTAGAGCAGTGCCTCTGAGTGCCTTTAACCTTCGCAGGTACCTATACACACGAGACGGGCTCAAACCGAGCTCCATCAGAGATGGCAAAGCACACCCAGGTGCTTAGCACCGTCATGACAATCCAACTGTCCACCTTCTCATTGGAGCCTTCCATTTGATGCGGAGCATTTCCACGAAGGTGTTGGACTTCCTCGCGAGTCGGTCAACTTCTGGGGTCGCCGTCTACGACCGATCGAAGCTTGCCTGAGCTATGTTCTTCCTGCACCTTCCAGAGCCGTCAGATCAGTCGTCGTCCCTGATGAATATGTGATTCATAACTCTTAAAGTTGGAAATAGAGTCTTGTTCCTGAGTATTTTGCAGCATATTTCCCTTTATCATGCATAATTAGCATACATACATGCATCAATAATATCTACATTTTAGCATCCATGTTTGCATTAAATAAGAAGCCTAATTCATTTGTAAATATTCACCTGTATAATCACCATTATCTGTATTTTATACTGACTGCAAAACCAACCCTATACTATGTATATTATTCATTAATAATATAAGGAAAGAGGGCAAAAAAATTCCTAGCTTGTAAAAATACCCAATAAAACCCAAACCCTGCTGAAGATCTCAGACTTTAAAATGCGCATATCTACCTCATACAACCTCCAATCTAGATCTACTCACTTTCAAATTAATACACATTCAGAGACCTTCAAAATGAGACCAATTTCATTAAAATCGGAGCTCGTATGCAAAACTTGAGTTTTGGGGCCCCTTTGTACATTATATGTATGTATATTTATACACTTGTATTTTTGTATCTTATATGACCTTATCTCCATTTTTGGTCAACATGAAACTTGTAGATCTCATTGAGATCTACAACTTTCATGTTTTGAGTTTTTCCAAACTCGACCTCCTTCTATCACTAGTGCCATATTCTCTTTCAACCATTCAGATCAGGCCACGTGGCACCCTCTGATTGCGCCATGCGGCCTGCTCATCAGGCTGCCACGTGTCACATCTTCTCCACCATCCGATGGCCTTCCCTCTCTCCTCAGCACCGCCATTCATCTCGCCTGTGATCCTTGCCATTCGATCGAAGCCCAGACATCATCACAGCCCTCCGTCTCCGCTTTCACATGCGCCCTCCACGTGGCGCCATCGTAACCCTTCGATCACATCACCTTGATCTAATCCAGGCCATCCCCTCACGCCCTTCCCTGGGCCATTGGATCGCTCTATACAATGGTCCAGAACCCGTCATCCACCTCCAGACACTCTCTCACCCACGTCGTCCACCTTGCGTGCGAATAGAACCCTTCTATTTTTGGCACCACTCCAGCCACCCTTGCCGCCTCCTGTCACCTCCATTTCGTAGCCCACACTACCCTCATCCTTGCTGACCTCCTCAATCGCCATGAACTTCACCCACGCCACTCCATGACCTCCACCAACTTCGACATCTCGTTACCTACACCCTCACCTCCAACCTATAAATACTCCGCCTCCGGCCATTGTAGACACTATCCGCCACTGCAGAGAGAAACCCCGAGCTCCTACCCTCCTTTTGGTGACAGCAATTAGGTGAGAAGTCGAGCGTCGACGGCTGTATTCCTCCAGGTAGATCCATGGCTCTGCCCCGCCGTGCCGCATCTCCTCCTGTGAGCTGCACGTGCTCAGGACCCCTACCGACCTTCGAGCGACGACTAGGATCTCAACTCCCAGCTTCTATCCCCAGGTAGCACCCTCCATCCCCCCTCCGATCTCCATCTTCCTTTTCTCCACTTTTCTCGAAATTTATCCGCCTCCTTTGACCACTCTTGCTTTCGCCTGACCATCCTCCGATATCCGCTATGCAGCTCTGATCTTCACGACCTACTTCATTCACCCTGACGACGCATCGCACCTCACTCCAACCAAAGCTCCGCCATCTTGGCAGAGGAGCACCACCGCACCTCCTTCATTCCACTCCAGTCCTCCAGTCGCACTCCGCCTTTACCTCACGAACATGCTGTACGCCTCAGCTATCGAGCTAACCCATGCAGGTACATTATCCTTCATTGGTCAGACGCTTCGTCGGAGCTGCATCGAGCTTCATAGCCTCCAGCCTACTGACCTCCCCAGTTCCATCCAGAGCCTCCAGCGGCTCGCCGACACTCCTACGATCATCCCCTGCTACTTAGAAGCCTCCGATGATCCACATCGAGCGAGAATCGAGACGGCGGAGGAAGAATCGTTTCATCGGAGCCCAACCACATCCGCCGTAGGAGGCGGCGGATCGGAGGAACACGACGCATAGTATCCGTTTGATCCTCACGATCGAACGACTTTGATTGATCCACATCGCCAACGCCCTGCCTCCGTCGGATCAGGAGGATCCTACGCTCATCATCCATCCACGTCGCCGCTTCCTCGAGCTCCCAGATGTAGTTGGATTTATCTTGATCCAACGGGTCGCATCATGTCATGTCGCCTCCTCCGAGCCTCCTCCCCGACCATTAGGCTCGGAGCTCACGAGGCTATCCCGAAGTATGCCCAAGCCCGTAGCGCACCCGAGCTGTCATCCGAGCCTCTGATGTCTCCCGAGCGTAGCACTGCACGTGTTCCTGACGTGCGGGCTGGGCAAATTACACTGAGGCCCCTAGAAGTTTTGAAAATTACAAATCAGCCCCTACCAGGAGCATCACGTGAGGCGCACGTGTTCTAGAGGAAATTTTGCACACATACCCTCAGTATTCTAGGTAATTACATTTAAGTCCCTGTCAGCATGTTTAATTATCAGTAATTTGTTTTTCTGTATTTGCAATTCGGTCCCTGACTTTGCACGCATATTTAGGTGTCTATTTGGCATCATTTCTTAATTCTAAAAATTACATGATGTAGCTTTTCTTGTCCTCTATCTTATGTGACAATGTCTCATTTTTGTGACATACTGGGATTTTAATATTATTAAATTGGTGAAATTTTCCATATTTTGCCATTGTGTACCTTTTAATTCGTATTAAATTCCATGTTGCTCAAAAAATCATCAAAATTTCACAGTTGACTTAAGATAATTTATTTTACATTGTGCCCAAAAATCATTGTATTTGCATGCATCTAGATGCCTGAATAAATTAATTAGTGATTTCCTTGATTGATTTTTAATAGGTCCAATTCACATAGAATTTTAGGTTTATCAATTTTCCTGGATTCAACATACTTAGATCTATCTAGATAATTTTTATATCTGGAAAGATTGTGATTTGGTATTTATTAAATCTAATTTTGTAAAATTCACCTTGCATTCATATTTAATTCACAATAAATTCATAAAGTGTCAGAAAAATCCAAAAAAAATTAATTAGCTTAATTTCATTGCATTTCACTTTCTGGCCAAGTTTCATAATTTTTGGACTTAATTTGACTACATCTCTGATATGACTTGTAAACTGGCCTGAAAATTGCACTTGTCTTTTCTGTGTTGCATAAAATTGCTAAAAATTATCAAAAAATAACTTCTGAAAATCCGACCTTTGAATTAACTTAAAGTTTAAAGGAGACAGCTGCCTCCCTGAGTTCGACCTTGGGCTTGCCCAAGTAAAATAAATCTGCCGCTCGTGGATAATTGAACATTAACTAAAGTGGCTTTTGATGAGTCCATTTTTACCCAACTACAACGAATGACATGATTATCTGTATTTACATATTTACATTATTTAAGAAGCCGAATTCACTTGTAAATATTCACCTGTATAATCACCATTATCTGTATTTCATACTGACACCAAAACCAACCCTATACTATATTTATTATTCATTAATAATATAAGGAAAAATGGCAAAAAATTTCCTAGCTTGTAAAAATACCCAAAAAAACTCAAACCCTGCTAAAGATCTCAGACCTTAAAATGCAATATGTACATCATACAACCTCTGATCTAGATCTACTCACTTTCAGATTAATACACATTCATAGACCTTCAAAATGAGACCAATTTCATTAAAATCGGAGCTCGTATGCAAAACTTGGTTTTGGGTCCCCTTTGTACATTATACGTATGTATATTTATACCCTTGTACTTTTGTATCTTATTTGACCTCATCTCTATTTTTGGTCAACATAAAACTTGTAGTTCTCATCGAGATCTACAATTTCATGTTTTGAGTTTTTCCAAATTCGGCCTCCTTCTCTCTCTAGTTCCCTTATTCTCTTTCTACCATTCAGATAAGGCCACGTGGCACCCTCTGATTGCGCCACGCAGCCTACTCATCAGGTCGCCATGTGTCACATCTTCTCCACCGTCTGATGGCCTTCCCTCTCTCCTCAGCACCACCGTTCATCTCGCATGTGATCCCTGCCGTTCGATCGAAGCCCAAACATCATCATTGCCCTCCGTCTCCGCCTTCACCTGCGCCCTCAACGTGGCGCCATGGTAACCCTTCGATCACATCACCTTGATCTAATCCAGGCCATCCCCTCACGCCCTTCCCCGAGCTGTTGGATCACTTGATCCAATGGTCCTGAACCCGTCGTCAACCTTCAAATGCTCTCTCGCCCTTGTCGTCCACCTTGCACGCGAAGTGCCCCCTTTCTATTTTTGGCACCACTCCGACCACCCTCTCCGCCTCCTGTCACCTCCATTTCGTAGCCCACTCTACCCTTATCCTCGCTGACCTCCTCAACGCCATGAACTTCACCCACGTTGCTCCAGAACCTCCAACAACTTCACCATCTCGTCACCTACACCCTCACCTCCAACCTATAAATACTACGCCTCCGGCCATCGTCGCCCCTATCCACCACTGTAGAGAGAAACCCCGAGCTCCTACCCTCCTTTTGGTGACAACAATTAGGCGAGAAGTCAAGCAACGACAGTTGTATTCCTCCAGTGAGATCCACGGCTCCACCCCGCTGTGCCGCAGCTCCTCCCGTGAGTTGCACGAGCTCAGGACCCCTACCGGCCTTCGAGCGACGACCATGAGCTCAACTCCGAGCTTCTATCCCCAGGTAGCACCCTCCATCCACCCTCCGATCTCTGTCTTCATTTTCTCCACTTTTCTCGAAATTTATCCGCCTCCTTCGACCACTCGCGCTCTTTCCTGACCATCCTCTAAGCTCCGCCATGGAGCTCTGATCTTCGCGACCTACTTCATTCACCTCGACGATGCATCGCACCTCACTCCGACCAAAGCTCCGCCATCTTAGCGAAGGAGCACCACCGCACCTCCTTCATTCCACTCCAGGCCTCCCGTCGCACTCGCCTTTACCTCACGAACACGTTGCACGCCTCGCCTATTGAGCTAACCCCTACAGGTACATTCTCCTTCATTGTCCATATGCTTCACTGGAGCTGCATCGAGCTTCATCGCCTCTGGCCTACTGACCTCCCCAGTTCCATCCAGAGCCTCTGGTAGGTCCCCGACTCTCCCATGATCATCCCCAGCTATTTAGGAGCCTCTGGTGATCCACATCGAGCGAGAATCGAGGCGGCGGAGGAACGACCGTTTCGCTGGAGCCCAACCACGTCCGCCGTAGGAGGCGACGGATAGGAGAAACACGATGCACAATAGCCGTTTGATCCTCACGATTGAACGACTTTGATTGATCCACGTCGCCAGTGCCCCGCCTTCTTCAGATCAGGAGGATCCAACGCTCATCATCCATCCACGTCGCCACTTCCCCGAGCTCCATATGTCGTTGGATTCATCTTGATCCAATGGGCCACATCACGCCACGTCGCCTCCTCCGAGCTTCCTCCCTGACGATTAGGCTCGGAGCTACCGATGCTATCCCGAAGCACGCCCAAGCCTACAGTGCACCCGAGCCGACATCTGAGCCTCTGACGTCTCCTGAGCCTAGTACTGCATGTGTTCCTCACGTGCGGGCAGGGAAAATTACACTGAGGCCCCTAGAAGTTTTAAAAATTACAAATCAGACCATGCCAGGAGTATCATGTGAGGCGCACGAGTTCTAGAGGAAATTTTGCACACATACCCCCAACATTCTAGGTAATTGCATTTAAGTCCCTGTCATCATGTTTAATTTTTAGTAGTTTGTTTTTCTGTATTTGCAATTTGGTCCCTGACTTTGTATGCATATTTAAGTGTCCATTTGGCATCATTTCTTAATTCTAAAAATTGCATGATGTAGCTTTTCTTGTCCTCTATCTTATGTGACAATGTCTCATTTTTGTGACATACTTGGATTTTAATATCTTTAAATTGGTGAAATTTTCCATATTTTGCCCATTATGTGCCTTTTAATTTGTATTAAATTCCTTGTTGCTCCAAAAATCATCAAAATTTCATAGTAGACTTAGGATAATTTATTTTACATTGTGCTCAAAAATCATTGTATTTGCATGCATCTCGACGCCTGAATAAATTAATTAGTGATTTCCTTAATTGATTTTTAATAGGTCCAATTCACATAGATTTTAGGTTTATCAATTTTCCTGGATTCATCATACTTAGATCTATCTAGGATAATTTTTATATCTGGAAAGATTGTGATTTGGTATTTATTAAATATAATTTTGTAAAGATCACCTTGCATTCATATTTAATTCACAGTAAATTCACAAAGTATCAGAAAAATCCAAAAAATAATTTAGCTTAATTTCATTGTATTTCACCTTCTGGCCAAGTTTCATAATTTTTGGACTTAATTTGACTACATCTCTGATATGACTTGTAAACTAGCTTGAAAATTGCATGTGTCTTTTCTGTGTTGCATAAAATTGCTAAAAAATATCAAAAAAAATCTTCTGAAAATCCGACCTCTGCATTCGCTTAAAATTTACCTAAGAAGATAATTGCCTCCCTGAGTTCGACCTTGGGCTTCCCCAAGTAATATAAATATGCCGCTCATGATTAATTGAACATTAACTAAAGTGGATTTTGATCAGTCCGTTTTTACCCGACTACAACGAACAACACGAAATTTATTTTAATCATTAATTTGATTAAATTAACAAGGGTAGAAACATGCTTTTCAACTGACCAGCGCCAACTAGCCTCTGCCTACTCTGGTAGGTAGATAGGGGCGAAATTGCGGTGCATCACGACAAGTTGCTAGTAGCCTCCGCCTGCGCTTGCAGGTAGATAGGGGTGAAGTTAGAGCCTTATCAGCCTCCGCCTACTCTGTAGGTAGATAGGGGCAGGTACTTGAACTTTCGGCTGGTGATAGGAGCGGAGAAAGGAGGGGCGTTGGTATATTAGCGATAGGTTAAACAGGGAAGACGCATCCAGCTTTTAGCCGACTCCCCTATAGGCCGGGTAACCTTTGCTACTTGTCTGATTAAATTCACACATAAAATCAACCAGACTAATCGGACTCGGTTTCGAGGCGTGTATATATTACATATATACTTTACCCATAGCTCGTACTTTCACGTATTCTTGTTTGTACTGCGCAATAATGACGGGATGGGTAAAAATGGAGAAAGTTTTTGTAAAATACATATATACTTGTATATTGTGTAACACTTGTATAATACTTATAAAAATTGTGGAAAAAAACAAAAACAAAAAATAGGCTTCTTATTTACTCTTGCATATCATCTATGCATCTGAAAAAAAAGAAAAGAGTCTTGCATTTCATTCATCTACATAGCATGTCATCTACATCTCATTTTGCATATGCAATGTGAAAAGCTAGGGGGTTCTGAACCAAGTTATGAGTAGATGTTGAGGATGGACTTGATTTGACCTTAATACACCAAATTTCAGAGGAACCTTATAGGAATTGGAGTTAAGATTTCTCAGGTCAAGTGACTTAATTCTTTGAGTCCGCAAGTCTATGTTCACATGCCATCTTGATTAGTCTAACTATAATATCTCGTGCACACGTATGATTCTTATAGACAGTGACCTAACTTGGACAAGCACCATGCACGTAGCTCTTCATTGATGAGATGGTGAGGAGGTAGAATCCTTTAGCTTGGAGTAGCACACGGGTGAAAACATCCGTCCTCCTCTAGGGAGGGTAGTGCATCCTAACCTAGTCCGGTGGTGCTGACATGTAAAGACGGGATGATGTTGGTTGCAATAATGCTTCAAAAGAGGGATAGTCTACTGGCTCAAGAAGAAAAACTCTTGATGTACATGCTGCACCTTGTATATAGTTCAAAAAAAGAAAAAAAAGAAAAAAAATGCAAGAACTCCAAAAAAGTAGACATGCCTGAGTGAAAATAAAATACCTATCAGAGTATGTATATTAGCAAGAAGTCTGCAGCTGGATGACTTGGATACACTGGTCAGGCATCTTGGGATAGGTAGCTACACTGGCTACCGTCCATTCTTTTCTCCACCCCTCCTCTTGAGCTAGTCTCACTTGAATTTAGAAGGGAATACCCCGCTCCTCGAGGAAAGAGTTACTGGACCAGGGAATTAGAGTTACTTTCTTAGAGCAGGCTGCTTCTTAGCCATTTCTGATGTGGAGAGCTATTTTACACTTACACAGTACAAGTGAGAATCATAATCATCAGAAATTTGCATTTAAGGATTTGTTCTGACCTGACTGATGAGACGTCTTGAATAGAAGACTTGTGGAACTTAAAGTCTGTTAGGTCTTAAATTCAGATCCCAATGAGGTTCTGCCACACAGTTAATCCAAAGGTCGAGTCAAGCTCCATTTTCAACTTTTGTTCATGACCGTGGTATGGAACCCAAAATCATTTCACTTTTGCATTTCATTTTAGTTGCTCCGGGACGAGCGAGGTTTAAGTATATGGGGTAGATGAATCTGTGATTCATCACTCTTAAAGTTGAAAATAGAGTCTTGTTCCCGAGTATTTAGCAGCATATTTCCCTTTATCTTGCATAATTATCATACATACATGCATCAATAATATCTGCATTTTAGCATCCATATTTGCATTAAATAAGAAGCACAATTCACTTGTAAATATTCACATGTATAATCACCATTATCTATATTATATACTGACATCAAAACCAACACTATACTATGTATATTATTCATTAATAATATAAGGAAAAAGGGCAAGAAAATTCCTAGCCTGTAAAAATACCCAATAAAACCCAAACCCTGCTGAAGATCTCAGACCTTGAAATGCACATATCTACCTCATACAACCTCCGATCTAGGTCTACTCACTTTCAAATTTATACACATTCAGAGGCATTCAAAATGAGACCAATTTCATTAAAATCGGAGCTCGTATGCAAAACTTGGGTTTTGGGGCCCCTTTGTACATTATATGTATGTACATTTATACGCTTGTATTTTTGTATCTTATTTGACCTCATCTCCATTTTTGATCAACATGAAACTTGTAGATCTCATCGAGATCTACAACTTTCATGTTTTGAATTTTACCAAATTCGGCCTCCTTCTCTCACTAGTTCCATATTCTCTTTCAACCATTCAGATCAGGGCATGTGGTGCCCTCTGATTGTGCCACGTGGCCTGCTCATCAGGCTGCCACGCATCACATCTTCTCCACCGTCCGATGGCCTTCCCTCTCTCCTCAACACCACCGTTCATCTCGCCTGTGATCCCTGTCAATCGATCGAAGCCCAAACATCATCACAGCCCTCCGTCTCTGTCTTCACCTGCACCCTCCACATGGCGCCATCGTAAACCTTCGATTACATCACCTTGATGTAATCTAGGACATCCCCTTAAGCCCTTCCTCGGGCCATTGGATCACTCGATCCAATGGTCCAGAACCCGTCGACAACCTCCAGACGCTCTCTCGCCCACGTCTTCCACCATGCATGCGAATTGCCCCATTTCTATTTTTGGCACCACTCCGGCCACCCTCTCCGCCTCCTGTCACCTCCATTTCGTTTCCCACTCTACCCTCATCCTCACTGACCTCCTCAATCGCCATGAACTTCACCCACGTTGCTCCATGACCTCCACCAACTTCGCCATCCTATTACCTACACCCTCACCTCCAACCTATAAATACTCTGCCTCCAGCCATCGTCGACCCTATCTGCCATTTCGATAGAAAAGAGAGAGAGAGAGAGAGCTCCAGCTATCTGTAGGTGACAGCTACCGAGAATCACCGTCGAGTGACGACCTCCGACCACGGCGAGATCCGAGGTAGTCTCAACCACTTCGTTGCAGCATCCCTCGCAGGAATCTGCTCCAGCTTCGAAGGACTCCACCACCCTTCTTGAGGCCACGACAAGAGCTGCGAATCGTAGCTCCGCCTTCTGGCAAAATTCCATGTAATTTCTCTATCTTTACCTTCTAAATTATTTTTATCTAAAATTTTGTTGTTGTTGTTGTTATTTCAGATCTAATCACCACAAATTCATCACTATCAACACCATCACCACCATTTTTATTTCCATATCTATTTTCTTTTTACAACAAAAAGTCAAAAAAATATAAAAAAAGAAACAGGAGCCTTCTCTGGCGGTGACGCCTCCTTCTCCAACGGAGTGCCCCACCGCCGGCCCTCCTCCAGCCGCCGGCCCTCCTCCAACCTTCCTGGCTCCACCCCTACGTGCGGCGCCATGCCATGTGCCTCTCTGCTCCAGTGTCGTGCGGCCACCGCCGTGCATCGTCCCACCTCCGCCTCCAAGGCCTTGGCCCCATCGTGACCCTGCGACCGTGCCCCAACGCCACCTCTCCCTCCATCGGTGCTTACCAGCAGGCCGACGTCACCCTCGCCATCTTCCTCCCCTTAAAGCTGCACCTGCCGCAGCCCTCCGCGTGCATCCGCCAACACGCGGCCCTCGTACAGCAGCCACCCCCCGTCTCCACATTGCGGCGCTGCGCTGCCATTCACCCCCGAAGCCCTCCTTGCAGCTCCAGAAGAGCGGCTCCACCGATGTCCCTCCGCACGGCGCCGCTCCACGCCGCGGTGCTGCACCGCCCTTCGCCGCTAGCACCTCCAGATTCATCAGTCCCCCAGTTTTGATCTGAGTCATCTGATAGCACCTGATTCTGAATGTTCATATCAGATTTCGTGGCACATCTGATCGCACAACAGTGCAACCTTGCAGATCGTTGATCAGACCCTAGCATGTCAGATCTAAGCCACACATCCCTAACATTCCCTGAACTGTTAGATCTTTTTCCAAAGGAGCAACAGAGCCATTAGTTCCCCCCAAGAGACCATCATGTGACTCATGGGTATATCTCTCTTTTTATCATGCATGTCTTTTCATTTCATTCTAGTTCAATAAATAAAAGCTGTAGTTAAGAATTTTTACCTTAAGGACCCTTTAGTTTTTATTTTTGCATTTTAGTCCATCTGAGTTGTCGTCACGTGCAACTTCACGTGCCTTTTTGGGATATGTACACTATTTTGCTCGAACTTCTATTTTGTTAATGAATGTAATGTTTAAAAAATTGCATTTATACCCTTGTGCATCTGGATTCGTGTGCTGTGTGTGTGCTTGTTGGATAAATTGCTTCAAGACCTTTGGACTTTTATTGCTTGTTATCTGATAGGCCCTAGTACTTAAAGTAATTGCAGTTTGGTCCCTGTGCATTATTTTTAATTGCAAGTCTTTTATTAATTGCAATAAATATCAAATTAATTCCAAAAATTACCTTAAAATTGTTTGTTACTCCCACTAGTTGTATTATTTATGGTGATTTTTCTTGTCGATCTCGTCCATTTTCTATTATTAATAATTCAAAAACTCTAAAAAGTCCTTGTTTGTTTTGAAAAATACATAAAAATTAAAAAAAAATCATTTAAAAATTCTATAAAAATTATTGTAGTGGCATTTTGTCACCTTTTAGCTCCTGTATAAATTTTATTGAAAAATACCCTACAAAAACCTAAAAATTTGCAAAACATCTAAAAACTTATAACAATCATGTGAAAATCAAAAAATAGTGATTTTAGTTCCAGTTTGTCGGTATTTCTTCCTAGTTTATCCTCGAAATAATTCTAGTTTTAGATTTTTTAGCCATTTACTTTTAATTTGCAAAACATTCCTGGTTGTGCACTGTTTTATTATTTTACTACTGATTGATTTTTAGAATACCACAAAATATTTAAAAATACATAGAAATTACAAAAAACACTAGAAATTACAAAATACCCAAATTTTTTTATTTTAATTTTCTGAATATTCTGACCCATTAGAAAAATACAAAAAATTGTGTGTGCATATTTTTATTCATTGTGTTGATTTCATCTACATTGAAAAATCAAAAAGTTGAAAAATTAAAAACCACTAAAAAGCAGTAAAAATCCCTTGATTTCTGAAATCGACTACTTAGTCTATAATGGTGAGTAAATAAAAGTAGCAAAACTAATCGATTTGATTGTTTGATTCATTAGTGGTTTATTTTCTCGTTTATCGCATTTGGTTGATACAATGACACTTGCTTAATTTAATCCACTTTAATCACCTAAATTATCGGTTATTAGGATCTATTTTATTTTTTATTATTTATACCTCAAATAAAGAAACTTTGTACAAGATAGTTGTAGAAAATAATATATAGAAAAATACAAATTTGATTTCATAGAAAAGTAATATACATTGTAAAATTTATACACTAAATAAAAAGCCAAAACCCAAACTTCCCAGAACCATATCTTCTAAATAAAAAGCCAAAATGTATAAAAATCACTTTAATTATATATATATATATTAATAAGCTATATAATGAAGATGATTTCATTTAATTTGGAGCTAAGGAGTGAAAGTTAGGTGTTGGACCCTTATTGTATAGTATCCCTGAATAAAAATTTATTTATTTATTTTTATTAATCTTTATTATTTTTAAAATTTTATAGTTTTATAATTTTGTAAATGTTATTCATAATATATGTACATATTTATAATAGAAGAAAACCATAAAGAAAACATTAAAATAAAATAAGTATATTGAATACATATATAAAATACCTATAATTATACCTATATAATATACACCTGTATTTATTTATGTATGCATAATAAATCAAAAAAATTTAATAAAAATATATTTATGTATATAAAAATAAGTTATAACTATATAAAATAAGAAAACAAAATAATAAAATCAAAAATACAAAATAAAAATTCTCAAAATATAGATGAAAAAACTATAAATAAAACCCTAAAAATGAACTTGTTATAAATTAATTCATAAAAAAATAAAAAAAACATATTAAAATACTATAGAAAATAACAAACATTTTTTATTTATAACTTTAATTTAATAAAATCATTTATTAATTGTTATCAATTTTATAATAATTTCAGGGTCGGTTTGTCCTGGTTGGTCCATGTCGACCAACCAGGTTGCTTCGAAAGTTGACATAGGACAAATCTACTGACCTCCATCCTAGCCCTATCAGAACAGCGTAGACCTCTTTTTCCTTGATTTTTGCTGCCCGAGGCATTCATCCTCTCGAGTAGATTCCTCTTTGACTTTCCTTCCTTGATCCTCCCTCTTTCACGTGTTTGTGATTCCTCGAGGAATGGATCTCTACATCAACCTCGCAACCTCAATCTATGTCGCTGCTCAACCACTTGCACAAAACTAGATCGCCATCCTTCTTTGAATTTTTGAACCATTTCCACTTGATTTCTTCCCCCATTTCCTATGCTAAGTCTCGAGCTTGGTGATTGCAAGCTCACCCTCAATTTTTGTGAGGATAGGTTGAGCGTGGAGGCGAATTACACCATCTCCGACTGCCCTCCACCGCTGTGAGTTCCATCTCGCGACCCTGCATCGCTCGAGGTATTTTTCTTCACTTTTTATATTATTTTCAGGATTAGCTTTCATTTTCTGCATTTTTTTAGTCTTTCATTGCACGTTTTAGTGTAAAATCATTCGTTCATAGTTCGCTGAAGGCTACGTCGGCGAGCCCTCAACTGTGCATCACCTTATTTCCGACTTCGCCAGCCATCTCGCTTCGTTCCCCTACCGAATCCGCTTGGCCCACTCTCTCCCTTCTTTTTTTGTGCCTAATGGCATGAGGATGGTGACCACATATTCGTCGAGCTTTTAGGTTGATCGAAGGAGCGAGTTAGCGGTGCATTCTACCATCTACATCGTTCACCAGTGTGAGGTTGCCATCTCACAACCTACTCCACTCGAGTTTTGTTTCTTTGCGTTTTAGTTAGTTTTTAGTCATAGGTTTTATTTCATGCATTTAGTTTAGCTTTTGATTCATCGCATTAGCGTTCAATACCCATTTATAATTCAATGGAGGCTAGCACTGGCGAACATCTCCACTGTGCTTCCACAGTGTTTCGACCAACAAACCATCTTACCTCGCTTCCCTTATCGCTTTCCTATGCCCCATCGCATTCCATACAACCTGTCCTTCCTGGAGCAGAATTCCAGTGCTCCTCCTCCTCCTCCTCTCGCTAGAGCAACCGTCGCGACACCCGTCTCACGTCCATTTCACCCCCTGACATGCCGAGGCAATTTTCGCTCGACCCACCTATCTTTTTAGTACATGTCCTGAACGAGAAACACCTCATACAGAGTGATTTTGCAGAACACAAAGGTTCCTGGAGATTCTTTCCTTTCCTAACCTTTGTGAGCTACTTCGTCGATGCTGGGAGTTTTTTGCGTACCCCATAAGCTGAAGGAACCTCCTTGGAGGATCTTGAGCCTCTTGTATCGTCGCCAGGTGGTCAGAGCTAGCCAACATCACCGATCGAAGCTTGCCCTCTACCTTTTTCTTCCCTGTTCTCTAGGGGGTTCAAGGCCGTTTGATTGGGTTCCATCTCCAAACTCTCCCTCCACCGTCGTATGCACTTCATCTCAGCCTTTAGATTAGCCGCTGGGATCTAATCCCAGCCATCCATGCCGAAGCATCATCGCACAATGACGGGCTGCCACGCGTCAAGTAAATCGCATCCGGTCGTTGGAACAAGCACCTAAGGGGGTATTTTGCATTGTTTGCCCCCCTTGTTTTTGTAATTTATTATTTAATATTTAAACTTTCATCTACCGTTTAAAAGTTTTATATAAACTGCAAGTTGAACCCCAGACTTTATTGTAATTACATATTGGTACTTGCCTGCTCACGTCATGTGCTGTCCCACGTGAGGGAGGCATTTTGCAGACAACCCCTCGTGGGTTTTGTTATTTGTATATAGTCTTCTAAATTTAAATATTAATTTAACTTTTTGTGTTAATAGAAGGAAGCACCTCAACTTTTTTTTTATTTGCATATATGCCCCTGTTAGTTGATTATTTTTTTGTGTTATCTCTATTTATTAAATATATCATCCATGCTCCAAAAATTCCCCAAAAATAGGATTATGTTCTTGTTTGCAATACTTTCATGCCATTTAATTTTGCAATTTAAGACTTTTTCCTATATTATAAAAATAAAAAGATCCCAAATATTCCCCTTTTACAGAATAAAATACCAAAAAATAGAAAAACATTTTGAAAAAATCCCAAAAAATATATTTTGTTTATTTTTGTATTTCTTACGTTCAGACAAAAAATCACTAAAATAAGAAAAGAAAATACATAAATATTAAAAATCTCAAAAATCCTTTATAAATATCTAAAAAATTCCGAAAAACTTCAAAATATTCATTTAACTTTTATATTTTTTTATAAATATTTATTATCATTAAAAATTGTTTTGGAAAATTTTTATATTATTTCGTATTTTTAATTTCCAAAACAATTAGGACTATTTTCTTAATCCCTGATTTGGGATATTTTTTACTTTAAAAACCCATAAAAAATAGCAAAAATACTTACAAAAATAAAAAAACAATAAAAAAGTATTTAAAACCTAAAATATTTAATTATGTAATGTTTATTTATTTTTAGTTTCTTTTATAATTATATCAACCGATATTATACATATAACCTTATATAGTTTTATTTACATATTTTAAAAAGAAAAAATAAATTAAAAATAAAAAATTATAAAAATGACATAGAATCATAAAAAAGAAAAATAATATAAAAATATAAAAATTAAAATCCCATAAAAAATATAAAAGCAAAAACCTAAAAAAGATATATAGATAAGAAGAACTCACATTTTGGGAATTAATTTTCCCCAATCTACCGTTTTCTCCCTACGTTCAACACTATACGTACTTACACCAATACACATCCATTGTAGAGTTATAATAACATTTAACTCCACACTTTTCTTTGCATTGCTTTATACATATTACGAGTTAATTTTTGAATTAGTCTGAGATTTTGAGCGGTCATCTCAACGACTACAGTTTCACCTTGTGAGATTGTGTGACCTCTTGAATATTTTGAAATTTCAACGAGCTTAGTTCTCAGATATGCAATCGTCAGCTCAGGGGTGTTGGGATGCTGCCTGCGATGATTAACAAGCTCTGCGCCAAAGGGGGGGCTTTGAGGGCACTCGGGGCTGGCGCTAGAGGTACGCTTTGTAGCACATCGGGAAGGGGTGCTGCAGGATGCAGTGGCTGGAGTGTGAGCAGTGTAATTTGAGAGATGTGTGGTGGCTACGGTATCAAAAGTGAACTTAGGGGCTGGCGTCACAGAAGAATCCCAGCCTGAGCCATTTTTGGTGGGGGGGGGCTTGTGCAGAGCGGAGAGTATCTGAGGTTTGGTTGGTATTTGGAGAGGAGGGGGCAACTGTGAGGAAGAGAAGAAGGAAGAGATCAGTGGAGGCCTCTTCAGGGGTCTTTATGGGAGATCGGCTTCCAGCAGCAAGTCGAGGAATCGTCATCTCCACTCAGGCATCCGAGCTACTTCATCTTGTTGGACAGAAGATTTGCAAAAAGCACGGGGGTTGTCGCACCATTGAGGAATACGAAAGAAGTCTCCTCATGAAGATGTTGTCTTGGAATGTTAGGAGGTTGGGCCACTCGAAGAAACAACTAGGGGTTAAGAGCCTAATTTCTGATACTCAGGTTGATGTTGTGTTGTTACAAGTGACGAAGATTTTGAGGGGAGGATATGGTTTTTGGCCAGACTTGGGGGGCGGAGTGTTTTTGAGTTCACTAAAGTGGAGGCTCATGAAGCAACAAGTGGCTCCTTACGGACTAGAGGAAGGCAGTGTTCGAGAAGTTGGGTGAGCAGAGATCACTCTTCTCTATCTCGGTGCAACTGATACACCAGTTTGACGATGTCTCTTTCACGTTGACAAATGCATATGTTCCGACAGGAGTTGCATGTGGCTCACTCGTGGATGCTCTTGATCAGATTGGCTAGGATAAGGAGGACGTCCTATGGCTCATTGGTGGGGATGTCAACTTAACTCTCCTCCCGGAGGACCGACCTACGCGTGGAGGTGGTCGTGACGCCAGTTCTGAAGACTTTGTGAATCTGATTCATTCGCTGGCACCGACGATCATGGATGCAGCAGGATGTGCATACACTTGGCACAATGCAAGATCGAGATCACGCTTGGACATATTTCTTCTCTTACCTAAGGGGACAGAGCTCTTCCCCCTCTCGCGGGCTTGGGCCCTGCCTCGGTCCTACTTAGATCATACGTTGATTCTCTGGTTGTCTGAGGAGTAGGCGAGGATTAGGTATTTCTTCAAATTCGAGCGGTTATGGCTTTTGGAGGATGGTTTCAAGGACGAGGTGGCTTCGCTTTGGAATGGGTGGAGGCCTGAGGGATCGGTTGTGGCTCGTCTAGCCGGAAAGTTGGCTCTATTAAAGAGGTTGTTATTGACGTACGAGAGGGTGGTGAGGGCCAGGAAAAGAGCCCAGAGGAAAGTTGCTCAGGAGGGGGTCGCACATTTGGACGGGCTGGATGATAAGAGAGGTCTAGGCAAGGAGGAGATAGATGAGAGAGCACGACTGTTAGAGAAGTTATTGTTGGAGCATTGGAAGGAAGAGATAAAATGGAGGTAGAGATCCATGCAGAAGTGGTTGTAGGAAGGAGATGCAAATACAAAATTTTTCCATTCTATGGCTTCCCGTAGAAGAAGGAGAAATTTCATCCAGGAGCTGGGGGTTGGGGTGGGGAGGGGGGGGGTAAGAGTGGTGGGGGATGCGCAGTTGTGGCATGCTCTTAGAGGGCGTTTCATGGAAGTGTCTAGGAGGAGGCGGGTGGAGGGGTTGGATTGGCTTTTGAGAGGGCTGGAGGTGTGTGTCAGAGAAGCAAGCGGTAGGGCTCGAGGATCTTTTTGAGGTGGAGGAGTTGAAGAAGGCGGTCTGGGGCTGAATGCAAATGGTGCCCTAGCCCTGATGGATTCTCAGTGTTCTTCTATAGTGAATTATGGGACCTACTAAAGGACAAGGTTATGGCCATGATCAATGAGTTTATGAAGGGAAACATGGGTTTCGAGAAAGCTAATAGGGTAATGTTTTTCCTTCTTCCCAAGAAAGAGCATCCGTGATGACCCTCTGGAGCAACTCGGGTTAAGTAGTTTCTAAGGTCGTTGCAACCCGAATCGCAAGGCACAGTGAATCAAGAAAATAAAGACCACAAGTAAAATAATAAAAGCACCAAATGGAACGTAGCAGTCTCCGCTATTTATTTAACCTGGTATAGCGACCAGGGTTGGACACAAGGAGCACGAGCGAAGCCTATGAAGTAGTCGAGAATCATATAATACAAGGAATATTTTTGTATTTTTTTATTTGCAATTTTTTTATAATTTCTAGTAAGAAAATGAGTAAAACGATAAAGGAAATCAAACTTCAACAATTTTTTAAGACAAAAAAATGCCAAAAAAATTGAAATAAAAACATTTTTATATTTTTTAAAATATGCAAGTGTTTTTGTTGATTTTATGGTATTTTTCTGATTTTTATACATTTTTCTAAAAATAAAATAAACACGAAACATGAAAACACTGTTCAGCCGTCACCTAAAGGTAAAGTTAAAATGCCAAAATTACATGAAAGGCTTGGTGGCTATTTTTATGAAAAAGTAGATAAAAAGACCTAATTACAGAAACTGGAATTTCATATTTTTTATTTTTCTAAATTTTTTAGAAATTTTATGAGATTTTAGATCTTTTGCGATTTTTAGGGTTTATACCAAGGGTAATGGAATAAAAATGCTACTGAAGTGAAAACACTCTAAAACAAACACAAAACATTTTTATATTTTTTTGTATTTTATAAAAGAAACAGACACATTTTTAGAGTTTTTTTATTTTTAGAAAATATCAAATAAAATCAAATCGAGTCACAAAAATTATCAAAAATATTACGCATTAGGAGGAGCTAGTGGTAATTTTTGGGGAAATTTTAGAGTAGATTTGATAATTATTTGATCTAAAACAAACCACACAACAAACATGGACCTAGATGCAATTATTTAAAATTTATAAGACAATATGTAACACAATAAAAACCCAGGGATAGTATTGCAAAAATCCCAGGTAAACACGCACGAAACACGTGACTCAGGCTCGGAGGGGCATAAGTGAAATTCTCAAGAAGATTTCATTCAAAGCATAACACTCATAAACCTTAGGGGTATGACATGAAAATCACCCAAAATATCACATGTCAGGACACGTGCTACACCTAAGGGAGGACTGAAATCTAAATACTAAAATGTGCAAGGGTCCTTATGCAAAATATCCAAAATAAAAAAAACTACGACAAATATTTACAGGACTAACAAGTAAAAGCAAAACAAGAAGGGCCTAAGTGCAATTTACCCTTTATTATTAGCTATCCAATGGTTGAGAGCGTCCACTTAACGGATGGATGACTGAGATCTAACGGTACCGCTTCGACGATGGACGGCTGCTGGAGGATCCTCAGATGGATCAGACGGTCCAGGGCTCCCCATAGATGGATGGCATGGATTAGAACCGGGAATGAGCCTCAATCGGACGGCGGAGACAATGTCTGGAAGAACTCGCCTCCGACGATTTTCGATTGATGATGTCGCGCTACTCCGGCATCCTCTGGAGCTGTTGTAGGAGGGGAAAGGTCGGTGTAGATGGTCCACAACTACTTGTAGGCTTAGAAGGGGCTGAGGTCTCCTATAAGGGCTCGGCGAGGTGTGACGAGATGGAGCTGCTATGCCTCCTCAAGTCGACCTCCAGATGAGGTCTAGATGCATCCAACCCCTGCACGGTGTATCGTGTGCTCGGAAGGGAATCCTTCGGCGGGGGTTAGGACGCTAAAACATTCAAAAATCAGATGGGGGATAGATGGGCGGTAGGTCTCCAGCGAGTAAGGGATTTGACCTGTGTGGGTGCTCCAGACCGATGGCTGGAGCCACACGAGGGGTTGCGGAGAAATCGAAGAATCGAAAGGACGTCGATGATGGGGTGTAAGCGGTCAAGGCGGCGTGAGTGATGAAATGGGAATGGGTATCGAAGGTGCTCTGTCTCATGGGGAGAAAATCAAATCAATGGGAAATAAGCGAGAAATGAGGTACCTGGAACTGGAGGAGTATACCTAGGAATGTGGATGACAACCCACGGGGATCTTGGCCTCGATGGCTGGCGTCGCCAGAGGCTGGAACTCCTTGCGGCGGAGCTAGGCTAAACCTTGACGGACCTAGGGTTTCCACCCTCCAAATGGTGTCCTTATCCTCTCCTTCTCTCGCTGTCACTCTGGAAAAGGGGAGGCAGGTGCAACCGAATAGGTAGAGCAGCCAAAGGTACAGAAGAAGATGGAGCCCCAAGAGGTTATATAATTTGCAGGGTCCGAGAAAGATGGAGCAAGCGCACACAAATCGAGGGTTAGATCCCTAAGGAAATCATTGGGCGTGGATCATGGATCTACCCTCTGTAATCGGAGCTGCAAATGAGAAGAGAAATCGATCGGATCAGGTTGAGTTAATTTGGCAAAACTCGAAGCAAACCGGGTTCGAGCGAAAGAGGAGTCCGGGAGGGACCAGTTGACTGGAGTCAACAATCCCTGCTGGACCAATCAAGAGCGGCTAGAATAGGACAAAATATACTACACGACAAAACTGCTAAAAAAAGAATTGATTTTAAAATAAAAAATGAATTTACATTAAAAAATGAATAAAATGAAAAATGTTTATTATTTTCAAGGAATTTTTCTGTGATTTTTAATTATTTTTATGATAAATAAATTCCTCTTTATACAGTATAATGTATTATATAAAGATATAATATACCTATGTATTGTGTAAAATTATTTCTATATTTTTTTACAAAAAAAACCTCATTTTGGATTTTATTTATTTACAACATATTTTTTGGAGTCTATAACAATTTTTTTTATTTTTTTTATTTATTTACACGTATATAATAAATAGGGAGTAAGGGATATATAGGTATTTTGTACAAGGGGGAGAGGATTTTATTTTTAATTTTATTTTATTTTTCCGATTTTTGTTTTTTTAGGACTATATACAAGGAGATAAAAAGAATAAATTATTTTTATTTTGCTAAAAATAATTATTTAATTACATGAACAATATGTATAATATATAGTAGGCCCTATCACTCTACTTGTTTTATTTGGCGATCAAGCCAATGCTTGACCTTCTCTTGGGTTCGATCACTCTGTATTTATTCTAAATACCTACTTACTTTGTCTTCTCCTTTATTCTTTTGTTTTTGCACAAATACATGCTAATTATGCAATATTAACAAATGCATGCATAATGCTAACTTATTATATTTACATCTATTTACATCATGCTTTGTTAAGATAAATAGCTAAAATAAAAGAATAAAGAGTGATGATCAGGGATTCATCAGAAAGAAAAGAAAAGGAAGGAGAATCAAGGTTGATTATTAAAGTTTTCTTCATTAAATTGGAGTACGGAGCTCAGTCAGATCTTTGGATTATTAATTTGTCAGAACCTTATTTGGACCTAGGTTTAAGACTCAACAGCCTCTAAGTTCCACTAATCTATGGTCAAGATTCCTCAATAATCCAGATTAGAACAAGTCTACATACACAAACACTAATGACCATGAATCTTTTCTTATACTGTGTAAGTGATATGTAGCTCCCCACATCAAAAATGACAAGGCAACACCCTCCCTCAACATGGTAACTCTAATGCCCTAGTCTGGCAGCTCTTTCCTCGAGGGTTGGGGTATTCCCTTCTAAGTTCAAGTTCAACCGACTCAAGAAGAGGGGAAAGAAGAGAATGGACCGCGGCCAATGTAGCCGCGTATCCTTTGGAGCCCAACTAGTGTAGCTAAGTCTCCCTGCTGCAAGCTTCATGAGAGGAGAATGGGCAACATAAGCTTTGCTTTATTTGGCTATATACACTCCGGCAGGTATTTCATATTCTATCAGACCCTCCATTTTTTGGAGTTTTTCTTTCTTTTGCACTTTTTTTTGACGTGCATATGTACAACATATCTACATGTTGCAGCATATATACATAAGGACTTTTCCTCTTGAGCCAGTAGACTATCCCTCTTTTGAAGCATTATTGCAACCCACAACTCCTGTATTTAGACCTCAACACCGCCAAACCAAGTTGAGGTGCACTTCCTTCCCTAAAAGAAGATGAGAGGTTCCGCCTAGAAGTACTACCCTCGTATGCTACCCCAAGCCAAAGGAAATTGCCTCCTCACCACCTCATCCGTAGAGGGTTATGTGTACGGTGCCGGTGCAAGTAAAGCCATTGTCTATGAGAGTCATGTGTGCATCGTTAAATGTTCTACTTATGCTCATCAAGATGACATGTGATCATAGCCTAGTGGACACAAAGAATTATGTCACTAATGGGTCTGAAAAGTCTCAACCCTAAATCCTATAAGGTTCCTCATAGAATTAAGTGGATTAAGGTCTTAACCAAGCTCCGTTTTCCAATTTAATTCTAGGATTGTTTAAATATCGACTATGATTCAGAGAAAGGTACAAGTATATAAAGAAATCTTTTTCTGCAAAGTTTTTGAAAGTGTGCAAAATTTTTGAAAAATATTTGAATGTATGCACGGATGCAGTAGTTTTGCAAATTATTTACAAACATTT
Source organism: Ottelia alismoides (assembly GCA_037367405.1). Classification (NCBI taxonomy): domain Eukaryota; kingdom Viridiplantae; phylum Streptophyta; class Magnoliopsida; order Alismatales; family Hydrocharitaceae; genus Ottelia; species Ottelia alismoides. The sequence continues at coordinate 540,501 of JAZKJV010009884.1, read as the reverse complement.
ATACAAAGGTTTTTGCAAACTTTTATTTTTCAAACATTTACAAAAATTTTGTATTATATACATAGTTTTGATACCAAAGATATTTACAAACTTTTCACACAAGAAACATTTTTACAAACATTTGTATAAAAATAATTTTTATAAATAGCTATGTACGTGCAAGAAAGAATTTTATGTACAAGAAAAATTTCAAATTTTTTTACGATTTTTAATAATTGATTTTTAGCTATTTTATTTATTAGCACACTCACACAAAGTACGAGTTATGGCTAAAGTATATATGTAATATATACGACACCCCCCATACTTAGCTCGAACAATGTCCTCAAAGTGAATCAAGAGCGATGAAGAAGAAGACATAACTCGCGCTTAGTATAGGGAAGTGAAAAGGAATGCTATACTACAATGACGAATCAAAGAATAGAATGAAGAGGGCTCGGTGTTTCCCCTATACTTAGGATCAAGTAATCCTAAGTATAGCAGACTGTGCATAAAGGGAAAATCGAATGAAGGGATGTACAGGGTCTACCTGCCCTATACTTAAGGGAAAATATCCCTAAGCATACGCAGAAAAATAGAGGTTAAAGAAAAAGAATAATCAAGAGTCTTACACCGCCCTATACTTAGGGTAAAGTACACCCTAAGTATAGCATAATCACAAGATCAGATGAGTGTTAGACTAAAGAATGAGATGATATGGAGTGGCAACTCGATGGTCTATGCTGAACTCGTTAGCAAGGGCCTATACCTTGTCGTTGATAAAGTGAGATCCCCTGTAAGATATCAACACTCTAGGCACCCCGAACTGTGAAATGATATTCTTCCTCAAAAATTTGCAAACAGTCCTAGCATCTGCGGTTCGGGCGGGTATGGCCTCAACCCAACGACTCACATAATCAACAGCCAACAGAATGTATTCGAATCCCTGACTCTTAGGGAATGGACCCATGAAATCGATGCCCCATGCATCAAAAGCCTCACAAAAGTGAATGAGTTGCATCTGCATCATATCACGCTATCCATAAGTGCCCATCCTCGGACAGTCCGGACACCTCTTCACGAATTCATTAGAATCCTTGAAGAGAGTAGGCCACCATAGGTTGGATTGGAGCACTTTTTGTGTTGTTATCCACCCAGAGTGATGTCGCACTGCCTCAATCTTGTGGCAATATGTGAGGACTCTATGGTACTCCTCCTAAGGAATGAACCAATGCCAGATGATATCCCCTCCTTCATGATAAAGGATGGGATCCTCCCAATGGTAAGACTTGGCATTCACAAGTAAGGTCTCAAGTCCTTACATGGGCTAACCTTATGGAACTTCCTTGGAAACAAGATAGTTCACAATGTCAGCGTACCACGGGAGCGAGATGATAGAAAGAATCGCCTCATCTGGGAAGGTATTAGAAATAGGATCAGTCTGCTCAGATTCTCTAATCGGGAGAGAGGAGCTGCCACCAAATTCTTAACTTCAGTTTTAACCTTAATCTCAATGTCAAACTTCTGGAGTAGAAGGATCCATCTAGTCAGTCTCGCTTTGGCATCCTTCTTTGCCATGAGGTACCTACTGGCGGTGTGATCAGTAAAGATAGTTACTTTAAATCCAAGAATATACGGCCGAAATTTGTCCAAGGCAAAGACTACGGCTAGTATCTCTTTCTCTGTGATGGTGTAGTTCCGTTGCGTGACATCCAATGTACAACTAGCGTAGTGAATGGCAAACGGTACTCCATCCTCCTCTGTCCTAGCAAGTCCCCTACAGCAAAATCGGAGGCATCCGTCATGATCTCGAATGGGAGAGACCAATCAGGCGGCTGAAGGACATGAGCCTCAACAACTAGAATCTTAAGAGTCTCAAATGATGCAAGACACTTATCATCTACAATGAACTCGGTGTCTTTTGTCAGCATAACAGTCAACAGTCGGGCAATCCTAATGAAATCATGAATGAATCTTCGGTAGAAACCGACATGCCCCAGAAAAGACCGTAACTGTCGTAAGTTGGACGGTGGATTGAGTTTCCTGATGATACCCACCTTAGTCGGATTAACTTCCATGTCCATGTTGGAGATGATATGACCAAGAACCGTCCCTTGGGTCACCATGAAGTGAATCTTCTCCTAGTATAAAAAAAGATGAACCTCAATGCAGCACTGAAGGACGGGGTCTAGGCAGGCAAGACGAGCATCAAACCCATCACCATAGATCAAAAAGTCATCCTTGAAGACCTCTAAACAGTCACCCACAATGTCCAAGAAAATGGACAACATGAACCTTTAGAATGTCGTCGGGGTGTTACATAGACCAAAGGGCATCCGTCTGAAAGCATAAGTCCTAAACGGACAGGTGAATGTCGTCTTTTCCTGGTCTTCGAGCACAATGGCCACCTGGTTGTAGCTGGAGTACCCGTGAAGGAAGCAGTAGTGACTCTTCCTAGCCAGCCTCTCTATAATTTGATCAATAAAAGGAAGCGGGAAATGATCCTTCTTGGTGGCCTGATTCAATCGTCTGTAGTCCACACAGACCCTCCAAGAAGTGGGTACCCGGGTAGCTATCTCCTCTCCAGACTCACTCAAAACTATATTATGCCCGTCTTCTTGGGCACCACATGTAATGGACTAACCCACATGGAGTTGGAGATGGGGTAGATAAAATCGACACTCCACCATTTCAAAATCTCCTTCATGAATACCTCTCGAAGATTCAGGTTCACCCGTCGCTGGATATCATGCGATGGCTTGACGTCCTCTTCGAGACAGATATGGTGGGAGCACAAGGTCGGACTTATCCCCTGGAGATCAGCTATGCTCCATCCTATTGCCTTGTGGTTCTTTTCAAGAATCACCATCAAACAAGATTCTTGCTCTTTAGCCAAATCTGCTAAGATAATGAATAGGTGCATCTCATGCTCGCCTTCAAGGAATCTTTACTTCGGCGACTATGGCAAAGGCTTCAGCTCAGGACAAGTGGGAGCTTGCAAATCTGGCTTCTGAAATGTCTGAGTGAATGCAACCAAATCTACGTGTGAGAACTCTCGTTGATCATGAATATCTGGCAAAGCTCGCCCTGCTAGTATATATGTGATCTGTGTCAGCTCAGTCTCCACCCTAATTGCTAGCTTTGTTGGCATCAGAAAAGGTAACGACTCATCAAATTCGACCCAATGTCTGAATCCGAGGGATCTGAATCTGAACCACAAGAAATATACTCTGCCTCGCTATCCTGAACACGGTCTTCAGCCTCGAATGTGTCCTCTGCCAAGAGTGTGCTCTCTAAACTCTCCTCTGCTGGGATGTATGAATCTAGGTATCCAAAGGTGAGAGGAGGGTTCGTGAAATGGAATCAGACCAAGTGGATTCATGTGAACACAAAGTCACATTCCTAGTGGGCGTCTCGCTCTGCCTTTACCATCTTCTCTGCATCACTGGACTGCTCTGAGCAAGATGAATCTCGTGCTCTAGTCTCGTCGATCGTCTCTATTTGTATACTCTTGCCTTCGACGTGAAAGTATACCTTCCCACTATCATGGTCAGACATCGCCTTAGCTGTGGACAAGAATGGACATCCTATAATGAAGGGTGTATCGGTCACAGACTCAGGGATCTCCATGTCCATCACAATAAAGTCCACAGGGAATTTCAAGCCCTGAAATGTGACGACCACGTCCTTCAACAACCAATTATTCATCTTGACAGATCTATCAGCAAATTGAAGGACTGTCCTGCTCTGTCGAAGAAGGCCAAGCTCGAATCGGTCGAGCAAGGCTGTTGGAATAAGGCTGATGGAAGAGTCGTTGTCTAATAGAATCCAATTAAATCTCTGCTCATGAATATGACATCTGACATAGGGATCTCTTGCATCTGGCTTCTTGGCTGGCAGACGGTTTTGGATGGCAAAGTAGGTGGCACGGGTGGGTACATGGATCTCTACATTATGGTTCCTCTTCTTCCTACGGATGGTGGTCTTCTCTCTGAAGTTCTTCTGGAAGAAGGGATATGCTCTAATGCCTCTTGTAGAGTCAGTTGAATCTGAAATCTATCAATCATCTGCTGGTTGAACTCTAACTGCTATGTTTTTTGGATTTTCTATTTTCTTCCCCTTCACCAAGCGGAGTGGTTAAAATAAGGGGATGGCCAGGCCCTCCTCAAATAGAGGGCTAGGAAAGGGTTCCTGCTGCTGAGAAGGAATATAATCCATACAATTATCATCATACATCACATATGGACTCGAAGATGAAGAATCCTTTCCTTTATTAATTTTTTGGATTTTTTTATAAAGTCCCGGGGTAAAAAAACTGGAGTAATCACTACTAGAATAGACGGGGTAGCCTCAGTACCACCCACGGCATTAGGAACTGCGGCATCAGCACCGCACTGTGGCTCAACATCTGGATCACTGGTGGCATCAGTACCACCCTCTGCATCTGGGGACGCAACAGCCTCAGTACCATCGGCTAGATCAACATCCTTGGTGGCGTCAGCATCACCGCCATCCTGAGCGGCATCCGCATTGCTATCCTCCTCGTCTGGTGCTCCTGCATCCTCGTGGTGTCATCGCTCAGACGAGGCACTGCTGGCTGGCTTCCTACCGCTTCTAAGTGTAACAAAGTCAGCATCAAATGTATATGAAACAATGTCACTCAATAAATCACTAGGAGTGGTAATCTCTGTGAACTATACCTGCTCATATTTCCTTTTTAGGTTGTTCGGGTTTTGCTCGATCTGAGCAAGTATGGCGACCTTTTCTTTGATGATCTCCCTCATCTCCTGGTGAAGCTCATCCATCTCCTTCCTGAATGTGGCCTGCTGGTCAAAAAGTAGGCGGGCTAGATCATCGAGTGTTGGGTTCTCATATGCTGGCCAATGAGAATCGGACAGGTTTCCTCTTTGGAAGTAAGGCTGCTTGTGGGAAGGATGAGGAGGAAGTTGAGAATACTGCTGAGGCTGTTGCTGGTGCTGCCTCCACAGTTGTCCCTGCTGGTAGGGACGAGGACCGGGCTTGTAATGCTGCTGCTATGGGTGGTGAAGGAAATGGGGTTGCTGCTGAGGCTAGCTGAACTGTCCACCATGAGCTGGAGGCTGCTGCTGGGATGAGGCACCTCCGGTCGACCACCTAAATCCGGGATGATCTCGGTGGATCCTAGGCTGCTGTCGGTCATACCAAATCCTGTTGACTTCCATAAATAGCTCCTGCTCGAAGAGGGGTGGAGGAAGGACTGCCAGGGGATGAACCTGCTGGTACATCACCATCTGAGTGTCCTGAGATGGTGGTGGCTGAAGGTACTGGTGTTGCGGGTGCTAGAACGGCTCCGCCTAGATATGGTGGACCTGTTTGTATTGGGCGTAGGGTTGGGTCGAGCTGCTAATGCTGGGGTGACGAGTCGCTAAATACGGTGTTTAATTCGGTCACGTTGTAATACGTGTACTTAGCGATTCGGTCAGAACCGAGAGAAGATCTCCGTGAAGAGTGTCTCGGCTTTAATTTATATCCCGGGCAAGTCCGGGGTCGAACTCAGGGAGGCAAAGGAACAACTTGGGTTTAATTTGAAAATAAAGGTTTTAGATTCCCAATGCGGTTTTTTTTATATTTTTTTTATGCAAGAAGAATGCCAAAAACAAATGAGATGTGGTTGAATTAAAACACTACGAAAGCATACAACTTAGCCAAATTAATTTTAATGAGAAATTAATTCAATTTAGCAAAATTATATTTTTCCTAGAATATTAATCTAGAGATGAAAACAAAGCACATTTTTTTGGAATTTTAGGACTTAAAATGCAACAATGAAAAATGCACACTTTTTAAGGGTCTTTTTGCAATTTATCACACAAACAGAAAGCAAAAATCATGAAAAAATTACTGGAATGAAAACATGATGCAAGGAAGCTACAGTAATTTTTTTGGAATTTTTTGACAAGTTATGAATTTTTATGTATTTTTTAGTGAAAACAGAGTGACAGTGAGTAATTAATTCCTATTAAATCCACGTTATCGAATTAGTCAGAGAGCAAATTATCTCAAAAATATATTTAGATAAGCTATCCAGGAGAGTTGAAATTTCCCAAAAAAGATGTATGTGGATTTAATTAAAAATCAAATACTAGAAACACTCTACAATTTATTTAAGGCACAAGACAAATACATTTTTGATGAAATTTGGACAGTAAGTTCATCACATATCAAGGCATCATATAAAATCTTTTTGGAATTTTTAGAGCAACCGTGTGTGAGATATAATTTTAAGAGCACATAATGGGTAAACTATGCAAAATTTCAGTTAACCATTTTTAATTAATTACCCATTACTCATAAAAATACAAATAAATAGTCAAAATGTAGACATTTAGTTGCTCAACATGAACACATTTTTTATTGAATAAAAGGATGCCAAACAGATATCCAAATTGCTAGTCAAACACATGGGTCATTGTGTAAAATGACGACTGAAAATGAACAAGACAAATATGTACATGGACGTTTTTGTAATTACATAAACATGAGAAATAAAAATTGCAATTTTTACAAAATAAAGAAATAAAAAAATGAGAAAGGGAAAGGACCTTCTTCTTCCTCCCGATTGGGATGAACCCAAAGGGGGAGGTCGACGGCGGCTCCCCGCAGGGCGGAGATGGGCCGCGCGGGCGGCGGAGGGCTGCGGGCGGCTCTGCGGCAGAGGCGCGGCGGCCAGCGGAGGACGTGGGGAGGTGTGGCGGCCGGAGTGGTGGACGGGAGGGACCTGGAGATGGCCGGCGGAAGGGAAGAACTACGGCAGCTCACGGTGGCCGTTGCTGGCGGCGCCTCCGCGCGCGGTGGAGGCGGAGATGAGGTAGCCGCGGTGGGGGGCGGCGGCAGCCGCAGGGGAGCCGCGGCGGCGGGCCTAGGCGGTGGGAAGGAGGAGGAGGGGGCGGCGGCGTTGCCGCTGCTGCTCCTTCCTTCGTTTTTTTTTGTTTTTTTTTAATTTTTTTGTCCTATTTTGCTGTAATAGAAATCTTTTTTTTTGTTTTAGATTTTTTTTTATTTTTTTTATTTTCTTTAAACAGGAAATATAGACTATATGTACACAAACATATGGGGAACGAAATGGTCGTGAGAAGATGATGAAATGGAGCTAAGTGGTAATAAAAGAACCTTTTTTTTGTTTTAATTTTTTTTTTGTTAATTAGAGGATGTACATGATGGGAAAAAAATATAATGTGATGAAATAAAATGTGGTGGGGTGATGGTAATGTGATAAATAAGTGATGAAATTAAAGATGATGATGGTGGTGCTAATGTGATGTGCTTAAAAAAATGCAAAACTAACAAGATGACAAAATGAGAAGAAAATTACCTACGGTGGAGACGGTCGCCTATGATGTGCTCGTGAGAGCACGGTCTTCGCTCGAATCGCCGGCGCGCGATGAGCTCGAGCAGCGCGCGGTTGCGGCTGCGATGTTGGCCAAAAAGCCAACGGATCACACCGGAGAGAGGGCCGTCGTCGCTCGACCGCGGTTGCGTCGCTGTCACCGATTCAACTCAGGGAACTAGGCTCTCCTCACATAAAGATGGATAAAAAAAATGAGGAGAATGGCATGTATATAAAGAAGAAGAAAAATGGAAGTTAGAATTAAGATCGAGTGGGATGGAGGTTAATAAAATGGTGGAGTTGAATTAGAAGTTAGAAAATATGGTGGAGTAATGGAGTTGAATGGTGGTTATTGTAGAGAATGTAAAATAATTAAATAAATAAAATGAAATAAAGTTATCTACTTTAATTACAATAAACAAAAAAGAATAAAATAGATAGTGGACAATTTACAAGGGAAGACAAACAACATGTACACATTTTTTTTTACTTTTCTAATATGTAATTTTTTTGTCTTTTTAATAAGAGATATTTTCAACGGAAAAATACAATAAAATAATATAAATAAAATACAACACAAGCATGATATTTTTGTATTTTTAATAATTAAGAAAGATAAAATAAAAATTAAAGAAAGAATGCGTATATACAAGGTATACAATGTACATCTAGGTCCCAAAACCCAACTTTTGCAAACGAGCTCCGATTTTAATGAAACCACTTCCGTTGGATAGATATTTTTCTAACTTGAACTTTAAAAGTGAGTTTGGTGAATTTGGAGTTCATACGGAGCAGGAATTTAGCTTGGAAGTTGGACTTTACGGCTTTTTCTCTTTGGGATCTAGGAGCATTTATTTGAGATGAAATTTGTTTTGTATTTTTGTATTTTTATATACATTTTTATAAACAAGTTAGAGAAAGAATTAGGAAAAAAGGAGTTGAAATGAAATTATTAAAAATACATGAAGTTTTAGGCTATTTACAAGTATAAAACTCCTTTATTTTTGCGGCTTTTTATGTGTAATTTATTTTGAACAATCTAATATACAATAATTAGTGTGTTTTATTTACAAGAGTCATTTCGTTAGTTTATTGATTTTATTGATATTTTTCTGGGATTTTACTCGGGGATTTTGCTAAGATCAAGATATTGAGATGATGAACCGTGGATTCATTACCCCCCCTATACTTAAACTTTGCTAGTCCTCGAGCAAATAAAGAATGAATAAGTTGGGTTAATCCCTGACTGTGCATGTGAATACAAGACTTGATCCGTTCAAGAACTCTCGGTTTTAGAGATCCTAAAATTCTAAGCTGAACCAAGCTCTAGTCAAAAGGTACCCAATTCCCCTAATCATCAGACTCTCTTTATATACGTATATATAAGGGATATGACTTTAAGTGTGGACTGCAGTTTTAAGAGTAGAGTCACAACGTCACCCAAGATTCTAGTCCAAGAGACTCTCCTATGGACCCGATCCTCAACACTAGGGAATAAATCATTTCTTGCATCCAATCCACCGTCTCTTTAGTTATCAGACTTGAAAGTGTAGATGGCAGGCCAGTTGATGGAGGGTATAGGATTGTGTCATTTCTTCTCTCCCTCTCATTGGAACAAGGATCCTCTCAAGTGCCTTATTACGCAACACATTTTTTTGGTGTTGATCAGTGCGTCCGTCAAGAGAAGTTGGAGCCGTCTGCACTTGTTTTCCTGGGAGTACACCGGGGTGTGCCTTTTTTGAGTACCTATCGTACCTTCTACACCCAGACTTGTAGCATTTACGATGCAGAGCCCTTTTTTGGTGCAAGCCCGACTCCTGGTCCTAATAGCGGTGGTCCAAGTGGACACTTTGAAATGGTTGGGAGCGCTCGCCTTTGGTGGAAGCTCTTTTGATAATGGACTTTGTGGAATGAGAGCTTTTCTTTGATATTTCATTGCTTTGTATTATTTGTGGCTAGTCCACTGCTTTTACCAAGAGTTGGCGCACACTGATCAACATTTTTTTTATTTTATCACACCCTGGCACATAGGTAAATATCAAGAGATAGTACAAGAACCATGTTCTCATACTTGCTAAAGATGCTGACACTCAGGTTTCATGAAGCCTTCATTGATTTTATCCCATCCTCGAGCATCATTAAATCAAGTCCAAACTCAAATCCCTCATCCCAGTTCCTCAAGTGAAATTTCAACTCATCTCATCATAACTGCAGTCGTGTATGTGAGGTGCTGGTCATATTCTTAAGGTAGAGACTAAGCATGCAATATAGCACACAAATCTTTCAAACTAGGGAAATGTGAATAATTAAGTCAAGGACCCTAATGACTAAGGCTGGTTAACTCAAAATCTCAAGAGCTCGTAAACCAAGTGTTCTTGAACATCACTAGTCTTGTGTAAAAGTGAATTGTGTCATGGATTAAACCAACTTATTAGTTAGTTTTTTTTTAGTTTTAGTTTTTTGTTTTTTTTTTCTTTTTTTTGGACAAACAAAAGCAAAGAAGTTTTTTTTTAGAAAAGTTTTGCTTTTTTTTTGCTTTTTTTTTGAAAAAGATAGGTAAATAAGAAAATACTTTTGTTTTTTTTGTTTTTTTTGTTTTTTTTGTTTTTTTTGTTTTTTTTACCCACCCCATAATTATTGTATAATATATACAAAAATACGTGAATGTACGAGGTATGGGTAAAGTATATATGTAATATATACACGCCCCCTATACTTAGCTTGTGCTATGTCCTCATGGCACTAGGTGACAAAAAGACATAGCTCGTACTAAGCGTAGGAAAGCTAAAACAATAAAAAGTATAGAAGTCGATCCGCCCCCCTATACTTAGGCTCTGGTCAGCCTAAGTGTAGAAGAAGAGAAAAAATGGGGCAGACGAGGTCAAGAGGAGAAATGATGAGTAAATACACATGGCGGGCATCGGTCCCCCCTACACTTAGGCTTTGGTCAGCCTAAGTATTAGAAAGAACACAAGAATGGAAGACCGATGAGAATGGGAAAGAATATACAAAAAGAAAATAAAAAGAAGAGAAGGAGCAAATCGGGTCACTCACCCCCCTATACTTAGGATCTAGTTATCCTAAGTATAGCCACAAAATGAAAACTATACGGAACTGGGGCGAGTGATGCGAATCTTGAGGGAGGGAGGTGAATAAAGGAAGCAAAATATGTACAAGGAGGAGGGAGAATATACAAGGATCAAGAAGGTTTGTGACGGACCTTCTTGCGGGAGCGATGGGGTGGGTAGTATACACATGTGTCGCTGTCAGCATCGTCCTCCGAAGAATAATAGTGAGGTGTGGGGAACGTCCAACAGGGGTCGACACACGGCTGCTTGCTCAAATATGGCTTCAGATAAGCCGAACTAAGCTCACTCATGTAGATCACCTCATCCGGACCTGATGAGGACTCCTCAGAAAGTTCCTTCTCTGAAACATCGAAGGTAACCTTCTTAGTCGGTTTTCTAGAACCTGAAGCATCAAGAGGAAGAGGAGATTGATACGTCTTAAGGAGTTCGGGGGAACACCTCAAGGAATCAACACTCGTCTTCTTCTTACTAAATGACCAACTAGAGGATGGAGCAACCGATTTATCAAGATTGGTCAATTTGGTCCCAGTTGTCTCCTTTGATGTATGTCCTAGATGTGGTGTGTGTGAGGTTCTGACCAGAGGTTCATCATCAGATGAGTCACCATATGCATTGTAATACTCCTGCAAGGTCAGCACACGTCTCTGATAAGGCACTGTGTTCCCAGTTGGCTTGACATTGTTGGGTTCTTGTGTCGGATCATCGAAATGATCAAGGCAATCCACAAAGGTCATGTCCGACTCACTGATAGCTTCTGGTCTTGAGTCCTCTCTAGAAGCTGTCGTGGTGGTGGTGCAAGCAGTAGGCGGTGTGTGGTTGTAGGAAGTGTCTAAACCAATGGTTGTCTGGACAGTCGGTATCTCAGGTGTAGTAGAGAGATGGGACTCAACTGTCTCTCGAAGGTCACGACTGTCTGCAACTTTACGGGTTACCTTGGAATATCGTGTGTCCTCAAAGATTGGGTGAGGTCGGAGTGCTCCCAATGCAGAGAAATCGATCTCCCGAGTCTCACAATCTATAGTTGCCTTAGCCAAGGCTAAGAACGGCTTCCCAAGAATGATCGGAGACTGGGTGAACTCTCCTCGGTGCTCAATGTCAATGATCGTGAAGTCTATCTCCAGTAGAGCACCTTGAAAAGTGACGATGACTGAAATGGTTCCTCTCGACCGTTTAATGGTCCGATCTGCCAACTGAATGATCTCTCTTGACTTCTTGGCAGATCCGAGTTTGAGTTTGGCAAACACGGAGGTCGGGAAGATATTAATCGGTAAGTCATCATCGATTCTTGCATGGGTGAATGGGGTATCTTTGATTTCACAATCAAACCTAGGCAACCGCTTTACTCTGCGGCTCTTGGTTTTTCTCCCTATCATCAAAGATGTGGCCATAGACACTATATGTATCTCAGTCCTTGTTCTCTTATTGCCCGACCTTTTAGGCATCAATTTACTTCTCACAAATCTTTTAAGGTCGGGAAAGTGCTCAATGGCCATTATTAAGGGAAGCTCAAAAATCAACTTTCTATCCAATGCTTCCCTAACCGCATGATCCAATTTTTTTAGATCTTTTCCTTTTTCAATTTTTATGGTATTTTCTGAGTTTTCAATTTTTTTGGTCTTTTTGGTAGGTGAAGGAGGACTAAGAGAATGTACATACTCAAGTTTGGAGGAAAAGTGGTTAGTAGAAGAGGGAGATAGAAGGGACTCCAGCTGTACATGATGTGTGGTCAATCCGGTGTCTTCCAGGTTTTCGAAATTTAATCCGCAAGATCCATGATCCACATTCCTACCTAGACTCTTGATCGGTCTACAAATGTCATCCTCCAATAAGTTCTCATGACTCATCATGAGAGAAGTCAACGCAATTGGAGGATACTGCTGAGAACTCGGGCTCTTATACTCAACACACCTTGACTCGGGTGTGTAATACTGGGTTGAGTATGGCCCATATGTATGGCAGTTGTTGGTCGGAGCCTCATCAGGCGGAGTTAGTAGACAGGGGGTCTGTAAATCAGTCGCATGAATCCAATCCCCTGTATATGTTGGCTCTCCGAATGGGTGATATGAAGGTTGGTCAATGTGGTCTCTATCACTCAGGTCAATCAAGTCAGGAAGATCGTACGGTGCAGGCCTCTCCATTCGATTTGTCTGGTTGACCATGTTGTACCCTAAGGTTATGTCGGGATGTGTGTATGGCAATTGTTGTTCTGTCCCAACTCGAGGTGAAAGTGAGGTATGTGGGTTCAACTGATTATGCCAATCATTCATCTCAACAGTCGCTTGCTCTTTGATTTGTTCCTTGATTCCATGAAGCGGACGAGAATATAGTGAATCAATCCAAGGTGGTTTTGGGTCAGGGGTGCAAGAATGTGGGGTAGGTGAGAAGGACGAAGAAGTGGAGAAGTCAGTCGGAGTTCTGACTTCGCGGTTGTGGTGTGGGTATGAAGAGGAATAAGTGGGTGGAGATGATCGGAATATGGTCGAAGAAGGATGACTTGGATATGATGACCAAAATTCTGACATCTTGGAAGGGAGATTGGAGAATGAAGCGGATCGAGGAAGAAAGCGTGCAAGTGCACCGAATAACACACAAAACAAACAAACACAAGAGCAAACCCTGAGTTCACCTACTCAACACAGTGATGGTCGCAAAAGTCCGACCGTTTATCTTTTCAGTTTTAATTAGGTGATAAATCAAGATATCAATCCAATTACGCAAGGCTCAAAAGTAGGTTTTGGGCACTATCCTAGGGATGCGTCCTCACCTCTCAACAATCACAATTAGCCAAGCATACAATGAGGGTTTTGCTCTCCCAAAACAAGTGTTAGTTTTAATCAGTTTTTTTTGTCAACTCTGATTAGCAGTCCCGGTTTTAGGTTTGGTTATCACTTGATTAGTGCACCAAACAAAGCACGCCTAACGATCAGTCCCGATTTCCTTTTAACCTAAGTTTCAAAAAAAAAACAAGGGGAGGGAGTCGAGAAAAACCGATGCAAATGATGAAATCAGGGATGCATGCCCAGTTCAGAAGACTTACAGTGATCCTCGCGCTCTACATGCGGGATGCAAGGCAGAATTGAAATTTTATACTATATGAATGCAAACGAGAAAACCGTTCCTAGACAAGCAGTTCTATTAGCGAGTGTTGAACAAGTTAAATTTGACTAATAGTCCAACGGTCTAAGTGCGTCTCGTTAAATGTGATGTGTGGTCCTAAAAATTACGAGCACAAGCAATAAAGATATTCTTATAAAATAAGCTCTAAGAGCCGCGAGTGCAAGTCCTATTCTACGTCAATCAACCACACGACCACGAGCGGGTCCAATGTCCAGTCCGGATACAAACGCGAGCTCTCAAACAAGAGCCGCTGGAAAGAGCGAATTACCTAAGTTATTACAACACAATAATTACAAAAATTTATAAAATTCTCTCGAAGATAAATTGGTTTTCTTGCTCTTCAGCAGTCGGCGCGTGTCACGTCCGTCGACCTCCGATGCACTCCAAGTCCACCGGGCCCTCGCAAGAAAACAAGATTTATATTAGAGAGATAAAAAACAAGATATATACAAAAATATGAAGAGAAATAATTGCAACAAAAAAAAATGGAATAAATACAAGTGGCTCGGGGGTCAGACTACCCGAGTAGAGAAAATCTAAATCCAAATTTTTAAACTAATCCCTAAGCCGTTTGCCTCCCCGGCAACGGCGCCATCTGACGAGTCGCTAGATACGTTGTTTAATTAGGTCACGTTGTAATACGTGTACTTAGCGATTCGGTCAGAACCGAGAGAAGATCTCCGTGAAGAGTGTCTCGGCTTTAATTTATATCCCGGGTAAGTCCGGGGTCAAACTCAGGGAGGCAAAGGAACAACTTGGGTTTAATTTGAAAATAAAGGTTTTAGATTCCCAATGCGGTTTTTTTTATATTTTTTTTATGCAAGAAGAATGCCAAAAACAAATGAGATGTGGTTGAATTAAAACACTACGAAAGCATACAACTTAGCCAAATTAATTTTAATGAGAAATTAATCCAATTTAGCAAAATTATACTTTTCCTAGAATACTAATCCAGAGATGAAAACAAAGCACATTTTTTTGGAATTTTAGGACTTAAAATGCAACAATGAAAAATACACACTTTTTAAGGGTCTTTTTGCAATTTATCACACAAACAGAAAGCAAAAATCATGAAAAAATTACTGGAATGAAAACATGATGCAAGGAAGCTACAGTAATTTTTTTGGAATTTTTTTGACAAGTTATGAATTTTTTATGTATTTTTTAGTGAAAACAGAGTGACAATGAGTAATTAATTCCTATTAAATCCACGTTATCAAATTAGTCAGAGAGAAAATTATCTCAAAAATATATTTAGATAAGCTATCCAAGAGAGTTGAAATTTCTCAAAAAAGATGTATGTGAATTTAATTAAAAATCAAATACTAGAAACACTCTACAATTTATTTAAGGCACAAGACAAATCCATTTTTGATGAAATTTGGACAGTAAGTTCATCACATATCAAGGCATCATATAAAATTTTTTTGGAATTTTTAGAGCAACCGTGTGTGAGATATAATTTTAAGAGCACAGAATGGGTAAACTATGCAAAATTTCAGTTAACCATTTTTAATATATTACCATTATTCATAAAAATACAAATAAACAGTCAAAATGTAGACATTTAGTTGCTCAACATGAACACATTTTTTATTGAATAAAAGGATGCCAAACAGATATCCAAATTGCTAGTCAAACACAGGGGTCATTGTGCAAAATGACAATTGAAAATGAACAAGACAAATATGTACAGGGACGTTTTTGTAATTACATAAACATGAGAAATAAAAATTGCAATTTTTACAAAATAAAGAAATAAAAAAATGAGAAAGGGAAAGGACCTTCTTCTTCCTCCCGATTGGGATGAACCCAAAGGGGGAGGTCGACGGCGGCTCCCCACAGGGAGGAGATGGGCCGCGCGGGCGGCGGAGGGCTGCGGGCGGCTCTGCGGCAGAGGCGCGGCGGCCAGCGGAGGACGTGGGGAGGTGCGGCGGCCGGAGTGGTGGACGGGAGGGACCTGGAGATGGCCGGCGGAAGGGAAGAGCTGCGGCAGCTCACGGTGGTCGTTGCTGGCGGCGCCTCCGCGCGCGGTGGAGGCGGAGATGAGGTAGCCGCGGTGGGGGGCGGCGGCAGCCGCAGGGGAGCCGCGGCGGCGGGCCTAGGCGGTGGGAAGGAGGAGGAGGGGGCGGCGGCGTTGCCGCTGCTGCTCCTTCCTTCGTTTATTTTTTTGTTTTTTTTTAAATTTTTTTTGTCCTATTTTGCTGTAATAGAAATCTTTTTTTTGTTTTAGATTTTTTTTATTTTTTTTATTTTCTTTAAACAGGAAATATAGACTATATGTACACAAACATATGGGGAACGAAATGGTAGTGAGAAGATGATGAAATGGAGCTAAGTGGTAATGAAAGAACCTTTTTTTTGTTTTAATTTTTTTTGTTAATTAGAGGATGTACTTGATGGAAAAAAATATAATGTGATGAAATAAAATGTGGTGGGGTGATGGTAATGTGATAAATAAGTGATGAAATTAAAGATGATGATGGTGGTGCTAATGTGATGTGCTTAAAAAAATGCAAAACTAACAAGATGACAAAATGAGAAGAAAATTACCTACGGTGGAGACGGACGCCTATGATGTGCTCGTGAGAGCACGGTCTTCGCTCGAATCGCCGGCGCGCGATGAGCTTGAGCAGCGCGCGGTTGCGACTGCGATGTTGGCCAAAAAGCCAACGGATCACACCGGAGAGAGGGCCGTCGTCGCACGACCGCGGTTGCGTCGCTGTCACTGATTCAACTCAGGGAACTAGGCTCTCCTCACATAAAGATGGATCAAAAAAAATGAGGAGAATGGCATGTATATAAAAAAGAATAAAAATGGAAGTTAGAATTAAGATGGAGAGGGATGGAGGTTAATAAAATGGTGGAGTTGAATTAGAAGTTAGAAAATATGGTGGAGTAATGGAGTTGAATGGTGGTTATTGTAGAGAATGTAAAATAATTAAATAAATAAAATGAAATAAAGTTATCTACTTCAATTACAATAAACAAAAAAGAATAAAATAGATAGTGGACAATTTACAAGGGAAGACAAACAACATGTACACATTTTTTTTTACTTTTCTAATATGTAATTTTTTTGTCTTTTTAATAAGAGATATTTTCAACGGAAAAATACAATAAAATAATATAAATAAAATACAACACAAGCATGATATTTTTGTATTTTTAATAATTAAGAAAGATAAAATAAAAATTAAAGAAAGAATGCGTATATACAAGGTATACAATGTACATCTAGGTCCCAAAACCCAACATTTGCAAACGAGCTCCGATTTTAATGAAACCACTTCCGTTGGATAGATAATTTTCTAACTTGAACTTTAAAAGTGAGTTTGGTGAATTTGGAGTTCATACGGAGCAGGAATTTAGCTTGGAAGTTGGACTTTACGGCTTTTTCTCTTTGGGATCTAGGAGCATTTATTTGAGATGAAATTTGTTTTGTATTTTTGTATTTTTATATACATTTTTATAAACAAGTTAGAGAAAGAATTAGGTAAAAAGGAGTTGAAATGAAATTATTAAAAATACATGAAGTTTTGGGCTATTTACAAGTATAAAACTCCATTATTTTTGCGGCTTTTTATGTGTAATTTATTTTGTACAATCTAATATACAATAATTAGTGTGTTTTATTTACAAGAGTCATTTCGTTAGTTTATTGATTTTATTGACATTTTTCTGGGATTTTACTCGGGGATTTTGCTAAGATCAAGATATTGAGATGATGAATCGTGGATTCATTATGGGGTCAGCCTGTGACCTGAGACGGGGCTAAGAAGCTGTCTGTGCCTCCTGGAGATACATGATTTGGGTCTTCATGCCACTCAATGTCTGTGCCAACTGATCGATCTGTGTCATGCCCTGGCACTGCTTCTTCTCGATAATATTGATGTAGTCCAGCTTCGCGCTGATGATGCCCATATCAACGACCGACGACTCTACCTGTGCTGCGACTGCTGAAGAGGTGGATGGACCTGCATCGACCCGCAATATTCTGTGATAGGTCACTGCTTGGGGTGAGGGCTTCCCCTTTGTGTAGAAACGGGTCTGGGACATAATGGTGTAGTTCTCGGTCATATCTTCATATATGGCTCAAACCTGGTCTTTGTCCTTGGCTAAGTAGGAGTCCCCACAAGAAGCGTTCGCAAGCCCCTTCAGCTCCGGTGTCAACCCACAAAAGAAACTCTGTACCATATTGGGCTTTGAGATGTCATGGTGTGGACACCGGTCAATGAGCTCACGGAATCAATCCCAAGCTTCATGGAATTGCTCGTTGGGGATCATTGAGAAGTTGTTTATTAACACTCTAGGTGCATCTCCTCCTCTGAACTCTGGTATCTCTCCATCACCGGCTCGATTCTGCTCTCCTCGGTCAGCTCGCATCTTTGCCATCTCTCTACGCATGTCTGACATGAAAGCTCCCTGGTCTCTGATCTGTCTCTGCATCATCTCCATGGAAGCTAACAGGGTGTTGTTGATGGCACCCTGGTCTAAAACATAAGTGGAGGTCTGGGATGTCCATCAATGCGCTCCTCGCTGCTGGACATCTCTTGGGCCTCTGCAAAGGCAAAAGACCTGAACTCAGGTGCCATTGACTGAATGAATATATGCTCCGGTCTCTGCTCGAGCACCTCAAGACTGGAAGAAGGGTGATCGAGGGGGATAATGGCAGAATCGAACTCGGGTTCGAATAGCAGGTCTGGGCTCTCACAAACCAACCTATATGAATGGGGTGGAGTGCTCGAAAGCGGTGCAACCACAGGCTGCCTAAGGGACCTCCGGCCCATCATCGTGATCTGGAGAAAGGCGGATGGGATATGGAAACAAACAAGATCATCAAACAAACCCCCCAATTCACCTACTCAACACTGAGAGCTGATGACGTTAAAGGTTCGGTCTTTTTATCTTGTCGATTTTATTTAGGTGATAATTTAGTCTAGTAGGAAGATTAAGCAGGTAGGTAGGAACCTGATTCTCTCATGAGACTGGCCCAATCTCAATGCTAGATCTTTCTCAGCCAGTACAAGTTGCGGATCGTTTACCGGCTACCCGATCAACTTGCTCTGTTAAGGATATTGTGGCCTGCTTTACCAGAGATCAGAGCGATCCTCACTTTAGAATGACTAACCCCAAGACCAGTAGTCAGATGAGAGTTCAGGTATGGCTCTAGCCTAGTGTGTGGGTCACTCTCTCGCATAAGAAAACCAAACAATGAGGGGATTTCTCTCCCAAGACAAATTTTTAAGTCGAGTGTTTTTTATGGTCAATTTTGTTTAGTAGTCTCAATTTTATGATTATCACTTTTTTAGGTATTTTTCAATGAGCAAACAAACATCAAACGAATTTTTTGATCTCCTGCTTATTTATAGTCCAAAACAAGGGGGAGAAGTCGAAAAAGCCTATGCGTGATCAAACACGATGATGCATGCAAAGTAAGAGATGCGTACCTGACTCCAGCTCTCTAAATGGAGGGTGATCCACACATAAATTAAAAGACAGAAATAAAACTAACCTAAATGATGCAAGAAGAAAACAACCTTAGATGAGCAATTTGTAATCGCGAAGAACTGTAGTTAACTCGTTAGAGAGAGGTCTGAGTTCGATATCTGATGCTGATCGGTGACCATTACAACGGATCCTGCATGCGCTGTATACAACCTCTAGCAGCACTTGACCTCCATAGCAACTAAGTTAACTTTTTATTAATTTTATTAATCAGGTCCAAGTACAAACTATAGGTGCAGGAAAATGGTTAGGGATTGGGCCTTAATCAATTATGTCACAATCAAGGAAATTCCTAAATCTAAGGGCCAAATTCTTCGAGAATCAAAATAAAAGAAAAGGCGATAAACTCAAAATCGGCGAAAATCGCGGAGAGGTCCCCCAAGCACACCAGTGCTCGGCGAAACAGACCCCGATATAAGCCATGTCCAAAGTATCCAAGGTCCCTTTATTATTACAATAATAATAGTTGTGCTACAAAGAAACTAACTACTCTATCTAAGATAACTAAGGTCCTCATGTCCTTCTGCTCCTCTTCGGGCGTAGGTCCTCCAACTAATCGGACAGTCCCTCACACAGAAAGTGAAATAGAAATAAGTCATAAAATAGTTATAACATATTGAGGATAAAAATGAATAAAAAGAAAGCAAATAGAAAAAAAGGTAATCTGAAAACCAACTACTAAGCCGTGCTCCCCGGCAACGACACCATTCTGATGTCCCTCCGGAGCAACTCGGGTTAAGTACTTTTTAGGTCGCTGCGATCCGAATCGCATGGCACAATCAATCAAGAAAATAAAGACCACAAGTAAAACAATGAAAAGCACCAAATCAAATGTAGTAGTCTTCGCTATTTATTTAAGCTGATATAGCGACCAGGGTCGGACAGAAGGAGCACAAGCGAAGCCTACGAAGGAGTCGAGAATCAAAAAATACAAGGCATATTTTTGTGGTATTTTAATTTGCAATTTTTCTTATAATTTCTAATAAGAAAATGAGTAAAAAGATAACAGAAATCAAACATCAACAATTTTTATTAAGACTAAAAAAATACCTAAAAATTCAAAATAAAAATATTTTTATATTTTTTAAAATATACAAGTGTATTTGTTGATTTTATGTAATTTTTCATATTTTATATATTTTTCTAAAAATAAAATAAAAACAAAACAGGAACACACTGTTCAACCATGATCGAAAGGCAAAGTTAAAATGCCAAAATTGCCTGAAAGGCCTAGTAGCTATTTTTATGAAAAAGTAGATAAAAGATCTAATTTCGTAAAATGGAATTTTATTTTTTTTTTGATTTTTCTAGAATTTTTATGAGATTTTCTGTCTTTTGCGATTGTTGGGGGGTTTTACCAAGGATAATGGAATAAAAATGCTACTTAAGTAAAAATACACTAAAATAAACAACAAGAATTTTTATAGAATTTTTAGAGGTATTTTTATATTTTTTTGATATTATATAAAATAGACAAACACATTTTAATGGTTTTTTATTTTTATAAAATATCAAATAAAATCAAATCAAGTCACAAAAACTACCAAAAATATTACACATTAGCAGGAGCTAATTGTAATTTTTGGGGAAGTAGATTTGATAATTATTTGATCTAAAACAAACCACACAACAGACATGGGCCTAGAAGAAATTATTAAAAAGTTATAATCCAATCTGTAACACAATAAAAACCCATGGAAGTATTGCAAAAATCCCAGGTAAACCGGCACAAAACACGCGACTCACGCTCGGAGGGGCATACGTGAAATTCTCAAAAAGATTTCATTCAAATCATAACACTCATAAACCTCAGGGGATGGCATGCAAATCACCCAAAATATCATGTGTCAGGCAATGTGCTACACCTAAGGGAGGACTAAAATGTAAATACTAAAACGTGTAAGGATCCTTATGCCAAATATCCAAAATAAAAAAATATAGGACTAACAAGTAAATGCAAAACAAGGAAGGGCCTAAGTGCAATTTACCCTTTATTACTATCTATCCAACGGTTGAGAGAGTCCACATAAAAGATGGACGGTTGAGATCTGACGGTACCGCTTCGATGATGGACGACTGCTGGAGGATCCTCAAATGGATCAGACGGTCGAGGGCTCTCCGTAGATGGATGGCGTGGATAAGAATTAGGAATGAGCCTCGATTGGACGGAGGAGTCGATGCCTGGAAGAACTAACCTCCGACGAGTTTCGATCGATGATGTCGCACTACTCCGGCGTCCTCTGGAGCTGCTGTAGGAGAGGAAAGGTCGATGCAGATGGTCAGCAGCTACTGGTAAGGCTCAGAAGGGGCTGAGGTCCCCTAGAAGGGCTCAATGAGTTGTGACGAGCTGGAGCTCCTATGCCTCCTCAAGTCGACATCTAGATTAGGTCTAGATGCATCCAACCCCTGTAAGGTGTATCGTGTGCTCGGAAGGGAATCCTCCAGTAGGGGTTAGGATGCTAAAACATTCAAAAATCAGATGGGGATAGATTAACGGTAGGTCTCCGGTGAGTAAGGGATTCGACTTGTGTGGGTGCTCCAGACCGATGGTCGGAGCCGCATGAGGGGTTGTGGAGCAATCAAAGAATCGAAAGGACGTTGATAATGGGGTCTAAGTGGGTCAAGGCGGCGGGATCGATGAAATGGGAATGGGTATCGATGGTGCTCTGTCTCGCGGGGAGAAGATCAAATCAATTGGAAATAAGCGAGAAATGAGGTACCTGTAAGTGGAGGAGTATGCATGGGAATGCGGATGACAACCCACGGGGATCTTGGCCTCGATTGCTGGCGTCGTCGGAGGCTGGAACTCTTTACGGAGGAGCTAGGCTAAACCTTGCCGGACATAGGGTTTCCACCCTCCAAATGGTGTCCTTATCCTCTCCTTCTCTCGCTGTCACTTTGGAAAAGGGGAGGCAGGCGCAACCGAAGAGGTGGAGTAGCCAAATGTGCAGAAGAAGATGGAGCCCCAGGAGGTTATATAGTTTGCATGGTCCGAGAAAGATGGAGCAAGGGCATGCAAACCGAGGGTCGGATCCCTAAGTAAATCATCGGGCGTGGATCATGGATCTACCGTCTGTAACTGGAGCTGCAAATTAGAAGAGAAATCGATCGGATTTGGTTGAGATAATTCGGCAAAAATCAAAGCAAACCGGGTCCGAGCGAAAGAGGAGTCCAGGGGGACCAGTTGACTGGAGTCAACTATCCCCGCTGGACCAATCAGGAGCGGGCTAGAATAGGACAAAATACAGTACACGACAAAACTTCTAAAAAAAGAAAATTGATTTAAAAATAATAAATGAATTTAAATTAAAAAAATGAATGCAATGAAAATTATTTATTATTTTTCAAGGAATTTTTCTATGATTTTTAATTATTTTATGAAAAATAAATTAATCTTTTTGCATTATAATGTATTATATACATGTATAATATACATATGTATTATGTATAATTATTTTTATATTTTTATTTTTAAAAAATAACCTCATTTTGTATTTTATTTATTTACAACATATTTTTAGGAATCTAAACCAATTTTTATTTTATTTTTATTGTTTATTTACATGTATATAATAAATAGAGAGTGAGGGATATATACACGTATTTTGTACAAGGGGAAGAGGATTTTATTTTTATTTTTATATTATTTTTTGATTTTTGTTTTATTTTTACGACTATATACAAGGAGGTAAATAGAATAAGTTATTTTTATTTTTCAAAAAATAATTATTTAGACAATATGTATAATATATAGTAGGACCTATATTTGGCGATTAGGCAATGCATGACCTTCTTTTGGGTTTGGATCACTCTGTATTTGTTCTAAATACCTCTTTCCTTTTTCTTCTCCTTTATTCTTTTATTTTTGCACAAATGCATGCTAATTATGCAATATTAACAAATGCATGCATAATGCTAACTTATTGTTTTTACATCTATTTACATGATGCTTTGCCAAGATAAATAGCTAAAATAAAAGAATAAAGAGTAGTGATCAGGGATTCATCAATCCGCTGAGAGTGAAAGACTACAGATCGATTGCTTTGTCCAATGCAATTTACCTGATTGTAGCTAAGGTTTTGGCAAATAGATTAAAGGCATACTCGACTCAATTATTCTCCGAGGACAGTCTTCTTTCATCCTCGGTCGGCAGATGACTGATGGCCTGATTATGACATCTGAGATTTACCTTCAATGGAGGCGTGTAAATAAGAAAGGGGTGATGTGGAAGATTGACTATGCGAAAGCTTCTAACTATGTGAACTCGAGCTTTATGTGGTCAACTCTATAACGTTGTGGTTTCCCAGATCATTGGATTGCTTGGATGAAAAGATGTGTCACGACCTCCTCTTATTCGGTCTTGGTGAATGGGAGGCTCGAAGAGGGTTTCTTCCAGCCTTAGAGGGGAATTCGGTAGGGTTGTCCCTTGTCGTCGATGTTGTTTGTCCTGGTGGCGGATGCTTTAGAAGTTTTGTTCTGGAATAAGGTAGACGAGGGTTATGTGAGGGGTTCCGCTGTGGACCCATCTATTTGCCACTCTTGTATTCTGCAGATGATACGATGATCTTTCTGGGCAGCTCAGAGGATATGAGTAGAAGGGTGGCATAGATTGTGGAGGTCTTCAGCAATCTTTCGGGCCTTCAAATCAATAAGCAAAAGTAAGTGGTGATCCCTTTTAGGTTAGAGGAGGGTGAAGGTGGTAGAATTTTTGGGTTGTCCGATGGGTGAGTTGTTGATTTCGAACTTGGGCCTTCCCCTGGTGGCAGGCAAGCTTAGGAAGTCGGACTGGACTTGGTTCTTTGATGATTTGATCAAAGGTTGGCTAGTTGGAAGGCTTATACTCTTTCAAGGGGGGAAAATTGATCCTACTAAAGCATGTGCTATCGACCATCCCTATCTTTTTTTTCTCTATGGGACTGATGACGGTGGGAGTGCGCAAGAAGATTAAAGCCATGACGAGGAGATTTTTCTGGTATGACAGGAAACATCAAAGAATTGGGGTTCACTTAGTGGGTTGGGAGGAGCTGACGTGCTCGTAAAGCGAGGGAGGCTTAGGGGTTAGAGATGTGGCGTGTATGAACAAAGCTTTGTTGGCAAAGTGGGTCATTCAGATCTGGGGTGATTCGGACAAGTTGGCGGCCAGACTTTTGTGTGACCTCTATGGAGTTTTGGGCTTGCTGGAGTCGGGGATATTTCACTTCGAGTCCCCCTTTGTGGTGGAGTGCGTGAAGTTTTGCCCTTGTTGGCTCTGAGATTGCGATCGAAGATTGGAAATGGGCATGGGTTTCGATTCTGGTGAGATGATTGGATGGGGGACAGGCTGCTTAGCAGTCGGTTACAAAGGCTTTTGCATTGGCGGTGATGAAGGAGTGCTCCTTGGTCAAAGGTGGGGCTTCGGGTTCTTGGGATCCATAGTTCGTGTTTGTCCTCTAAGATCAACGTTTGGAGGAGCTTGCCAGAATGCAGTTTGTAGTACCATCTCCAGGTTGCATCACTCAGGGCAAGGATTATTTTGAGTGGGAAGGTCGCAGATTCTTGGTGAAGAAAGCATCCATGATTTCAAGGGGACTGCAACGGACTTGAATCTAGATGTATGCTAGGATATGAAGATCATTTGGGCTAGCAAGATCCCGTGCAGAGTTAAGGTCTTCCTATGGTATCTGAGAAGGGAAGATTATGCGATAAAGAAAGGAGGGGAGGGCTATTTAGCATTCAAGATACACAGTGCGATATGTGCGTAGAACAGGTTGAAGATGCTGAACATTTGTTTTTCAGGTGCCCGATATCAGAGCAGGTTTGGAAGGTGGTTGGGGTGTCTTGGATATCGCCAGGAGGGGTTGTTGATTTATAGAGATTGGTAAGGTTGGTGGGTGGCAATTCATCGGATGATTGCACATTGCCTTTTATGGTCTTTTGGGCCATTTGGTGTGAGAGGAATGATCTTATTTTCAAAAATCAAAGATTTTACCCAGAAAATGTACTCGCCCATTGTTATTCTCTTTATCATTTTTGAACATCCAGATAATGTATTCCGCCTCTTTTCTAGTAATATTTTTTTGCGGTGACTCCCAACTCGGGATGTCACCCCTCACTTAAAATATGTTAGGGAACAAACTTAGACATGCATGTGAACAATTAGGCACACAATGATATTTTCCATGGAAACTCAAGTACATGCAATATAACATGTTACAAGATTGTTAGAATTCTCATGCATGGACCCTGATACTTCCTTAGCATTAGTCTCATGTAAAATTATGTTTATTTGTTTCATGTGTAGAACAAAGTTGATCATGCAGATGGGATCATGCGCTAGTTTCATCAAGTTATTCAATGTGGTAATATATATTATATGAACATAAATGATATTTGTATGCTCACTGGGACCAATGAAATGTTATTTTATTAGTTGTTTATCTTTTGCAACCATACCCTTATTGGTGGTGTAATGATGGAAGTCTCAATTTGAATGGATTTTATAGATCGTTGTGAGAATGATTTTTATATGCTTATTGATTATCATGCATGATTTGGTAATGGTTTGCTCATGTGATTTTATGCTGCAAGCTTCTGCTAATTGAGCGGTCCGTTCCGTTACAAATGGTATCAGAGCATGAATTCCTCTAGGAAAAGGATATCTACAACAATAGTGATCTAAGACTTAAGATGAATAGAGTAGAAATTAGGTATTACATGAATCTAGTTGATATTTTGATTTTCTTAATCAGATGACCCCTCATTGTGGAATTGAGGTGAACCGATACCGTGAAACTTCACCATATAGTTAGATTGTCAAGGACACATAATAATAAGTATTAGATGAGTTTATGAATTGATGACTCGATACTAAAAGCATCAAGTATGTGGTTTTGATACATTTACTTTAAGACTTTTACATATAGCAACCCAATCATTTTTAGGGAGAACAAGAGATGGAGGAAGTTAAGCATTAGTTACAAGGAATGAAAATTACCTTTGAAGCTACAGATTGTCATAAAGAGAAAAGGTTTTTTTGGGATATTTTCACCTAAAGGATAATGCAAAAGACTGGCATATGAATGCAAGAATGACCACTTTTCTATGGCATCTGCTATTAAGTAGAATGCATTAAATAAGAATGTATACATTGAGCGCTACATCCTTGAGAATGACAAGAATGCAAGGAAAAAATAGAAGGAATTCTTAGACCTTCGATATGTGAATAAAATAATCTGAGTATGGGACCAAAAGAGTTGGAGCGAAGTATAAAAAGAGTATATGTGCAGATGAGAAGCAAGTTAATGTTGTACAATATATCCATCTAGTATAATTAGTAGATTCATCTCAAACATGTCTGCTAGATAAGGATGTAGTATGAGTCATTGGAAATATCATTTAAGGTAATCCTTTAGGATTACCACCTCATGGAGAGGTTGATTACCCCATTGATATTTTCCCGAAAATGATACCAATTTCAATGACTCCACCGAATGATATCTATGGAACTTAAAATGTTAATGAGCAATTTTAAAAATATTTGGATAGAGGGCTTTCAAGGATCAATGATTCTCCATAGGAAAACACTCTTTTCACTTTGTGAATACGAAAAGCTAGGTCACGCAATCTCTGTATTGGGTAGTAAGATGTAGATAAGGTGACTTTGAAGGATTAATATCTATTTCTTGTGGTTGATTTTTTATTCATGTGACTATAGAAGGAAAAGATATGATCTAAAATCAATCAGTATTTGAGTTGCCAATAATCTGGAATAAAGGAGGATGCCATTTCATAAATGAATTTCAAAATAATGGTTGACAACTGTGAATTTAGAATAATAATTTTTGATCTCTTCAATCTCTTGTACTTTTTATGGAACTTTTGAAAATGGCAATTCTAGAATATCTAGATGATGTTGTGATCATATTTGTTGATGATATTGTTATATTCTCCAGTGATATGAAGAAATGCCAAGTACAACTCAATATTGCATTGCAAACCTTTTGCCAACGTTAGCTCTATACAATGATCTTTAAATATAACTTTTGATTAGAAAAAATCATACCTTAGTCTTTCCATATTCGAAGATGACATTGAAGCTAGCCTAATCAAGATGAGAACCCTAATGCCTTGGAGTCAACTGAGAACTCTAATATTGGAAAGCCAAAATGAATTCTCTTCCTGCTCATGTTATGTGACTTAACTCTAGCCTCACTTCTTTAGCTTTCCATGTGCTCTCAACTTTGAAACTCCCCAAGTATTTCATTAACAAGATTGACAAAATACGTTGGAATTTTCTTTGTAATGGTTGCTAGGAGAAGAGGAATAGGCATATGGTGTTGTGGGACAAATTCTATCGCCTTATGTTTAATGATGGATGGGGTATATTAAACTAGCAAAATTTCAATGACTCCATGCTATCGAAAAATTCATTTATATTCGGAGTTGGCTTTGAGTATGATGAAATACATCTTTTTAATAGGTAAGCAAATACCAATATACTTCAAATCGGAAGGACTCATTAATTTGGAAATTTATTAAATTGGGTCCCAAATCTATTAAGGATGCCTCTTTTAAACATTTGAATAATGGAGTTGATTCTCTCTTGTTGTTAGACCCTATCAACATGGGTTTGTCTCTTAAGGATAGATTTCTCTGGCTTTGGGGATATGCAAAAAACAAGAAAGAATTTTCGGCTTTAGTATTGAATAAATTGAGAACCCCAAATATCCATCTAACAAGCTTATGCAATCATGTGCCTCTCCGTCTTTAGCACAATATAGATGCTCTTAAAACTCCTTTATGGCAAATTCAGATGAACCTTGAGGCTGATGAAATTATCTATCCCTCTAAAAACATTAGAGGTAAAACTTCAAATAAGAAACTATGCTAGCTACTTTCTAATGGAAGGTGGATTCTTCTTTCAATTTGTTTCGCTGGAATAAATCTTTTCATCCACAAGCATTCCTTTTTTCTTTGGCTTGTTTTACATCAAATATATGTGACCTGGGACTTTTTAAATAAATGCGACCTTGAATGGGTGAATAGATGTAATCTATGCAAGAAGCATGAGGAAAATAAGGATCATGTACTTTGTAGATGTCCATTTTATAATCTTATATTTCAAAAATTGGGCTCACATTTGAATCGGTCCCATTATCAAAAGTTTTTAGCTTGAAGTTGATGCATACAATGACTATCATTTTATTGATTTTGCTAAGATTTTAGCATTATGGTGGCTTCTCTTAAAGGAGTTTTGTCATAGGGCTTTTGAGGGTCATGAAACTCATTTTGAATCTCTTGTTCTGGAGCTAAATAAGTTTGGGATATTTATACCCACAATCCCGAGTAGTAATTACACCCAGGATCCTTGATAATTCAAAATTACACCGATGAATGCTAAAGTTGAGTTGTCTAACATGTGGTCTTCGAGGGTCTGTTGTGTCCGACAAATCGGATCTGGCACGCTATATCGACCGCTCCCACACTCTCAACCTATCAAAGTGCGTCGATCAACAATCAACCCACACAATAAGTGAACAATGAATCTAAGTGACATGAAATTAATTATACCCTACAATTAAGTTTGTCTAGTAAGGAAGTGTAGAGGTCGAATCACAAAGGAGCAACGGAGATAGCCACAAAAATTGACAATCTATGAGAATACCAACTAATGTTTTTGTGAGTTTTTGTAAAGCTTTTCTTTTTTTGTGGGTTTTTAGTGTTTGTATTTTTTTGTTTATTTTTGAGTTTTAAAAATTTTTATTTGCTTTTTGTATTTTTCTGATGTTTAACTTCCTTTTCTTTTTGAAAGATATAATAGATATATATATGTATAGATAATGATACACAATATAAATTCTATATGATATATATAATATATGTAGAAATTTTCAAAAAATACAAATAAGTACAAACCTTTTTATTGTTTAAGGGTGTGAAATATATTTATAGGTATTTATAATTCATATTAATATTAATAATAGCTATAGAGGTATATACAATATAATAGCTTAGATAGGGTTTTATGCTTATAAATTTAGCTATATAGATCTAAGAAGTTTAGAGTAAGATACTTTATGTTTTTTATTTTTCTCTTTTTTGTAATTTTTGGTCAATTTTTGAAATTTTTATGTATTTTTAAATAAGGAAATACTGAAAATAAATAAAATAAAAAATTAGAGATTTTGAGATGGGCTAAATCTATTAAATTAGATGGAGCCCAATTTCAATTTTCTTGGATTCTAGATAATCTAAAGAAAATTTAGAAAGTTAAAATATATTTTTGAGATTTTCTAGTATTTTCTAGAATTTTTATAAGTTTTTTTATGTTTTTCAATTATTTGCAGTTCTAATAATATTTTACAAAGATAAAAAGTAAAAAAATCAAATAAGCATAAAAAAATATATACGATTTTTTTTTTAATTTTCAAAATAATTTTGTAATTTTTATGGATTTTAAATGCTAAAAGGAAAAACATGATTTTTTGCATTTTAAAAAAATTTAATTTCCTAAATAAAAATATATGTGATATATTATAGTTCCAAGCACTTAAGATAATTTTCATATAATTTTTAGATGCCAAATGTTGGTTTTAATAATTAATGTTCAATTAAAAATTTGAATCTAGAGTTTAGGGACCTTAATACAATTTTCTCAATGCTTCTGAGTATTTCGTAACCTATTAAACATGTTTAGATATATTCATGAAATTTTTCCACAATTTCAAACATTATCAGCAATAGTAAGCTTACAAATGCAAATATCCAGAGCTTCAGGACCCAATATGCAAAATTACCATAAATATTACACTAATATTCAAAGTTATGGGACCAAAATGAATTATAAGAATCAACAAGGGCTCAAAAATACCTAGTCCCCTTACACGCATAGGCACGCGAGGTACCGTGGATTGGACCTAAGTGCAAATCTAAGAAAGCCTTGTGTTATGAATATAAATATTACATAAATATTTGAACTGCAACCGCATGTTTATAGAATAAAAAGTAAATATAAAAGAGGAGAGGTTAAGGATGAAAAATACCCCTCAAAGTCATGTTGATGGACGGTGACGGTGACTTCACTAAACATATGGCATTCCAAGTTTGCACGATGACACATCGCTCCTGATGGATGAGATTAGATCTCAATCGAGGGATCCAATGGCTGGGGGTGGCTTGATACAACAGTGGTTGCTCCACATGGGGCGAAGGCTCGATCGAACGATAGGGAATATCTTAGGAAAAATAGAGAAGAAGCTCTACTTGAGGGAGCTTCTTCTAGCCAAATCTCGACGCTCAGGCCGCCTAGTTGGCTTGCAGGAGGGGAAAAATGGAGTTATGGATCCTCCGCACCTATAGAGACCTTCAGAATGATCCAGGACCCATAGATGGGGTATTGAAGCTCGAGGAAGAAATACTTTAGGGGACCTTTATCTAGGTCAAATTTTGACCCTCTAGGGTCTATCAAGTGCCAAACTTGCAGGGTAAGCTTACAAACACAGAAAGAATGATCTAGGGCTCGATTTGGGGCAAAAAGGGAGTGGATGTGCTTCGGGGTGGAGCTCTCCGACGATGGTAGATAAGGAGAGCTTGATCTCATGATATATGCAAGATCAGGGGGAATGGGGGGTTGGAGATGTAGAAGCGTAAGGCTAAGGAGATGGGATGGTCAGCGAGCTTGGAGAACAGTCGGAGTACGATGAACATAGGTCAGAGCTCGAAGTTTTGATGAAGTACGATTTTTGAATTTATAGAGTAAAAGACAAAAGTAATCGGAGTAAAAGGCTACACTACCCTACTGCTACTGCTAGGGAATCGAAAAAGGCAATATAAGAGCGCTCACCTGTCGTAGAATTGTCGAGAGCAAAATCGCATGGAGGAGCTCCGACGAAGTGTGGAAAGCCTTGAATCCGCTTCCGTTCACTATGAATCGGTGACGAGCACCTCCTGTCACCTAGGTTTAGTCTCAGGAATGATCCAAGGTTCAAAGATGGGTCAAGATCGATCATAAATGGATCGAAAGCATGGGGTTCTCATTTATAGAGATGGAGTTGCGACTTTGGATTAGGGTTTGCAGTCAGATCAAGGCTCCATCGATCGAGGATTCATCTCTGCGCAAAAGAACAATGAGAGAGGAGCGGATCTCATGAAGGAATCATCCAAGAAAATGCAAGATTTGGGGAAAGGAAATAAAGGAAGATGGTCGGTCAGCGAGTTTGACAGAGCAAGGGGCCTAGGGGTCAGCTGACCGGTTTGTCAACCAACGCCGGGCTCTAATTGGGCCACACTCGCTAGTAGAGGAGAAAACAAAGAAGAAAATAGGAAGAAAAGAGAAATAAAATAACAACTGATTTTTCTGATTTTTTCCTAAAACATGAATGTTGTTCTTTATTTTATGTGCTATTTTTTGGCGATTTTTATTTATTTTTATCGGCCTATTTATTATAAGTAAAGTTTTACAAGTATGATTATATATACAATTACCTATATATGAGGTATTTTACTTTTATTTTATAATTTAGATTCTATTATTTTACACACATATTTTCGATATTTATAACTTATTTAAATACACATTTACAAAAATTTAAAATTATTTTTTGAAACAATTTATTTACTTAAATAAATAGGTATAATAGTAATAACTGTATATTCTACATATGTATTATGGTATATTATTTATTTTTATGAATTTTTGATGCTTATATTTAATTTTATTATTCACATGTATTTTGAATAGTATTTACAAGTTTATAAAATACAAGAATGCTAAAAAATAAAGAGTAAATATATTAAATATTATATCATGTATATTGCACAATGAGGGTCCAAAAGGAAACTTTACACCTTAACTCCAAATTGAATTAAACCAAATCCATTAAATAGATATTTAACTTTATGAATGATAAAGGTGAGTTCGATCAATTTATTTTGTATGGAGAAGTTACAAGTCTGTAAAGTTTTCTTTGTAGTTTTCTATTATGTGTGTCCAGGGCACACTATGCATTATTTTTTAGTAAAAATATTTTGTATTTTTATTCATATTTTTATGTACAACTTTCATATAATGGGTTTATTATTTGAGGTATAAAAATAAGAGAATAAAATAGTCCCAGAAGTCCTATTATTGAGAATAAAAATTAGGGTTTTTGTGTAGTTTTCTGTACAATTATTCTACCCTATCTCCCCCTACTTTATTCATTGTCAACCAAGTCATTATGATTACTGGGTCTCGAGGTCTAGGGTCACTCAATGTCATTGAAACTTCATTCTTTTTCTTTTCTTTCCTGTATTCTTTTATTTTGATATTAAATAAAATATATTATACACTATTTATTATTTAATAATTGAGTATTATTTTATATAAATTAATGTTATATGTATGCATTAAACTAGGGATTTAAGGCCAAAATCAAAGAATAGAGATGAATGGAGATACATCATTTTGATGGATCGCTAAATACGTGGTATAGTTTGTACTCGTTGTAATACGAGTACTTAGAGAATCGTTCAAAACCGAATCGAATGTCTCTACGATGAGGACTCGGCTTAAATTTATATCCCGGGCAAGTTCGTGGTCGAACACAGGGAGGCAAAGGAACAACCTGTGTTAGTTCGGAAAAGTTAGGTCTAGGATTCCAATGCGGAATTTTTTGAGAATTTTTATACAAAAAATAAAGCAAATGCAAAATGTAGGTGAATTAAGTTAATAAGAAATACACAATTTAGCCAAATTAATTTTAATATGAAACTAATCCGATTTAGTCAAATTTTTTTTTCTAGAAACCTAATCCAGTGAGGAATGTAGAACACATTTTTTGGAATTTTAAGGGTTAAAATGCAATAATGAAAAATGTACACTTTTATGGATTTTTAGGTAATTTTTCACACAAAAAAAAATACAAAAATCATGGAAATTATACTAGAATATAAGCATGAGGC
Organism: Ottelia alismoides; assembly: GCA_037367405.1. Classification (NCBI taxonomy): domain Eukaryota; kingdom Viridiplantae; phylum Streptophyta; class Magnoliopsida; order Alismatales; family Hydrocharitaceae; genus Ottelia; species Ottelia alismoides. Next base: position 507,522 of record JAZKJV010009884.1, on the reverse strand, counting down.
AATGAGACTACAGTAATTTATTTGGAATTTTCTGACAACATATGAATTTTTTATGGAATTTTTAAATGAAAACAGAGTGACAGTGAGTAATTAATTCCTAATAAACCCCCATTATCAATTCAACCAGAGAGAGAATTATCTCAAAAGGTATTTATATAAGTAATCCAGGAGAGTTGGAATTTTGCAAAAATATTGTGTGTGGATTTAATTAAAAATCATTTACTAAATTCACTCTATAAATAATTTATGGCACATGATAAATCTAAATTTGATTAAATTTGGATAGGAATTATATAATGTTTCAAGACATCATTTTAATCTTTAAGGAATTTTTTGATCAATCTGAATTAAATATGAATTTAAGATCTTAGTTTGGGTAAAATATATAATATTTCACTTAAACAATTTTAGTTAATTATCTAGAGCTCATAAAAATCCAAATATATAGCCAAATAGTAGATAATTAGTTGCTCAACATCATGACATTTTTCATTAAATACAATGATGCATTATTGAGGTCCAAATTAATATTCAAACACATGGTCCTGATTGTAATACAAAAAATGAAAACTCACAAACTAAACATGCATAGGGACTAAGTTGCAAATATCAAAACATACAGGAAAAAAATTGCATTTTTTACAAAAAATAAAATAAGGGAAACCAACTTCTTCTTCTTCATTGTTTTGCAGCTAGGGCACGCTGGTAGAGCATCACTATTGGGCAGGGTGACATGGACGAGCAGAGTGCCACGACTAGGAGGTCGGCATGCAACCGCAGGTGCTGCGGCAGAGCGACGGTGTCGGTGAGGGCTGAAGAGAATGTGCGGGGGGGAGGAGGTAGACTCGTGGGCGGCTGTTGGTGGCTGGAGCACGGTTGCGTGCCCGCGGACCAGTAGTGGATGGAGCGCGGAGGCGAAGGGCCACCGATGGCGGGGCACCGCGGGTGTAGCGTGGAGGAATGTGCCCATGGCTGGCAGATCTGTGCTCGGAGATGGTGGATGGCTGGCGAAGGAGGGCCTGGAACTGGCGGTCGAATGCTCCCTGGAGGAGGAGTAGGCGGGTTGGTAGCCCGCTTGTTTTTTTATTTTTTTTGATATTTTGTTGTTGTATTTTGATTAATTTTTTTAATTTATCTTAAACAAGGAAAAAATATGCAAAAATGATGTCGTAGTGATGGTGATGATATGAAATGGGCAAAGAAAAAATGATGAATATGATACAATGATGTGATGTGAGAAAAAATGCTAACAAAATAAAAAGGAGAATTACTTAAAGGGGAAGCGGGCGCCTATGTTGTGATCACGAGAAGCACAATCCTCGCTCGAATTGTCGGCGAGCGACGAGCTTGAGCAATGCGCGGAGGCGGTTGCGATTGGGGCCGAAATGCCAATGGATCTCACTGGAGAGGAGGTCGGTCGTCGCTCTACTTCGTCGTTCGCTATCACCGAGACGGGTGGTCGAATCTCTCAATTATCTCTCGCATAAAGGTGGATCAAAAGAAAAAATGAGGAGAATGAGATGTATAAAAAGGGAAGAAAATGGAAGTTAGGAAAATGATGGAATGATGGAGTTGAACGGGAGGTTGAAAAAATGGTGGAGTTGAATGGAGGTTATGAAAAAATAGTGGATGAGATCGAGTGCAATGGGAGGTTATTGTAAAGAATGAAAATTAAATAAAGAAAATAAAATAAAATAAAATAAAATAGGCTACTAAATTAAATAAAATAAAGAGAAGAAAAAATGAGTGGAGAATTTACAAAAGTATGTCAACAAATAAAACAAACAATATGTACATGTTTTTTTGTACTTTTCTAAATTTATTTTTTTTATTTTTTAAATGATATTTACAATAAAAAATAAAATAAAATACTAGAAATAAAATAAAATACAAAATTATTTTTGTATTTTTAGTAATAAAGAAAAGTAAATAAATTTGGAAAAAGAAAAATATGTACGTTATATACAATGTACACCAAGGTCCCAAACTCCAAATTTTGCAAACAAGCTTCGATTTTAATGAAACCAATTTCATTGTATAGAAAAATTTCTAACTTAAACTTAAAAGTGAGTTTGGTGAATTTGGAGTTCATACGGAGCGGGAATTCGGCAAGGAAGTTGGAGTTTATGGTTTTTCTCTTTGGGATCTAGGAGTAATTATTTGAGGTGAAACAATTTCATATTTTTATATTCTGTTTTTATATTATATTTTATAAATAAGTTAGAGAAAAAATTAGCCAAAAAGGAGGTTAAATGAAATTATTAAAAATACATGATTTTTTTGGCTATTTATAGGTGACAAACTCCTTTAATTTACGACTTCTTATTGTTAATTAATTTTGTATAATATAATATACAATAATTAGTGTATTTTATTTACAAGAGTCATTTTATTAGTTTATTGATTTTATGGATATTTATTTGATATTTTACTCGATGATTTTTCTAAGATCAATATATTGAGATGATGAATCATAGATTCGTCACCCCCTGTACTTAAACTTTGCTAGTCCTCGAGCAAATAAAGAATGAATAAGTTGGATTAACCCCGATTGTGCATGTGAATACAAGACTGATCTATTCAAGAATCTTGGTTTTAAAGATCCTAAAATTCTAAGATGAACCAAGCTATAGTAAAAAAGTATCCAATTTCCCTGATCATCGAACTCTCTCTATATACATATATAATAGGGATATGACTTTAAGTGTGGACAGTAGTTACAAGAGTAGAGTTGCAACTTCACCCAAGGTTCCAGTCCAAGAGACTCTCCTAGAACCCGATCCTCAACACTAGGGAATAAACCATTTCTTGCATCCAATCCACCATCTCTTTAGTTGGCAGACTTCAAAGTGTAGATGAAAGGCCAGTTGATGGATGGCATACGATTGTGTCATTTCTTCTCTCACTCTCATTGGAATAAGGGTCCTCTCAAATGCGTTATTAACTCAACGCATGTATTTTTTTGGTTGTTTATCAGAGTGTCCGTTAAGAGAATTTTGAGTTGTCTGCACTTGTTTTCTTGGGAGTACACCAGGGTCTATCTCTTTTGAGTATCTCATATACCTTCGACACCCAGACTTGTATCACTATATGATGCAGAGCCCTTTTGGGGGGCTAGCCCGACTCCTTGGTCATAATAGAGGTGGTCCAAGTGGACATTTTGAAATGGTTGGAAGTGTTCATCTTTGGTGGAAGCTCTTTGATATTTGACTTTGTATGGTGAGAGTTTTTCTTTCAACATTTCTTTTCTTTTTTTTTTGAAATTTTGGCTAGCTCCACTGCTTTTAACAAAAGTTGGCGCACACTGGTCAACAATTTTTTTAGATTTCATCACATTCTAGCACATAGGTAAATGTCAAGAGATAGTACAAGAACCATGTTCTCATACTGGCTAAAGGTGCTGATACTCAGGTTTCATGAAGTGTTTATTGATTTTATCCCATCCTCAAGCATCATAAAATCAAATCCAAACTAAAATCCCTCATCCTAGTTCCTCAAGTGAAATTTCAACTCATCTCATCATAACTGCAGTCATGTATGTGAGGTGTTGATCATATTCTTAAGGTAGAGACTAAGCATGCAATATAGCACACAAATCTTTCAAACTAGGGAAATGTGAATATTTAAGTCAAAGAACCTAATAACTAAGGTTGGTTAACTCAAAATATCAAGACCTCGTAAACCAAGTGTTCTTCAACATCACAAGTCTTTTGTCAATGATTAAGTGTCAGGGATTAAACAACCTTATTATTTAGGTTTTTTTGTGATTTTTATGATTTTTTATTTTTTGTTTTATTTTTTGAAAAAGAAAGGAAATGAAGGAAAAAAGCTTTTTTTGAAAAAGGATTTTTGCTTTTTTTAAAGTTTTTTTTTGAAAAAGAAAGGTAAATAAGAAAGGACAATTGTTTTTTTCAAAAGATATGTTTTTGAAAAAGTTTTTTTTAATAGATAAGAAAAGAAAAGAGAAACTTTTTTTTGAATTTTTTTTGAATTTTTTTTCAAAGTTTGTTTTTTTTGAAAAATTTACCCACCCCGTAAATGTTGTATAATATATACAAAAAATGTGAAAGTACAAGCTATGGGTAAAGTATATATGTAATATATACACGCTCCCCTATACTTAGCATGTGATATGTCCTCAGAGCACAAGAAATAAGGAAAATACATAGCTCGTGCTAAGCATAAGAGAGATAAAATATCAAAAAGTATAGAAGTCGATCCTTCCCTCTATACTTAGGCTCTAGTCAACCTAAGTGTAGAAGAAGAGCAAAAATGGACCGGTCGAGGTCAAGAGGAGAAATGGATGAGTATATACACATGGCGGGCATCGGTCCCCCCTATACTTAGGTTCTGGTCAACCTAAGTATAGGACATAAGTAAATGTGAGAACTGATGTGATATGGAGAATATACAGAGAAAAGAGAATGTAGAAGAGTGAATGAATCTTTTGAGCTGCTGAATCTCGGTGATGCATCTTCATGAAGAGTAAAATTATGTATCTGCTCTGTGCTCACTCTACATGAAGTTGATGACCTCGATTTGGATTAACTTCTCTTTAGAATCTACAAGATGTTTCAACAGATGACCATTCACCACATGGGATTGTGCACCATCTGTGAGATCAGCTATCTCTACACTTCCATTCCTGTGCACTTTCCTAACAACAAAGAGACCTATCCACTTAGATTTGAGCTTCACATGGAACATCTTCAACCTGGCATTAAACAACCATACCTTTTGCCCAGGGACAAAGTCTTTGCACCTGATGTGATGATCATGCCATCTCTTCACTTTGTCCTTATAAATCAAACTATTTTCATATGCCATGTTTCGGAGTTCCACAAGCTCATTTAAGTTCAAGTCTCAAAAAAGCTTCCCTAGGTGACAAATCCAATTAATCTTCTTAATTTCCCATTCAGATTTGTGAATCAGCTCTGCAAGCAAATGGCATGGCTTGCCATAGATCACTCTGAATGGTGAAGTACCCAATTGTGTCTTGTAGGATGTCCTATAGACCTATAAAACTTAGTCAAAGAGCTGGGACCAGTTCTTCCTATTGGGACGAACCAGCTTCTGCAAAATACTCTTCACCTCTCTGTTCGAAACCTCTGCCATGCCATTGAACTGTGCGTGGTAAGGACTAGTAACTCCATGCTCAAATCCGTAGTCCTTAGCTAAAGATTTCACATCTTTATTCACAAAGTGGATACCCCCATCAGATATCAAAACTTTTGAAAACCCGAACCTAGCAATAATTTGGTCTCTCACAAACTTACAGACATCCTTGTTGTCTGCGGTTTGAGTTGGGATAGCCTCCACCCACCTAGATAAATAGTCAACCGCCAACAAGATGTACTCATGTCCTTGGTTTTTAGGAAAGGGACCCATAAAATCTATACCCCATGCATAAAAAAACATCACAAATAATCCATGGCTCCATGGGCATCTCTTCTCACTGTCCAACTATCCCTTCCATCATTTGGCAAATCAGGTATGACTGTACAATATCAATAGCATCTCGAATTAGGGTCGGCCAATACAATCCACATTGAAGTACCTTGTGAGTGGTTCTCTTCCCCGAATGGTGTCCTATAGACTCAAGTGAATGACAATATGTGAGGACACTCTGGTAGTCCTCCTTAGGAATATACCTTCTCCAAACACAATCCGACCATTCGAAGAAAAGGAAAGGATCGTCCCAGTGGTATCTCCACGAATCCGACTTCAATCGGTCAATGCTGCTCCTAGTCCAACCCTAGGGAACCTGCTTGGAGACAAGAATGTTCACCATGTTGGTATACCACGGGAGTGAGTCAATAACACAAATTGACTCGTCTGTGAAGGTCTCTCTAATCCGCTCATAATCAGGAGAATCCTTAAGTTCAATCCGAGTAAGATGATCAACCACAACATTCTTCACTCCAGGTTTATCTTTTATCTCCATATCAAACTCCCGGAGGAGCAAAATCCACCTAAGAAGACACACCTTCATGTTCTTCTTTTCCATTAAGTACCAAATGGTTGCTTGATTAGTGTAGATTGTCCCCTCAGAGCCCAAAATATACGACCTGAACTTCTCGAGGGCCCATACTACATCGAGCATTTCCTTTTCAGTCACGGTGTAATTCTTCAGTGTAGGTTCTAACACTTTTCTTGTGTAGTGGATCACAAATGGGATCCCCTCTCATCTTTGTCCTAACACAGCTCCTATAGCAAATTTTGAAGCGTTAATCATGATCTCAAAGGGGAGAGACCAGTCAGGAGCTTGTAGGATCGACTAGGCATAGGTCTACATCTTCAAGAGCTCAAAGGTCTTCAAAAACATGTGATCTACAATGAACTCTGTGTATTTCCCTAAGGGCTCAATTAGTGGACGGACAATCTTCAAAAAATCCTGAATGAATCTCCTAAAAATCTAACATGCCCTAGAAACAACCGCACTGACTTCACGTTGGTAGGTGGATCGAGTTTCTTGATGACCTACACCTTGGTAGGTGATGAATCTCTATTTCAACATCTTTATTCTATCTTTTTGGCCTTAAAAACCCAAGTAAATGCATGTAAATAGGCTTAATTTAGGCATTTTATCATTCATGCATTATTGTTTAAATAGTATATAAAATATTGTTTTTAATGCCAAAATTATAGAATAAAGAAAAGAAAAGAAAAAGAATAAAATATTGCAAATATTTTATGACCCGAAACCTCGAGACCTAGGCATCTTGATGACTAGGTCGACAAGGAATAAAGTAGGGTGACATAAGGGCCAAAATACAATAAAATTCCTTTTCTTTTTATTCATTTTCATTTATTTTTGGGACCTATTTTTAGTTATACTTCTTATACTTCAAATAAATAAACATTGTACATGAAAGTTGTAGATAATTAAATATAGAAAAATACAAAATTGATTTCACACAAAAATAATGTACAGATAAAAAGTTGCGATCTAAATAAAATTCCAAAATCCCAACTTCACAAACCTATATCTCTCAAATAAAAACTAAAAATATATCAAAATCATAAATTGTATATAACTTTTAATAAGATATTTAATGAAGGTGGTTTCATATTTTTTGGAGTTACGGTTTGAAAGTTAGGTTTTGTACCCCTATTGTATACGTGTACCGATTAAAAATATTCATTTTATTTATTATACATTATTTTATAATTTTATATGTTTATTATTTTGTAAATATTATTTATAATATATGTACATATTAAAACGGGAATAAAACACTAAATAAAACACTAAAATAAAATACTTGAAGATAATACATAGGTATAATACCTATAACTATACCAATATAACTAATACATATATTTACTTAATTGTACATAATAACTCAGAAAAATAAAATAAAAATAAATTTAAGTCTATAAAAATAATTTATATATATAAAATAATAAATTTATTTAATAAAATTAAAAATATAAAATAAAAATAAATTATTAAAATATATAGACAAATATACCTATATATAGCCCCTAAAAGGGAACTTGTAATTCCAAACCTTGAATAAATAAATAAAAATGATTAAATACTTTAGAAAATAATAAATATTGTTTATTTTATAACCTAAAATTAATAAAATCATTTATTATTTTTAAATGAATTTTGGATTCTTTTTCAGAAGGTTTTTCCTGGTTAGTCCATGTGGACCAACCAGGTGGCCCCGACAGTTGACCGTGGGTCAACTGTCTGACTTCCCCTCCTGCAAGTGTCAGGCCTCGTTTTTTGCCTGACTTCTTGGATTTTTCGAGGCTCGACCTGGCACACTTTTATGATGGATCATTCTGCACTTTTTCTCCTCGACCAACGCTCTCACACACCCTAGCGTTTTCTTGGGCATTGGAGCTGCGATTCGCATCATCTACGTCGTTCTTTGGAGCAGTGTGTCAACGAGTATAAAAATCACCTCCGACTTCCCTTCGAGTTTTGATCCCTCTTCCGCCATTTTTCCACAGTCCTATGGGTGCCTCCATTTTCCTGGTGACAGCAGGACCACCGCACAATTCTTCTCTTGGTGATTGGCGTTGAATCGAAGCTGGTCCAGCTCGTCGGAGTTACGTCGTCGGAGCTCCCCTCCGACGTATCCCCAGTGAGTTTCTTGTCCTTTTTCTTTGTAGTTTGCATTCTATAGAGTATAGTTAAGTAGTGTAGGTCGTTTATAGCATCAAATCTCCCTCGTTGCATACAAAAATCCCTAAAATCTCTTACTGCCGGAGCCCCGTCTCCGCCGCACTGTGTCGACCACCGCAGTCACGCTTCCTTGCTCCTAGCACCTCCATTCTCTCCCTCTCCATTCGTTCACCGCCCGACGCACCTCAACCCCCCATGCTCTCGGACAGAGAAAGTTAGTCACCTCTCCTTCTACACCTCCAGCCGGAGAGGCTACGCCTAGCCGCCATACAGGCCATTTCACCCTTCGAAGGGTCGAGGCATTTTGCCCTCAACCCTTTCACTCTTTTTCTTGTAGGTCCAGGGACGTATGAAGAACCTGGGGCTCGTTTGGAGCATCGCCGAGGTTTCTGGAGCTCGCCAGCTCTGTCAGCCTCGGAAGTGCCCTCCGACGTCAACTAGAGACTTTTGGAGCCTCCTGCTAACAAAGGACCACAACCTGGAAGCACGCTGGCCATTTTGGAGCCCTTCATATCACCGGAGGATGGAGATCCAACCGAGAGAATTTTGGCCCGTCGGTGTTCCTCCCTGTTCTTCCTCTTGCCTCCTCTGTTGTCGAATGAAGACTGAATCTTCCAGGTGTACAGCAGCCATAAGATTAACCCCCTGACCAGCCGTCTGATTATTCTTTGGGATCTGATCTTGGCCGTCCAAATAAAGGGGTATCGTGCGCCCTCCTCACGCCACGTGTTCAAGTGAGCAGCTACCCGCCGTTTGATTGCTCCATTAGCTAGGTATTTTTCTTCTTTAACCTGATGTTTTAGTGTTTAATATTTAGTCCCAAAACTTTCCTCAGCCATTTAAATAGTTTTGTAATAATTGCATTTGAACCCTCATATTTGCATTCTAGTCCACCGCCACGTAGGCAAACAAACATTGGTGATTTTGCAACCAGACCCTCGCGGATTTGGTTATTTATTGTTTAGTCGGAAATTTTGGATCTATAGTTATAACTTTTTGGACTTTTTGCAAGAAATCCCCTGCTTTATATAAATTACAAGTTGGTCCCTACCAGGCGCACGTGCTCACACACGTGAGTTCTGGGAGTTTTGTAGAGACACCCTTCTGGGTTTTGATATTTGTATTTAGTCCATAAAGTTGAGTATTTAGTTATAAATTTTCTATGAAAATTACCACTTGGACCTCATACTTTTATATATTTACAAAAATACTGCTACCAACGTTGTATTTTCTCTTTGTTGTCTTTATTTATTTCATGCATCTATAAAATTCAAAAAAATCCCTAAAAATAGATTTGAGTTCCTGTTGCATAACACATTCACGTCTGTATTTTTATTTTGCCATTTGAGTCATTTTTATATTTATAAAGAATCGAAATTTGTCATTTCCGTCCTTGTTTGCATTATAAAATCCATACAAAATACAAAAACCGTTCAAAAAATTCTCAAAAAATATATTTTGTGTATTTTTATATCTTTGACATTCAGACCAAAAGCAATTAAAAAATATAAAAGAAAACTCATAGAAATTGCAAAATCCTAAAATCTTTATAAAAATATAAAAAAATCATTAAAAAATCACAGAAATGTAATTTCTGTTGCTGAATTTTCTTTGTATTATTATCTAAAAAAATAATTTGGAGAATTTTTGACTCTGTTATATAATTTTCATCTCTGTTTTAATTTCGGGCAATTATTTTATTCCCAATTTTGAGTATTTTAAACTTTAAAAATACCAAAAAATTAGCAAAAAATACATAAAAATTGTAAAACATTAGAAATATATAAAAGGCATAAAAATATTCATTTCCTGTATTTTTGATTATTTTTACCTATTTTTATATATATTATCTCTCTCTCTTACCTATATTGTATGTATATCAATATATATTTTATTTTATAACTTAAAAGAAATGGAAATTAAAAAAATATATAAAATATAAAAATAAAATACAAAAGTAGAAAAACAAAAATAAATATGTAAAATTATAAATTAAAAAATAAAAAATTGAAAACCGACAAAACATGCAATTTGGCTAAGTGATTGAGAAGGTATTTGGTGCTTGTCGTCTAACTTGCTTGCTCTATTCCCTTGTTTCCTATGATCGACCCCTACTTGCTTTCCACTATACAATCTCAATAAGGTATAATAAATTTTAACTCTTGCTCTTAATTGCTTTATTACTTGTGTGGGTTAATTGTTGATCAACGAGAGGATTTGAGTAGTCACCTCAGCGACAGTGAGCCTGAATTGTCAGGCCATTACTTAGCGACTCGTATCTTTTCATGTTTCAAATGGCATCCTTGTCGGGGAGCATCGGCTTGTAGAGTAGATTTTTATCACTTTGCTTGCTTAGCCATTTTTGGTTATCTCTCTTTGTTTTATTATTAATTTTGAACTATCTGACATATCTTTCTTATCTTCTTGCGAGGAACCATGCACCAAGGAGGATCGCATAGGTGATTCAACGCAACCTTAGGATGCGAAGTTGGCTATTCTACCCTAGCCGACAGGAGAGAGCAGGAGGCTCTTGAAAGAGAGAGAGAGAGGATAGTTTAGGATTTTTAATTTTTGGTGACAGAGAGATTCATTTGACTATTAACTTGTAATAATAATCTACGTACTCAGGACTTTGGACTCTAGGGCCCAATTTCCAAGTGTTTGTTCACTTAGGGGCTCACCACGGTTTTTAACGGATTTCATCGCCTTTTTCATTTTATTTCCCGATTTTGGTTTTCTTTGTTTTGTGGGATGAGCCCTTAGTTTTTAGGCTTGCTTGATCGTGTAATCTAAGGACAAACACCTTATAACCATTGCATGTACTTATAGTCTCTTCGTTTGGACTGAGAAATTAATTAATTGCTAAAGTACTCAGTCTCGAAACCGCGTGCCACTAGAGGTCGTATACAGCACGTGCAGGACCCGTTGTGGCGGGCACCAATCGACATCAGAGACCCAACTTAGGACTCATTCTGAGTACTTTGCATTTGGTTCTTCACGTCTAGCAATTGCCTGTTTAGGGCAATTTCCATTTGAATATCGATATAAAGTATAGGTTTACAAATTCCGATTTTGCATCCCGTATGGAGAGAGCTGGGAGGCACTGTAATTCTTCTAACTAAGCATTCAACATTTAGGCACTAAGGTCAGATTTCCATCTTAGTGTCGCCTTGCATTGCTTTTCCGACCTTCTCCCTCTATTTTTGAATCAATTAGGAACAAAAGAAAACACCAAAACGTTAGGCGCTTGTATTGAATATACTCAAAGTAAGTGATAATACAAAAAAATTAAAAAAGGGACTGCTAAAAATACTTAACCTAAATAAAAGTGATTAATTGGACTCATTGCCTTGGGTGAGCAAAGTCCTCATTTGTTTTCAGGTTGCATTGGAAGGTCTCCTTCCCAGTGAGAGAGTGGCTTCGTAAGGATTAGAGCTCAAAACCCAGTCTGTGGTTGCCTTGTGTATCGCCTGGATTTCTGAAGTATTGGCGCTTCTATCATACGTAGACTAGGGCTTGGTCGGCGATGATGTTCTCTATTGTGTAGAGCATTGACCTTGACCGAAGTATCGAGCATAGGCCACGCCTTCAAGGGGGTGTCTGTCTCATCGTCTTGTGTCCGAGTAGGTTCTTGCATGCTCACATGTCATTCCATTGTGAGCGAGATCTGAAGTATTGGTTTCGCCTATCGGCTTCCGCCCTCTATTTCTTTGGATGAGTAGGGAACTAGGAAGGGTTAAGAGGACCTTAAAAAGTGCATACTACAGGTTAAAAAGGAGGAGGACAAGTACATGATATTTTTCTGGCAGTACTCTCGCTCCTATAGGCGTAGCGCTCTGAGGACTCATGCAAAGATTAATTGCCTGAAATCAAACTTGAAACCGACAAAGATAAATTATCGAACCTTCACGGCTTCACAGGTTTAGTTGGTGAATCCATTGTTTTGAGGTTTGATTGATTAGTTTCATTAAAGTCAAGATCAAAAACATCGTGCACTTGCGCCATTTTGCTCTCTTTTCTTATTGACCCATGCTCACTGTGAGCCATTCAACTATTTTGCGCTCCTTTTGTTTCTCGTTGACCTTTGTATCTTTCATCCACAGTTATAATCCTCTTGGCCTATGAGATGGCGATGAATGGAAAATTTTGTCGAGACTCCATCGACACCCACATCGATTCCATATGCTCGTCTTCTCCAATAATTCGGGGCGATTCCCAAGAACCTGGTTCGAACTCTGTGAACTGATTTCCAGACTCCCCACCTTCTGCTACAAATCGGGATTACTCTTGTCCCAAATTATGTCTATTTTTGATGTCCATTAATTTCACTCCTTATACATCGCAATCCTTAACAAAATTCTGTGTTGACCTTAGCACAATGTACCTTTCTCCAACTGGTGTTGCAAATTCAGACTGATCGGGGCATTCTTCCATGTGCAGACTGAGAACTCGATTTTGAGCTAGAAATTTAAGCAGAATCTGTGATGGTCGGTGGAAGAGGAAAGGGATCGTAGCCCTATCCTAATGTAGAAGTCAATCCTGGGGAAGGGCAGTATACCATGCAAAATGAGGTCAATAGCCAACTGCTTGCATCCATACAAGAAATTCAGCAGTAGCTGAGTAACCAAGCCTTGATCCAGACCACCTTCCAAGATATGATGAATGATCTGAGGAGGAGGGCTTATGCAAGAGATGGCAGACGATAGGATGAGCCAGATCCAGATCAATAGTTCAATCCGGGAGGTGCTGGAGATGAACTTTCAGTTGGAAGACTCGACTTTGATAGAATGGATGTAGAACCCCAGCAACCAAAGCTGACTTTGAAGTAGACATACAATCCTGGAGCAGGTCGTATCACTGAATGGATCGAAATTCTACAAATTCACGGCCACTTCGAGCTGAAGACGCAGTTTCTGTCTCTGCCTCCCACATTCCATTGGAACACCACTAAGGAACCATACATCCATCTTAAAAAGTTCAGTTGCAGCTGCGCTACTGCTCACTACCCTGGTATTCCAATAGGGGTAGCCAAGATGACTACTTTTCCCTTCAGCTTAAAGGATAAGGCCTTGTATTGGGTCGACTACTTGGGGAAAGTGGTCACGGCCTGGGAGGAGTAAAAATCTACATTTTTACATAAATTCTACCCTCTCGGTCGCTTAAACTAGATGTGTGCTTGCATCTCCAGCTTCTGCCAGTCATCCCACGAGACTATCGATGAAGCATGGGAAAGATTCAAAGATCTCTAGGAAAAATGTCCCCACCATGAGATTCCAAAGACTAGTCTCGTACTACACTTCTTTGGCGGGCTGACACTTGAAATCCAAAAGCTCATCGATGATGCTTGCGGTGTCTCTCACTTTAACAAGGACGAGGACATGGTGTGGAATGTCTTTAAAGAAATGGATGAAGGAGAAGCCGCTCAATCCTCGTCACGCGCGTACATGAAGATACCAGCCACCATCAGCAAGCCAGTAAACACGGCCACCCATGCCGAAGAAAGGGACGAGAGCTCCAATCTGAGTATCATAGGGACCCACCTGTCCAAGGTAGATATCATAGATAAGAGGTCATAAGACCTCGAGAAATTGTCATTGATTGAAAAAGGGACCCAGGGATTGGAAAAGCTCGACTTGATCTCTCAACAACTGGAGCAGCTCGTCCGAGCCTTGAATGCCAATATGTACAACTCTGTGTCTGCCACTACCGAGATGTCCGCTGAGAAGAAGAGCCTTCACTGAATCAAGCGCCTCAGCCGACTTCGTCGCATCCCCAGCCTATTCACCACATGAGTTACGTCAGGTTCTGGAGAAGCCCCCACAGCCCCAAACACAGATGGTTATATATCAGCTAGAGCACCAGCCAGCTTATTCCGAGCAGTGATCTCCACCTCCACCGCTGATCCAAGAAATCAATGGTATGTGGAAAAATGAAGCACAACTAACCCGTCCTCAGGGACATTCTTTGGGTCAGAACATGGGCAACCGGCCCTATTACCAGCAGCAGTAGGGTGGGAGAACCTTCCAACCCTTATATCAGCACCAGCCTACATCTCAGGGTAACTCCTGGAGGCAGAACTATTAGAACGATCCTCAGCAGCCCGGATATCACAATCAAGGATATCATCAGCAGTCGACTGCCCAATTTCATCAGCAGAACTCATGGTATTCCCCCAAGCCTCCTCCCCACCAGTTCTCACAGGGATACCAGCCACAGTCTCACTTGTCATATCCGCATTCGAGGCCCCAACAGGGGGACTCTTATGAGATTGTGCTGGTTAACCCGGCCCTTGCTTCACTTGAACAATTGATGAAAAACTTGGCTGAGATGAACCAAAATATCGATGACTTGACGGTTGCAAAAACAACCATCCCCGCTCAAGTCGAAGCTAACTCGAACAATTTCGACGCAAGGAGCAGGTAGCCAGTAGTGTCCAACCCGATTCAGGTGAATTAAATTGTTTTTTATCTAATGTTGTTACTCTCAGGAGTGGTAGGACACTCCAGCCATTGACGACGATAAAGGGAAAGCATCTTGCATCTGGTAGGGAATCGTCATTCCAACCTACGCAAGGGCCAAGAAGCATTTTTTGAGCAGCATCACCAATAGAAAAATCACAAAAAATGAGGAAAACACCAAAATATAAAAAGATAGCAGCAGCCTCGGTGGAGGCAGGCCAGCATTGGAGACGCCTGCACATGCCCTAGAACCAGCTCCTAACATGAAGAATCATGTACCTACAGCGAGTCCAACGCCAACACCAGAAGCCGAGCCTGCAATTTTTGGTCCACACATTGTAGATGGTTCTATAACTTTTTGCCTTCTACCTATAAACAACAATATGGACACAGTTTTGAATGACCTTATTGAAGATTCTGTAAATATTCCTTTTCTTGAAGCAATGAAAAAAATACAAAAAAATGAAAAAAAAATTGAAAGATGTTTTGCCTGATCCTGCTATTTTGGAAATTATTCAGAATTTGGTGTTGAACATGCCATTAATGAAAGCTCTTGAGTACATGCCGGCTGTGAAGAAAGTACTGAAAGATGCATGTACAAATAGGCCTCATCCGCACAACTCTAGAAGCAAAGGCGACATATCTGAGAAGTACATTCTTACAATGGCCACGATCAATGCTATCAGCAATCTCCTGGATAAGAAGCCAGATAATGGAGCACCTCTAATGCGTTGTCAGATGTTTAATCAGGAGCTCGAACGCACTCTGCTAGACAGCGGGTCTTCTGTTAACCTCATGCCAGCCTCACTGCTTACAGAATTCAAGTTAGGACCGCTCAAGCCCTCCAAGATGATCATGCAGTTCGCAGATAAATCAGTCAAGCGGTCTAGGGACGTGTCGATTGATGTGATAGTCACGGTTTAGGGGAAGCAGTTCTGGGAAGATTTTGTCGTATTAGATATGGATGGTACTGCTCCATTGATCTTAACCCCAATTATACTTCGACGATCATTCTTGCGGACTTCGAACGCAGTGGTGAATTATGGGACTGGAGATATTACTTTCGGCGATGGTAGCGAAAAGATCAAAATAGAGATTCTGTCTGACGCAAGACCGCTAGAAGGAACATCTGCAGCATGCGCAAGGGTGATTGAATATTCCAAAGATTGCAACTTTTTAGCCGAAATTCAAGACACTAATCTCTTTGTAGATGACAATGAAATCCATGAATTCCTCTATCCCCAAAAAGGATTGGAAAACGCAGTCGAATTTCCCCTTATCGGTCATGATGAGATGTTTGCTGATTCATTTAAGGAGACCTAGATGGCGATGATGTGCCTTCAAAAACAAGATCATATTATTGAAGAGTTCTGTGATGAGGAAGAAATCATTGAAACATTTTGTAAAATATTGAATGAGGAGGCAGAACAGAGCATGGTGGATGCCAAACAGACGAAAGAGTCGCCACCAGAAATAATAGCTGAAGTCACTTTTGATGCAGCTCCTAGCCCGCCTGAGTTGAAGCAATTGCCCTACAATATGAAGTATGCCTTCCTTGCGGGAGAACCTAACATATACCCGATCATTATCAATGCTCATCTGACCGCAGACCAGGAGTATCGTCTAATGGAGGTTCTTGAACACAACTGTAAGGTGATAGGCTGGAAAACTTCGGATCTCCATGGGATCAATCCATCCTTGTGCTCGCATTGCATTTTCCTTGAGGAAGATAGCAAGCCCTCTTAAGAGTTTCAGAGAAGACTCAATCCAAATTTGCGGGAAGTTGTTATGAAAGAAATTCAGAAATGGTGCGATCCGGGATTTATTTATCCCATCTCCGACAACAAATGGGTGAGCACTCTGCATGTGGTGCCAAAGAAATCAGAGATCACCGTGTGAAGAACGACAAAGGAGAGGAGATTGCGACCAGAGTAATCACTTCTTGGCGAGTGTGCGTGGATCATCGAAGACTTAATCTCGCCACCAAGAAGGACCACTTTCTATTACCCTTCATCGACCAGATTCTTGATAGATTGGCCGTGAAGGAATACTTCTGCTTCTTAGATGGATAATCTGGGTATAATCAAGTTGCTATCGCCCCTGAAGACCAAGAGAAGACCACATTCACCTATCCCTTTGGTACGTACACCTTCAGATGGATGCCGTTCGGGATTTGCAATGCCCCAACCACATTTCAGAGGTGTATGCTCGCAATCTTTGCTGATATGGTGGGAATTTTTCTTGACGTCTTTATGGACGATTTTTCGATCTACGAGGATTCCTTCGATAAATGTCTTGATTATTTAGACCGAGTCTTACGGAGGTGATGTGAAGTGAATCCGAAGCTCTCATGGGAGAAGAGCAACTTCATTGTGACTGAAGGAATTGTGCTGGGTCACGTTGTTTCTAAACGTGGTATGGAGGTTGACCCAGCCATGATGGAGGTAATTTCTAAACTTGAGCCACCTACAACCATCAAGCATGTCAGGTCATTCTTAGGCCCTGTCAATTTTTACCGGTGTTTTATCAAAGATTATAGCAAGTTGGACTGACCATTGACTGAGTTGCTCAGCAAGGAGAATGATTTCATTGTGGATGACCGTGTGCTCCTTGCCTTTAATCAATTGAAGGAAGTTATCACTCAGGCCCTGGTCCTACAGCCACCGATCTGGAATCAACCTTTTGAGATAATGACTGATGCGTCAGATTTTACCATTGTTGATGTGCTTGGACAGAGGAAAGATAATGTACCATTTGCAATTCACTACGTTAGTCGAATGCTCGACGAAGCCCAGTGAAACTACACAGTCACCGAAAAGGAGCTGCTAGCGGTAGTCTTTGCCTTGGAAAAGTTCCGATCCTATCTCCTCAGATCCAAGGTGATCATTTACACAGATCACTCAGCCATCCAGTATTTACAGCAGAAGAAGGATGCCAAACCATGTCTTATCTGGTGGATCCTTCTCCTCCAGGAATTTGACCTTGAAATCAGAGATAAACCTGGGGTAAAGAATGTGGTGGCCGACCAATTATCTAGACTTCCTGAACCAGAATCTCCTGAGCGTAGCTTACAACCAATCACAGAGACCTTTCCAGACGAGGCAATTCTGTCAGTCACCTCGCTCCCTTGGTATGCGGATATTATGAATTATCTAGTGGCCAAGAGAATTCCACAGGAAGCCAAAGTTAAAAGTAGACAAATTCTTGTCTAGAGTCCATTTTTACCAGTGGGAGGATCCATATCTATTTTGTGAGGGGGCAGACTGTATGTAGAGAAGGTGCATTCCTCAGGAAGAAGTTCCAAGTGTCCTCACATTGTGCCATGATCAAGACTCCGAAGGACATCATTTAGGCAGATGAACGGTAGCAAAATTCTTCAGAGTGGCCTTTGTGGCCAACATTATTCAAGGATGCAAAAAATTAAGTCAAGTGCTGAACTGACTGTCAGAATATGGGCGGAACCATAGGAATGAGAGACACGATGCCTTTGAAATTCATTCAGATATCAGATGTCTTCGACACGTGGGGTATCGACTTTATGAGCCCATTTCCCAACAGCCAGGGCTATGAATACATTCTGCTTGCTGTCAACAATGTGAGTCGCTGGGTGGAGGCTATTCCCACCCGAATCACCGACAGTCAGACTGTCTGTCGATTTTTGAGAGATCACATCATCGTACGGTTTGAGATTCCCAAGATTCCAATATCTGATGGGGGTAGTCATTTCATAAACAGAGAGGTGAAGAAGCTAACTCAAAAATTCTGCATAGAACATTGTGTTTCTTCACCATACCACCCACAGTCCAATGACCTTACTGAATATTCGAACAGGGAGATCAATACAATTTTATAGAAGCTTGTGCTCTCGGATCGCAAGAACTAGTCTCAGTTGCTAGATTCAATTCATTGGGCTTATAGAACTGCGTACAAGTCACCTCTAGGAATGTCTCCCTACTGCCTTGTGTATGGGAAGCCATGTCATCTACCCATTGAGCTAATTCACAAATCTTTATGTGCCATCAACATCTGTAATTTGGATTCTGAGAAAGCCGGGAAGAATCAGAAAGTAAATCTGAACAGATTATTGGAATTCAGAGACTATGCTTATGACAACAGCTTAATGTACAAGGAGAAGGTCAAAACGTGGCATGACAAGCATATTCACCGCAAATCCTTCGAGATAGGTCAGAAGGTGTGGTTGTTTGATGTGAAATTAAAGATCTTTCCAGGTAATATGAAAAGCAAATGGACTGGGACGTTTATAGTAAGGCATGTGCATGACAGTAGAGGTATACTGATATATAATTTGTTAGCTGGCGCACGGCTTTTTGTAGTCAATGTCTGATATATAATGCATGTAAATATGCTTAATTTAGGCATTTTATGATTCATGCATTATTGTGTAAATAGTGTATAAAATACAGTTTTTAATGCTAAAATTATAGAAAAATGAAAAGAATAGAAAAATAATAAAATATTGCAAATATTTTATGACCTGAAACCCCGAGACCTAGGCATCTTAATGACTAGGTTGACAAGGAATAAAATAGGGGGAGATAATGGCCAAAATACAATAAAATTTTCTTTTATTTTAATTTCTTTTCATTTATTTTTGGGACCTATTTTTAGTTCCACTTATTATACTTCAAATAAATAAACTTAACATGAAAGTTGTAGATAATTAAATATAGAAAAATACAAAATTGATTTCACACAAAAATAATGTACAGATAAAAAGTTATGATCTGAATAAAATTCCAAAATCCCATCTTCACAGACCTGTATCTCAAAAATAAAAAAGTCATAATATATCAAAATCACCTTTAATTGTATATAACTTTTAATAATCTATTGAATGAAGGTGGTTTCATATTTTTTGGAATTACGGTTTAAAAGTTAGGTTTTGGACACCTATTTTATACTTGTAACGATTAAAATATTCATTTTATTTATTATTAATTATTTTTATAATTTTATATGTTTATAATTTTGTAAATAGTATTTATAATATATGTACATATTAAAACAAGAATAAAACACAAAATAAAACACTAAAAAAATACTTGAAGATAATACATTGGTATAATATCTATAACTATACCTATATGACTAATACATCTATTTACTTAATTGTAAATAATAATTCAGAAAAATAAAAGAAAAATATATTTCAGTCCATAAAAATAAGTTATAAATATATAAAACAATAAATTTAATTAATAAAATAAAAAATATGAAATAAAAATAAAATTTTAAAATATAAAGATAAATATACCTATATATAACCCCTAAAAGGGAACTTGTAATTCCAAACCTCGAAAAAATAAATAAAAATCATCATAAAATACTTCAGAAAATATAAATATTTTCTTTTTATAATCTAAATTTAATTATTTTTAAATGAATTTTGGATTCTTTTTCAGATGGTTTTTCCTGTTTGGTCCACATGGACCAACCAGGTGGCCCGAAGAGTTGACCGCGGGTCAATTGTCTGACTTCCCCTCATGCAAGTGTCAGGCCTAGTTTTTAACCCGATTCCTTGGATGTTTCGAGGCTCGACCTTGCTCCCTTTCATGATGGATTCTTCTACATTTTTGCTCCTCGACCAACGCTCTTACACGTCGTAGCATTTTCTTTTGCATTGGAGCCGCGATTCGCATTATCTTTGGAGCCATGTATCAATGAGTATGAAAATCACCTCCGACTTCAATTCGAGTTTTGATCCCTCTTCCATTATTTTTCCACAATCCTAAGGTTGCCTCCGTTTTCCTGATGACAACAGGAGCATCGCGCAACTCTTCTCTTGGTGATTGGCGTTGAATCGAGGTCGGTCCAGCTCACTGGAGTGTCGTCGTCGGAGCTCCCCTCTGAAGTATCCCCAGTGAGTTTCTTGTCCTTTTTCTTTATAGTTTGCTTTCACTAGAGTACATCTAAGTAGTGTTGGTCGTTTATAGCATCAAATCTCCATCGTTGCTTGCAAAAATCCCTAAAATCTCTCACAGCTGGAGCCCCGGCTCTGCCGCACTGTGCCGACCACTATAGTCACGCTCCGCCGCTCCTAGCACCTCCATTCTCTCCCTCTTCGTTCGCTCACCGCCCGATGCACCTCAACCCCCTTGCTCTCGCATAGATAAAGTTAGCCATCTCTTCTTCTTTGCCTCCCAGCGGTAAGGTTGCGCCTAGCCGTCATACACCCCATTTCGCCCTCTGAAGGGTTGAGGCATTTTGCCCTCGACCCTTTCACTCTTTTTCTTGCAGTTCCAGGGACGTACGAAGAACTTGGGGCTCGTTTGAAGCATCGTCGAGGTTCCTAGAGCTCGCCAACTCCGCCAGCCTCGCACGCACCCTCTGACATTAGCTGGAGACTTTTGGAGCCTCCAGCAAACAGAGGGCCACACCTGGAAGTGCACCGGCCATTTTGGAGCCCTTCAGATCATCGGAGGACAGAGATCCAGCCGGGAGAACTTCAGCTCGCTGGTGATCCTACCAGTTCTTCCTCCTACCTCATTTGTCATCGGATGAAGGCTGGATCTTCCAGGCGTACAACAGCCGTAAGACTAACCCCCCGATCAGCCGTCCGATTATTCTTGGGGATCTAATCTTGATAGTCCATTTGAAGGGGTATCACGCGCCCTCTTCACGCCACATGTTCAAGTGAGTGGCTACCCGCCGTCCGATCATGCCATTTGTTGGGTATTTGCTTCTTTAACCTGATATTTTTGTGTTTAATATTTAGTCCCAAAACATTCCTCATCCATATAAATAGTTTTGTAATAATTACATTTGAATCGTCGTACTATCTTTATTTGCATTCTAGTCCACCGCCACGTAGGCCAACAAACATTGGTGATTTTGTAGCCAGACCCTCACGGATTTGGTTCTTTATTGTTTAGTGGGAAATTTAGGATCTATAGTTATAACTTTTGGAATTTTTGCATGAAAGCCCCCAGGTTTCTATAAATTACAAGTTGGTCCATGTCAGACGCACGTGTTCACACAAATGAATTATGGGAGTTTTGCAGAGACACCCTCCCAGGTTTCAATATTTGTATTTAGTTTAGAAAGTTGAGTATTTAGTTATATATTTTTTGTGAAAATTGCAACTTGGCCCTCGTACTTTTATATATTTACAAAAATACCCCTACTAATGTTGTATTTTCTCTATGTTGTCTCCATTTATTTTATGCATCTAGAAAATTCAAAAAAAATCCTCAAAAATAGATTTGAGTTCTTGTTGCATAGCACACTCAGCTTATATTTTTATTTTGCATTTTGAGTCATTTTAATATTTATAAAAAAATCAAAAAGTGACATTTTCATCCCTGTTTGCATTATAAAACCAATAAAAATTATAAAAACCTTTCAAAAAATTCTCAAAAAAAATATATATTGTGTATTTTTATACATTAACCTTTAGACCAAAAACCACTAAAAATATAAAAAAAAACTCATAGAAATTGCAAAACCCATAAAACCTTTATAAAAATATAAATAATCATTAACAAATCAGAAAAATATAATTTTTATTGCTGAATTTTGTTTCTATTATTATCTTTATATTAATATTAATTTGGAGAATTTTTAACTCTGTTATATAATTTCTATCTCCATTTTAATTTCAGGCAATTATTTTATTCCCTATTTTGAGTATTTTTACTTTAAAATACCAAATAAATTATCAAAAATATAGAAAAAATCATAAAAACATTATAAAAATATAAAAAGGATAAAAATATTTATTTACTATACTTTTGATTATTTTTACCTATTTTTATATATATTATCTCTCTTACCTATATTGTGTATATATATATTCTTATTTTATAACTTAAAATAAAAAGGAAATAAAAAAATATAAATTATAAAAAGAAAATACAAAATCAGAAAATTAAAGTTAAAATATAAAATTATAAAATAAAAAATAAAAAATAAAAAACTGAAAACCAACAAAAGTTGTAATTTGGCTAAGTGATTGAGAAGGTATTTGGTGCTTTTCGTCTAACTTGCCTGCTCTATTCCCTTGTTTCCTGTGATGGACGCCTACTTGCTTGCCACTATACAATCTCGATAGGGTATAATAAATTTTAAGTCTTGCTTTTAATTGCTTAATTAATTGTGTGGGTTAATTGTTGATTAACGAGAGGATTTGAGTAGTCCCCTCAGCGACAGTGAGCCTGAATTGTCACGCCATTACTTAGTGGCTCCTATCTTTTCGTGTTTTAGTAGGGTCAACCTCCATTCTACTTTTGGAGATTACATGCCCCAACACGATACCCTTCGTCACCATAAAGTGACTCTTCTCGTAGGAGAGTACCAGATTCACCACTCTACACCTCTAGAGGACTCGATCCAAGTGCGCTAAACATGTATCAAAGGAATCACCATGAACTTAGAAGTCATCCATGAACACTTCTAGGAAATATCCCACCATCTCAGCAAATATGACAATCATGCACTGCTGAAATGTTCCTAGGGCATTATAAAGCCCGAATGGCATGCGCTGGAAAGCATAAGTGCCAAATGGACATATGAATGTGGTCTTTTCCTGGTCCTTATGGGCTATAGCTACCTGGTTGTAGCCTGAGTACCCGTCAAAAAAATAGAAGAACTCTTTTCCTAAGAGTCTCTCTAAAATCTGATCAATAAAAGGCTAGGGAAAGTAGTCTTTCTTGGTCGCAGCATTCGGGTGCCTATAATCGACACAGGCGTGCCACGACATGGGTACTCATGTCGCGATCTCTACACCCTCCTCGTTGGTAACCATCCGAATTCCCGACTTTTTCGGGACAACATGAAGCGGGGCCACCCACTTGGAGTCAGAAATAGGGTATATAAACCATGCTTTGCACCATTTCTCAATCTCATTCTCTACTACTTCAATTAGATTGGGATTAGGTCTCCTCTGGAACTCACAGGAAGGTCTTGCATTATCCTCCATAAAAATGTGGTGCGAGCAGAGAGAGGGGTTGATCCCCACAAGATCCAACAATGTCCATCCTATTGCTTTCCGTTTCCTCTCTAAGACCTCTAACAACCTAGACTCCTATTCTAAAGTCAAGTCTGAGCTAATGATAACATGATATCTCTCTTTGGGTCATGCAAGAAAGGCGTACTTAAGTGTAGGAGGAAGTGATTTCAGTTCTGCCAATGTGGTGTCATCAAGCAAATCTGGTTGAACTGAATCTGAATCCGATTTCATGTTGCATGAAGGTGGGTTGGATTGTGTAGTACTCACCACCAACTCAGAAGCATATGGAGCCGGATCGAGAAGGAAATGTGGTAATTCGACCAAAGCTGTGTCCGACTCATCATCTATATCCCTTGATCGTTCCGAAGGAGATGGAACTGACAGATCCAGATGGATCTCTACTTCGTTGTGGGAATAGGTAGATGCATCTCTAACAAGATCATGTAACACCTGGAAAACTACATCATGCACTATGTCCTTTCCAGATGAAAGGGTCTCGCTCTATCCTGAAGGAACCTATCTTCAGATCCCAACAATGTTAATCATTCTGCAATCTACTTCTGAAGATGAGTAGTCTGTGCTACTCTCTGAATCGGATCGCTGACACTTGGTCTGCTTCATTTCAAGGTTCACTTCTCCACCTGGAGAATGAAACTTCATCATTCCCGTACCATAGTCAAAAGCTGCGCATGCGATCCTAAGGAAGGGTCGCCCAAGAATGATTGGGGGTCTCCATGTCCAAGAATGTGAAGTCAACCTGATAGTTCTTCCTCAATCGAAATAACAACGTTCATCTCTTCTCCCTTAGGTCTCTTCACTAAACGATTTGCAAATTGGAGTAAAGCTCTGAATTTGCGAAGTGGTCCCAACTCCAATTTATGATATAATGCTAAGGGAAGTAAGTTGATTAAAGAACCGTTATCCAAGAATGTGCGTGCTAATGCGATGTTGTCAATACGACTCTCCACATAGTTAGCACCCATGTCTCTCTTTTTCCTTGGCAATGTATGATTCTTAAGACAGTAGGTTGTGGCTACTAACAAGATGTGTGACTTCACATTTTCATTCTCTTTCTTCCTGTTAACCCAAGTAGGTGTGCATCTCACGTTAAGGTACTTCTGGAATGCAGGATGGTTAGTCACATACTCATCAAATGGCACCTTTACAGTGATATTCTCTTTACAAAACCATTCCATATCGGGGCCATCTTTCTGAATCTTTTTGATGTGCTTTCCTGCCATAAGAGTACAGGGGAAAGGGATTGAAGCTAGGGAAACAGAAGATGAAGAATCTGAATCATCAACTGAAAGATCATTCTTGGCATTAACAAAAACATAGTTCTTCATACAAGAATCTTTTTGATGCAACATGCAATCAAAATCAAAACTATCTACTATAGGTCGTGGAAGAGAAGTTGAAGTGGTATCCACCACAGCCGGAGATGCAAGGTCCTCCATAGACTTGGAAGTATATTCATGCTACTGATTCTCCATACGCATTCTCCTTCTCTTCTCAGCTCCATGAGTACATATCCTCAATTGGTGCTGGTGGGGATCCGGAATATGTTGCCTCTCCTCCTCGCCCTCTGAAGACTCCTCTAATAAAGCTCCAGAGATGTCCCTCCTTGTGTCCCTCGCCCGGTCAGGTACGGTCACGGTTCTTCCGCTCATGAAAGAATGTCATGTTCAGATCTAGGAGATGGTGAATAGTATACCTGACCAAAGTGATGCTGAGAACCAGATCGATTTAGGCTATTATGATTAGCCTGAACTTGGGCTGGGATCGAGGTAGAGGGTACAATCTACTCGTCTTTCCATCTGGACAGGCGATTGACATCCACCCGTAAGTTCGTTCCTGTAAAAACGGAGCTCGTCGAGTATTTGTTGTTGTATGTACACGGGACCAAACGAAGAAGGAAAGGAATAAGACTGAGAAGAAGAACAGGAAGACTGGCCTTGCTGGCCAGGGTACTGCCTCTGCTGGTGCTGGTGCTGGGGTGTCCGCTAAAATTGCAGGCCATGCTGGCTCGCCTGGTAATGACCCTATAGGCCATACTGCTGGTATTGTTGCCGATGCTGCTGGGGTGGCTGGAATCCAGGGCTCTACTGCGAAAGAGGTGGTGAAGAGGTGAATGCGGTGTTGTGAAAGGTCGCGGGATGCTGGTAGGTATGTCAGTCCCTCGTACTTCCCTGCCTGGCAGGGTCTCGACTATACCATACTCCATTCACCTCCCAAACTGATGGAGGCTCCTCCTGAACTGTCTTTACTAATGGGCGTAGGACTAGTCTTGCTCCCACGACTGGGGTTGCCCTGATACCAACTGCTCTTGAACATGGTGAACTCGGTACACGAGAGCAGCGGGTGTAGTCATGGTAGGTATCCTTAACTTAGATACCTTCTCAGTCAACTCCTTCATTTGTTTTGGAAGTTTGGAGATGGTCCGGTCTAACTCATCAACCCTCCTATCAATCCTCTTGACTACTATAAGCTTGTTTGCAAGGAGTCCCATTCTAGGGATCACGTCCTGAGAGAGAACAACTACAGCTGATTTTCCCCCTCCAAATGAGAGTTAACTGGGGGATGATATATAAGCCATGCTGGCCATTTTTAAGCAGCTGGTTTCAGCCATCTGCTCGAATACCTTCTAGATGGTATCCGATTATCGTTATGTATAGCTGCCTCCATAGGCAGCGCTCACTAAACCCTGCATCTCAAGTTTGAGATCAGTGAAGAACGACTGGACCAAGATGTTGTCAACTAGTACATCACGGGGACACTTCCGCATGATGTCCTTGAACCTTTCCCATTCATCAAGAAGGCTTCATGAGGTAACTGGGAAAAGCTCGTAATGCACGTCCTCATCATGTTAGTCCTACTCAGTGGGTAGAACTTCTTCATAAATAGGTCTTTGAACTAGGCATAAGTGGCGACTGTAACTCCCAAGTTCTTTATCAGTAGTCGGCTTTGCCACCCAAGGTAAATGGAAGGCCTGTCAGCCTAATATAATCCTGGATAACATTAGGATTTCTAAGCTTAGAGAAGATGAGCTCGAAGTTCCTTAGGAATGCATATGGCTCCTTAGGAGCATTCCCATCAAAGTATGGCAGCAGGTTCAGAAAGTGTGGCTTCAACTCAAAATCAATTACGGGTTCAGTCAGACTCAAGTAGTTCTGAAATCTGTATTGTCCAGGGTTGTACGCTTCATCCATTGGTGGATCGACCCCAACATTGAGTTATCCTAACTTGCTCTAAGTAATGCTTGATGCTGCTCAGATGTAGCTAATCTATCCAGTACCATTCTCATTGGGTCTTCGGGGTGTTCTTCTTCCTCTTCTTTCTTCTTTGGAGGTATTTTACTTGAATATTCTTTCGAGCCTTAATCGGCAATGTGGTCTTGATTACAAGAAGTTTCAGGCATGGAGATATTCTCACTGAGCTGAAGGTCTTCCTCGGTGAGGTGGGAGGAGAGAAAGGGAATGGTTTGAGTAACCATCCTGAGAGTGAGTGACCTTTGGCTCAAGAGGGTCGTGAGTCCAGATTGGACCAAGTTACGCTTGGACCTTTGAAGACATACTTCTTGGAGGGTTCAACAAGAGATTCGCAAAGTCCGAATAAATATCCCCCTAATTTCATCTTCGATGTCAAAAGAACCGATTAGAAGATGATATTCAATGAGGTGCTAGTTCTATAGTGCACGTGAATGTGCAGAGAATACTCACACAATACAAATGCAATTCAAACCCTCAGATTCGCCAACTCCACACGTGATGGTCGTAAAGGTTCGGCCAAATTATCTGGTCAGTTTTAGTTGGTGATCAATGCAATCTTTGAAAGATTAACGAACTGATAGGTGCTTGTACTTTCCTATAGATTGTCCTGATTCTCACGAAAAACCCACTTTCAACCAGTATAGGAGTAAGTGCAGATCGTATAAATACGACTACCCGTTTCTTGTGGACAAAGCCTTATAAGGCATCCTCTAAACCTCCCACTCTGGTAAGGAAATCCAGACCATGTACCGTCTACCCGTTGATCCTCACTGAAAAGTGTCTAATCATTTTGAACCAGTCGTCTATATGAAAATCCTGGCTTAGGCTCTATCCTAGTGTCGTCTCTCTCTCACTTGCAAGTAAATCATACAATAAGGGCTTTATGCACCTGTAAAACAAGATTCTTTTTATTCCAATTTTTTTAATCGATCTGCTCAATTCAGCCCCAATTTTAGATTTTAGGCTATCACTTGAAAATTAATCTGAGCACAATAAGGCACGAAAATTAATCTGAGCACAACAAGGCACGTCTACTGTCTAGTCCCAATTTCCTTTTGAATTTTAAGTTGTTAAATAAGGAGGAATCAAGAGTTAGAATGCAAACGTAAAACAATGATGCTTGCTCAGTAGAAGTTATACTTATAGTGACTCCCAGCACTCTCCATGTCTTATGCAAAACTGAATTTGTAAATTTACACTAAATGCATGCAGATCGAGAAAATCACACCAAAATAGGATACTATTAGCGGGGAGCAATTGAGCTTAATTTGAGCTAAGTAGTACGTGTCTATGTGCGCCTGATTATGAATCTTATCAGATGTGTGAATCTTCTAATATATGTGTGGCCTAAATTACGAAGGGCACATATAAATTTGATGTTACATTACCATGTGCCTATCCTTAATTTTGCCAATCAATTCGAGCCCGCTCTAACCGGAGAGTGAAACAGGTCTCGAGACACCACAAAATAATGTCCAAGTCTTTTCTACACGTGCGAACTCTCAAACAAAAGCCCTTGTAAATGACCAAATTACCTAAATTATTAGAACACGATAATTACAAATATTAACAAAAATAAAAATGCTCTCGAAATGAATTTAAAGTTCCTTGATCTTCAGCAGTCAGTGCACATCGCATCCGTCGACCTCCGATGCACTCCAAGTTCATCGGGCCCTCGCAAGGAAAATATAATTTATATTAGAGAGATAAACAATGGAATATATATAAAAATGAACATATAAATAAATGAGAAAAAAATAGATTTATTACAACGTGGCTCGGGGGACAGACTACCTGATTGAGAGAAAACCTAAATCAAATTTTCTAGAATAAACCCTAAGCCATTTACCTCACCAGCAATGACTCCATCTAACGAGTCGCTAAATACATGGTATAATTTGTACTCGTTGTAATACAGGTACTTAGCGAATCATTCAGAATAAAATCGAATGTCTCCGTGAGGAGGACTCAACTTAAATTAATATCCGAGGCAAGTCCGTGGTTGAACATAAGGAGGCAAAGGAACAACTTTTGGTTAATTTGGAAAACTTCGGTCTAGGATTCCAATGCAGATTTTTTGAGATTTTTTATGTGAAAAATAAAGCAAATGCAAAATGCAGATGAACTAAGTTAATAAGAAAATACATAACTTAGCCAAATTAGTTTTTATATGAAATTAATCTAATTTACCCAAATTATATTTTTTCTAGAAACCTATTGCAGTGAGGAATGCAAAATTTTTTTTTTAAAATTTTAAGGGTTAAAACGCAACAACGAAAAATGCACACTTTTAGGGGTTTTACATAATTTTTCACATAAATAGAATTCAAAAATAATGAAATTTTTAATAGAATATAAACATGATGCAATGAGACTACGATAATTTATTTGGAATTTTCTGACAACATATGATTTTTTTATGGATTTTTCAATGAAAATAGAGTTTCAGTGAGTAATTATTTCCTAATAAATCCCCATTATCAAATCATCCAGAGAGAGATAATCGAAAAGATATTTATATAAGTAATCTAGGAGAGTTTGAATTTTGCAAAAATAATATGTGTAGATTTAATTAAAAATCATTTACTAAAATCACCATATATTTATTTAAGGCACATGACAAATCCAATTTTTATGAAATTTGGATAGGAATGAAAGCAGGTTTCAAGACATCATTTTTAATTTTTAAGGAATTGTTGGAGCAATTATGAATTTAAGAGCTCAGATTGGGTAAAATATACAATATTTCACTTAAACAATTTTGGTTAATTATCCAGAGCTCGCAAAAATCCAAATAGATAGCTAAATAGTAGACATGCTCAACATCATGAAATTTTTCATTAAACAAAATGATGCAATATTAAGGTCCAAATTAATATTCAAACACGGGGTCCCGATTATAATAAATAAATGAAAGCTCACAAACTTCACACTGCACAAGTACTATGTTGCAAATATCAAAACATACAGGAAAATCTTTGCAATTCTTATAAAAAATAAAAAAATGGAAAAGGAAACCACCTTCTTCTTCATTGGATTGCAAGTAGGGCATGCTCGTGGAGCGTCGCGGCTGGGCGGGGCGACGTGGACGGGCAGAGCATCACTGTTGGGAGGTCAGCCTGCAACCGCAGGTGCTGCGTTGAAGCGGCAGTGGCAGTGAGGGCGGAGAAGGATGATTGGGGAGGGCACGGACCTGCGGGCGATTGTAGGTGGCTGGAGCACGATTGTACGCCTGCAGACCTACGGTGGGTGGAGCGCGGAGGCGAAGGGCCGGTAGTGGTAGGGCGTCGCAGGTGCGGTGTAGATGAGTGAGCTAGTCCCTAGGGATCCGTGCTCAGAGGTGGCGGTCAACTAGCGGAGGAGCGCTGGAACTGGCGGTCAACTGCTCCCTAGCGAAGGAGTAGCAGGGGGGCTGGTAGCCTGCTTGTTTTTTTATTTTTTGCTGATGTGTTTTGATTGATTTTTTTAATTTAAATTTTTATTTTTTTTCTTAAACAAGGAATAAAAGATGCAAAAATGATGTTGTTGTGATGGTGATGATTTGAAATAGGCAAATAAAAAAATGATGAAGAAGATACGATGATATGATGTGAGAAAAAATGCTAACAAAATAAAAAGGGGAATTACCTATGAGGGAAGCAGGATCCTATGGTGTGCTCATGAGAAGCACAGTCCTCGCTCGAATCGCCGGCGAGTGATGAGCTCGAGCAGCGCGCGGATCCTGCTGCGATGTTGGCTGAAATGCTAACGGATCTCACCGGAGAGGAGGTCGGTCGTCGCTCTACTACGTCATTCGTTGTTGACGAGATCGAGAATCCCTCTTTAATTTGTGCAAATTAAGGTTAAAAAAATAATGATGAATTTGTCATTGTAATTATGTCGGGAATTTGCAATCAGTCAAGAAATAACCACAATAATTTATTCAATTATTAATCAACGTGGTTTTATGTTTATTTTACTTGGACAAGTCCCAAGGTCGAACTCAAGGAGGCAAAGGAATAACCGAGAATTCTGTCTATCAAAGTTCGTATACGATTTTCGAGTTGGTATTTTTTGGTATTTTTAATGCAATTTTAGGATGCAAGTGTAAATGAGGCCAATTTTAGGGACTAAAATGCAATTTAAATCAAACGATGTCCAAAAATTTTGAAACTTGGCCGAGATGTAAATATGCTAAAAAGAATGCACTGTAAATTTTTTGGAATTTTTGGATGCAAGATAAATATTTTATGAATTTATGAATACAAATATGTGAATGTTAATAATTAATTATAATAAATATTAAACCTATTTATTTTCAAGAGATAAAATTATCTAAGATCTATCACTAGGTGATCGATCTCAGAAAAACCCCAAACCTTAAAAATTTGAGATTTAATACATATTAAACCTTAAGGATTCAAATATGAAAAATAATTTTTACAAAGCAAACCATGTATGCAAATGCAATTCTTTTAGGGCACGATGTGACATACAACTAATTCTATGATCCATGAATTTTTGGTAATTTTTCAGACAATGGTTAATTACTTATGAATTTTGAAGCACGAGATGGGTAAAATTTACAATATATCACTAGAATATTAATTAATAATTAATCACATAATATAAAAATATCATAAGCATGTCATTACGTAGAGATTTAGTTGTAGAACACGATGCTATTTTTTAAAAAAAATAAAATGATGTGATGAAGCGGTTCAAAATAAAGGGGGAATACATGGGTCTCAGTGGAAATTACAATGATTAAATTAAAAATAGAAAAATGCAGAGAGGGACTATTATGGAATTACCTAAACCTAGGGGGTTAGTTGCAAAATTTCTTGGAAGCACGTGCGAAGCACGTGCCCCAGGGTGGACGGACCTGAATGGGATATGGTGGAAAGTCGGGGGTACGCTTGCAATTTACCCAAGTGGTCACTTGCGTAGCACGTGACCCGTGGGTATCTAGAACTGCTTGTGAATTGAGGGATCTCCAAGGCCTTGGTGCAAAAGAGCCCTTCGCGCATGTGGGATCACATGAGGAGGATTCTGCTGCTGGTACTCCTTCGGGTGAAACGGCTTGCAGGTGGAGCTGCGGAGGACGACGAGCGGAGGGCTGGAGGCCATCGGGAATGGAGCGGCCGGGTCAGAGAAGTTGAAGTAGCCCGGTCGGACCCTCCTACTCCGGTAAACGATGGTGGAGGTCTTGATGATGAGGGGTTGCAATTGACGCTCCAGGAGATTGTGCAGGAGATGGCTTC
Source organism: Ottelia alismoides (assembly GCA_037367405.1). NCBI lineage: Eukaryota > Viridiplantae > Streptophyta > Magnoliopsida > Alismatales > Hydrocharitaceae > Ottelia > Ottelia alismoides. The sequence continues at coordinate 475,441 of JAZKJV010009884.1, read as the reverse complement.
AAGGCAGGAGGTTCCTGCTGAATGCGCAGAAGATGGAGCTTTGTGTCGATGGAGGCGTTGTTGCGGCTAAGGCTCCAACCTTCGTAGGTGGAGCCGCTGGGGACATTGCAACGAAGGTGGATTCGTTGGGTGGAAACAGGGACGTGGACATGGGTCGACAGAAGAGGAGGTGTTAGTGGACGGAAGGGGAGGCGTTGGATGTACGTTGGCTTGACGGCCATGATAGACGGTCGGAGCACGTGAGACGCGCGGCTTTGGGACATGCCCAAAATGCTTGGACCTTGCTGGTGAAGATGTGAATAATGTCAGGCTATCACCCTGACTCATGTTGTTTATTGCAGACGGCGGATCGTTGGAGAACGGAGGGGAGGGTGTTCTTAAATAGGATTGGCGAGAGACGGTGGCAATGGAATTTAACTGGGATGGGATCTGACGAGGATCTTGATTGGCTATGGCTGTGGTGATGTACCAGAAGAGGAAAGGCGGCGAACGATTGATCGATTGGAATTGGAGATGAGATTGGGGATTGATGATATGATGAAGAAGATCACAATTGACAGCGAGAATCATGGCTGCAGTGCGACGGAGGCCCAAGAAGGAAGGCGGTGGCTGCAACTCTATATGCACGTAGGCGGCGGAGAAAATCACGGAGGTGGACGGGAGAGAAGGGAGATGCACAGGTGCTGTCCGATCTACTGAGATCGGACGACCCTGAATGTGCCACGTGGCGTAAAGTGGGAAGGGCGTGTGAAGTACGTGCAGGGTACGTGCGCTGCACATGCATGTCTTGTATTATTATTTTTTATTTTTTTATTTTTAAATGAAAATAAATTTATAAAAGGGCTAAAAATGGGTGACATGTGGCAGCTCGTAGAGCAACCACATGTCACCATTAGAAAAATCTAAAATAAAAATACAAAGATAAATAAAAAAGAAATAGTAAATGATCTCAGATTGAAAATTTTTCTTTACAAAAGTTGCTCATATCGATGAGATCTACAATTTTTTTCAAAGAAAATAAATAAAAATAAAGAAAATAAAATGGGTTGATTATGTACATAAAATAATAGATCAAAACCGCTAAAATACAAAATGTACAAAAGTGGCCCAAAACCTAACTTTCATGTATGAGCTCTGATTCACCATAACTTGGTCTTGTTTTGAAGGTATTTGAATGTACATTAGGTCAAAAGTGAGTAGGATCAAATCATACACTGCATGAGGATGATATCGTGGTTTTAGTCTGAGAATCTTGCAATTAGAGTTTGGTTTTTTAGTTCACTTATTCGGGTTAGTGTTTTTTTTGTATTTTTCATTTATTCTTGTTAGATGGAGGTGGTTTCAGGTCATTTCAAATTAGCATGAATTAGTTAAAAATAAAGGAAGTTAGGCTATTTTACAGGTCAATTGGGCTTGGATTTATTGTTTCTTATTTTGTGCAATAATGAGTTATAAAATGCAATTCTTATTATTACATGCATGAATGTTAATTATGCAATATAATTGAAGAAATACAAATGAATTTCGAGGATTTGAGCTTATCTAATCATTTTTAGAGTGATGAATCTGATATTCATCATCCCCCCATACTTAAAACATTCTCGTCCCTAAGCATCAAAAGAATTGCAATGAGGTGAAATGAGATTGGTTCCATACCCAGACCATGAGCAGAAGTTGAAAATAAAACTGGACCCAACCTTTGGATTATTAGTTTGGCAGAACTTTTGTTTGACTTAGAATTTTAAAATCAACAATTTTAAAATCAACAGCCTTCAAGTTCTGAACATCATTGTCAGAGTTTCGACTCAAAAGTCATCTTAGATCAATCCTTCTCCCAAAGCAAACCCCATGAACATTGAAAAATTGACTCATGTGTGTGAAAGGTTTTAGCTCTTCCCATCCACAATGCCGGACTACCATGCAAGCCTCCTCTTTATTAACTCATCCTCTGGGAGTCAGGTATTTCCTTCTAAGGTCCGTCATGCTATGTTCACAATCGAGGAGGGGGAGAAATTAGAAGAAGGAGAAAAGAACGGGAGGGTGGCCAGTTTAGTCACCTCTCCTAATGAAGCCGGACAGTTTAGCCAAGTCTCCACAAAGATCTGCAGGTTGTCTTGATGCTTGGACCTTTTTTGGCCAAATATTTATTTGGTAATAGGATTCTTTGTGTTTGGATTTTTGGTAGCTCTGCTTGGATCTTGTTGTGCCCCTACGGATATGGAATCTTTTTTCGTACATGTTTTGGGGTCTTAGAAAAATTGTACCCAGCTGTTCATCGCTTTTCCGAAGATTTATTTGAACCTGTACTCCGGTATTTAGAAATCCACGCTACCAGAAAAGAAACTCACACTGTCTTCCAACACCCCGTCTGAGTAGAGCTAAGTGCATAGTGTGATAGTACAAATTAATTTCCTATTCCAGAGTTGTACCCAGAATGAAGTGACGAGATTAGACACTAAGTGTCAAACGCTGCACATTGTCATGTGGAACTCAAAGAATTAAGTCATAGATATGAAGTTTCCAAAATCCTATTTATCGGTGAAGTTTCTTTGAAAAGTAGGTGGATTAAGGTCAAGTACAGACCACTCTCGATTTCTTCTCATAACTCGGTTAAGAACCCAACGGCTTTTCACAAATGAAATGCATGTAATGCTGGATGAAGTGCAGATGCGTGAAATGCAGACACATTTTTTGAGATTTTTGTGCTTTTTTTGAAAGTATTTTTTTGCAAAAATGAATAAGAAGCCATTCTTTTAAAAAAATTGGTTAGACATAGTCAGTGTTAGTGGCAAAACTTTGTTGTTGGTGGTGTTGTTTTTTGTTCTTTGTTCTCTTTCTCTTTTTTTGTTATTTTTTTCAAGTTAGTTACCATCTCGTAAATACATATAGACTTATGCCAAAGTACGAGCTATGGGTAAAATATATGCATAGTATATATACACACCCCCTATACTTAACGAGTGCTCTGTCCTTAGAGCATAAGAAGCATAGAGAAGACAGAGCTTAGGCTAAGTATAAGCGAGTGAAAAATAAAAATAAAAAGATAGATTGTCCCGCCCCCCTATACTTAGGCTGTGAACAGGCTAAGTATAGAAGAAGAGAGAAACTGAGGTGGTTGGGAGATGTGAATGAGGAGAGTATATATAGATAGGTATGGTTTTCCCCTATACTTAGGCTCTGGTCAGCCTAAGTACGAAAGAAAGGTGGAATGGGGCGATCGTGAGAAGGAGTTGATGGGAGAATGATATGTACATATGGCATCGGTGCACCCCCCCATACTTAGGCCTTGGCCTTAGTAGAGGAAGAAGATGTACGAGGAGACCGATGGGGTCAGGAGCGAGGGAGGATAACCGATGTTTAAGGTTGTTTTCAGCCGATCTTTTTGTGAGCCTGTGGTGGGAGATCGTAATGATACAGAGAAGATGAAGCATATGATTCCCAACCATTGTCGGTGTTATCCTCAGAAAAGTCATGTTAGAGATAGATGAAGTGTATGAATCAGATGAAAGGTAACCATCATTGGAGATATCCTCGGAAGAATAGAATTTGAAAGTGGAGGCACTCCAGATATTCTTGTTCTTTAGTTGCTTCAGTTGTTTTCTCAGAATTTTTCCTTTTTGTGATCAAGCGATTTGTATTTGGATGATGAATACTCTGAAGCATCAATCTCAGTCAGCTGATAAGAAATTATTCTAGTATTTTTAATGAGACCAAGAGAATCGGCTTTGGATGAATAATAGTGAGGAACAGGAGTCGTCCAACGGTAATCGAAATTTGGAACCTTGCATAGATAGGGTTTTAGAATTGCCGAACAGATCTCACTCATGTAGATTACCCTTTCCAGACCTGATGAGGAATCATCAGATAATTCCTTTTTTAGCGTGTCAAAGGTGACTTTCTTTTTAGATGAAGGAGCAACCATTTTGTTTTGTGTTGTCTGTGAGGGTGCTGGTCCTGGAGTGAGGTGTTGACAATTGGGTCTCCAGATGAATAACCACTGAAATTTTCCTCCTTGGTCAGTGCATGTCCCGCGTATTTGCTCTTAGTTTTATTAATGTTGGTGCACTCCTGAGTTGGATTGAATTGGTCAAGGTGGTCAGAGGAGATTTCGGCCAACTCAGGATGCATCCATGCATATATTCTAGGATCATAATAGAAACCCTTTTCCCATGGTGAGAGCAGCGGGAAATGGAACAGTCAGGAGAGTCTCTGAACTACTAGTTAGTGCATGTCCCGCATATTTGTTCTCAAATGACTTGATGTTGGAGAGTTCCTGTGTCAGGTTGATTTGATCGAAGCGGTCAGAGGAGATTTCGACCGACTCCGGATGCATCCATGTATATGTCTCAGGATCATATGAGAAGTCATTTCCCATGGTGAGAGCAGCGGGAAATGGAACAAGAGGGAGAGTATCTAAACCAATAGTCTCTCCAATATTCATTATCACAGGTGTAGCAGTGGGGTAGGGCTCATCTACCGCTTGGTGGTAGCCATCGACAGTTTCGTGGGTTGCCTCAGAAAATCGTGGTTCCTCAAAGACTGGGTGAGATCGAAGTGCTCCTAATGCTGTAAAATTGATTTCCTGAGTCTCGCACTCAATAATTACGTTAGCCAACGCCAAGAATGGATTTCCGAGAATGATTAGAGAATGGGTAAATTTTCCTTGAAGCTCAATAACAATGATCGTGAAGTCCACTTTGAGTGGAGCACCTTGGAATGTAATGATGACAGAAAGTGTTCCTCTCAGTCACTTTATAGATCGATCAACCAGTTGAACGATCTCTCTTATTTTGTTGATATGTCCGAGTTTGAGCTTCTCAAATACAAAGGTTGGCAGTATATTGATTAGTGATTCGTCATCGATTCGAGCATGGGTAAATATCGTGTCTTTGATTCCACAGTCAAATCTGGGAAACCGCTTCACTATGCGGCTCTTGGTTTTTCTGCTCAACACCAAGGAGGTGGCCATTGATAAGATATGTCTTTCAGTCTTTGTTCTTGTCCTGCCTGACTTTTTCATCATTAATTTGCTCATTACAAATCCTTTCAGGTCGGGGAAGTGTTCAATGGCCTGTATCAAGGGAAGTTAAAAAATAAGTCTTTTCTCTAGTGCTTCCCTTAGAGTAGGATCCAAATTCTTCAATCTTCTTCAGTTTCAATTTTTATAAATTTTTCTGGTTTTTTGATATTTTGGTGTTTTCGGTGTGGTGTGGTGATGTGCTTTGTTCTGTAGATGAGAAGGGGTTTTGATTAGCTGAGTAAGAATCAGAGTCCGAGTTATTCTTAGGGGAACAATATGCAGAAGTATTGCTGTCAGAGTCATCCCTAGGGTGAACGTAGTCTATGGGTTTCTGAATATCCTCGGGGTTCTCAACATTAGATCCAATTATTTCATTCTCCAGTTTCATACCCGAGCTTCCATAAAATGAAATTGGACGGTCAGTGAAATTTCTGAATTTTTCATCCATTAATTCATATCTCTTACTTATCCTCAAAATGTCATCCGCTAAAGAATTTTCACGATTGATTATTAAAACAGTCCTAGTGTTCTCTCATTTTTCAACTTGAGATTTAATTATTGCATCTTACCTTTTCATGTGTGAGCCGGGAGAAGATCTTCTTGGACTATCCATTATATGATCGTTATTTTCTGAAAATTTCTCCTCAAAAATCATGAAAGGAGTCTTCTTGATGTGAGGGCCACTATCGATCTCATACTCAACATGTTGTGACTCAGGCATGTATTGTTGATTTGAGTAGAGTCCATTCCTTTGGTCATGATTGGTCGGACCCTTGTACTATGGAGACAATATACAAGATTTATGTGTGTCTATATCATTAGTACAATACTCTGTATGAGTGTCATGTCTGAAGATGGAATTTGTCACGATTAATCCAGGATGGAAGACTATCAAATGCAGGCCAATTCTCTTGATCTGTTCAGATTTCTATGGTCAGATCGATTTGTGGATTTGTGAAGTATGGACCTATTCCAACAATATGGGGAGAATAGATTGAAGTCAGTTGGAGTTGTTGTCTCGGTCTGTCACTCATCTCAAACGTGATATGATCTTTAAATGGTTCATGAGCTCCTATAAGAAATGGGTCAATCCAAGATGGTAGTTGCTCATTTGTGATCAAGGTTGGGGGAGGTGTAAGATGTGAATAAGTGTTAAATTCGATGGGATTCATCATGTGGTTAGAGTCTCCCACGAATGATGGATTGACATTTACCTAGTATGAAGGATGGATTGTATGATCAGAATATAGAGGATTGACATACGAATAAGTGGAGACCTCAGTCAGTTGTTTGTTTGTATGATCCGAATATAAAGGATTGTCAGTCATGGAGCAAATCCAATTTATAGAGAGGTTGGATCTATTTGTGGGTGAGAGTCTCTTGTGAAAGTTGGATGATGTCTGGTTGGAGGGTGTTTTGAGGCTTTGGGTCTTACTAATACGAATTCATTTTCATAGTATAGATCTGATGGGTACTCAGACAAATGTCTCATCATCTTTGAAGAAGGTGGATGAGTTGTCATGATAGATATTGGTTGCAAATGTTCAGTGTACGAGTTACTCAACAGTAGAAACTTGAAATTTTATATCAAGGAGAGTGATGGCACAGGTGTGCGGTTTTTTTCGATATTAGAGATCGATTCACGTACACCAATACAAATACAAATCAAACCCCAAGTTCACGAACTCACACAATGAAGCTATAAGAATGCGTTAAATTATATTTTCAATTTTAGTTAGTGATTAATTTAATCTTGGAAAAATTTAGCAAGAAGTTAAGTGCCGAAAATTTTCTTAAAGACTGGCCCGAATTCTTACAACTAGTTGCATCCACTTTCAGCCAGTACGTGTGTATGTACAGACCGTAAAATGGCTACCCGTGTTAATTAAGGACGGAGCCTTACATAATGTCCTTTAAACCATCCACTCTGCTATGGAAATCTAGACCGTTTACCGGCTACCCATTATTTCCTCACTAAAAAGTAGCTAATTATTTTAGAATTAGCAGTCTGAACGAAGATTCCAAAGCTAGATTCTAACCTTAAGTGTCGTCTCTCACTCTCTTAAACAGATAAATGAATCCAAGGTCGGGGTTTCTCTCCTGCAAAAATTCTTGATTTTACGGGTTAATTAATGTTGGATATATTAAGCAGGCGTATTTTTAATTAGGTGATCATTAAAAAAATAAGGTGAGCAGGAATACACTTCTACCGTCCAGTCCCAATTTCCTTTAAAATTTACGTGACAAAATATGAGGTTGAAATTCAGAAAAAGCCGGCACACGTGAAACAATGATGTATGCTCAGATAGAAGACTTACAGTGATTCCTTGCAATCTCCATGTGGGATGCAATACAACAATTGAAAATTATTCTATATGAATGTAAACCGAAAAAACCGCACCTAGCAGAAAGTTCTATTAGTCGGAAGAATTGATATAAATTTGACTAAGTTGAACGATCTAATGTGAGTCTAAATCAATGTGAAGTGTGGTCCTAGGTTCTATGAGCACAATCAAAAATTTTAGAAGATCTAATATTCGTATGTGCAGGTCTAACCTACGCGCCACTCAATTCAGACCCCACCCTCCTTGGAGAGTGGAACAGGTCACGACACACCATAGAAAAATATGAGGTCTGTTTACACACGCAAGAGTCCAAGCAGACAATACCATAAATGAGCAATTAATTACAAAAATTAAAATTGTAGAAAATAAATCCTAGACTCTATGCTCTCTCACGACTCGACTTGATCTTAATTTTATTTGCGGTTTTTGGGCGTCGATGAAGATGCATCGGTTTTGTGAGAAACCGCTCCATGTGCATCGGGTACCTCGCAGGAAAAATAAGAGAGAGAGAGAGAGAGTAAGAGAGTGATACAAAAATTAAACAAAAATAAAATAAGGAAATAAATGCTGGAAATAAAATAAATGCAGAAAAGAAAAGAAAAAAATGGCAAATATACGATGAATATTTGGGGGTCAGATTACCCGAATGGTGAAAACTGAACACAAAAAATTTTTAGACAAAATCTAAGTTGTTTACCTCCCCGACAATGGCGCCATTTGACGAGTCCAAAAATACCCTCTTTAATTTGTGAGAATAAAGCTTAAAAAATAATGATGAAATTGTCATTGTAATTACGTCAGAAATTTGAAACCAGTCAAAAAATAATCACAATAATTTATTCATTTTTAATCAGCATTGTTTTATGTCTATTTTACTTGGTCAAGTCGCAAGGTTGAACTCAAGGAGGCAAAGGAACAACTTAGAATTTTGTCTATCAAAGTTCGTACACGATTTTCGAGATGGTATTTTTAATGCAATTTTGGGATGCAAATGTAAAGGAGGCCAATTTTAGGGACTAAAATGCAATTTCAATCAAACGATGTCTAGAAATTAAGAAATATGGTCGAGATGTAAAATATGGTGAATGAATGAACTGTAATTTTTTTTGTAATTTTTGGATGCAAAATGAATATTTTATGAATTTTGAATACAAACAAAGTGACTTTCAATAATTAACTATAATAAATATTAAACCTATTTATTTTAAGGGATAAAATTATCCAAGATCTACCACTAGGTGATCGATCTCAGAAAATCCCAAACCTAAAATATGAGATTTAATACCTATTAAAAAATAAAGATTGAATTATAAAAAAATTATTTTTACAGAGCAAACCATGTAATGCAAATGCAATTCTTTTTGGGCATGATGCGATATACAACTAATTCTATGATCCATAAATTTTTGGCAAATTTTCGGGTAGTGGTTAATTACTTATGAATTTTGATGCACAAGATGGGCAAAATTTGCAATATATCACCAGAATATTAATTTTTAATTAACCTCATAACATAAAAATATCATAAGCATGCCATTATGTAGAGAATTAGTTCTAGAACACAATGCTATTTTTTAAAAAATAAATGATGCAATAAAGCAGTTTAAAATAAAGGGAGAATATGGTGGTCTTAGTGCAAATTACAATATGTAAATTGAAAATAGGAAAATATAGAGAGGGACTACTTTGGAATTAATTAAACCCCGGGGGGTTAGTTGCAAAATTTCCTGGAAGCATGTGTGAAGCATGTGCCCCATAGTGGATGGACTTGAATGGGATCTGACGGAAAGTCAGGGGCATGCTCGCAATTTACCCAATACGCACATGACCCCTAGGTAGCTGAATCTGCTCGTGAATAGAGGGATCTCTAAGGGCCTGGCGCGAAAGAGCCCTCTGCGCACATGGGATCACGTGAGGAGGAGTCTACTGGTGGTGCTCTATCTGGTGAAACGGCTTGTCGACGGAGCTACGGAGGACGACGAGCGAAGGGCTAGAAGCCTTCGGCGATAGAGTGATAGAGGCCGTAGAAGTTGAAGTAGCCCAGCCAGACCCTCCTACTCCTGGAAACGATGGTGGAGGTACCGATGTTGAGGGGCTGCAGCTAACACTCCTGGAGGTTGTGTAGGAGAAGGCTTCGAGGCAGGAGGTTCCTGCTGAATGTATGGAAGATGGAGCCTCATGTTGATGGAGGCGTTGTTGTGGCTGTGGCTCCGGCCTTCGTAGGCGGAGCGGATGGGGACGTTGAAACGAAGGTGGATTCCTTGGGTGGAAATAGGGAAGTGGATATGGTGTGATGAAAGCGGAGGCGTTGGTGGACGGAAGGGGAGGTGTTGGATGTTCGTTCGCTCGACGGTCCTGATAGATTACCGGAGCAAGGGCAAACGCGTGAGTTGCGCGGTTTTACGACAAGCCCAAAAGGCATGGACCTCGCTGGGTAAGATGTGGATAATGTCAGGCTGTCACTCTGACTCGTATTGTTTATTGCAGACGATGGATCGTTGGAGAACGGAGGGTATGAAATTCTTGAATAGGATTGGCAAGAGGCGGTGGCAATAGCGTTTAATTGGGATGGGATCCGATGAGAATCTTGATTGGCGATGGCAATGGTGATGTGCCAGAAGAGGAAAGGCGGCGAGCGATTAATCGATTGGAATTGGAGACGAGATTGGGGATTGACGATATGATGAAGAAGAAGATCACGGTTGACGACGAGAATCATGGCAGGGGTGCGACACCGACCCAAGAAGGAAGGCAATGGCCGCATCGCAAGATCCGCGGAGGCAGCAAAGGAAATCGTGGAGGAGGAAGGGGGAGAAGGGAGATGTACATGTGCCATCAGCTTGGCCTAGATCGGACGTCCCTGAGTGTGCCACGTGGCGTACAATGGGAAGGGCGTGTGGAGCACGTGCAGGGCACGTGCGCTCCACGTGCGTGGCAATTATTATTTTATTATTTTTTATTTTTTCAAATGAAAATAAATTTAAAAAAGGGATAAAATTGGGTGTCATGTGGTTGCTCCAAGAGCCGCCACGTGTCACTACTAGAAAAATCGAAAATAAAAATACAAAGATAAATACAAAAGAAATGGCAAACAATCTTGGATCGAAATATTTTTTTCACAAAAGTTTCTCCTCTAGATGAGATCTACAACTTTCAAGAAGAGACAAAACCGAAATCGATAATTTGCATAAAGTGAAATTTTGGGGTATCACATGTACATAGAATGTCTTGATTTTTGGGTTTATAACTTTTTAGTTATTTTTAAACTAGATAGAAATCCGAAAAAATATTATAAAATCAAAGATAAATATTTACATATTAATCTATTTTTTTATTTTTATTAATTAAGAAAACGAAGAAATAAAATAAAATACGAAAAAGACAGTTTTTGTAAAAACAGTTAGTGAAGACTCGGACTCATTTAGTTTCTTTGATTTCAAGCTTATTTTTTATTTGGATCTTTGTGAATTTTAATAAAACTTTTATCAAAGAAATTAATGAAAAAGAAATAAAATAAAATGGATTAATTATGTACATAAAATTATAGGTCAAAAACCGCTAAAATACAAAATGTACAAAAGAGGCTCAAAACCCAGCTTTCGCGTATGAGCTCTGATTCAGTTGAAATTGGTCTTATTTTGAATGTATTTGAATGTACATTAGTTCAAATGTTAGTAGGATCAAATCAGAAATTGGATGAGGAAGATATTTAGGTTTTAGTCCGAGAATCCTGCAAATAGGGTTTGGGTTTTTGGTCCACTTATTTGGGTTAGTGATTTTTTTTGTATTTTTTGTTTATTCTTCTTAGTAAAATGTACACAATGTAATGGTTTCAGGTCATTTGGAGTTAGCATGAATTAGTTAAAAATCAAGGAAGTTAGGCTATTTTACATGTCAATTGGGCTTGGATTTTTGGCTTCTTATTTTGTGCAATAATGAGTGATAAAATGCAATTCTTAACATGCATGAATGCTAATTATGCAATATAATTGAAGAAATACTAATGAATTTCTGGGATTTGACCTTATTTAATCATTTTTAGAGTGATGAATCTGAGATTCATCATCTGTCACCGAGACGGGTGGTCGGAGCTCTCGATTATCTCTCACATAAAGGTGGATTAAATGCAAAAATGAGGAGAATGAGATGTATAAAAAGAGAAGAGAATGGAAGTTAGGAAAATGATGGAATGGTGGAGTTGAATGGGAGGTTGAAAAAATGGTGGAGTTGAATGGAGGTTATGAAAAAATGGTGGATGAGATGGAGTGGAATGGGAGGTTATTGTAGAGAATGAAAATTAAATAACGAAAATAAAATAAAATAAAGTAGGCTACTAAAATACAATAAAATAAAGAGAAGAAAAAAAGAATGGAGAATTTACAAAAGTAAGTCCACAAATAAAATAAACTATATGTACATGTTTTTTGTACTTTCCTAAATTTATTTTTTTGCATTTTTTATAAAACATATTTACAATAAAAAAATAAAATACTAGAAATAAAATAATGTACACAAATAATTTTTTGGAGTTTTTAGTAATTAAGAAAGTGAATAAAAATTGGAAAAAGAAAAATATGTACATTATATACAATGTATACCTAGGTCCCAAACCTCAAATTTTGCAAACGAGCTCCAATTTTAATGAAGTCACATTCAATGATATATAATTTTCTAACTTAAACTTTAAAAGTGAGTTTGGTGAATTTGGATTTTATACGGAGCAGGAATTTGGCCGGGAAATTGGACTTTGCGTCTTTTTCTCTTTGGGATCTAGGAGTATTTATTTGAGGTGAAATTTATTTTATATTTTTGTATTTTTATATATAATTTTATAAACAAGTTAGAGAAAGAATTAGCCAAAAAAGAGTTGAAATGAAATTATTAAAAATACATGATTTTTTTGGCTATTTACAGGTGACACACTCCTTTATTTTGCAGCATTTTTTTTAAATTATTTTATACAATATAATATACAATAATTATTGAATTTTATTTACAAGAGTAATTTTATTAATTTATTGATTTTATGGACATATATTTGATATTTTACTCAGGGATTTTCCTAAGATCAATATATTGAGATGATGAATCGTGGATTCATCAATCATACACCTAGAACCCTGTATAGGTGTCAGATCCTACACCCATAACCCTCAGTTAATTTAGTCTACTAACTCAATCCGACCATTGAGTTAATCTAACTTGTCCTCGAACCAAAGACTGAATCAAACAAAAGCAAAAAAGAAAAAACCACCAATGAGTTAATTTAATTTATATTTTTTGTTTTAAATTTTATAATTTTATATTCTTTTTTATTTTTTATTTTTTATTTTCTTTTTGATATATAATTATTATAAATGTATATGTAATAATATATATAATATAGATACTATATATAAAAAATATATAATATAAACAAAATTAGGAAAATACTTTAAGGTACAGTCCTTTCTATTTTTAAGGGGTTCAAAAGTATTTTTGGTATTTTAAATAATATAATACTAATTATAATACAAGTAAATATAACTATGTATAAAGATGAAGGCTTTTATATTTATAGATATAATACAAATACTCAAAAAATGTAAAATAAAATGCTTTTGTCTTTTTTATAATTTTCTTTATTTTTTTAATTTTCATATAATTTTTTATATTTTTTTGTATTTTTAATTGATTAAAAATATCAAAACAATATGTTATTAATAGACTGAATAATATTTGAATTTAAAAATAACTAAATAGTTCAAAAAAACACAAAATCATTTTCAGTATATAATATAAAAAAGACAAAAATAGATATTAATGGATATTATAGATTTTTCTACTGATTTTTATAAGGATTTTGGAGCTTTCTAATTTCTATTGTTTTTCATTTGTTATTTTTAGTTATTTTTGTTCTGCAGTTGTAAAATACAATAATAACAATACTCTAATTTTTGAATTTTTCAAAATAGTTTTACAATTTTTTTGTATTTTTAAATGCAAATAGGGACTGCATGCATTATTTTTGTATTTTTAAAATATGAAAATAGATTATATGTTCCAAGAAAACTATATGTGATTGAAAACTAATTTTCCTAGAATTTTTGTATGCAAAATGGTATTTTTAATCATCAAAATACAAGATATAAAAAATAACGTTCTAGTAGGGATGCAAATGTACTTTGTAGGAACTTAACATGCATTCTAGAACACTATTTAAATGTCCAAGGTCATATACACAAAAATCTTCAATATATTAATCATTCACGTGCTCGCAAGCCATAAATGTAATATTTAAAAACATACATGGCCTGCTTGCAATTTTCACAAATAAATATATTGGAATAAAAAGTTCCCGAACTAAACACAAATACATCGACTCACAAGGGCTTAGGTGTAAAATGTCTAGTCCCCTCACATGTACGTGCATGTGAGGTGACATGGACTAGACCTAAGTGCAAATGATAATAGTGCAGGGGTCCAAATACAAAATTTATGAAAATATTATAACTATAGATGAAAGATTACATATTAAATATTAAAACTAAAATGTGGGGGTTAGATATGCAAAATACTCCCACTAAGGCATGATTGGACGACGTTGTGCACACACGTCACTTCACTTATTTAATGGAGGACTCGAATCTTTCAATACCACTTCGTTGTGAACAACTAGGATCAGATCTCTAAAAGAGATCAACGGTGCCTGCTGAAGAGCCCAAGAGTGCCCTAAGTTAATTGTGTTAAACTAACATTGATTTGTTCGTTGCAGTCGAGCAATCAAGGATCAATCAAAATGACCACTTAGATTAATCTCGATATTAAAATGAGCGATCAATTTATTTTTTACTTGGTAAGTCAAAGGTCATTCTCAGGGAGGCAATTGTCTCCTTAATTTATTTATAGTCGATCTAGAGGTTAGGTTTTCATAGAGGCGTTTTTTGGTATTTTTAAATGCAATTAATGAATGACATGTAATTTTGACAAAGTTCGAGCACTAAAATGTAATTTATGATCGAATCAAGTCCTAAGCCCTAAAAATGTTGAATTTCATACCTATTAAAAATTATTTACTGAATTATACAAAATGGTTTTATAAAGTAAAATATGGATGCAAATGCAATTCTTTTTTGGCACAATGTAGCTCACAATTATTTTTATTACCACATGAATTTTAGGCAATTTTTAGAGCAATGATTAATTATCTATGAAGTTTTAAGCACAGAATGGGTAAAATAAGAAACTTTCCACACAAATATCAATAATTAATTAACCACAGATAATAAAATATGAGGAGCATGCCATAATGTAGGGAATTAGTTGATAGACAAGTGCAAATTTTGAAATAATAAAATGCATGCAAAAAGAGGGTCAAAATAATAGAGGAACGCGTGGTTCTGTTTGCAAATTATAATAAAATGAATAAACAGAAACTACAAAGATTGGATTTAAGAGTAATTACCTAACCCCAGAAGGGCTTTCTACAAAATGTCCAGTGGTCACGTGCCGAGCACGTGACCCTGGAGTGGTAGGGATGCTTTAGGGATTCAAGTGAATTTGGAGGGCCTTCTTGCAAACTTTCCAAGCGGTCACGTGCCTATCACGTGACCCTTGGGCATTGCTACGCTATGAAGGAACTGGGGGGTGCTCTCTACAAATTTTTCTCCCAAGCATCACAAGAGTAGCACATGACCGCCTTGGGAACTTTAACTTGACAGAGCAGCGGTGGTGCGAAGTGGTGTGGCTTCGGTGATGGGGGGTCGGTGGGGCGATCGGTAGGCGAAGGCATCGGTTATAGTGGGCTCAAAGCCCAAGGTAGAGGAGCAGAAGAAGATGAGGGTCGAGGGCTTCTTCTGCTCCAAAAAGAAGGCTCACCCTGCTACAATTTTTTTCTTGGTTGCAAGTACGAGTCGAAGCAGCTCATTATAAATACTACAACGACAGATACAGAGGGGAAGGAGATGATGGTGGTGGTTATGCTCAGCCCCATCGGTAGTGGAGACGTGTCCTATGCTGCAATTTCGACGAAGGCGATGTGATTGAGACAAAGCTCACCTGTGGAAGCGGGGGCGCATGGGGTCGATGCGCGACGGAGATGGTCATCTGCAGTCGGTGGTGAGAGGGTGCACGCAGAGGCAGAATCACGGTGAAGCTGTTGCAGTCGACAGTGAAAGGTGGAGGGATAATGGCTGATCGAGGTGAAGAAGTGGGAAATAAGGGATTGTGGAATAAATAGAGGAAATAAGAAAAAACAGAGGAAAAGAGGAGTAGTAGTCACCTAGATTTGAGTGGGGTACGACCCTCCTCCGTGTTCCACTTCAACCATGGCGGCGAAATCGTGGGAAGCTGGATGGATCATGCTTGGGTATGGTTTCCGCCGCGGCGGAGTAGGCTCCTGTCACCGGCCACTCCGTGAGCTTCTCCTTACAAATAGATATGGATTTTGGCGTATGTGCCTTGATTGGAAGGCATTAGTGGTTTAAATAAGGGGGAAGTGATGAGGAGATAAGGGTGGCATCGACAAAGAGAGGGTGTTCCGATCGTTGGTGGTTGCAGGAAGCAGGCGGGTGGCGGTTGCGCGAGAGGATGGTGGTTGCGCAGGTGGGAAACAAGTTGACTGGGAGAGGGAGAAGGCCCTCACGTACGAGGCACGTGAGGTGAAGGGGGAGCAATGGCACGTGCGGGTCACGCAGGGATGAGGGAAGAGCAGTGGTCGTCCGATAGGATGAGATCGGACGACCGTGATTGTGCCATGTGGCGATTAAAATTTTTATAATTTTTATTTAATTATATATTTCTATTTTTTAAAAAATCGAAAATAAATACCAAAAATGGGTGACACGTGGCGCCTCCAGGAGCCGCCACGTGTAACTCCCAGAAAATTCTGAAAATAAAATTAGAAGATAAAAAGAAAAGTAATAACAAACGACTTCGGATCAAAAATTTTTCTTCATAAAGGTTACTCGTCTCGATGAGATCTACAAACTTCATGAAGGTATCAAGAGTAAAAGAGGTCATATGTGCAAAATGATACTTTTTAGGTACTCCATGTAGATAGAACACCGATGTTTTGGGTTTTTTTAAATTTTTTTATGATTTTTAAATAAGAAAAAAATCGAGAAAAATTATGATAAAATAAAGATCACATATTTACATATTATTATATTTTTTATTTTTAATAAATAATAAAATAGGACAATAAAATAAAGTGGAAAAAGAGAGATATTTGTACGGACTCAAAAGGGACATTCAGACTCAGTCAATTTCTTTGATTCCAATCTTATTTTGGATTAGATTTTTTGCATTCTATCAATGTTTCATCAAAGAATATAAATGAAAAGGAAATAAAAGAAAAAGGGTTAAGCATTTACATAAAATATCGGGTTAAAAACTGCTAAAATACACAATGCACAAAAGAGGCACAAACCCAACTTTCACATATGTGCTCCGACTTTTATGAGATTGGTCTTGTTTTGAAGTTCATTGAATTTATATTGTTATAAAGGCAAGTAGACTAATATTGAGCACTGTATGAGGAAGATATGCACGTTTTAGTCTGTCTATTCTGAAATTAGGTTTTTATGTCTCGGGCCAATTATTTGAGTTAGCATTTTTTTTATTTTTCCTTTAATCTTGTTACTAATATGTATGCAATGAAGTTGGTTTCATATCAATTGGAATTAGCATGATTTAATTAAAAATGCAATAGTTCAATGAAATTGTGAAGATGATTATGAATGTAATTATGCGCTCTAAAATGCATATATTAATTCTAAATGCGGGAATGGTAAAAATACAGAATAAATGATGAAATGAAGTTACTTGGGAACGAAGCTCTATTTTCAACTTTTAGTTTGATGATCACATATTCATCAACCACCTATGCTTAAACCTTGCTTATTGTGTTCACAATCAAAAAGAGGGAGAAATTAGACGAAGGGGAAAAGAACTAGAGGGTGACCAGTGTAATCACCTCTCCTTGTGAAGCTGGTCAGTTTATCCAAGTCTTCACCAAGATCTGCAGGTTTTCTTGATGTTTGGAACTCTTTTGTCAAATATTTATTTGGTAGTTGGCTTCATTTTGGTATGGATTTTCGGTAACTCTACATGGATCTTGTTGTGCCGCCACTACGGATATCGAATCTTTTTTTCCATTCATGTTTTGGGGTCTTAGAAAAATTTGTGCCCAGTCGTCCATCCCTTGAAGCTTTTTTTCAGCTCGTACTCCGGTCTTTAGATGTCTATGCTACTAGAAAATAGACCTAGAAAGTCTTCCAATACCCCATCTGAGTTGAGCTAAGTGCATAGTGTGACAGTATATATTAATTCCCTATTTGGAAGTTATACCCAGAATTAGGAGACCAGGTTAGACACTAAGAGTCAAGTCTACACATTGTCTTGTGGAACTCCAAGAATTAAGTCAAAGACCTGAAGCTTCTTAAAACCTCTTTCTCGCTTAAGTTCCTCTGAAAATTAGGTAGAGTAAGGCCAATTCAAGACCACTCTATACTTTTATTCATAACTCTGTTCAGCACCCAATAACTTCAATGTTGCATGTGCTATATATGCAAATGAAATGCAGATGCATGTGAGGTGCAAGATGATTTTCTTTTTTTATGAATGCAAGGATGATATGCAAGAATAAAGATTTTTTAAAATTTCTTTATTGTATTTTTCTCTCATTTTTTAATTTCTTTTAGTGTTTTGTTTTGTTTTTTTGGACTTTTACCCATCCAGTAATTATTACATAATATATATACGAAAATACGTGAACGTACGAGCTATGGGTAAATTATTTATGTAATATATACACGTTTCCCTATACTTAATGTGTGTTATGTCCTTAGAGCATAAAAAGCGAGGAAAAGATATAGCCCGTACTAAGCGTAGGAGAGGGAAAAACAAAAATGAGTATAGACGTCGTCCACCCCCCTATACTTAGGCTATGGATAGCCTAAGTATAGAAGAAGAGCAAAAAAATCGGGTGGTCGAGGTCAAGAGGATAAATGGATAAATATATACAGGGTGGATATTAGTCCCCCCTATACTTAGGCTCTGGTCAACCAAAGTATAGGATAGGAATGAGTATGAGAACCGATTAGATTTGGAGAATATACAGATCGAGTGGGGAGTAGGGAAAAGTATGATGAGTAAATAAAGATGGCATCGGTCCCCCCTATACTTAGGCCTTGTCTTATGTATAGGAAGAAAATGTACAAGGGAACCGATGGGGGCGGGGGAGGGGGGAAAGGGGGGCGTAATCAAGGAAGTTTACGGCTAATCTTTTTTGAAGCATGTGGTGGAAGGGAATATTGATAGAAAGAAGATGAATCAGAAGATTCCCAACCATCATCGGAGTTGTCATTAGATGAATAATACTTAAAGATCTCGTCACTCCAACTATTCTTATTCTTGAATTGTTTCCTTAGAATTCGCTCAGTTTTAAGGCCAATCGGTTCTTCCTCTAAATATTCTGATGAACAAGTATAAGTCTGGCCATAACAAATTGTTCCGGTGTATTGAATGGGACTAGGGAAGTCAACCCTAGAAGAATAATAGTGAGGGTTGGGGAAAGTCCAACGTCAGTTGACAAACGACTGCTTGTTCTGATCAGGCTCCAGATATGCCGAACTAAGCTCAGTCATCACCTTCAGTTCTCTAGATCCTGAAGTATAGAGAGGGAGAGGAGAGTGACATGCCTTGAGGGGTTCGGGGGAACATCTCGAGGAATCAACTCTCAACTTCTTCTCACTGGATAACCGACTAGAGTATGGAGCAACCATGTTTTTAGCAAAGGTCGATTTGGTCTTCATTGTCTCCTTTGAAGGTACGAGGTATGGTGTATGTGTGGTGCTGACCATAGGTTCCTTATCAGATGAATCTCCATATAGATTATAACTCTTGTAGGGCCAACCCATGTCTCGAGTAGGTATTGGTGCTCTTAAATGACTTTGCGTGTGGATTCACAGTAATAATCATGGAAATCCGTAATAACTGTGTCCGAATGTGTTGAATCAAATGTGTCTCGATTGATTTCATTCACCTTCCGTAGCCTCGACAGTCGTCTTAGTAGGCGTCTCTCCTTCGTTCGTGTCTGTGATAAGTGGAGAGGTCTGGGCATGTGAGGGTTCCTCTATATCACAACTGTCGGTTTCTTATATGGTTGTCTTAGGTCTGGTGTGTCCTCGAGAATTTGATTGACCTGGTTTGGGTTCAGAAATATGATGTTGTGAATCTTGCAGTCAATAGTTGCTCTAGCGAAAGCCAGAATCGGTTTTCTCAAAATAATGGGAGACTCGGATAAATCTTCGTGGTAATCTATGTCCAGGACAATAAAGTCCACTCTATGTGCGATACCTTGGAAAGTGACGATGACTGAAAAAATTCCTCTCAGACTTTTTGTTGATCTATCAGGGATTTGAATGATCGCTCAGGTCTTTCCAAGTGGTTCGAGTTTGAGTTGGTCAAACATGGACTTCAGGAGGATATTCAAGGTAAAATCATCGTCAATCCAAACATTAGTAAATCCAGTATTCTCAATTTCACAGGTCACCTTTGTCAACCGTTTGACTTTAGGGGTCTTGCTTGTCTGTGTTAGCACCATTGAATTGGCTATAGTAATTAGATGATATTCAGTTCGAGATCGTTTCTTTCCCATCTTCTTAGGCGATAATCGACTCTTCACAAATATCTGAAGATCGGGTACATACTCTATGGCCTTGATTAATAGAAGATCTAAGATCAGACTTTTACAAATCGCTTCCATATCGATGTTGTTCAAATTTTTGAATTTTTGGGTATTTCAATTTTTTAGAATTTTTAATAGAGTCAGTAGGATGGTCAGTGGACTGGTCAGGTGTATGTGGTGTCTGTGTGTGGGAATCAGGCACATGATGTGTTTCGGGTTCGCTTGTGATCTTCTAAATTCCTCTTAGTTAATTATCATGTCCTTTATTATTTGGATGTCATTATCAAATTGTTCTGTCAAAACCTTGGCTCTCTTATTGATCTGAGCTATGTCAATTACTATCGCTTAGTGACTATGCTCAGTATGTCGTGACATTGCATTTTCTCTTTAACCGAGAAGTAGTCAGTCTCTATGATCAGGGTCTGGTCGGGAGTCCTATTTCCTTGACTTTGGGTGTCATCTGTGTGGTCAATGGAAAAGTGATCATACTTGGGTCGTGAATCATCCCAAGTAGAGGATGGTTCAAACCTTGAATTATCATACGTAACCTGGAATCATTTTCCTCTATCAAAGTCAGTTACGCCTATATTCATCCTCGAATTTGCTCTCTCCATTATGTCTACATAGTAATGTAAGGAAGATGTTTGGGGAGGAACTACCTCAAAGAGAGGGTTCCTTTGAAAAGAAAGTGGATATGAAGATTGGGAATCTATCATGTGAACGTAACCCATGGATCTTGGGTATGAATGCCAATATTTCGATATCATCAAGAAGAGAACGGTAAAGATTGATTCATGAAACGCTCGATCTCTATGCGCAATTGCACTGTCACACAATTCAATACACAGATGCAAACCCCAAAATTCACCAACTCAACTCTGTGAAGGCAGATAGAGTTCGGCCAAATTATATTGTCTATTTTAGTTGGTGATAAATGCAAATTTTGAAAGAGTTAACAAGATGTTAGGTGCTCGTATTTTCCTAAAGACTGGCCCGACTCTTACGACTAGTTGTACCTTTTTTCAACCAGTATGGGAGTAAGTACGAATCATATAAATATGGCTACCCATTACTTAAGGATGGAGCCATATGTAGTGACCTCTAAACCCCTCACTCTGTTAAGGAAATTCAGACCGTTTACCGGCTACCCATAGATCCTCACAGAGAAGTAGCTAATCCTTTTTTATAGAATCAGTAGTCAATCTGAAAATCCTAGATTGGCTCTATCCTAGTGTCCGTCCCTCTCTTAATTGGAAGTAAAATCTAATAATAAGGGGATTAATCTCCCAAAATAATTTCAGTTTTAATGCAACTCTTTGATTCATAATGTATTAGAAGTCTCGATTTTAAGCTTGATTTCACTGAACTTAATCTACCACATAAGGCATGCCTAACAAATAGTCTTGATTTCCTTTAATCCTAAGTTATAAAACCAAGGGGAAGGGAGTTGAAAAAAGCTGATGCAACGATAAAATCAATGATGCATGCCCAATTCAGAAGACTTACAGTGATCCTCGCACTCTACATGTGGAATGCAACACAGAATTGGAAATTTTATACTATATGAAATGCATGCGATTAAACCGGACCTAGCAGATAGTTCAAATTAGCGGAGAAGTGACTTGAATTTGACTAAGTTAAAATGATCTAAGTTATGTATGATTAAAGAGAATGAGTGGTCCTAAATTACGAAGGGCACATACAAGTTTGAAATTAAACTACAATGCACCTATCCTAATTTCGCCACTCAAGTCGGGCCCCACCCTACCGGAGAGTGAAACAGGTCCGACACACTACAGAAGATGTCCAGTCTCTTTATACACGTAAGAACCCGATCGAGAACTGCTAGAAATGATTAATTACAAATTAAAAGATGAACACACATACACTCTCTCTCTCTCTAAAAATGAAATTTTCGTGCATCCTAGTAGCTTTGAGTTGCGTCGATTTCCAAGAAAGCCCCTCTAAG
Organism: Ottelia alismoides; assembly: GCA_037367405.1. Taxonomy (NCBI): domain Eukaryota; kingdom Viridiplantae; phylum Streptophyta; class Magnoliopsida; order Alismatales; family Hydrocharitaceae; genus Ottelia; species Ottelia alismoides. The sequence goes on along the minus strand of JAZKJV010009884.1, from coordinate 453,437 downwards.
TTCACCGGTTACCTCACATAAAAAATGAAAGATCAAATAATAGAGAGATGTTCATATAGAAATATTCAAAAATAAAAAAATATTAGAAAAATAAATGGAGAAATAAATACAAGAAAACCGGGGGTCAGACTACCCGAGGGTGGAAATCCTAATATCTAGATTTTCTAAAAACAAATAAGCTGTGCCTTCCCGGCAACAACGCCATTTAAAGAGCTAGAGAATGCCCTAAGTTAATTGTGTGAAATTAATGTTGATTTGTTCATTGCAGTCAGACAATCAAGGATAAATCAAAATGACCACTTAGATTAATCTTAAAATTAAAATGAGGGGTCAATTTATATTTTTATTTGGTAAGTCCAAGGTCGAACTCAGGGAGGCAACTGTCTGCTTAGGTTTATTTATAGTTGGTCAAGAGGTTAGGCTTTCATAGAGGCATTTTTTGGTATTTTTAAATGTAATTAATGAATGACATGTATCTTTGACAAAGTTCGGGGACTAAAATGTAATTTATGATTGAATCAAGTTTAAAATTCCTTAAACTTGGTCACAAGATAAACTATGATGAAATTAATGTACTGTAATTTTTTTCGTTAATTTTTGGATGTAAGATGAATATTTTATGTATTAATGAATGCAAATAATGAGATTTTTTTAATAGTTAATTATAATAAATTATAAATCTAGTCACTAGGTGATCTATCGCAAAAAAATCCTAAACCCTAAAAATGATGAATTTAATTCATATAAAAAATTAATTACTAAAATACACAAAATGATTTTTATAAAGTAAAATATGCATGCAAATGTATTTCTTTTTTGGCACAATGTAAGTCACGATTAATTCTATTATCCACTAATTGTTGGCAATTTTTGAAGCAATGGCTAATTATCTATGAATTTTTAAGCACAGAATGGGTAAAATAAGCAACTTTCCACACAAATATAAATTATTAATTAACCAAAGATAATAAAAATATGAGGAGCATGCCACAATGTAGGGAATTAATTGATAGACAAAGTACAAATTTTTAAATAATAAAATGCATGCAAAAAGAGGTTCAAAATAATAAAGGAAAGCAAGGTTTTGTTTGCAAATTATAATAAAATAAATAAACAGAAACTACAGAGATAGAACCTAAGAGTAATTACCTAACCCTAAAAGGGGCTTTTTACAAAATGTCCAGTGGTCACATGCCGAGCACATGTCCTTGGAGTGTCGGCGATGTAATGAGTCCGATATTCGCTTGTTAAGAAGATGTATTTATCGTCGTGCATAAAAATAATGATTTGTCATTTCGTTGTAGGCGGCAATCGGAGTCGGTCAAGAAAATAACTAGACAATAATATTTGTCGATTTTAATGAATGCGGTTTTATATTTATTTTACTTGGACAAGTCCCAAGGTCGAACACAAGAAGGCAAAGGAACAACCTAGAATTATTTCTATCAAAGTTCGTGTGCGGTTTTCGAGGTGGTCTTTTTTCTTTTGGAGTTTTTAAATGCAATATGCAATTTTGGCCTATTTTAGGGACTAAAGAATCAGTTATGTTTAAACGATGTCCGAAAAATACGAAACTTGGCCATGATGTAAATAATGATGAAATGAATGCACTGTAATTTTGTTTGGAATTTTTGGATGCAATATGATTTTTTTATGAATTTTTAAATGCAAACAAAAATAATTTCAAATTTTAATTATTATAAAGGTTAAACCTACTTATTTTCAGGGGATAAAGTTATCAAAGATCCAACACTAGGTGATGGATCTCAAAAAAATACTAAACCTCGAAAGTGTGAGATTTAATACCTATTAAAAATAAAAGACTAAAATATGCAAAATGATTTTAACAAGGTAATTTATGCATGCAAATGCAAATCTTTTTGGGAACAAAGTCAAGCACAATTAATTCTATGATCTTTGATTTTTCGGGAATTAGTAGAGCAATGGTTAATCAAATATAAATTTCAGAGCACAAACTTGGCAAAATATGTAATTTTCCACAAAATACTTAATTATTAATTAACCATTAATCACAAAAATATCCACAATATGTCAAACAGTAGAGAATTAATGGAAGAACATCATGCTATTTTTGGATAATTAAATGATGTGATGTCGAAGTCTAAAATGAAGGATAAAGACAACGGTACAGATGCAATATATAAATATGAAAATAAGCTGCAAAGGGACCAAGATGTAAATACATGAACCCTTGGGGGTTCAACTGCAAAAATCCTAGAGGGGAACGTGTGTGGCACGTGCCCTCTGGTTGGAGGGGCTGTGGCGTGATTGAGAGAACCTCCAAGGGCCTGGTTGCAAATACTCCACCGGTCACGTGGAGGTCACGTGTATTGGCAGGCTCGGTGCTGATCAGGCTTGGTGCTCCACGTGGCGTGCTTACGTGCCTTGGCTTGGCCTGAGGCTGATGGCGTGGAGACTGGCTCGGATGAAGGTTCGGGGATGATTTGCACTGTCAATGGAGCTGTGATCCTACAAATGGGGGTTGCGCGTCGCCAACGGCTAGGATGGAATGATGCCCGATGATCGTACGATCGTCGTTTGGACGACACATGGCCGACAGGCGTTGAAGGCGAGGCAGAGGAGCTTGGCCTGGCTGGTGAAGTTGGTGACGAAGCGATGGCATTGATGGCGGTTGAAGTTGAGGTGTGGTCGAGGTCAGTCGGTGAAGAACGGTGATGGCGGAATAAGAGTCGGTGCAGATGAACGTTGTCGATGGAGCGAGTCGGAGGAGAGGCGGAGGCGTCGACCGAGCAGGTAGTGGTCTATGGTGTTGCCGACGGTGTTGGAGACGACAAAGCTAGGATCTGTGTCGATGACGTGGCCAGTTGTCTGGGGCGATTGATGTTGATGAACAGAGGGCGAGGATGTCGACCGGGAGGAGGAAGATGATCGGGAATGGTGACAGAGGGAGAGAGATGAAGCGGAGGAGGATGGATAAGGATGGATAAGGGTAGCGGAGGTATACCTGGAGGTTAGGGCTCGATGGTGAAGACACCGGAGCGGAGCATCTGTGGATGTCTAGGCTGCGACGAGGAGAGGAGAGCCCTCGGATCACGCCAGGTGCTTGGTTGTCATGACCGGAGGCGGGGAACGGCAGATGCTTTGGGCGAGGGCGGCGGCCTTTAAATAGGGCTGCGAGGGGTAGGCGGCGCTAGATATCCAAAGATGGTTGGCTGCGAGAGACGCGGAGGAGGTTGGCCGCGAGAGACACGGAGACGGTTGGCCGTTGACGGAGATCACGGGGGAGCGGCGGCGGTTCCAAAGGTCCAGGTGCGGGCGGAAGACGAAGCTCCTCGGCCGTCTGATCGGCGGAGATCGGGCGGCCAAGAGATCGCCACGTGGTGGTGAATGGGTAAAGGGCACAGGGCACGTGCGTTGCACGTGCCTGGGAGGCACGTGCTACGCACGTACGAGACTTTTTATTTTTTTATAAAATGAAATAATAAAAAGGCCAAAATTGGCTGACACGTGGCGGCCCCAGGGACGGCCACGTGTCAACACCAGAAAATTCGAAAAATAAAGATTTTGTAAAATGCAAAATAAATAGCAAACAACCTCGAATTGAAAAAGTTCCTGCACGAAAAATGTTCGTCTTGATGAGATCTACAACTTTCATGAAGACATCAAAATAAAGATCGATCAAATGCACAAAGTGATATTTTTGGGGTATCCCATGTACATAGAATACCTTGATTTTTGGGTTTTGTAATTTTTATGCCATTTTTAAACCGGATAAAAATCCGGAAAAAATATGGAGAAATCAAAGATAAATAAAGACACCTTAATCTATTTTTTTTTGGATTTTTATTAATATGTTAAATACATACATAAAATATTAGGTCAAAACCACTAAAAAACACAATGTACAAAAGAGGCCCAAAACCCAACTTTCACATATGAGCTCCGATTCACTTGAACTTGATCTTGTTTGGAAGGTAATTGAATGTACATTGGTTCAAAAGTAAGTAGGATCAAAACGGACACTGGATGGGGAAGATATGGGTTAGTCCGGAAATCCTGAAACTAGGGTTTGGGTTTTTGGTCCACTTATTTGGGTTAATTATTTTTTTGTATTTTTCATTTATTCTTGTGAGTGATATGTACACAATGGAGATGGTTTTAGATCATTCGAAGTTAGCGTGAAGGAGTTAAAAATAAGGGAAATTACGCTATTTACAGGTTAATTTTGGCTGAGATTTTTGGCTTCTTATTTTGTGCAGAAATTAGTGCTAAAATGCAATTCTTATGAAAACATGCATGAATGCTAATTATGCAGAGTAAATGCAGAAATGCTGATGATTTTAAGGGATTTGAGCTTAATAAATGAGATTTAGAGTGATGAATCTGAGATTCATCATCCCCTTATACTTAAACCATGCTCGTCCCTGAGCATCAAAAAGAAATGCCATGAGGTGAAATGAGATTGGATTAAAACCAAGACCATGAGCTGAACGTGAAAATGAAACTAGACTCGACCTTTGGATTATTAGTGTGGCGAAACTTCTGTGAGACTTAGAATCTTAAAATCAACAACCTTCAAGTTCTACACATCATTGTCACAGTTTCGGCTCAGAAGTCATCTTTCAATCTTCTTCCCAAAGTATACCCTATGAACATTGAACAATCAACTCATTTGTGTGAAGGGTTTTAGATCTTCCCATTCAAAATGCCGGACTACCATGCTCATCTCCTCTCCAGTTACTCAACCTTGGAGAGTCGGGTATTTCCTTCTAAGGTCTGTCGCGCTGTGTTCACAATCAAATTAGGGGAAGAAGATAGAAGAAGGGGAAAAGAACTGGAGGGTGGCCAGTGTAGTCACCTCTCTTTGTGAAGATGGCCAGTGTAGCCGAGTCTCCACCAAGATCTACATGTTTCTTGAAGCTTGGACCTTTTTGGACAGATTTTATTTGGTAGAATGCTTCTTTGTATTTGGAATTTTTGGTGGTTCTGCTTGGATCTTGTTGTGACCCTACGGATATAGAATCTTTATTTGTTTCCGTACATTTTTTTGAGTCTTAGAAAATTTGTGCCCAGCCGTCCATCCCTTTTGCGAAGCTTTATTTCAACCTGTACTCCGATCTTTAGATTTCCACGCTACCAGAAAAGAAACTCACACAGTCTTCCAACATCCCTCCTAAGTTGAGCTAAGTACATAGTGCGAGAGTACAAATTAATTCCTTATTCCAGAGTTGTATCCAGAATGAAGAGACCCGGTTAGACATTAAGAGTCAAACGCTGCACATTGTCATGTGGAACTCAAAGAATTAAGTCAAAGACCTGAAGTTTCTAAAATCCTATTTCTCGGTGAAGTTCCTCTTAAAATTAGGTGGATTAAGGTCAAGTCCAGACCACTCTCGGTTTCTGCTCGTAACTCGGTTCAGAATCCAAAGACTTTTCACAAATGCAAATGCATGAAATGATGGATGAAGTGCAGGTGTGTGAAATGCAGACACACATTTTTTTTGCAAAAATGAATAAGAAGCCGTTTTTTAAAAAAAATGGGCAAAGTCAGTGTTAGTAGCAAAACTTCTTTTTTTTCAAATTAGTTACACACCCCGTAAATATATATAGACTTACGTGAAAGTACAAGATATGGGTAAAATATATACGAAGTATATATACAGACCCCCTATACTTAGCGAGTGCTGCTTCCTCAGAGCACAAGAAGTGTAAAGAAGACATAGCTCGGGCTAAGCGTAAGAGAGTGAAAAAGAAAAAGAAAAAGAACAAGATTTACAGAACCGACCCCTATACTTAGACTGTGACCAGTCTAGGTATAGAAGAGCAGCGGAAAAAATGAAGCGGTCAGGGTATGTAGATGAAGAGAGTATATACAGGTTGGTGTCGGTTCCCCCTATACTTAGGCTTTGGTCAGCCTAAGTATATAAGAAGGTTGGAAGTGAGGCGATCGGGAGAAGGAGTGTGATGGTATACATAGATGGCATCGATCCCCCCTATAGTTAGGTCGTGGTCTAAGTAGAGGAAGAAGCTGTACAAGGAGATCAATGTGGTCGGGAGGGAGGGTGGGAATGATCTGCTAAATCTACAATGTCCTCGCTTTGCGTGAAGTAGATGACCCCAACTTGAATTGTTTGCTCTTTGGGTGATTCAAAATATGGCTTCATCAATTGTCCATTTACTGAGAAAGGTTGTTCATCATCTTTGAGTTTAGCAATATCCACGCTTCCATTGGTATGCACATCGATGACAATGTAGGGACCCGTCCATTTTTATTTTAGTTTCCCATGAAAAATCTTCAACCGAGCATTAAACAACCACACTTTCTGTCCAGGGACAGGTATTATCTCGAATGTGTCTATCATGCCATCTCTTGACCTTGTCTTTATAGATTACATTGTTGTCGTATGCTCGATTTCGGATTTCAATTAGCTCATTCAGATTTAAGTCTCGACATATGTTCCCAAGGTGACAACTCCAATTCAACTTTTTGATCGCCCATTCTGATTTGTGAATCAATTCTGCAGGTAGATGGCATGGCTTGCCATAGATCATCCTAAAAGGTGAAGTACCGAGTGGAGTCTTATAGGTTGTCCTATAGTCCCATAGAACTTGCTCCAACATTTTCAACCAGTTCTTCCTATTTGGACGAACCAATTTCTAAAGAATACCCTTCACCTCTATTAGAAAACTCTGTCATGCCATTAGATTGTGGATGATATGGGTTGGCTATTCTATGATCAAATTTATACTCCCTAGCCAAAGATATCATTTCCTTATTCACAAAGTGGCTACCTCCATCAGAAATCAAGACTTTTGGTATCCGAATCTTGCAATGATATTATCCCTGATAAACTTACAGACAGTTATACTATCTGCGGTTCGGGTTGGAATATCCTCTACCCATCTTGATAAATAATCAACCGCTAACAAGATGTACTCAAATCCATTGATGTTGGGAAAGGGACCCATAAAATCAATCCCCCATGCATAGAAAACATCACAGAAAATCATTGGTTGCATGGGCATTTCATCTCTATAACCAGCCATCCCTCCCATCCTTCGGCAAATGGGGCATGACCGTACAAATTCATTAGCGTCTCTAAATAAGGTCTGCTAGTAAAATCCATATTGGAGTACCTTGTACGCGGTTCTCTTTCCCGAATGGTGTCCTCCAGACTCGAGAGAATGACAATGTGTGAGGACACTCTGATATTCCTCCTGAGGAATACGTCTTCGCCAGACACAATTCGATCCTTCATAGAAAAGGAAAGGGTCGTCCCAATGGTATTTTCTCGAATCTAACTTCAATCGATCAATCATTCTCTTGGTCCAACCAAAGGGAACCTTCTTGGAGACAAGATAGTTCACAATGTTGGAATACTATGGGGTTGAATCAATAACGCAAATTGATTCTTCTGGAAAAGTCTCCTTAATTGGTCCAGTGTCAGGATAATCGTTTTGCTCAATTCGGGAAAGGTGATCAGCAACAACATTCTTTATTCCAGGTTTATCTTTGATCTCCAAATTAAATTCCTGAATTAACAAGATCCATCTCAAAAGTTGAGCCTTGGCATCCTTCTTATCCATAAGATATCTAATTGTAGTGTAATATGTGAAGATTGTTACCTTGGAGCCCAATATGTATGATCTGAATTTTTCAAGGGCCCAAACAACCAAGAGCATTTCCTTTTCAGTTACTGTATAATTTCTCTATGCATGATCCAATACTTTGCTCGTGTAGTGAATCGCATAAGGAATTCCATCTCTTTTTTGTCCAAGCACCGCTCCGACAGCAAAATATGATGCATAAGTCATGATCTCGAAGGGAAGAGACCAATCGGGAGCTTGTAATATCGACGATTCACATATTTTCTTTTTCAGGAGTTCGAAGGCCTCTAGACACCTGTGATTTACAATAAACTCAGTGTCTTTTCCTAAAAGCTCAGTCAGTGGGCGGGCGATCTTTGAAAAATCTGGGATAAACCTTCGATAAAATCCAATATGCTCTAATAACGACCTCACTGACTTGACGTTGGTTGGTGGCTCAAGTTTCTTGATCACATCCACCTTGGCAGGGTCGACCTCCATTCCCTTCTTGGAGATGGCGTGCCCCAACACGATACCCTCAGTCACCATAAAGTGACTTTTCTCCCAGGAGAGTACCAAATTAACCTCCCTGCATCTCTGGAGGACTCGGTCCAAGTGCGCTAAACATGTATCAAATGAATCACCATGAACCGAGATGTCATCCATGAAGACTTCTTGGAATACACCAACCATTTCAGCAAATAAAGCAATCATGCACCATTGAAATGTGCTTAATGCATTACAAAGCCCGAATGGCATGTGCTTGAATGCATAGGTACCGAATGGACATGTGAAAGTGGTCTTTTCCTGATCCTCAGGAGCGATAGAAACTTGATTGTAGCCAGAGTACCCATCAAGAAAAAAGAAGAATGCTTTCCCTGCAAGTCTCTCCAAGATTTGATCAATAAATGGCCGTGAAAAGTAATCTTTCTTGGTCGCGGCATTCAGGCGCCTGTAATCAACACAGACGCACCCCGACGTGGGTACTCGTGTCGCGATCTCTACCCCCTCCTCATTGGTGACCATCTGAATTCCCGATTTCTTCAGGACGACGTGAAGGGGGGGCACCCACTTGGAGTCAGAAATGGGGTATATAAATCTTGCTTTGCACCATTTCTCTATCTCTTTCTTAACCACTTCCCGAAGATTGAGGTTTAATCTTCTCTGAAATTCACGGGAAGGCCTTGCATTATCCTCAACATAAATTTGGTGCGAGTTGAGAGCGGGGTTTATTCTTACAAGATCCGACACAGTCCAACCGATAGCTTTTCGATTTCGCTCAAAGACTTCGAGTAATCTAGATTCTTGATCCATGGTTAATGATGAGCTAACGATCACAGGGAATTTTTCTTTAGGTCCATTTAGAAATGCATACTTCAGTGTGGGAGGCAGTGGTTTCAGCTCTGACAAATATCTATCGTCAATTAAATCTGGCTGAATGATCATTGCATCTCGCTTAGTGTTGGTTGGAAGTGAATCACTGTGTGATGTGCTAGCTACCAATTCCGAAGAAAGGTGAGTCGAATCACTAAAGTAGTGCGGTAATTCAGCAAAAGCCACGTTCGACTCGTCATCTATATTTCTTGATTGTCTCGAAGATGATGGAACTGACAAATCCGAAAGGATTTCTTTGTCATCAAGACTGTAATAATCTGGGTGACTTGATATGTTTGGCAACATCTCGCAAACTGCACTGTGCATTGTTTCTTCTTCTGTTGTGGTACTTTCAATCTGAATGTCTGGCAGTTGATCCCACGGTCCAGTAGTGCTGATAAGATTACATTCCGAGGTTTCAGCATATTCAGTAGTGGATTCAGAGTCTGGTCTTTGCCACTTTGTTTGTTGCATCTCCAAGTCCACTTATCCACATAGAGAGCGAAACTTCATCATTCCGGTGCTGTAATCGAATACAGCTTTGGCGGTTCTTAAGAATGGTCTTCAAAGAATGATTTGCGATTCCTTCCAGTGGTTTCGGGTCTCCATATCAAGGACAGTGAAGTCCACTTTGTATTTCGTACCCTCGATCATGATGATAACATTTTTCACTTCTCTCTTACGTCTTTTAGTGGATTTATCAGCAAATTGGAGTAAAGATAATGATTTCTTGAGAGGACCTAACTCCAATCTATAATATAAGGCTAAGGGTAGAAGATTTATGGAAGAACCATTGTCGAGAAGTGTGTGTGCGAACGCAATGCCGTCAATGCGACTCTCCACATAATGAGCACCCAGATCCCTTTTCTTTCTTGGCAAATGCTGATTTTTGACACATTTGGTAGTGTCAACTATCAAGATACGAGTCTCCACAAATTGACTTGTTTTCTTTGTACGAGTCCTGGTAGGAGTGCATTTCACCTTCAAGTATTTCTGAAATGCTGGATTACTGGCCACATATTGATCAAAGGATACTTTGACTGTGATATTTTTCTGTAAGAACCTTTTCATTACTGGGTCATCTTGAATGTTTTTCTTTTGTTTTCCTTTCTTAAGAGCATGGGGGAAAGGAATGGAAGCATTTTAGACAAGAGAGCGGGAGGCAGAATCATAAATAAGAGCATCTTTATTAGAATTAGAGTTCTTATTACAATTATAAGATTTCTGATAATAATCAAAATCAGGTTGCTGAAAAGGTGACAAAGGAATTTTTGCAGTAACTAGAGGTTTAAGGTCATCTGCAGACTCCATAGATGCTTTTCCTTTATCTCGTGTTGGGATCTTCAGGGGTCCTTCTTCTTCATCCTCGGAAGCATCTTGCGGTTGATCTTCCGATTCTTCATGGTCCGATTCCCTTACCCGGTCCAGTACGACCACGGTCCTTTTGCTCCTGAGTGACATGACATTGATATTGTCAAACGAAAGGGTCTCATGTTCAGATGTGGAAAAATCTGAATAGTATACCTGGCCATGGCGTTGAGACGATTGAGATTTGTTCAAGCTATTAGGGTTAGCTTGAACTTGGGCAGGAATGGTTGTAGCCGGGGCTGTCTGTTCATCCTTCCAACGAGACAGGCGATTAACATCAAGCCGTCGATCGTGCAGCTCATTTCGTAAGTTGCGAATTTCTTCAAGCATCTGTCTCTGAATATCTACCGGTTCTTCTAAAGGGTTGGATGATTGAGCTGATTGTTTTGGAGCTTGATATTGCTGACGGTATTGTTGAGGCTGGTTCTGGCGGTTTTATGACTGTTTCTGCTGCTTCGGATGCTGATATGATGTAGTATTCTGAGTGTGTTGTAGAGCTGGTGGAAATGCGGCATTATAGAAAGTGGGCGGAAGTTGATAAGGCTGATGGTCCCCCATATTACCCTGTCGGGTTGTGTCCTCTATGTACTAAATACCGTTTACTTCGAATGTCAGAGGCGGGGCTTCTTCAATAGTTTCGACTGGTGGAGGTGATTGCTGGAAGGGTTGGGCATAGGATTGATCCTGAACCCATGGTTGTTGTTGTCCTGATCCTGGTAGCTCCTGGACATGACGCACATGATAGATCGGGACCGTAGGTGTAGTAGGCATCCCCATCTTGGACACCTTCTCAGTGAGCTCCTCCATTTGCTTTGGGAATTGGGAAATCCTGTTGTCGATGTCGTTCATTCTCTTATGAATTTGGTCCACAACTATCAATTTATAAGCTATGATGTTCATGTTCGGAATCAAATCCTCTTCTATTTCTGCGATAGTCTGCTTTCCGCCTTTGGCTTGAAAAGTGTGCAGGGAATCAGTGTATGCTCTACTGGAGATTTGTGAACGGCTTGTCTCCCCCTTCTGCTCCAGTACTTTCCAAACGGTCTCAGCTCCTCACGATGTGTAGTTGCCTCCGCAGGCAGCACTGACTATCCCTTGAGTCTCGTAGTTGAGGCTAGAGTAGAGTGACTGAACTAAGATGTTGTTATCCAGATCATGGCAGGGACACTTCTTTAGCAGATCTTTAAACCTATCCCAAGCCTCACAGAGTAGTTCATTAGGCATCTAAGAGAAACTGGTGATGCGGGTCCTCATTTGGTTGGTTCGACTCAAAGGGTAGAATTTCTTCAAGAATAGGTTTTTGAACCTCTCATAAGTGGTTACAGTCACTCCTAAGTTCTTCACCCAGTAGTCTTCCTTCCCTTTCAAGGTGAAAGGTAGTGCAGTGAGACGAATGTTGTCCTGGATGACTTGGGGATGCCTCAGATTAGAACATATCAGCTCCAAGTCTCGCAAGAATTCATATGGCCCTTCAGTTGCATTACCATGGAATTGGGGTAGTTGACTTAGGAAGTGTGGCTTCAGCTCATAGTTAATCTCTGGCTGAGGTGGCTGCAAGTAATTTCTCACTCTTTACTGCCCAAGATTGTACGTTGCTTCCATTGGCTGTTCTTCTCCAGCATTCAACTGCTCTAATGGTTCCCTTAGTAACAGTTGTTGTTGTTCAGATGTAGCCAGACTTGCAAAAATCATCTGTATTAGGTCTTCATTATGTCCCTCTTTTGGTTCCTTCTTGGGAGGCAACTTGGGCGACATCTTCTTCTTCTTTTTCTCTTCACCTTCAGAATGGGAGAAATCAGAGTCAGTAGAATGGAAAGATTCAGGAATCAGAGTTATCAAGGTAAGAGTCTTCCTCGATGTGATCAGGAGATAAAGAAAGAGTATGGGTTTGACCTCCTTCCCGGAAACTGAATGAATCATAAGAGGAGGATTCACGAGAAGGGTATCCATGAACCCGAGGTGGTCCTGAGTAAGAGTGCCACCGAACCTTTGATATTGAAAAAGTTGTGGCGGCCAGAGAAGGGTTCGCGGAGTCCGATCCACAATTTTCCATTCTCGATTCAAAATGATTAGCAAGAGTTTTATGGTTCATGATCTAGGCACAAATGTGCGATGTTCGTTGATTATCTAGTTTCTATGCACACTCTAAACACAATACAAGGGTTTATTTCACCAACTCACTCGGTGAAGGCCATGAGAGTTCAGCCAATTATCTTGTCAGTTTTAATTGGTGAGAGTTCAAATCTTGCAAGCCGTTTAAACGAGCTGTTAGGTGCTTGTATTTCCCGACCGACTGTCCCGAATTCTTACGACTAGTTGCACCTACTTTCAGCTAGTATGGTAGTAAGTAAGCACCGTAGAATGGCTACCCTTTACTTGAGGACGGAGCCTTACGCAATGTCCTCTAAACTACCCACTCTGCGAAGGAAATCCAGACCATTTACCGGCTACCCGTTAGATCCTCACTGAGAAGTAGCTAATCGTTTTTGGTAGAATTAGTAGTCAGTATGAAAATCTTGGCTTGGCTCTATCCTAGTGTGCGTCTCTCTCCTCGCTGCAAGATAAAATCAAACAATGTCAGGGTTACTCTCCCGCAAAAATTCTTGATTTTATGGGTTCTTAAGATCGACTATATTTAGTAGTCCCAACTTTAATTAGGTGATCACTGAAAAATTTAAATGAACACAAATACACGTCTACCGTCCAGTCCCAATTTCCTTTAGAATTATGTGATAATTCCCCCTCTATCCCGTACTCGAAGCCCATTCATCTCACTAGAGGGAAACCCGAATCAAATCACCTGGAGGCTTTTTTTATATAGTTTCTAGTTGGAGCTATTTGAGATTCTAGTTAATAAGAGGGAGAGAAGTTCGGGAAAAGCTGATGCACATGAAAACAATGATGTATGCTCAGTTAGAAGACCTACAGTGAATCCTCGCAATCTCCATGTGGGATGCAATACAGAATGAAAAATTATTCTAAATGAACGCAAGCCGATGAAATACCACACCTAAGCAGAAAGTTCTATTAGCGGGAAAGAATTGAGTTAAATTTTGGCTAAATTGAACGATCTATGTGCGTCTCAGTTAATGTGAAGTGTGGCTTAAGTCCTACGAGCACAATCGAGAAATTAAAATGCTCTGAGAGCCGTATGTGTAGGTCTATTCTAATCGTCACTCAAGTCGGGCACCACCCTCACCGGAGAGTGAAACAGGCTACGACAAACCACAAGAATAGTTCAAGGTCTTTTTTCACATGTGAGAGTCCAAACGGACACCGCTATAAATGAGCAATTAATTACAGAAATTAAAATTTACAGAAATTAAAATACTAGACTCTACGCTCTCTCACAACTCGACAAGATCTTAAATTAATTGCAGTTTTTCAGAAGTCGTTGAAGATACGTTGGTTCCTGAAAAACCACTCCACGTACGCCGGGTACCTCGTAAGAAAAATAAGAGAGAGAATCTAAGAGAGTGACTCAAAAAATAAATCAAAAATAAAATAAAAGAAATAAATGCTGAAAATAAATGCAGGAACAAAAATGAAATTTACAATGAAAAATTCAGGGGTCAGACTACCCGAATACCGAAAACCGAATGAAAATTTTCAAAACACAAAACTAAGTCGTTTGCCTCCCCGGCAACGGTGCTATCTGACGAGTCCGATATTCGCTTGTTAAGATGTATTTATCGTCGTGCGTAAAAATAATGATTTGTCGTTTCGTTGTAGGCTGCAATCAGAGTTGGTCAAGAAAATAACCACACAATAATATTTGTCAATTTTAATGAATGTGGTTTTATATTTATTTTAATTGGGCAAGTCCTAAGGTCGAACACAAGGAGGCAAAGGAACAACATAGAATTATGTCTATCAAAGTTCGTGCGTGGTTTTCGAGGTGTTTTTTTTTGGAATTTTTAAATGCAATAAAGGATGCAATATGCAATTTTGGCCTATTTAGGGACTAATTTGTCAATTACATTTAAACGATGTCCGAAAAATACAAAACTTGGACACGATGTAAATTATGATGAAATGAATGCACTGTAATTTTTTTGGAATTTTTGGATGCAATATGAATTTTTATGAATTTTTAAATGCAAACAAAATGAATTTCAATATTTAATTATAATAAATACTAAGCCTAATTATTTTCACTGTATAAAATTATCTAAGATCTATCACTAGGTGATGGATCTCAGAAAAATCCTAAACTTCGAAAGTGTGAGATTTAATACCTATTAAAAATCAAAGACTGAAATATGCAAAATGATTTTAACAGGGCAATTTATGCATGCAAATGCAAATCTTTTTGTGCACAAAGTCAAGCACAATTAATTCTATGATCTGAGATTTTTCGGGAATTTTGAGCAATGGTTAATCAAATATAAATTTCAGAGTACAAACTGGGCAAAATATGTAATTTTCGACAAAATACTTAATTATTAATTAACCACTAATCACAAAAATATCCACAATATGTCAAATAATAGAGAATTAATGGAACAACATCATGCTATTTTTGGATAATTAAATGATGTAAAGTCGAAGTCTAAAATGAAGGATAAAGACAAGGGTACATATGTAATATATAAATATGAAAAAAAGTTGCAAAGGGACCAAGATGTAAATACCTGAACCCTTGGGGGTTTAACTGCAAAAATCCCAAAGGTACACATGCGTGGCTCGTGCCCTTTGGTCGACGGGGCTATATCGTGATTGAGAGAACCTCCAAGGGCCTGGTTGCAAATACTCCACCGGTCAAGTGGAGGTCACGTGTATTGGCAGGCACGATGCTGATCAGGCTTGGTGCTCCACGTGGCGTGCTTACATGCCTTGGCTTCTCCCGAGGCTGATGGCGTGGAGACTGGATTGGATGAAGGTTCGGGGATGATCTGCACCGTCGATAGAGCTGTGATCCAACGGATGGGGGTTGCGCGTCGCCAACGGCTAGGATGGAATAATGCCCGATGATCGTACGGTCGTCGTTTGTCCGACACACGGCCGACGGGCGTTGAAGGAGAGGCGGAGGAGCTTTGCTCGGCTGGTGAAGTTGGTGGCGAAGCGATGGCGTTGATGGAGGTTGAAGTTGAGGCGTGGTCGAGGTCGGTCGGTGAAGAACGACGTTGGCGACGTAAGAGTCGGTGCAGATGAACGCTGTCGATGGAGCGAGTCTGAGGAGAGGCGGAGGCATCGACCGAGCACGTGGTGGTCGATGGTGTTTCCGACGGTATTGGAGACGGCGAAGGCTAGGAGCTCTGTCGATGACGCAGCCCGTTGTCTGGGGTGATTGACGTTGATGAACAGAGGGCGAGGATGTCGATCGAGAGGAGGACGATGATTGGGAATGGTGACCGAGGGAGAGCGATGAAGCGGAGGATGATGGATAAGGGTGAAGTGTCGGAGTAGTAGAGGAATATGTGGAGGTTAGGGCTTGACGGTGAAGACACCGGAGCGGAGCAGCTGCAGATGGCTGGGCTACGATGAGGAGCGAAGAGCCCTCGGATCACGCCGGGTGCTTGGACATCACGACCGGAGGAGGGGAACGGCGGATGCTTTGGGCGAGGGCGGCGATGGCCTTTAAATAGGGCTGCGAGGGGTAGGCGGCGCAAGATATCCAGAGATGGTTGGCCGGAGAGATGCGTAGGAGGTTGGCCGCGAGAGATGCGGAGACGGTTGGCCATTGGCGGAGATCATGGGGGAGTGGAGGCGGTTCCAAAGGTCTAGGTGCAGGTGGAAGACGAAGCTCCTCGGTCGTCCGATCGGTCGAGATCGGGCGGCCAGGAGATCGCCACGTGGTGATGAATGGGTAAAGGGCACGGGGCATGTGCGTTGCACGTGCATGGGAGGCATGTGCTACGCACGTGCGGGACCTTTTAATTTTTTTAATAAAATGAAATAATAAAAAGGCCAAAAATGGCTGACACGTGGCGGCCCCAGGGACTGCCATGTGTCAGCATAAGAAAATTCGAAAAAATAAAGATTTTGTAAAATGCAAAATAAATAACAAAGACCTCAGATTGAAAAAGTTCCTTCACAAGAAATGCTCGTCTCGATGAAGACACCAAAATCAAAATCGATCAAATGCACAAAGTGATATTTTTGGGATATCCCATGTACATATAATACCTTGATTTTTGGGTTTTGTAATTTTTATGCCATTTTTAAACCAGATAAAAATCTGGAAAAAAATGGAAAAATGAAAGATAAATAAAGACACCTTAATCTAATTTTTGGATTTTTATTAATAGGTTAAATACAAACATAAAATATTAGGTCAAAAACCGCTAAAATGCACAATGTACAAAAGAGGCCCAAAACCCAACTTTCGCATATGAGCCTGATTCACTTGAACTTGGTCTTATTTAGAAGTAATTGAATGTAAATTAGTTCAAAAGTGAGTAGGATCAAAACGAACACTAGATGGGAAAGATATGGGGCTTTTAGTCTGGAAATCCTGAAACTAGGGTTTGGGTTTTTGGTCCACTTATTTGGGTTAATTATTTTTTTATATTTTTCATTTATTCTTGTGAGTGATATGTACACAGTGGTGGTGGTTTTGGATCATTCAGAGTTAGCATGAAGGATTTAAAAAGCAGGGAAGTTAGGCTATTTACAGGTCAATTTTAGCTGAGATTTTTGGCTTCTTATTTTGTGCAGAAATTAGTGCTAAAATGCAATTCTTATGAAAACATGCATGAATGTTAATTATGCAGAATAAATGCAGAAATGCTGATGATTTTGAGGGATTTGAGCTTAATAAATGAGATTTAGAGAGATGAATCTGAGATTCATCAGGATGCTTTGGGATTCGAGTGAATTTGGAGGGCCTTCTTGCAAACTTTCTTAGCGGTCAAGTGCCAACCATGTGACCCTTGGGCCTTGCTGCACTATGTAGGAACTGAGCAGTGCTCTCTGTAAATTGCACCCAAGCGTTACGTGAGGAGCACATGACCGCCTTGGGAACTTGATCCCGACAAAGCTACGGGGGAACGGAGTGGCATGGCTTCGGCGATGAGGGGGTAAGTGAAGCAGTCGGTGGGCGAAAGCATCATCTTTAGTGGGCTCGAAGCCCAAGGGAGAGGAGTCGAGGAAGATGAGGGTTGAGGTCTTCTTTTGCTCCAAAAAGAAGGCTCGATCTGTTGTAATTCTTTTTTTGTTTGCAAGTGCGAGTCGGAGCAGTCAGTTGTAGATACTACAACAATAGATACATAGGGGAAGGAGATGATGGTGGTGGTGATGCTCAGCCCCGTCGGTGGTGGAGACGTGTTCTATGCTGCAATTTTGACGAAGGCGATGTGCTCGAGCCAAAGCTCAACCTGAGGGAGTGGGGGCGCCTGGGGTGGATACCTGAGGGCGATGGTCGCCTGCAATCGGTAGTGAGAGGGCGCAAGCAGAGGCGGAATCGCGGTGAAGCAGTTGCAGTCGACGGTGAACGGTGTAGGGACGATGGTTGATCGAGGTCGAGAAGCGGGAAACATGGGAATCAGGAAAAAAATCAAAGGAAAATAGAAAAAGCAAAGTAAAATGGGAGTAGTAGTCGCCTAGATTGGAGTGAGGGATAGTCCTCCTCCTTGTTCTCTCTTCAACCACGGCGGCAGAATCATGGGAAGCTGGAAGGATCACGCATGGGAATGTTTTTCGCCGCGACAGAGTTGGCCCCTGTCACCGGCCACTCCGTGAGCTTCTCCTTACAACTGGATATGGATCTTGGCAGATGTCGCTTGATTGGAAGGTGTTGGTGAGTTAAATTGGAGGAAGAAACGAGGAGATAAGGGTGGGGGCGATAAGGAGAGGTTGTCCTGGCCGTTGGTGGTTGTGGGAAGCGGGCGGGCGGCAGTTGCGCGAGAGGAGTACAGTGGTTTCACAGGTGGTAAGCGGGTTGACTGGGAGAGGGAGAAGACCCTTACGTGTGTGGCACGTGAGGTGAAGGGGGAGCAATGGCACATACGGGTCACGCGGGGATGAGGGAAGAGTAGTGGCCGTCAGATCGACCAAGATCAGACGGCCACGATTATGCCACGTGGTGATTATTTTTGTACTTTTTTATTTAAATATATATATTTGTATTTTTTAAATAATCGGAAATAAATACCAAAAATGGGTGACATGTGGTGACTCCAGGATCGACCACGTGTGACTCCCGAAAAATTCAGAAAAGAAAATTAGAAGATAAATAGAGAAAAGAGAAAACTACCTCGGATAAAAAAAATTCTTCACGAAAGTTTCTCGTATCGAAGATATCTACAACTTTCATGAAGGTACCAAGAGAAAAAGAGGTCATATGTGCAAAATGATATTTTTGAGGTACTATTTGTACATAAAACATCATTGTTTTAGGATTTTGTAATTTTTTATTACTTTTAAATAAGATAAAAATTGAGAAAAATTATGATAAAATAAAGGATACATATTTACATATGATTCTAGTTTTTTTATTTTTAATAAATAATAAAATAGTATAATAAAATAATGTGGAAAACAGGAGATATTTGTATAGATTCACAAGGGACCCTCAGACTCTGTCAGTTTCTTTGATTTTAGTGTTATTTTTGTTTTGGATTTTTGTGCATTTTAATAAAACTTTTATCAAAGAATATAAATGAAAATGAAATAAAGTAAAAAGGATTAAGTACGTACATAAAATATTAGGTCAAAAACCGTTAAAATACACAATGCGCAAAAGAGGCCCAAAACTCAACTTTCACATATGAGCTCCGATTGTTATAAAATTGGTCTTGTTTTGAATGTCTTTGAATATATATTACTTTAAAAGTGAGTAGACCAAAATCGTACAATGTATGAGGAAGATATGCACATTTCAGTGTCTATTATGAAATAAGGTTTTTGTCTCACGGGCCAATTATACGAGTTAGAAATTTTTTGTATTTTTCCTTTAATCTTATTACATGCATAATTACATTCATAATCATCCTCGCATTTTCACCTAATTTCATGCATTTTTTATTAAATAATGTTTATTCCAATTGACATGAAGCTAACTTCATTGTGTACATATTACTAACAAGATTAAAGGAACAACAACAATTGTGGGAAAAGGCTTTGTTGTTGTTGTTGATATTCCTTTAATCTTGTTAGTAATATTTACACAATGAAGTTAGCTTCATGTCAATCGGAATTAACATTATTTAATAAAAAATGCATGAAATTAGGTGAAAATGCGAGGATGATTATGAATGTAATTATGCATGCCAAAATGCATATATTAATTATAAATTCATGAATGGAAAAAATTACAGAATAAATGATGAAATGCAGCTAATTACCTGTGAACGAAGCTCAATTTTCAACTTTTAGTGTAATGAATCACATATTCATCACCTACTCGTCACGATTTGACGTCAGTTGCTCCTCCTGGTGATGCGTTCCTGATGGGACGGTGGAGAGAGTACTTGGAAGAACATGGAAGAACCCTACTGATGAATCTCCATTTCATCACCATTATTCTATCATTTTGGCATAGAAACCCTAGTTATTGCATGTAAATACCCTTAATTTGTTCAAATTAACAGTCATTCTTTGCTGTATAAATTGTGTATAAAATACTATTTTTAATGCCAAAATGTCAGAATAAAGATAATAAAAGAAAAAGAATAAACTATCTAAGGTATTTTATGACCCTAAACCCCGAGACCTAGGCATCTTGATGACTAGGTCGACTAGGAATAAAGTAGGGGGAGATAAGGGCCAATAATACAATAAAAATCCCTTTTATTAAATCTTTATTTATCCAGTTTTGGGACACATTTTATTTTCTACTTGTTATACTCAAATAAAGAAACTATGAACATAAAAGTTGTGGATAATAATATATAGAAAAATAAAAAATTGATTTCATACAAAAATAATACATAGTGTAAAAGTTATACTCTAAATAAGATTCCAAAATCCCAACATCCCAGACCCATATGTCTCAAATAAAAGTCAAAATATATAAAAATCACATTAATTGCATATAACTTTTAATAAGTTTTTTAATGAAGGTGGTTTCATATTTTTTGTAGTTAAGATGTGAAAGTTAGGTTTTGGACCCATATTGTACAATATACCCGAATAAAATATTCATTTTATTTATTATGTATTATTCTTGTAATTTTATATTTTTTATAATTTTGTAAATATCATTTATAGTATATGTACATATTAAAATTAGAATAAAAACATAATGAAAACTCTAAAATAAAATATGTATATAAAATATATAGATGAAATACCAATACCAATACTTATACAATAAAAATACCTATTTATTTAAGCGTAAATATTACTTCAATAAATATAAGATAAATATAATTAAGTATATAAAAATAACTTATATTTATATAAAATAATAAAATAAAAAAATAAAATAAAAATTACAAACTAAAAATAAAATACTCTGAAACATAGATAAATATACCTATAATTAAACCCTCCAAAACTAACTTGTAATTAAACATCTCTAAAAAATAAATAAAAATCATAATAAAATAATATGTAAAATAATAAACAAATTTTTATTCTATAACTTTAATTTTATGAAATCCTTTATTTTTTATATATTTTACAAATAATTTCTAAGATGATTTTTTATGGTTGGTCTACGTAGAGCAACCAGGTTGAGGCGACAGTTGACCCTGGTTAACTATCTGCCCCTCGTCCTGTAGCTTGGCAGATATAGCCTTTGACCAATTTTCTTGATTTTTTCCATGCTGATACATTCACCCATTTGCTTTGATTCCCTCAGCACTTTTTATCCTCGATCCGTGTTTTTACACACCCAATCGTTTAATCGAGGATTGGACCTTTGCTCCACTCGCTGCACCTCGATCTTCAGACCAATGACACCACCTTTATGAAACACCACCGTCACCTTCCCTCCTGGTTTGAACCTCTTTGACCATTTTTTGGGGCCTCCCTCTGGTACTCCAGATCAAAGACCGTGACAGGGCTTCTCCAGCCATCTCGAGCGTACCTAGGTGAGGTCTTAGGTGGCTTCCACCACCATCTCCAGCGAAGTCGTCGTCGAGGTCCTATTTCATGGCCATACAGACATTGATGTACCATTTTCTTGTATTTTCTATCTCATCTTAAGTCCTAGGATCATTCCCCGCATTTATTTTATCTTTTCATTGCATGATCTAGTGTTAAATCCCCTCGTTTGTAGTTCGTCGGAGATAGCCTTCAACGAACCTTCCACTATGCTCCTCCAAGTTATCCAACCCGCCCATCATCGTCACATCATTTCCCTTCGCTTCTACTACACAAACCCTTGCTTCATTTATCCTACTCCTTCCCTGAATAGGATCTTGGATTGCCACCTCTTCACACCACCAGAGATCCGCTGCCCCCTCCATCACACGTCTGTTCCATCTTCTAACCGGACAAGGCTGTTTGCCCTCGTCCCTAGTTGCTTCCTATGCTGGAAAAAGGACCAAAGAGCATTGGAGGAAGGATTCCGATGCTCAACTGAGGTTCTTGAAGCTCCCAGCCTTCTCGACCTCGTGATCAACCGGCGGCCATTGTCGAGGCTTTTTGTGCCATCTACTAGAGAGACGAGGCCGCCAAGAAGCTTTTTGGGCATTTTGCAGTGAGTTGGGAGATCGGAAGCACGCGCATTGCCCAATCGAACCTCGGAGATGGGGAAGTTCTTCCCTGATCTTCGAGGTTTCGTCATCACCGTTCAATCGTCCTTGGTTCTTCGTAGGCTACATGCACCGTCGGATCGAGTCCTCCTGGAGTCGTTGATCTCCATATGGAGATCTAATCTGGGTCGTTGCCGTGAAGTGTCAACGTGCAACGGGAGCATGCCACGTGGCAAGTGAAGAGCATCTAGCCGTCCGCTCCCGCCTAGGCTCGGGCATTTTGCATCTTAGGCCCAGTTGTTTTTTATATTTAATTATTAATATTTAAACTTTCATATGTGTAATTAAGTATTGTAATATTTGTAGTCAACCCCCCCTCCAACTTTTGAGAATTACCTTTAAGTCCACGCCAGCTCACCTAATGTGGTCGCCCACGTGAGGTGGGCATTTTTGCAGGCGTGCCCCAGACTTTTGTGTATTTTACTTTGGCTGAGAAAATTTTAAAAGAAATGTTGAGGCGACATTTGACCCTGGTTAACTATCTGCCCCTCGTCCTGTAGCTTGGCAGATATAGCCTTTGACCAATTTTCTTGATTTTTTCCATGCTGATACATTCACCCATTTGCTTTGATTCCCTCAGCACTTTTTATCCTCGATCCGTGTTTTTACACACCCAATCGTTTAATCGAGGATTGGACCTTTGCTCCACTCGCTGCACCTCGATCGTCAGACCAATGACACCACCTTTATGAAACACCACCGTCACCTTCCCTCCTGGTTTGAACCTCTTTGACCATTTTTTGGGGCCTCCCTCTGGTACTCCGGATCAAAGACCGTGACAGGGGCTTCTCCAGCCATCTCGAGCGTACCTAGGTGAGGTCTTAGGTGGCTTCCACCACCATCTCCAGTGAAGTCGTCGTCGAGGTCCTATTTCATGGCCATCCAGACATTGATGTACCATTTTCTTGTATTTTCTATCTCATCTTAAGTCCTATGATCATTCCCCGCATTTATTTTATCTTTTCATTGCATGATCTAGTGTTAAATCCCCTCGTTTGTAGTTCATCGGAGATAGCCTTCAACGAACCTTCCACTTTGCTCCTCCAAGTTATCCAACCCGCCCATCATCGACACATCATTTCCCTTTGCTTCTACTACACAAACCCTTGCTTCATTCATCCTACTCCTTCCCTGAATAGGATCTTGGATTGCCACCTCTTCACACCACCAGAGATCCGCTGCCCCCTCCATCACACGTCTGTTCCATCTTCTAACCGGACGAGGCAGTTAGCCCTCGTCCCTAGTTGCTTCCTATGCTGGAAAAAGGACCAAAGAGCATTGGAGGAAGTATTCCGATGCTCAACTGAGGTTCTTGAAGCTCCCAGCCTTCTCGACCTCGTGATCAACCGGCGGCCATTGTCGAGGCTTTTTGTGCCATCTACCAGAGAGACGAGGCCGCCAAGAAGCTTTTTGGGCATTTTGTAGTGAGTTGGGAGATCGGAAGCACGTGCATTGCCCAATCGAACCTCGGAGATGGGGAAGTTCTTCCCTGATCTTCGAGGTTTCGTCATCACCGTTCAATCGTCCTTGGTTCTTCGTAGGCTACATGCACCGTCGGATCGAGTCCTCCTGGAGTCGTTGATCTCCATATGGAGATCTAATCTGGGTCGTTGCCGTGAAGTGTCAACGTGCAACGGGAGCACGCCACGTGGCAAGTGAAGAGCATCTAGCCGTCCGCTCCCGCCTTAGGCTCGGGCATTTTGCATCTTAGGCCCAGCTGTTTTTGATATTTAATTATTAATATTTAAACTTTCATATGTGTAATTAAGTATTGTAATATCTGTAGTCAACCCCCCCTCCAACTTTTGAGAATTACCTTTAAGTCCACGCCAGCTCACCTAATGTGGTCGCCCACGTGAGGTGGGCATTTTTGCAGGCGTGCCCCAGACTTTTGTGTATTTTACTTTGGATGAGAAAATTTTAAAAGAAATCCGATGTAACTTTTTGGTTAAATTGCAGCGAGGCCCTCGTTATTTATTTTATTTACATATATGCCCCTACTAGTCAATGAATTTTAAGTGTTTGCTTGATTTAATTAAAATATCTATTGTGCTCGAAAAATTACCAAAAAATAAACTTAAGTAAATGTTGTAGTGTAGTTTCAAGCTACATTATTTTATTCCATTTTTATGACTTTTATGTATTTTATAAAAAATCATTTAAAGCACAAAAAGTCCCTATCTACAATATAAAATACCAAAAATATAAAAATTTTTATAAATGACAAAAAATATATTTTTCATTTATTTATTTATTTTACAACTCCATACAAAATATTCATAAAAATAGAAATCTAAAAATTAAAAATCCTCAAAAAACTTTATAAAAATCTAAAAAAATCTTTAAACCCCGAAAAAAGTGTTTTCTATTTTCTAATATTCTCTAAATTATTATTTATAAATTAAAATTGATTCGAAAAATTTTAGACTTGAATTTCTATTTTTAATTTCCATTTCAAGTTCGGGTATTTATTAATTCATTTTTTAGGGTATTTTTGACTTTAAAAATATATAAAAATTGTAGAAATTCACTAAAAACACAAAAAAGGTAAACAATTATTTAAAATCCAAATATATTTATTTTTGTACTTTTTATATTTTGTTTGTATTTATATCTCTTTTATCTACAGTTGTATATTGATGAATTCATGATTGTCATTCTTTATTCTTTTATTTTAGCTATTCTTCTTGGCAAAATACCCTGTAAATTCTTGTAAATATAGTAACTTGGCAATCTGCATGCTCTTGTTAATATTGCATAATTAAGCATGTTTTTAGCCAAATAAAAGAATAAATGAAAAAGAAAAAAGGAATAATGTATTTATAATAAATACAGAGTGACCCAAACCCCAAGAGAAGGTCAAACCTCAACGTGATCGTAGGAGAAAATAAGTAGAGAGAATTAGGGTCCACTATGTATTGTACATTTTGCCTGTACATACACTTATTATTAATATTTTTTTTTTGACAAATGAAATTAAATTATTCTTTCTACACCCTTTGTATATATTTTTAAAAATAATATAAAAATAAAATATAAGTTAGAAAAAGAAAATAAAAATAAAAAGAAAATCCTCCATTCATTGTTTAAAATACACATGTTTATATTACATTTACTAATTATTATGTACCCGTAAATAAGTTGTAAAAATAAAATAAAATTTATTTTATACTCCTAGAATGATATTGTAAATAAATAAAACATAAAATAAGCGTATTTGTGTAAAATAAATAAATTAAAAATACATGTATATAATACGTAGGTATAATATACATGTATATAACACTATATATTGTATATACATTTTCACAAAAATAATTAAAAATCATAGAAAAATACTTTGATGAAATGTAAACATTTTTTATTTTGTACACTTTTTATTTTAAATTCATT
Organism: Ottelia alismoides; assembly: GCA_037367405.1. Taxonomy (NCBI): domain Eukaryota; kingdom Viridiplantae; phylum Streptophyta; class Magnoliopsida; order Alismatales; family Hydrocharitaceae; genus Ottelia; species Ottelia alismoides. The sequence continues at coordinate 428,088 of JAZKJV010009884.1, read as the reverse complement.
TTCTATTTTTATTGAATGTTTATTTTTTGTATATTCCAATTTTTTGATTGGTCTTGGAAATTTGGTGATTTCAGTCAATGCCTCCCCCAGCCCAGGTCAGATCGTTGCCTTCTCGCCAGAGCTCCTTCTCCGACTTTTCCTTCCCTATTACGAGCTCCTCTTGCCTCGATATCCGGACCTGAGATTCCTCGGATAACAAAGATTCTCGTGGATCCCTTACATTATCTGGATCCCCTTAGGGTTCCGTGCTCCATGCCGATCTTTCTAGACCCTTGCTTCGCCTATAAAATCTTGCCTCCACCTCCACAGCTCGGCAGCGAATCCCTCACGCCCCCTTTCTTCCCTAAACCCCTCTAATAGAGTGACAGGTGCTCAAGGGCCCATTTAGGTTCGCTTGGAGGTGTATGTGGACTTCTTGCTCATCACGTCGCCGGAGTTCTGCCGAAGCTTCAGGTACCCCTTTTATCCTTCGCATTCCCATGTTCGATACATCCTTTCATTTTACGCTGCCGTCGCACGTACCCTTGCTCCGACCAGCTGGTCTGAGCTTCATTTCATCCACATACCCGCTCCGATCAACACACCGACTAGCTCTGCATCTCTTTCCACAACCTGATCATCCTTAGATTCATTCGTTCGGGTAGGATTAAGGTCGAGACCACCCTCTCTCATTGTCGTCGCAGGTTACGTATCATCCCTAGTCGCTTCACTCATTTTTTTACTTCAATAACCCCCGCCGGAGCTTCACCTTTGAGCGTAGATCCTTTTGCACGTGCTAGCATGCGTGGAGGAGCCCATTTGATTTACTAGTTGCTCTGGCAGAGCAGCTCCAGGTCGCGCCACCCTCACGACCATCCCAACATCGTCAACCTCATTGGAGTCCTCCACCGGACGCAGAATACTTTCACGACCATGTTGAACCTTTCCGCAGCACATCAGGGCCAGATTCTCACTCTTTATTCTTTTATTTTAGTTATTTATCTTGGTAAAATAGCATGTAAATACCTGCAAACAGAATAACATAGCAAATTGCATGCATATGTTAATACTGCATAATTAGCATGTATTTGTGCACAAATAAAAGAATAAATGAAATGAAAAAGGAAGGAGGTATTTAGAATAAATACAGAGTGTCCCGAATCCCATGAGAAGGTCAGGCCTTGATCTGATCGGCAAATAAAATAAGTAGAGAGAGATATGGCCTACTTTGTATTGTACACATGAACTATATATGTAAATAATTATTTTTGACCAAAATAAAATTAATTTCATATTTTACCTTATTGTACATATTTCTAATAATAGGATAAAAATAAAATAAAAATAAAAATTAAATAAAAATAAAATAAAAATCTCCTCACTTGTACAAAGAACATGTATATATATGCATCCCCTTTTTATTTTAAACCTGTAAATAACTCATAAAAAAGTAAAATGATTTTAGACTCCTAAGATTATGTTGAAAATAAATAAAATATAAATTTCGGGGTATTTGTGTAATGATTGATAAAATAAAAATTATTGAACATAATACATAGGTATATTATACCTGAATATAACACCATATACCGCATATACACTAAATTGTTTTTAATAAAAATAATAATAAATCATAGAAAAATTCTTGAAAAATAACAAATACTTTTCATTTTATTCATTTTTTCATTTAAATTCATTTCTTATTTTTATGCAATTATCTTCATTTTCTCTTCTGTTTTGTCCTATAGCGTTTTTGTCCTATCACCGACCCCTCCTGATTGGGCCACGTCGCTTTGTTGACCGCCAGTTAACATCTCCTTCCAGGCTAACCCTACCCGATTTGTCTCGCCGGAGCCTCTTCTCCCATTTCTCCTGATCAGGTCAGGCTTGCTTTCGCCACGATTTTTCGCCCGAGCTTTCTCCTACGATCCCTCACCTTCACGGATCCCTAGGTAGGCGCGGATCTTCCTAGGGTTGTGCGCTCTCACCTAATCTTTCCACCCTCCTGGAAACCCTATAAAATATCTCCTCTGCCTCCGCAGCTGAGTAGCTCGTTCCTCGCTCCCATCTCAGTCCTTTGACACCTCCAACAGAGTGACAGCTGCTCGGAGCATCCTTTGGAGCTTGGTTTGGTGCAGTGATGATGTAGCTCAGCTAGTGGCCAGAGTCCTCCGTCGCATCTAGCCTCCCAACCTTCTGCGGCACGATTGAGGCCATTACCTCGACGCTCACCTTCACTTGAAGCTTAGGAGCTTCTCTAACCCTTCATGTACCGATTCTATCCCCCGTATTTTTCCTTTTGATTCCATCTTATCCCATTTCACTCCGTTGCACACCACCTTCTCCGACCAGCTGGTCGGAGCCTTGTTACCCACCGGCTGTCCTTATCGATCGAACCCTCTACAATCGCTCCACCTTGCACCATGACCTGATCATCATTGGACACGACCCTTAAGTCGAGGTTAAGGTCGAGATCTCCTCCCATAATCTCCGTCGGAGATCGACTTCCATTCCCCTCCGCTTCTCTTTCCTTCATTTGCAATAAACCATTGCTGGAGCTACGCCTCCGAGAGGTGTACCCATTGCAGGTGCTGGTTCCTGCAGAGGACCACCTTTGGCCACGCAGCTGCTCAGGCAGAGCAGCTCCAAGACGAGATTGACCATCGCGCCCATCTAACCATCGTCACCTCCATCGGAGTCGTCCAATGGACGCGGAGCACTCTTACGACCGAGACCTATTGGTGGCCTCACCGGAGCAGAGGATCACTTCCATTGCCAGCATGAAGTTCGCCCAGGAGTTGTTCGTCCACCACCCTCAGCTACCGTTGGATGAAGCCTTCCTTTGCCAGATTTCATCTCAGCCGCCGACAATAGCAGCTCTTCCACCGTTGGATTTGACACCATCTGACTGCACGTCCCCGACATTCCCTGGTCGTTAGATCTGCAGTGTCAAGAGATAAGGCCCGCACGATGGCACGTACGCCCGAGCTGCCACGTGCCCCCATGTGCACCGCATGCCTACGAGGGGTATATTTTCCTTTTGCCCTTACCTTTTTTAGTCTTTCCCCTTTAGTACAAAAAAAAGTTTAGTTTGAGACATTTACAGTGTGGACCCTTGCTCTTTTAGTAATTGCATTTTAGTCTAGTTTGTATGAAGACATGTGTTGTTCCAAATGTTTCCTTGTGTTTATGCATATGTGATCCTAAACTCTATATGTGTTATATTTTAAATGAATAGTTTATGTTATTTGCATTTACACCCTTGTGAGGCATAGTCACGTGTGACGTGCATGTCCCCTAGCCTTTTTGCATTATTCACCCTGACTTTTTATGTATGTTATCACTTGGCCTGAAACTTTAAGGAAATTGCAACTAGGTCCATATGAACTGTATGTTTCATTTTTGATCAAATAAATACCTAATTAACTCCAAAAATTCCATAAAAATTACTGTTATCTCCGGCTAAAACGTCCTGCTAACACGTAATATTTATGGTAATTTTTATGAATTAATTTAGTTTTGTTTGATATTTTTTAACAATCAAAAACACTAAATAGTGTTTTGTCGGTATTATAAAATACATAAAAAATACAAAAAATTGTGAAAACATAAAAAAAATAGGGTTTGCTTGTCTTTGTTTGGTTTATCTCTAATACCTTTTTTGCGTTAAAAATCAAAATAAAACCCTAAAAATCTAAAAACTCTAAAAAACCTATAAAACTCGTTAAAAATTCCAAAAAAAACAAAAAATTAGGATTTCAATTTCTATTTGTATATCTTTTTAATTATTTTTTCATAAATTTGCAACCAGGTCATTAAGGCATTTTTAGTATTTTAAATTTTCCTTTTAGTCCAGGCTGTACACCGTTTTTCCTATTTGCCTTTCTTTAATTTTTATAAAATCATCTAAAAATTGGAAAAACCTTAGAAAATCATCGAAAATATATAAATATTTAAAAAACATAAAAATATTTTTGTTTGTGATTTTTGAGCATTTGTTACCTTAATAAAAATTGTGGAAGCTTGTTTGTAAGACTTAACTTCTTATTTCCTTATTTGTTTCCTTAATTAAAAAGTATAAAAAAATTGGAAAATTAAAAATTACAAAAATATGCTTTTATTTGTCTGATTACGACTACTTCATAAGTTTTACTCGTGCTCCTTGTGTTCGACCCTGATCGCTATACCAGGTTAAAATAAAATAGTGGAGACCACTTACATTGATTTTAATTGATTTATATGCTTTATTAAGCGGTTTCGATTTTTCTTGTTGATTCAGCTTTGTGATTGGGATCACAACGACCTTTTGAGATTTATCTAATTCCTTAACCTGAGTTGCAAAGTGAGCCATCAGAATGGCACCGTTGCCGGGGAGCATGACTTAGTAGTCTTTTCAGATTTTTGTATCTTGTCATCTCTATCTTACATAACTGATTTTCTGATATCCTTCTTGCTTGGCTTTTTGGTGAGGGACCGCCTGAGGACGTTGCAGCCTTTGGTTGGAGTAACCGCACCCGAGGAGGAGCACGATAAGAGCAGGGATTTGTTATATTAGATAGAGTAGAGAAGGGTAGTTAGATTTATTTCAGTGCATCATTCATTATTGTAATAATTCTTAGACCTTTGGACACTTCTTCTTGGACTTGGCTCATCGGGGTATGTTTCACCGAGCACCGGTATACTCGGGGGACCTCACCGCGATTTTCGTCGGTTTTGATTTTTATCGTATTTGTTTCTTTTTGATTCCCAAAGATTTTGGCCCCTAGACTTAGAATTTTCTCTTGATTGCGACGTAAATAATTAAGGTCCAACCCCTAAGAGACTGTTTGCATCTATAGATTCGTAATTGGATCTTATTAATAATTCATAATAAAAAGTTAGCTTGATTGATTGAGAGGTCACGTGCCGCTAGAGGCCGTATACAGCGCATGCAGGATCCGTTGTGGCGGACACCGATCGGCATCTGAGACCGGACATCGACCTCTCTCTCTCGCTCTCTCTGATCAGTTAAGTACTGTGCTTCAGGATCACTAGAAATTGCTCGTATAAGGTCATTTTCTTCTTGCATCATTTAGATTAGTTTAAATTCTGTCTTTAAATTTATGCACGGATCACCCTGCATGTAGAGTGTTGGAGTCAGGTATGCCTTTCTTACTTTGCGTGCATCATAATGTTTGATCGTGCAACGGCTTTTTTGACTTCTCCCCCCATTTCTGAACTTAAACTAATAAGGAGATCAAAAAATTCATTAGGCGTTATTTTCTATTGAAAAATACCATAAAAAGTGAAAAGAATAAAATTGGGATTATTAATGCAAAATTGATCTTAAAAGATACCTCACTTAAAAATCTACTTTGGGAGAGTCATACCCTCCTTGTTTGGTTTGCTTGAGCGAGAGAGTGACCCACATCCGAGGATAGAGTCATGCCTGAACTCTCATTAGACTATTGGTCTTGGGGTTAGTCGTTTTTCAGTGAGGATCTCTCCGATCTCCGATAAACCAGGTCGCGATATCCTTAACAGATCGAGTTGATTGGGTAGTGACGAGTCCAAAATTGTGCTTGTTAAAGAAATGTATTTGATCGTGATGAATATATCGTTCGTAAAAAATATTATTTGTCGTTTCCTTGTAGGCGGCAATCAGAATCGGTCAAGAAAATAACCACACAAAAATATTTACCAATTTTAATTAATGTGGTTTTGTGTTTATTTTACTTGGGCAAGTCCGAAGGTCGAACACAAGTAGGCAAAGAAACTACCTAGAATTATGTCTATCAAAGTTCGTCTGTGATTTTCGAGGCGATCTTTTTTTTGTAATTTTTAATGCAGTAAAAGATATAAAATGCAATTTTCGCCTATTATATGGACTAAAATGCAATTATCTATCAAACAATGTCCGAAAAATATGAAACTTGGCCAAACTGATAATAATGATGAAATGAATGCACAGTAATTATTTTGGAATTTTTGGATGCAAGATGAATTTTTTTTATGAATTTTTAAATGTAAATAAAGTGAATTTCAATATTTAATTATAATAAATATTAAACCTAATTATTTTTAAGGAATAAAATTATCTAAGTTCTGTCATTAGGTGATTGATCTCAAAAAAATCCTAAACCTCAAAAATACAAGATTCAATACATATTAAAAATCAAATATCGAAATATGCAAAATGATTTTTACAAGGTAAATTATGAATGTAAATGCAATTATGTTTGTGCACAATGTTAGTCGTAATCAATTCTACAATGAATGATTTTTCGGGAATTTTTAGAGCAACGGTTAATCAATTATAAATTTCAGAGCGCAAACTGGGTAAAATATGCAATTTTCCACCAAACAATTAATTATTAATTAACCAATGATCACAAAAATGTCGACAATATGTTAAAGTAGAGAATTAATCGATGAACATCATGTTATTTTTGGATGATAAAAATAATGTAATGTAGAGGTCAAAAACTTAGGGGGAATACATGGGTACAAATGCAATATTTTAATTAAAATAGATATAAACATGCAGTAGGGGCTATAGTGTAATTACCGTAAGTATGGGGGGAAAGGTTGCAAAATTCCCAAAGAACGCGTGCTGCGCACGTGCCCCTGGAATGCAGGGTCTGAACTGTGAATAGGAGGGCCTTCGGGGGTGTTATTGCAAATTGACCATGCGGTCACGTGCCCCGCACGTGACCCATGATGGATGTCATTCTCCTCCGACGTACGTGCCCGCACGTGCATGGGGAGCCTCGGGCTCTGTATCCGGCAACATCGTTTGCGGAAGGGCGGAGTGGGTCGGATGCGGTGGAGCGGCGTCAGTCGTTCTCTGGCCGACACACGACCAAGAAGACGATGGAGCGGAGGCAGAGGTGGCGCTCCTGGTGACGTGGATGCGGAGAAGATGAAGTGGTCCCTGGCGGAGCTTCTGGCAGTGGAAGCTTTGACGGAGGCTGGGGAGAGCGTCTCGTGGAGGCTCCGGCGAGCGTCTGGCGGAGCTTGCGGCTGAGTCGATGGCTCGGCCAAGGCGGGAGGGGGGTGAAGATGGTGGTCGAAGACAAAATGGCTGGCGGCAAAGGTGAAGCTTTGACCGAGGTGTTGAAAGAAGTCGGGGGAGTTCTTGAAGATGAAGATCGATGTGGCGTCGTTGATGGTCGTCATTGGTCGAGATAAAGTCAAAGGGCGTTGGTGAAGTCGTGTCGGAGAAGATGGCGATGAAGATAACGTTGTCGGTGGCGTAGCGTCGTTGGCTCGACGGGAAAGCCCGGAGCAGAGCAGGTCGTTGGGCGACGCTGCTACGAGCAGGTGAGACTGGGATCTCACCGGAGCAGAGGGAGGAGCGACCTGTCACCCCGACCCCTCGTCCTGCTATGCAAGCGGTGGATGCTTGGAAGTTGAGGGGCGGCGTTACTTTTATAGGTCGAGGGGTGATATCGTCGGAGATGGAAATAGGGGCGATGCGATTTTTGACGAGATTCGATTGGAGGGGGATCAATCAGAGATGAGGCGAATCGGGAAGGCGGCATCTGATGATTGATTTGGAGATCGTATTAGGGATTGGATTGGGAAGATCTGGGCGAGATCGGGGGGCCGGTGAGATTTGAGATGATGTGGAGGCGTGAGGTGATCGCGACGGAGAAATCGGGGGAGGCGGCGCCGCTCTTGAATTGGGAAAGTAGGCGCTGGGGAAGATGATCCAGGGGTCGTCCGATCGGCCAAGATCTACCGACCGATATCGACCGGCCTAGATCTTGACGCGTGACAGCAAAGGGGAAAAGGGGACGGCACGTGCGCATCGCGTGCCTAGAAGGCACGTGCTAAGAATGTCGTGGCTTTTAATTTTTTTATAAGAACGAATAATAAAAATGCCAAAAACGGCTGAAACGTGGCGGCTCCAGGAGCTGCGACGTGTCAGCACCATAAAAATCAAAAAATAAATATTTTGTAAAATCAAAAATAAAACGGCATCGGACTAAAAAAGTTTCTTCACAAAAATTGCTCATATCGATGAGATCTACAACTTTCATGAACACATCAAAACCAAAATCTAGCAAATGCACAAAGTGATATTTTTGGGGTATACCATGTAAAGAGAATACCTAGATTTTTGGGTTTTATTCTTTTTTATCATTTTTAAACCAGATAAAAAATCCATAAAAATATGATAAAATCAAAATTAAATATTTCCACATTAATCTATTTTTTGGATTTTTTTTTAATTAAGAAAAAGATGAAATAAAATAAAACATGGAAAAGATCAATTTTGTACGAGTAGTTAGTGAAGCCTTGGATTCAATTTGTTTCTTTGATTTCAAGCTCAGTTTGGATTTAGATTTTTACGCATTTTAATAAAACTTTCATTAAAGAAGACAAATGAAAAAGAAATAAATTAAAAAAGGTTAAATATATAAATAAAATATTAGGTCAAAATTAGCTAAAATACAAAATGTACAAAAGAGGCCCAAAACCCAACATTCACATATGAGCTCCGATTCACTTGAACTTGGTCTTGTTTCGAAGGTAGTTGAATGTACATTAGTTCAAAAGTGAGTAGGATTAAAAACGAACACTGGATGGGGAAGATATGAGGTTTTTAGTCCGGAAATCCTAAAACTAGGGTTTGGGTTTTCGGTCCACTTATTTGGGTTAGTGATTTTTTGTATTTTTCGTTTATTCTTTTTAATGATATGTACACAGTGGAGGTTTTTTAGGTCATTCGGAGTTAGCATGAATTAGTTAAAAATCAGAGAAGTCATGCTATTTACAGGTCAATTTTAGCTGTGATTTTTGGTTTCTTATTTTGTGTAGAAATTAGTGCTAAAATGCAATTCTTATCAAAATATGCATGAATGCTAATTATGCAGAATAAATGAGAAAATGCTGATGATTTTGAGGGATTTGAGCTTAATCAATGAGATTTAAAGTGATGAAACTGAGATTCATCATCCCCCTATACTTAAACCATGCTCGTCCATGAGCATCAAAAAGAAATGCCATGAGGTGAAATTAGATTGGGTTCCATACCAAGACCATGAGTTGAAGGTGAAAATGAAACTAGACTCGACCTTTGGATTAATAGTTTGGCGAAACTTCTGTGAGACTTAGAATTTTAAAATCAACAACCTTCAAGTTTTACACATCATTATCACAGTTTCATCTCAGAAGTCATCTTAGATCAATCCTCTTCCCAAAGTATACCCTATTAACATTGAACAATCGACTCATGTGTGTGAGAGGTTTTAGCTCTTCCCATCCAGAATGTCGGACTACCATGCTCGTGTCCTCTCCAGTAACTCGTCCTCAGGGAGTCAGGTATTTCCGTCTAAGGTCTGTCGTGTTGTGTTCTCAATCGAATTGGGGGAGAAGTTAGAAGAAGGAGAAAAGAACTGGAGGGTGGCTAGTGTAATCACCTCTCCTTGTGAAGCTGGCCAGTGTATCCGAGTCTCCACCAAGATCTGCATGTTTTCTTGAAGCTTGGACCTTTTCGGTCAGATATTTATTTGGTAGAATGCTTCTTTGTATTTGTAATTTTTGGTAGTTCTGCTTGGATCTTGTTGTGCCCCGATGGATATATAATCTTTTTGTTTCAGTACATTTTTTGGGATCTAAGAAAAAATTGTGCCCAACCGTCCATCCCTTTTCCGAAGCTTTATTTCAACTCGTACTCCGGTCTTTAGATTTTCACGCTACTAGAAAAGAAACTCACACAGTCTTCCAACATCCTGTCTGAGTTGAGCTAAGTGCATAGTACGAGAGTACAAATTAATTCCCTATTCCAGAGTTGTACCCAGAATGAAGAGACCAGGTTAGACACTAAGAGTCAAACGCTGCACATTGTCATGTGGAACTGAAAGAATTAAGTCAAAGACTTGAAGTTTCTAAAATCCTATTTCTCGGTAAAGTTCTCTGAAAATTAGGTGCATTAAGGTCAAATCCAGACCACTCTCGGTTTCTGCTCACAACTTGGTTCAGAACCCAAAGACATTTCACAGATGCAAATGAATGTGATGTTGGATGAAGTGCAGGTGTGTGAAATGCACATACAATTTTTTTGATTTTTTTATGCAAGGGATTTTTTTTGATGCAAAAATGAATAAGAAACCATTTTTTTTTCAAAATTTTTGGGTTGTACACAGTTAGTAGCAAAACTCTTTCTTTTTCTTTTTGTTGTTGTTTTTTTTTGTGTTTTTTTTCAAATTAATCACTCACCCCGTAAATACATATAGACTTACGTGAAAGTACGAGATATGGGTAAAATATATACAAAATATATATACAGACCCCCCTATACATAGGGAGTGTTGTGTCCTCAGAGCACAAGAAGCGTAAAGAAGATATAGCTCGGGTTAAGCGTAAGAGAGTGAAAAGCAAAAGAAAAAGATGGATCGGAACACCCCCCTATACTTAGGCTGTGAACAGTCTAATTATAGAAGAAGAGCGAAGAAAAAAATGAGATGGTTGGGATATGTGGATGAAGAGAGTATACACAAATGGGTATCGCTTCCCCCTATACTTCGGCTCTGGTCAGCCTATGTACAGAAGAATGGTGGACATCGAGCGATCGTAAGAAGGAGTGTGATGAGGGAAATGGTATATATAGATGGCATTGGTCCCCCCCTATACTTAGGCCTTGGCCTAAGTAGAGGAAGAAGCTATACAAGGAGACCAATGTGGTCGGGAGGGAGGGTGGTTAGCCAATGATTAAGGCGGTTTTCGGCTAATCTTTTTGTGTGCCTGTGGTGGGAGATCGTCATGACGAGATGGAGATGAAGCATATGATTCCCAACTATTATCAATGTCATCCTCAGAAAAATCATGATGGATAGTGGATGAAGTGTTTGAGTCAGATGAAAGATATCCATCATCGGAGTTATTCTCAGAGGAAAAGTATTTGAAAGTGGACACACTCCAAATATTCTGGTTTTTTTGTTTCTTCAGCTGTTTTTCTCAGAATTCGTTCCTTTTTGAGATCAAGCGGTTTATCCTCGGATGAATACTCGGATGTACCGGTCTCAGTCAGCTCATAAGAAATAATTCCAGTGTACTTAATGAGGGTAGGAGCATCAGCTTTGGATGAGTAGTAGTTATAAACGGGAGTTGTCCAACGAGAATCGAATTTTGGATCCTTGCGAAGATATGGTTTTAGAGCTGTCGAGCAGACCTCACTCATGTAGATTACCATTCCCGAACCTGGTGAGAGATCATCAGATGATTCCTTTTCCGGAAGGTCAAAGGTAACTTTCTTTTTCTTGTTTCGTGAAGGTGTCGGTTCACTTGAATATCCAGACGAATAACCATTGGAATTCTTCTCCTTAGTCAGTGTTCGTCGTGCTTGTTTGTTCTTAATCTTCTTAATACTGGTGCACTCTCGATTTGGGATGATTTGGTCAAGGTATTCAGAGTAGGTTGCCCCAGGGTGCGACCATGCATAAGTCTCAGGATCATATAAGAAACATTATTCTATTTTGATATCTGTGGGAATTGAAATACTGGGGAGACTCTCTGCATGTTCGTTCTCAATTGATTTGACATTGGAGCATTCATGTGTCGTATTGATATGATCAAGATAATAAGAATAGGTTGACCCAAGGTACGACCATGCATAAGTCTCCGGATCATATGATTCATATACTTGATTCTCCATGGTGAGGGCAGTTGGGAATGGAGCAGGGGGAGATTATCTAAACCAATAGTCTCATCAACAACCGCTATCTCAGGTGTAGCAGCGGGGTATGGCTCTTCTACCGCTTCACGATTACGGTTGTCGGGGACTTCGTGGGTTGCCTCAAAAAATCGTGGTTCCTCAAAGATAGGGTCAGATCAAAGTGCTGCTAATGCTGTAAAATTGATTTCCCGTGTCTCACAATCAGTAATTGCCTTAGTTAATGCTAAGAATGGCTTTCCGAGAATAATTGGAGACTGGGTGAATTCTCCTTGATGCTCAATATCAATGATCATGAATTCTACTTTGAGCGGAGCACCTTGAAATATCATGATGACAGAAATGATTCCTCTCGACCACTTTATTGATCGATCAGCCAATTGAATAATTTCTCATCTCTTCGTGATCGGTCTGAGTTTGAGTTCATGAAATACAGAGGTCGGGAGGATATTGATTGGTGAATCGTCATCAATCCGAGCATGGGTGAAAATTGTGTCTTTGATTCTACAGTCAAATCTGGGCAACCACTTCACTATGCGGCTCTTGGTTTTTCTCCTCAACACCAAGGAGGAGACCAATGACAAAATATGTCTTTCGGTCTTTGTTCTAATCCTATCCGACTTTTTGATCATTAATTTGTCCATTGCAAATCCTTTAAGGTCGGGGAAGTGTTCAATGGCCTGTATAAAGGGAAGTTCAAAAATCAATCTTCTTTCCAGTACTTCCTGTAAAGTAGGATCCAAATTCTTCAGATCTTCATCAATATCAATTTTTATGTATTTTTTGGGATTTTTGATTTTTTTTGCGGTTTTCAATTTTTCAATTTTTTGGTATTTTCTGTGTGGTGTGGTGATGTGGTGTCTTCCGTAGATGAGTAGGATCTTTGATGTTCTGAGAAGGAGTCAGATGCATAGTCATGTCTAGGAGAATAATAAGCAGAAGTACCGCTATCAGAATCATCCTAGGTTTTTGAACATCCTCAAAATTGTCAAAATAAGATCCAATCATTTCCTTATTCATTTTTAGGTCTGAGCTCTCATAGAGTTAAATTAGTCGGTCGGGAAATTTTTGAAATCTATCCTGTATTAATTCGAATATTTTTTTATCCTCGAAATATTATCCTCAAAATTTTGTTCATGATCAATCATGGGAGAAGTCGGTGTGTGTTTTTGAGGTTCAATAATTTCGTCTTCCATTTTCTTGTATGTGTTGAGAGGAGAGTTTCTTGAAATATCAATTATATGTCATTATTTTCTGAAAATTTCTCCTCAAATTTATGGGAGGCTGCTTATATGGTCCAGGCATGTGGAGTTGGTTTGAGTAGAGTTCAATCCTTTGATCATGATTGGTCGGATCTTGATATTGTGGAGTCAACATACAGGGGTTATGTGTGTCTATGTTGTCAGTCCAGTCCTCTGTATGAGTATCACGTCTGGAGAGGGGTTTGTCATGGTCAATCCAACGCTGATGATCATTGAGTGCGGGTCTTTCCATCTGGGTTTGGTTTCTCGGCCAGTCATGAGACTCAAAGGTATTTTGATCTTGAAATGGTTCATTAACGAGAAATTGAGAATAGTACAGTTCAGTCCAAAAGGTAGGTGGTTTTGTGCGGTCGGATGATTCGAGTAGGAATTCAATGAGGGGGGTCGAATTTATCCGCGGGTGAAAGTCTCCTGCAAATGTTGGAGGATTATTGAAAAAAGAGGATTTAGTTGATTTGGGCCTAACCGAGACAAATTCATTTTCATAGTATAGCTCTGATGTATTTTCAGATAAATGTTCGGCCATTTTTGAAAGAGCTGAAAGGAATGATGGTTTGGGTTTGCAATGATTTTCATATTAGTTTTTGGACAAAAATTCAATGATGAGGTTTAAATCAAGAAATGAGAGAGATGATTACACAGGATAGTCAAAAGAAATTTTATCAAATGTGTGGCTTTTGATCTTCGAAATCGGTTCACGCACACCAATGCAAACACAAATCAAACCCCGGGTTCACCAACTCACACAATGAAGCCGTAAGAGTTCGGCTATTAACTTTTCAATTTTAGTTGGTGATAAGACAATCTTGGAAAAAATTTAGCGAGTTGTTAGGAGCCGGAAATTTTCGTAATGACTGTCCTGAATTCTTACAACTAGTTGCACCTACTTTCAGCTAGTATGTGAGTAAATACGGACCATAGAACGGCTACCTGTGTTACTTGAGGACGGAGCCTTACGTAGTGTCCTCTAAACCACCCACTTTGCTAAGGAAATCCGGACCGTTTACCGGCTACCCGTAGATCCTCACTGAGAAGTAGCTAATCGTTTTTTGTAGAATCAGTAGTCAATATGAAAATCTGGGTTTGGGCTCTAGCCTTAAGTGTCATCTCCCGCAAAAATTCTTGATTTTATGGGTTATTTAGTTCGGTTATATTTAGCAGTCCTAATTTTAATTAAGCGATCACTGAAGAATTAAGTGACCACAAATACACGTCTACCGTCAAGTCCCAATTTCCTTTTAAAAATATGTAACAAAAAAAGAGGGAGAAATTTGGAAAAAGCTGATGCACGCAAAAAATGATGATGTATGCTCAGTTAAAAGACTTATAGTGGATCCGTGCAATCTCTGTTTGGGATGCAATACAGAAATTGAACATTTAATCTAGATGAATGCAAGCCGATGAAAAACCACACCTAGCAAAAAGTTCTATTAAGGGGGAAGAATTGAGTTGAATTTAGCTAAGTTTAACGATCTATGTGCATCTCGATTAATAGTGAAGTGTGACTTTAGATCCTATGAGTACAATCATAGATTTAAATGCTCTAAGAGCCGTATGTGCAGGTCTATCCTAATCGCCACTCAAGTCAGGCCCCACCCTCACCGGAGAGTGAAACAGGCCACGACACACCACAGAAAAAAAGTTCAAGGTTTTTTTTTACACACGAGAGTCCAAACAGACACCGCTATAAATGAGCAATTAATTACAGAAATTAAAAAGTTGCAGAAATTAAAATCCTAGACTCTACGCTCTCTCACGACTCGAGTCGATCTTAAATTAATTCTGTCTTTTTCGGAAGTCAGTGAAGATGCTTTGGTCCCTGAAAAACCGCTCCACGTACGTCGGGTACCTCACAAGAAAAATAATAGAGATTTGTGTAAGAGAGTGACTCAAAAATAAATCAAAAATAAAATAAGAAAAAATAAATGTTGAAAATAAAATAAAGTATATGCAGGAAAAAATGAAATTTATAATGAGAAATTTGGGGGTCAGACTACCTGATTGCGGAAAACCGAATGAAAATTTCCAAAACACAAAACTAAGCCGTTTGCCTCCCCAGCAATGGCGCCATCTGACGAGTCTGAAATTGCGCTTGTTAAAGAAATGTATTTGATCGTGATGAATTTGTCGTTCGTAAAAATATTATTTGTCTTTTCGTTGTAGGCGGCAATCAGAATCGGTCAAGAAAATAACCACACAAAAATAATTATCAATTTTAATTAATGCGGTTTTATGTTTATTTCGCTTGGGCAAGTCCCAAGGTCGAACATAAGGAGGCAAAGGAACAACCTAGAATTATGTCTATTAAAGTTCATGTGCGATTTTCGAGGCAGTCTTTTTTTGTATTTTTTAATGTAGTAAAAGATGCAAAATGCAATTTTGGCCTATTTTAGGGACTAAAATTCAATTATAGAACAAACAATGTCCGAAAAATATGAAACTTGGCCAAACTGATAATTATGATGAAATGAATGCAAAGTATTTTTTTGGAATTTTTGGATGCAAGATGAATTTTTTTATGAATTTTTAAATGCAAACAAAGAGAATTTAAATATTTAATTATAATAAATATTAAACCTAATTATTTTCCAGGAATAAAATTATCTAAGTTCTATCACTATGTGATTGATCTCAGAAAAATCATAAACCTTGATAATACAAGATTCAATACCTATTAAAAATCAAATATTGAAATATGCAAAATGATTTTTACAAGGTAAATTACGCATGCAAATGCAATTGTTGTTGGGCATAATGTTATCGCAATCAATTCTACAATCAGTAATTTTTCGGGAATTTTTAGAGCAACAGTCAATCAACTATAAATTTCAAAGCGCAAACTGGGTAAAATATGCAATTTTCCATAAAACAATTAATTATTAATAAACTAATGATCTCAAAAATGTCCACAATATGTTAAAATGTAGAGAATTAATTGAGGAACATCATGCTATTTTTGGATGATAAAAATAATGTAATGTAGAGGTCTAAAACTGAGAGGGAATATAAGGGTACAAATGTAATATTTTAATTAAAATAGATATAAACATGCAGTAGGGGCTGTTGTGTAATTACCGTGAGAATGGGGGGAAAGGTTGCAAAATTCTCAAATTGCACATGTGCAAATGCAGGGGCTGAACTGCGAATTGGAGGGCCTTCGGGGATGTTATTGCAAATTGACCACACGGTCACGTGCCCCGCATGTGACCCGTGATGGTTGTCGTTCTCCCCCGACGCACGTGCCCTACACATGTGTGGGGAGCCTCGGGCTCTATACCCGACAACGGCGTTGGCGGAAGGGCGGAGTGGGCCGGATGTGGCGGATCGGCGTTGGTCGTCCTATGGCTGACACACAGCCAAGGGGACGGTGGAGCAGAGGCGGAGGTGGTGCTGTTTAACCCAAAAATTCGGTGATCTTAAGTTCCACATAAGGCGGGAACTCAGTCTTTGAGTCGGCCACGCGAAATCCGGATTAAAACAACAATTAACCCACAACAAGTAATTCAAGCAATGAAAGTAAATGTGCGGAGTTAAAATTTATTATAACTCTACAACAAAGATATGTATAGGAGCAAGTATGTGTAGAGGTCGAACACAGGGAGCAGACAAGTAGATCGTGGCAAAATGCCTAATATGTGTATGTGATCAGATGTTTATTTACGCTATTTTTTGTGGGATTTTTTATTTTTTATTTTTATTTATTTTTTATTTTATATTTTTTATATTTTGGTTTTAATTTTCTGATTTTATATTTTATTTTCATATTTTATATTTTTTATATTTTCTTTTTCTTTAAATAGACTATATATACAAAGTAAGAAAAAGAGGGATGAAGTATTTATAAAAATAAGTAAAAATAATCAAAAATCAGAAAATAAATTCTTTTTGGGATTTTTATAATTTTATAATGTTTTTATGATTTTTTCTATATTTTTCCTAATTTTTTGGTATTTTTAAAGGCAAAAATACTAGAAAACAGTGAACTAAGCTACTGGCCGAAATTAAAATGAGGATGAAAAATATCAAACAGTGTCAAAGATTCCCCAAATTAATTTTAAAATAAAGGCATTAAAATAGGGAAAATGCAGAAACTGAGATTGTATTTTTAAGATTTTTCTTGAATTTTTTAGATTTCTATGAAAATTTATGGAGTTTTCTAATTTTTAGGGCTTTTGTTTTGAAATTTTTAATGATTTTTGGATAGAAGTTAAAACACACGAAAATTCACAAAAGGTTATTTTTTTGGAATTTTTAAATAAGTTTTTTTTTTTTGGTATTTTCTAATGCAAATAGTGTTGAAAATGCATATTTTTGAATTTTTATAAATATGAAAATGCAAGAAAAATGAAAAACAAAAATATGACGTGAATCTACAATGCAACAAGTACCTAAGGTAATTTTTTGGTGTTTTTTGGAATTTTATAGATGCATGAATTAAATAGAAACAACAACAAGAAAATACATACAAGCAAGGGGTATGTTTGTAAATGTAGACAAGTCCAGGGGTCAACTTGCATTTTTTTCCGCAAAACTATAACATATAAAAAATATTTATGGACTAAATGCAAATAGCCAAAAGCGAATGGCACGCCTGCAAAAATGCCAAGCCCACGTGCGTAGGCACGCGCGCCTGGCAGGGGCCTATACGTAATTATCAAAAACTTCAGGACTTAAGTGCAAAAATGCCAGAAAGTTAACACGTTACAAAAATATTTTAGTACCAACAAGAAATAGACGAAACAACGGACCCTTGGATGCAAAATAGCCAAACGTACGTGCTCACGCACGTGCGCCTCGCTGGCAAGGGTGCGATTGAGATTTTAGAAAGTCCGAGGGGGGTTTTGATAAATATTGCAAAAATGATACACAACAGATAAAAATTCGAGTATTAAATAATAAGGACACAAAATGGCCGGGTTGTGAATGCAAAATACCCAAGGTCGAGGACGATCGGACGGCGGTTGTGAGGCCACTTAGGACACGTGTCGACGCTGGGACGCCCGATATGCCTTCGATTTGCACGGTCGAGATGATGAATGGCCGTGTTGCTTCTGATCCAACGATGGCTGCTTCTTCTAGTATTAGAGCCCGATCGGACGGTGGAGACATCCCCTGCAAGAACAGGGATGAGATCCACCCCCCCACGAACTTCAATTGGCGCCCTAGCGTTGCTCCGACCATCGTCTTGGCTGCAGAAGGAGTCCAACGCTGCCTGGAAGTGTTCCTGATACGCCGGTGGAGCCAAAATGGCTTGACGAGACTCGGTGCTCCACGACGGAGTCAAAGAAAAAGATGAGGTCCAGGTACCATGCTTTTTCCAAAATCGACATGCTCAGGGGATCCTTGTCCTCCTGTGACCTGCAAAAAATGTCAAGGGAGGTGAGGGCAAAGTGCCTCGCCCCACCTACCAGCAGAAGAAGGCAAAAAAATGGCAAGCTCCGGTGAGATGGGTGAGCTGGATGAATCTCAAGCAAATGGAGAGTGGGAGAAGGATTATAATGCTACGCCGAATAAAAAAATACAAGAAAAAACATAATAAAACAATACCTCAAGGGTTGAAAACCCGAGATTTGTACCTCACGGCCGCTTGGCCGGAAATGGAGTTGGAGACGCCTCCATGGCTGCCTAACCTCCCCTCAAGAGAGCTGGAGGACCTCCTGTCACGAGGTCAAGTCCCGAGCTTACCAAAAGAGGAGGAAAAATGGTCAAGAAGGGTTCAAGGGAGAAAGGTGGTGTAAGGTTTGGTTTTGATGTTTGACGAACTGGGCTCCAAGAATGAGGAACAACGGGTGGATCAATGATCCAAAGCCCGAAAAATCATAGGACGTGATTCATAGGGATACGGTGAACAAAAGGCATGAAGGTTTCGACATCAAATAGTGAAAGGAGCGACCTCGATAAATCCGCAAAAGCAGATAAAAAACCAGTCTGACACAAGGCTACAAGAGCTAGGGTCAGAGAGTTGACCCGCCGGTCAACTCTCCAGACCCCCTGGTTGGTCTACGTCGACCAACCAGGAAAAATCTTGGAAAAATCAATTGTAAAATCATTTAAAAATAGAAAATGATTTATTTAATTTTAGGTTATTTATAAAAAAAATGTTTATTGTTTTAAAAATTATTTTGTTGTGATTTTTAATTTTTTTAGATGTACATAAATGCAAGTTACCTTTTTAGGCTTGTATAGATATATATATTATTATTTTGTTTTTTTTATATTTAATTTATTTATTTTTGTTTATTATTTTGTAAATTTATAAAATATTTTTATGCACTTAATTATATTTTTATTTTATTTTTCTGAATTGTTTTGTATATTTAATAAAATAAAAGTATATTCTATATAGGTTTATGTATTGGTATTATACCTATGTCTTTTATATACAAGTATTTTATTTTGAGTTTTCTTTGAGTTTTTATTCTAATTTTAATGTACAAATATATTATAAATAATATTTACAAAATTATAAAAATATTAAATTATAAAAATAATAAATAAATAATAAAATGAATATTTTAATCAGTATAAGTATACAAGTGGGGTCCAAAACTCAACTTTCAAACCGCAGCTCTGCCAAATGCGAAACCACCTTCATTAAATAGCTTATTTAATGTTATATACAATCAAAGATGATTTTGCTGTGTTTCGAGCTTTTATTTGAGAGATACAGGTCTGGGAAGTTGGGATTCTTGAATTTTTTTAGATCATAACTTTTTATTTGTACATTACTTTTGCATGAAATCAATTTTGTATTTTTCTATATTTAATTATCTACATATTTCATGTACAAAGTTTCTTTATTTGAAGTGTAAAAAGTGGAACCAAAAATAGGTCCCAAAATGAATAAAGAATGGATTAAAATAAAAGGGGTTTTTATTGTATTTTGGCCCTTATCTACCCCTACTTTATTCCTTGTCGACCTAGTCATCGAGATGCCTAGGTCTCAGGTTTCGGGTCATAAAATATTTACAATATTTTATCCTTTTTCTTTTCTTATCCTTATTCTATAATTTTGGCTTTAAAAACAGTATTCTATACACTACTTACATACAAATGCATGTATGATAAAATGCATGATTTAACACTATTTTTGCACATTTACTAAGGTTTTTAAGGACAAAATGATAGAATGAAGATGATGAAATGTAGATTCATCATCCCCCTATACTTGCCTTTGCTAGTCCCTAGCAAACACTTATGCAATAAGTGCAAAAAAAGAAAAACAAAGAAAAGAAAAGGAAGAAATGTGGATTAAATTTAATCATCAAACTTGTCTTCACAAAATCAAAGTTTGGAGCTTAAGTCGGACCTTTGGAATTTTAGTGCGGGCGGAACCTTAATGGGTATCAGATTTGAAATCCAACAGCCTTCGAGAATCCCAAAACTCTGCCCAAGTCTCCCCAATAGCTAGGTCAGAAATATCTCAACTCATACGCAAGCCCTTACGACTATGAATCTGACTCGTACAGTGTAAGTGATAGTGGCTCTCCCCAACTAGAATGACAGAGAGACTGACTTCTCCAGTATGACAACCCAATGATTCCTCAATCCAATAACTCCTTCCTCGAGGAGAGGGGTATTCCCTTCTAAGTTCAAGTGGCAACCAACTCAAGAGGATGGGGTGAAGAGAAGAATGGATGGTAGCCAGTGTAGCTACATATCCTAGGATGCAAGACCAGTGTAGTCAAGTCATCCAGCTGCAGGCTCACATGATATGACTTTGGAACTCAAGCTTGCTTATTGACTTTACAACATATTCACATACTTTTGCAGGCATTTTATTTTTGTACAGGCCTGTCCATTTTTTTCTTTCCTTTTTTTTGAATACTATATACAACATCATTTACATAGGGAGTTTTTCCGCTTGATCCAGTAGACTATCCCTCTTTTGAAGCTTTATTGCAACCCACACTCTCATGTCTTTAGAATTCATCATGACAGGACGGGTTGGGGTGCACTTCCCTCCCTAGAGGAGGACAAATGTTTCCAATTGTGTGCGTCTCATACCAGCAAATCCAACCCCCTCACCCCTTCAACTGAGTTGAGCCATGTGAAAGGTGCAGGTGTCCAAGTTAGGTCATTATCAACAAGTGTCGCGCGTGTGCTTCGAAATACTCTACTTAGGCAGTCAAGAATCCATTGAACCAAGTCTCATGATCCTCTAAGAATTAAGTCAACTAGACCTGAAGTACCTCAAACCCAATTCCTATAAGGTTCATGTTATTAGGTAGATTTTAAGGTCCAATCAAGCTCCAATCTCTGGATTTTATTTAGAGTTATTGAACTATCAAACTCAATCCGAAAAATGCTAATGCTATGCAAATGCTATGCAGAAACTATTTTTGGGATGCAATGTTCAATATTTTTGAACCTTTTATGGATTTTTTTTTAAAGATGATGCATATGCATTTTTGAAATTTTTCAAAAGGTTTTTCAAAAATTTTTGGATTTTAATTTAGCAAATGTTTTTGAGATTTTTGAAAACAAAAGATTTTGGCTAAAAGCTAGGTACAAATATTTACACGGGGATGCTTCTTATATTTACAAGAAGTGGATTTTAAGAATTTACAAGAGTAAGTGGTCAGTTTTATAGGTATGGATTTTTGGTGTGATGTATGTATTCCTCAAACTTATTTGAAAATTATTTTACAAACGATTTTGAAAACAATAGTCCAAAATAGTTTTTACAAACATTTTTGCAAACATGTACATACATTTGAAAGTCATTTTGCAAAGGTTTTCCAAACAGTATAGATAGATTTTTCAAAATATTTTTACAACCATTTTTCAAACCATTTGCAAATCATTTTTCAAATATTTTATTTCACATAAAGAAAAGAAATTTTGCAAACAAAATGTTCTACAAAGGTTGAAAACTTGTAACAAAACGTTTTCCAAATAGTTTTCAAAAAAATTTCACAAAGATTTTCAAACTATTTTTCAAACATTTTGCAAAAAAACATTTTCACCTGATTTATTAATCAATATATACAAAAAGAATTTGAGGAATGATAACATCTTTTTATTAAGTTTTTTAATGAACTTTAAAGAATTATTATCCATATTATTAGCAAAATACGAAAGTATGAGTTATGGCTAGATATATACGTAGTATATACGACCCCCCTATACTTAGCTTGGGCTATGTCCTCATTGATCAGAGAGAAAAGAGAAGTCATAACTCGTACTGAGTATAGGGAAATCTAAAGAATAAATGAATGGAGAAATGAACAAAAGAATGAAAAGTTGACCGTCCCCCTATACTTAGGATCAAATAATCCTAAGTATAGCAGACTTTACACAAGGCAGGGAGGGTAAAGGGTGGGAATGAACAGATCGTACTCAGATTGTCTCCCCCTATACATAGGGTAAGATATCCCTAAGTATAGAGAAGAAGAGGAGACAATGGAGAGGATCAAAGGATAGAAGAAACTCGGGGTGCACACCCCCCTATACTTAGGACAAAGTACGTCCTAAGTACAGAAGACTGTCAACAAGGGACGACACTTTTTTGATACAAAAAGAAGATGGAAAAGGAAAAGAAGAAAAGAAGAAAAGAAGAAAAGAGATGAAAATGGAAATGAGATTAGAGGATGGAAGAAGATAGAGAAGGGTATACACATCACTCCCCCTATACATAGGGTAAAAGAATCCCTAAGTATAGGCAACAACAGGAGTAATGAAACGGAATAAAGAATGAATACCTGGCTCGTCCACCCCCCTATACTTAGGACAAAGTACGTCCTAAGCAAGGCAACACGAGAATGGGTGGATGAGCAATACGAGAGATGAACAGAAGCGAATATACAACAAAGATGGATGTACATGGGATGAAGAAGGTAGAAAGCGAACCTTCTTGCAGGACCGCTGAGGAATGGATCTGGTATGGTGTAGGTCGACATCGTGGTCCACAGTGGACGAAAATCAATCAGGGTTGATGGGGTGTAAGTCCTCAGTGGCCCTAGGGTGTGGAGGCACAGACGGGGTAGTGGAAAAAGTACGACTAGGTCCAGCCTTGGGTGTCTCGCTTATATCAAAGTGAAACGGGACGAACTCATAATCATCAGAAGTAGTGTACTCAGTGTCGTCCTGCGAGGTGTCGTCCAGGTCAAAACCAAAAGGAACGAACTCATCAGTGGAAGTAGTCGAACTCTGTTCGTCCTCTATAATCTCAACCGGATCATCTTTCTCATCAAAAGGCCCGAATTCCCAAATAAAAGCAATCAAGTCAAATTCGGCCTATGTCTCATCTGAATCTACGTGAACAGGAGCAGACCCATCGGTGAAAGTAGTCAAGTCATGTATGTCTTGTTTGATCCCTAAATCTACCCTCCGCTCAATGGTATCAATCGTGTAAATCCCACGGATGTCATCAACACATCGCCAATCACAGGAAGCGAAAACTCTGAGGTCTATGCTTTTCGAGCTTTCCTCCTTGGAGAGGAATTCTCGGGTCTCATCATCGGTCATGAAGAAAGTCTCTCTGATATCTGCATAAAGGGCATAGGCCTAAGGGTTAGCCAGAGTAGGTGTAGTCACATCAGATGCATGTCTCTGGTCAACGGTGGGTGCGGTGATCAACACTTCGCTCTCGTCAGCAGGACGGAAGCGAATCTCTCCTGATCCATAGTCAATCATGACCCTTGCAGATGCGAGGAATGGTCGTCCCAGGATGACTGGAGAGTGCTCCCCTGTGGAGGTCTACATGGGCAAGACAACAAAATCAACAGTATAGCTAGTGCCCTGAATCAAAATGACAAAGTTTTCAAGGATACCCTTCGGCCTCTTTATTGATCAGCAAACTGTACGATCATCCTGGTTTTCTGGAGAGGCCCCAAGTGAAGAGTCTGAACCAGCGAGAAGGGTATGATGCTAATCGAAGCACCGCCGTCTAGGAGAGTGTGATCACATGTATGGTCAGAGATCGTGCAGGTGATGAATGGTGTGGTAGTGTTCCTCTTCCGAGGAATGGGATAGTGTGTGATGGTGTGAGCAGTGGCCATGGTTAAGATATGACGCTCAGATCTGCTCCTCCACTTTGTCTTCTTGGGAAGAGGAGCATATAAATCAGTCATGGCCTGCTGAAGTAGGGCACGGATGATCTCATGAATAGTGGCCACCACTTCAGGTTCAGTCAACATTTTTTTTGAATTTTCGGACCTCTTCCATACAAGGGTGGAAGTCGGAATCAACATCTACACGAGGCATGCCAAGAGCAGCCTGTATAGCGGCATCCTCGGGGTCAAAGGTGGGACAGAGTGTGAGTGCAGGTGTGGTCAAATGGTCTAGCAAATGGTACCTCTCCTCACAGTCTGACTCGATCATGCGTCTCCCGAACTCTTTTTGGACTTTTAAAATTTTCTCATTTTTTTTGTATTTTGGGAGATTGCAAGCTCTCATGGAAATCCTCGAGTGAACCCAGATCATCAAATGGTGGAATATCATGGTCGCTCTTAGTGAGGTTGTCAATCCTCTGTCTCATATGATCCATCAGTTGGGTCAAGTGCTCAAGGGTGGACTCCGTGAAAGGTGACTCCAAAAGGTTAGACTCGGGTGGATGTGAAGGTGGAAAATACGGAGGTGGGGGTGGATGTGAGTAGAAGTCCGAGGTCTAACACTATGGTTGAGGCGGGTATGTACAAAAATCAGAAAAAATAGAAGGAGGATCCTCCTGATAAAAGGGAGGTGGACCGGCTGGTGTGAATGAGGAATCCGCAAAGTCCGGAAAAAATATGCTCCAGGGGTCCATCTCAAGAACAAAAGGAAATGATCGGGAGAGCACGATGTGTAGGATATGGTAAGATCCTCAAGCGCATCACGGAAGCGTGAGCGTCGTATCGAATACGACGAGGAGCGACTAGTTGCACTAGTTGCTCGATGCAGCAGAATTTAAAAAAATATTTATACGACGAAACCACATGATACAAGAACACATCTCAGATCGTTTCGTCTAAACCACAAACAAGTAATTAGGATTACCTCTTGAAGCGTGGTTGCGATCAAGTCTCTAAACGAAGAGACCTCATGTCTCAAGTCCGATCCAACGGAGGAGACGCTTGCGAGCGCGGGGATGAACCGCGTGCTTCTCGCAATCCATGTTGATGATCCAAGCGGCGGATCTCCTGATCTCGACACACGAGATCCGACGTCTTCTTCACGAGCGAAGCGCACCGAAGGAGACGGAGATCCACGAGCAGAAGAACGGGCAGCATAACGACGATGCCGCGGTGATGGAGAACCTCTCCATGGCATCCATGTTGGACGGCCATGAGAGGGGGAGAGAGAGAGAGGGCTGACCTCTAGTAAGAAAGAGAGAGAGAGAGAGAGATGTGTTGTGTAAAATAGAGAGCATGGTGTGCCTCTCTATTTATAGGGTTTTGGGATCCATGGATCTCAATCCATGTGACATATAAAATCAATGGATGAGATTGATTAAAGTCAATCCAATGGCTAAGATTGTTGTTGGTAAAACCAACAAATTTAGATCAAAATATATTTGACAAAATCAAATACAAATTAATCCAAATCAAACAAATAAAAAAGGAGATAAGATACACGGAGATTTCATCTCCATGTACCTTCCAAAGTGGACGGCCACACATTCCTTATAGGAATGATGTGCTGCCCCCCCTCTTTCCATGGAGAGAGCAATCTCATGGAAATCCATGAGATTGCATATCTCCTTGAAAATCTCCTCTATTTATTTCCAACAACTTTTGGTGGATTTTTATTCTTCAAAAATAATTCACAATTATATTTGAGAATATTGCAATCTTGCCATAGAAAAATTGTGAATCAAATTCACAACCCAAAACAACATATAATTTACATTGTCAATTAATTATACAATGTGTATCCAATACACATAATAATTAATCAACACATATAAATTATAATTAGCTCCCTCTAATACATTATAAATCACATTTATAATATATTATGAATAATTGGATATTACTATCCACATTATTCTTATCCATAATAATTAAATCACATTTAATTATATTGGATAACTTATTCTCATGTGCTCAAATAATATGAATCATATTCACATTATTTACATCTTTGATAATCAAATCACATTTAATTATCTAAGATAACTCTTCTTATAATATGAATCAAATTCATATTATTCATGATAATTAAATCACATTTAATTATCCATTTTCTCAATGCTCAGATACATATATCAACAATAGAATTATCCATGAACTCTTTCAAGGATAATGCGCTTTCTCCGCGAATACTTGGAGATAAGGACAGGGCGATTGTATTGTTCCACGTATAGTGACATGGATATTGAGATCATGTCTCAAATCCAGATCGCGGACCTCCCATAGATGCTTGATTAAATCAAGACCGTAAATCTAATCTTCTCATTGCATATGAATCACATTCAGATCAATGTCCAACATTTGGACTAAGATCAGATTACTTCTCTACTGAGAGGAGTCACTAAAATCCAGACCCGTTTCATCACTTCCTAGGAATGGAAGCGTCATGGTTATACAATCGTTTATGATCACATCACCCTCGGGTATTCCTAATACCTGTACATCCTGCATGTTGGAAGACTCAGATTAAATCCGAAGTATTAGATCAACTTTTCACTGTCTACTTCAGGGTTCTATCAGTAAGTTTCTCATTCGATCATTGGGAGTCGGTATTGATCATATACTTTCCAAAAGCATATATCATACCTAGGTCTTGATCATATACTTTAAAAAAGTATATATCAGACCAACAAATTCAGTCAAGCTTCCAAAGCGAGACGACCGTGCACACGGAATTTGATTCTTCCCAATATCTCATGAGTGAGCTCATGTCTTCCGGTTCAGTAGTGAACCTGTATGATCCCTTTGAGAGATTGTATTACTCATATGCCCTTATATGCACACCAGCGCGCCGGTGTATAGACCTTGATTAGGTCATCAACCTATTGGTCTGCCAAATGTACATACTCAGACATATAGTAACACATCTGTCTCCGGTCAGAGGATGTGTGCCTATATCATGACAGCTTATGATATAGGACTTAGGTTATCTCGATCTCGTTAAGTCAACTCTTTGACCTAACTCATCTGACACCTCCAAATCTCTATTCCTATGCAGAGGACCTGCATCAAGAGGTCGGTCAGATATTAACCTAAATGAGATAGGATTGCCATCTCCTACTCAGGCTGGTGATCATCTCTTAATAATCATTTGACGGTGCTTGATGAGTCCTCAATCTAACTCATTAGATATTCATCTAAGCACCCGCCTCTATGGTTCAATAATTGAATCAACAGCTGTATGATCATTAAGATGGCCATGGTACATAACCCTAATTGTACTAAGGGACCTATTATGCAAATTATGTACTCTCTATTTCAGATTAAGGAGTGAATTGCAATAACATTTATTGCATAATGGCTCGCCGTGGGATCGCATGTCCAACAATCTCCCACTAGCCCAAAGAGCCATTAACAGGCTAATCATTTAAACCCACACTCATGTGACAATCATAGGCTATTTAGAAAATAGCTAGGTAAGCTGATCAGTCACTCCGTTCCCAAGAGACTACGCCAAGTCCTTTTACGGTACTTGCATATCTCCTAGTAACAGTGCTCGCATCCAATGCGAATGTTGCATCTTATGCAACAGATACTCAATTTTTTGTCGGTTATAGTGTCCTTGACACTACATCTTATTAATTATCATAACCAGTATTCCCATAATCCTTATCAGAATACCTTCATTCCTGGAGATCTCTATCTCCTAAGCTATCTACAGTTAAGACCCTTATAGATCACTATCTACAAGGTTTAAAACTTTTGAAGATAAGACTTTGAGATCACTATCTCTAAGTTTCATCATCTTTGAAGATATTGTTATTACTGCAACTAAGTGTTTTATTTCCAGAGTAGGATTAGTTACAGATTACTACTCCCACTGCATGGTAGACATCTGGTTATTGTACACATCTAGTATACACTTCAGCTTCTCGTAACTGATGCACAAGTGCAAGCAGTTTTAGCATTCACTTCCTCAACTCTTTGAGGTGCTATCCCTTTAGATAGGTCAGTACCATATCTTAAGGGAAAGAAGCCTTTCTTGGAATTTTCCAGAAAAATGGAATAAGTCCAAGGTGTACTACTAATGTGACAGTCCCAATACTCTCTTCTCTTTGCTTCTGAACGACTTCAGAATTAAGATCTAAGAGGTATCCTTGAGATCGTATCTCAAGGTATGGAACAACCAAATTATAAAACACTTATTATTATCACCCTTAGATCATTCCAAATGATTAGGATAATATCTACATTTAGCACGATGAACACAATGGCACTCCCACTAAGCTTCACATGGTCCATCAAGATTTTATCTGAAATCATAACATTTATAATTTCATCAAATCTTATGTTCCAACTACATGAAGCTTATTTGAGTCCAAAGATGGAGTTCTTTAGCTTGCACACCTTGCTTTCCTCAACCATCAAGCCCTGGGGCTACTTCATATGAATATACTCAAAGAGGTATTCATAGAGGAATGCAATCTTGACTCACATCATGAAGATGTCATAGTCAAGTTGTGTAGCTATAGTTAGCATAATCTGATGGGTTAAAGCAAGGTCACTGGAGAGGAAGTCTCATCGCAAGCGATGTCTTCTCTTCGGTGTGTAGCTCATGGCTACGAACCGTGCTTTGAAGGTCTCTACCTTCTTATCAGGTTTCCTCTTTCTCTTGAAGATCTATTTACACCTTAATGGGTCTTACCCATATAGGTGGATCCTCGAGGGTCCATATACAACACTTGTATATGAAGTCTATATTAGACTTTTATTGCTAACATCCATCTTTCCATGCCATGATCACATGAAGTCTGATCATTTTCACATGGAATACATCCTCAAACTCATTTGAAGAGGTATTAGTGTTTCATCTTTATTGTCCTTTTAGTTTCCAATTTCAGGAGCCTCATTATCTTTTCAAGATTAAATGAGTTCCTTCACTTTATTTTATCTTGATTCTTAAGAGAGTCATCCTTTAAGAATCATATTCTCAGAGATGAGATCCTTTAAGAATCTTAAGGTCATAAAGTAGGTATACAATACCATCCTTTATTTTCCTAATGAAGCAGCACTCTCTAATGCTAGATTCCAGCTTACATGCATGGAACCTTATTATGTATATAATGTAGTCTCTACTACATATATATACCTTGGAAACTAAGAGATAATTATGCTAGGATTAATCATTGATTAAATCATGTCATACATGATCAATTGTATCTTCCTACAACTCCAATGAGTTAAGGTTTATTAGGAGGATTGAGATAGAAATGATATTCATATCTCCATAAGGTATTTCTTGAATTCATCTAATAGGTACATGCTACCTTGGTCAGATCAAATTCATTTTATCTTCCTTCAAACTTTGGTTCTAAACCAAAATTGTGAAATCTTTGAACATTTCAAAATTTTCTAAGTGAAGAAAAGAAATCTCATATCAAATAATCACTAATAGATATCACATATCCATAATGTTTATTCTGATATAGATGGTTCTCATACATTAATATGTATGAGATCTTGAATACCTTAATCTTACACCTTTTCCAAGGAAGGGTGTATTGGACACTTTACTTTGAATACAATATTCACAAGTATGTGAGATTTGAATCTTTAGACAATCTAAAGTTTCATGTCTTACTAGTCTATTGATCACATCAACAAACAAATGTCCAAAATATGATGCCAGATCATTATCAAATGATCCTTATCCTCCTATTGATCTTTTTAATTTTCAATATTAGAAATCTTAATGAACCATTAATTAATTTTCTAACTTAGTGGAGTCCACTAGATGTAAGATTACTATCTGAAATATCTCCATCATAACCTTTTATGATAGGTCTATTCCAGATTTCATGTTTATTCCCAACATTTAGAAATAAACAATGAGTGTATTCTAATATCTAGGTCATTCTCTAAGACTAAGGGCTCCCACTGAAAATATGAAGTCTATTGATCTCATGGAAATTGTTGCAACATTTGCATCACTTTCAACATGGATGACCAATAAACCTTAAGATCAAATTTCTAATACATATGCAACCAATTACAAGTGTGATTAGAAGATTAAGATACAATCATTAGACTTTATATTATCAAATAAGTAAGTCAATTTCAATGATTATATATAGATTTTTCTGATGTACTATCCGATTCCTTTTCTAAGGTTTCTAGATAGATTTGATAGTCATACTATCAGCACATCAACTTATTGCAGTATTGGCATTCATCCAACTCTTTGGATGGAAGCAACAGAAGTACAATCAACTCTTTGACTATACTTCTTACTTGAGTTCAACCCATGCTTCCACTGCGCTCCCTTTATCTCTAAGCAACCATTGCTCAAGCCTAAAGGATCTCTTATCTTAAAATCAAAAATTTCAATATAAGAGTGTTTCAACACTTATACATGCTTCATTAAATTCATACAATATGAATAGTATGAAGCTTCATGAATGACTAGTCATTCATGATTAAATGTCAAGAGCAAATATGTATGCTAGAATATCTTTATTGATTTTATAAGGATTAATTTGATAATTACGATCATCATCGACATGTCACTTTAAAAGTACATTCGATAAGATCAAGACTTATAGAGACATACAAACCCTAGGGTTCTAGTCCTATTGTCTTATTTAATTATCACTTCTCATTATTATGAGGAAACTTGCACATTGCAACCACATACATTATGTGTCCAATCGCAAGTACAATATCTAGATCAAGGGTCCAATCCATGATATTCTACTGGTTATTAATGAGTATAACATTGAGTGGGTTTAATGAAGGATTATCTGAAATAAGTAATTTGCATAAGGGTATATATTTATATATATACTTGTTTTACTTTGAATTAGGAATTTTATATCAAAGTTGTCTTGCCATGTCAACAATGAAAGTCCATTCCCTTAATCACTTTCAATGTAAGAGATATACTTACCATTATATCTCAAGCAAGATCTGGGATCTCCTTCCTTATCTTTGTTGCATCCCAATAATATGAGAACCTACAACTCGGATAAAAAAGAAGCGGGAACACATTCCGCCTTGCAAGTCCAACTTGCAT
This sequence comes from Ottelia alismoides, assembly GCA_037367405.1. Classification (NCBI taxonomy): domain Eukaryota; kingdom Viridiplantae; phylum Streptophyta; class Magnoliopsida; order Alismatales; family Hydrocharitaceae; genus Ottelia; species Ottelia alismoides. The sequence goes on along the minus strand of JAZKJV010009884.1, from coordinate 397,062 downwards.
CTCCCAATTCGGTCTTTAATACACGGGCCCACCACCCCTAAGGTGATGTTGACCCGTCATTAATTGAACCAACCGTTAACAGGAATACAACTCGCTATGCGCAATCCAATATCTCCCCAATAATATGAGGACCCGATATTGGGGTCACTACGTATACGTCCTTACTCTTTCGAGAAGCGACGAGCCCGATCCAAATGGATCATATGCAGGAGCTGTCACTTCGGATAGCCGTCTCCCGCATATAATATCTGGCGACGAAACCCTTCGCCTTGACGGGAGACCATGGATGTCGCTTATGTGATCCTCCATATCGTATTCAAATTATAATTAATCATTATGAATCACATTCATTACGATTAATTCTTCCAAGGGAAATAATAACTCTATTCATAATAGAGTGTTCTTAATTGGATATAATTAACTTAATCATATTAAATTAATTTTCAATCCAATTCAATCAACAAACTTGATTTTACTTGAATATATGGTATTATTCTCAAAGTACGTGTTAATTCATATTTTAATAATTAGAAAAATACATCTTAATCCCTCGGACATTATCCCGGCCCTACCCGCTGTCATGGCCAGTACCGACGGGAGTGGGACGGACCGCATACGTTGCAACCCGCTACCCCAGCGATCCCCGACTAGACACCATATCCGCCTCGGGAAAGGATAATGCCAAATTGATTAATTTGTACTTGAGATGATCATCGGTTTTTCAACCGAAATTATACCATATAGTAATCAAAACAATTTTGATTATAAGGAAATTTGCTAGACAAATTCCCAATCCTATTCAAGCAAGAAGTTTGATGATTGTGATTTCAATTATGATTTAGATCAAATCTAATCAATTAATTGATTGGGGCCAAGTCAATTAAGGAAATAATCATTCTCTAATATTTCACAAATATTTTCCATAATTATTTCTCGAAATTAACAATTAATTTCATTAATTGACAATCACATGGTTCTTGATTAGGAAATTAATTTCAGCAGTGACCCCTACTTACTAAAATTAGCATATCTCAATCAATTTAAATCCAAATTAAGCAAAGTCGATTTCTAAATTTGCTAATTTGATTTAGAACAGAAACCAAGTGATGTTTCACGCATTTCGAGGCAAGTCTAAACAGTAATTAACTTTTTAATCACGTTCAGATTCACAGTACCCGCAACAGTGCATACATGTTCATTAAAACGACCATATCTAGAGCATACGAAATGCGATTTACGCAAACTCAGATCCCATGGTTTCCTTATTTAATGGGGAACAAAATACAAGCTATTTTCGTGTTTAAAAAATTTAAACATGGCCGAAAAATTACACTAAACAGATCTGCGAAATCAAATGCGATAAAAAAACTTTCACGACCTTAACGAACCCAAGTCGTCCTCGGTTAGCGAATCATATTCGAAACCATCGACGTAAGGCTCTGATACCACTTATAGGATATGGTAAGATCCTCAAGCGCATCACATAAGCGTGAGCGTCGTATCGAATACGACGAGGAGCGACTAGTCGCACTAGTTGCTCGATGCAGCGGAATTTAAAAAAAAAATTATACGACGAAACCACATGATCCAAGAACACATCTCAGATCGTTTCGTCTAAACCACAAACAAGTAATTAGGATTACCTCTTGAAGCGTGGTTGCGATCAAGTCTCTAAACGAAGAGACCTCATGTCTCAAGTCCGATCTGACGGAGGAGACGCTTGCGAGCGCGGGGATGAACCGCGTGCTTCTCGCAATCCATGTTGATGATCCAAGCGGCGGATCTCCTGATCTCGACACACGAGATCCGACGTCTTCTTTACGAGCGAAGCGCACCGAAGGAGACGGAGATCCACGAGCAGAAGAACGGGCAGCATAACGACGATGCCGCGGTGATGGAGAACCTCTCCATGGTATCCATGGTGGATGGCCATGAGAGGGAGAGAGAGAGGGCTGACCTCTAGTAAGAAAGAGAGAGAGAGAGAGAGAGAGAGAGAGAGAGAGATGTGTTGTGTAAAATAGAGAGCATGGTGTGCCTCTCTATTTATAGGGTTTTGGGATCCATGGATCTCAATCCATGTGACATATAAAATCAATGGATGAGATTGATTTATGTCAATCCAATGGCTAAGATTGTTGGTAAAACCAACAAATTTAGATCAAAATATATTTGACAAAATTAAATACAAATTAATCCAAATCAAACCAATAAATAAGGAGAGAAGATACATGGAGATTTCATCCCCATGTACCTTCCAAAGTGGACGGCCACACATTCCTTATAGGAATGATGTGCCGCCCCCCCCCCCCCTCTTTCCATGGAGAGAGCAATCTCATGGAAATCCATGAGATTGCATATCTCCTTGAAAATCTCCTCTATTTATTTCCAACAACTTTTGTTGGCTTTTTATTCTTCAAAAATAATTCACAATTATATTTGAGAATATTGCAATCTTGCCATAGAAAAATTGTGAATCAAATTCACAACCCAAAACAACATATAATTTACATTGTCAATTAATTATACAATGTGTATCCAATACACATAATAATTAATCAGCACATATAAATTATAATTAGCTCCCTCTAATACATTATAAATCACATTTATAATATATTATGAATAATTAGATATTACTATCCACATTATTCTTATCCATAATAATTAAATCACATTTAATTATATTGGATAACTTATTCTCATGTGCTCAAATAATATGAATCATATTCACATTATTTACATCTTTGATAATCAAATCACATTTAATTATCTAAGATAACTCTCCTTATAATATGAATCAAATTCATATTATTCATGATAATTAAATCACATTTAATTATCCATTTTCTCAATGCTCAGATACATATATCAACAATAGAATTATCCATGAACTCTTTCAAGGATAATGCGCTTTCTCCGCGAATACATGGAGATAAGGACAGGGCGATTGTATTGTTCCACGTATAGTGACATGGATATTGAGATCATGTCTCAAATCCAGATCGCGGACCTCCCATAGATGCTTGATTAAATCAAGACCGTAAATCTAATCTTCTCATTGCATCTGAATCACATTCTGATCAATGTCCAACATTTGGACTAAGATCAGATTACTTCTCTACTGAGAGGAGTCACTAAAATCCAGACCTGTTTCATCACTCCCTAGGAATGGAAGCATCATGGTTATACAATCGTTTATGATCACATCACCCTCAGGTATTCCTAATACCTGTACATCCTGCATACTGGAAGACTCAGATTAAATCCGAAGTATTAGATCAAGTTTTCACTGTCTACTTCAGGGTTCTATCAGTAAGTTTCTCATTCGATCATTGGGAGTCGGTATTGATCATATACTTTCCAAAAGCATATATCATACCTAGGTCTTGATCATATACTTTCCTAAAGTATATATCAGACCAACAAATTCAGTCAAGCTTCCAAAGCGAGACGACCGTGTGCACGGAATTTGATTCTTCCCAATATCTCATGAGTGAGCTCATGTCTTCCGGTTCAGTAGTGAACCTGTATGATCCCTTTGAGAGATCGTATTACTCATATGCCCTTATATGCACACCAGCGCGCCGGTGTATAGACCTTGATTAGGTCATCAACCTATTGGTCTGCCAAATGTACATACTCAGACATATAGTAACACATCTGTCTCCGGTCAGAGGATGTGTGCCTATATCATGACAGCTTATGATATAGGACTTAGGTTATCTCGATCTCGTTAAGTCAACTCTTTGACCTAACTCATCCGACACCTCCAAATCTATATTCCTATGTAGAGGACCTGCATCAAGAGGTCGGTCAGATATCAACCTAAATGAGATAGGATTGCCATCTCCTACTCAGGCTGGAGATCATCTCTTAATAATCATTTGACGGTGCTTGATGAGTCCTCAATCTAACTCATTAGATATTCATCTAAGCACCCGCCTCTATGGTTCAATAATTGAATCAACAGCTGTATGATCATTAAGATGGCCATGGTACATAACCCTAATTGTACTAAGGGACCTATTATGCAAATTATGTACTCTCTATTTCAGATTAAGGAGTGAATTGCAATAACATTTATTGCATAATGGCTCGCCGTGGGCTCGCATGTCCAACACGATGGTCAAGTCAAGAGAGTGGAGAAGAAGGCACAAATGCGCAGGGATGATCTAGTATACACAAGCAAACACAAACAAACTCACACAAAGCAAACCCTCAATTCACCTACTCAACTCGATAGAGACCGCAAAGAGCTGTCTTTTTCTCTTGTTTGTTTTAGAGGTAGGTGAGAAGTCAAAGATTGCACAAACACTTAGGGGGCTGAAAATTAGATTTTGGCACTAACCTTAGTGTGTGCGTGCGCAGGTAAAAGCGAAGACAATGAGGGGATTACTCCCTCCAAGACAAATGTTTTTCTTTTTGGTTTATTTTAGGGTCGAGTAATGTTAGCAGTCCCAATTTTATTGATTATCACCTTTTTTGGATTTTTAATAAGAAATGCACAATCCTATCGGGGAGTCAAATCCTTTAAGCACATAGGTGATCAAAATCAGAGGTAGAGGAGTGGAAAAGCAATGCAAGCGGTAAAAACGATGATGAATGCTAAAGCGTAAATGCTCACCTTGCCTCCAGCACTCTACATGCAAGGATGCTCAGAAGAATTGAAACCTAATCTATATGCAAATGCAACTGATGAAATCTCCCTAAGGTGAGAAGTTGCTATTAGCGTGAAGAACAGTTTCAAAATTTGACTAAGTCCAAACACGGCTATAGGTACATGCAATAGTGATTAGTGTGTTTGGACCTACTCTATCGCCAAGCAACTCCTAAAACTAAGGGCTCAATCACACAAAAGAAATAAAACCAAAATCGAGAAACAAAATAAAAAATGCGATGAAAAATACGAGAAATCCGCGGTAAGCCCCCAAGCGTACAAACACCTGAAAATTAGGCTCGAATGTCCAAATGTCCACAAAAAATGCGATGAAAAATGCGAGAAATCCGCGGTAAGCCCCCAAGCGTACAAACACCTAAAAATTAGGCTCGAATGTCCAAATGTCCAAGGTACCTGTATTATTACAAATTGATGTCTCTCTCTCACTTAAAATTACAAAAATAAATGCAGAAAATAAATTCAACAACTAAGGTGGAGCTTGGTCTTCAAAAATTCCTCTTTGTCTTCTAGGTGCAAGGCTGGTAGATGCCGGCTTCACGTGGGTGCCCAGGCACGTAGGGTAGAGCGCCTCCCTCGATCCGTGGTTCCTTGCATGAAGTCAACAAAAGAGGAGGTTGGACAGCTCAATAGATATATCAAAAATAAATAAAATAAAATAAGCAAAAATAAAAGCCGTGAAAATAGACAAACAATCACAAGCACAATCAAGAACCTGAACTACGCGCTGTTTTTCCCTGGCAACGGCACCATTTGTTGCAGACGATTTTTCACGGGTCTAAAGTAATCCACACAAGGTGGGATCATAGTGTCGTTGAGGCGACCCGCAAGAAATCGAATCTTCGAACAACAATTAATCCACAACAAGTAATTCAAGCAATGAAAGTAAATGTGCGGAGTTAAAATTTATTATAACTCTACAACAAAGATGTGTATAGGTGCAAGTATGTGTAGAGGTCGAACACAGGGAGCAGACAGGTAGATCGGGGCAAAATACTCAATATGTGTATGTGATCAGATGTCTATTTATGCTATTTTTTTGTGTTTTTAATTTTATATTTTTTATTTATTTTAATTTTATATTTTTTTATATTTTGGATTTTAATTTTCTGATTTTATATTTTCTTTTTATACTTTATATTTTTTATATTTTATTTTTCTTTAAATAGACTATATAGACAAAGTAAGAAAAAGAGGGATGAAGTATTTATAAAAATAAGCAAAAATCAAGAAAGAAAATGTTTTTGGGCTTTTTATAATTTTATAATGTTTTTATGATTTTTTCTATATTTTTCCTATTTTTTGTATTTTTAAAGGCAAAAATACTAGAAAACAGTGAACTAAGCTACTAGCTGAAATTAAAATGAGGATGAAAAATATCAAATAGTGTCAAAAATTCCTCAATTAATTTTAAAATAAATATTATAAAAAAGGAAAAATACCGAAACTGAGATTGTATTTTTAGGATTTTTCTTGAATTTTTAGATTTTTATGAAAATTTTTGGAGTTTTCTAATTTTTAGGGCTTTCGTTTTGAAATTTTTAATGATTTTTGGACAGAAGATAAAGCACATGAAAATGCACAAAAGGTTAATTTTTGGAATTTTTAAAGAAGTTTTTATAATTTTTTGGTATTTTCTAATGCAAATATTTTTGAATTTTTATAAATATGAAAATGCAAGATAAATGCAAAACAAAATTACGACATGAATCTACAATGCAACATGTACCTAAGTTAATTTTTTGGTGATTTTTGGAGTTTTATAAATGCATGAATTAAATTGAAACAACAACAAGAAAATATACACAGGCAAGGGGTATATTTGTAAATATAGAAAAGTCTAGGGGTCAACTTGCATTTTTTACGCAAAACTATAATGTATAAAAAATATTTATGGACTAAATGCAAATAGCCAAAAGCGAAGGGCATGCCTGCAAAAATGCCAAGCCCACATGCGTAGGCACGCGTGCCTAGCAGGGGCCTATACGCAATTATCAAAAACTTCAGGCCTGAAGTGCAAAAATGCCAGAAAGTTAACACGTTACAAAAATATTTTAGTACCAACAAGAAATACACAAACAACGAATTCTTGGATGCAAAATAGGCAAGCGCACGTGCTCATGCACGTGCGCCTCGCTGGCAAGGGCGCGATTGAGATTTTAGAAAGTCCGAGGAGGGTTTTGATAAATATTGCAAAAATGATACACAACAGATAAAAGTTTGAGTATTAAATAATAAGGACACAAAATGGTCGAGTTGTGACTGCAAAATATCCGAGGCCGAGGACGGTCGGACGGCGAATGTGAGGCCACTTAGGACACGTGTCGACGTTGGGATGCCCGATACCCCTTCAATTTGCATGGCCGAGATTGAATTATCCCCAGATGATGAACGGTCATGGTGCTTCTGATCCAACGATGGCTTCTTCTTCTGGAACAAGAGCCCGATCGGACGGCAGAGACCTCCCCTGCAAGAACAGGGATGAGCTCCACCCCCCACGAACTTCGATTGGCGCCCTGGCATTGCTCTGGCTACCGTCTTGGCCGCAGAAGGCGTCCAATGCTGCCTGGAAGTGTTCCTGATACATCGGCGGAGCCAAAATGGCTTTACGAGCCTCGGTGCTCCGCGGCGGAGTCAATGAAAAAGATGAGGTCTAGGTACCATGCTTTTTCCAAAATCGACCCCCTCAGGGGATCCTTGTCCTCTTGCGACCTGCAAAAAATGTCAAGGGAGGCGAGGGCAAAATGCCTCGCCCCACCTACCAGTAGAAGAAGGAGAAAAAATGGAAAGGGAGGAGCTCGCCGGAGCAAGCTCCGGCAAGATGATGGCAGAGGTGAGCTGGATGAATCTCAAGCAAATGGAGAGCGGGAGAAGGATTATAATGCTACAGGGAATAAAAAATACAAGAAAAATAGAATAAAACAATACCTCAAGGGTTGAAAACCCGAGATTTGTACCTCACGGCTGCGTGGCCGGAGTTGGAGTTGGAGACGCCTCCACGGCCACCTAACCTCCCCTCAAGAGAGCTGGAGGACCTCCTGTCACGAGGTCCAGTCCCGAGCTCGCCAAAAGAGGAGGAAAAATGGTCAAGAAGGGTTCAAGGGAGAAAGGTGGTGACGCGTTTGGTTTTGAATGTTTGACGAACAAGGCTCCAAGAACGAGGGACAATGGGTGGATCAGTTATCCAAAGCCTGAAAAAATCATAGGGTGTGATTCATGGGGATATGGTGAACAAAAGTCATGAAGGTTTCGACATCAAATGGTGAAATGTACGACCTCGATAAATCCGCAAAAGCGGACAAAAAACCAGTCTGACACAAGTCTACAGGAGCTAGGATCAGAGAGTTGACCCACCGGTCAACTCTCCATACCCCCTGGTTGGTCCACGTGGACCAACCTGGAAAAATCCTGGAAAAATCAAATGTAAAATCATTTAAAAATAGAAAACGATTTATTTAATTTTAGGTTATTTAATAAAAAATATTTATTATTTTATAAATTATTTTATTGTGATTTTTAATTATTTTTTAGAGGTATATAATTATAAGTTACCTTTTTAGGCTTGTATAGGTATATATCTCTATATATTTTATTGTTTTATTTTTATTTTGTATATTTAATTTATTTATTCTTGTTTATTATTTTATAAATTTATAGATTATTTTTATGCACTTAAATATATTTTTATTTTATTATTCTGAAGTGTTTTGTATATTTAATAAAATAAAAGTATATTCTATATAGGTATGTGTATTGGTATTATACCTATGTCTTTTATATACAAGTATTTTATTTTGAGTTTTTATACTGATTTTAATGTGCATATATATTATAAATAATATTTACAAAATTATAATAATATAAAATTATAAAATTAATTAATAAATAATAACATGAATATTTTAATCAGTATAAGTATACGAGTGGGGTCCAAAACTCAACTTCAAACCACAATTCTGCCAAATGTGAATCTACCTTCATTAAATAGCTTATTTAATGTTATATACAATTAAAGGTGATTTTGCTGCCTTTCGAGCTTTTATTTGAGAGATACAAGTATGGAAAGTTGGGATTCTGGAATTTTATTTAGATCATAACTTTTTATCTGTTCATTACTTTTGCATGAAATCAATTTTATATTTTCTATATTTAATTATCTACATCTTTCATGTAAAAAGTTTATTTATTTGAAGTGTAAAAAGTGGAACCAAAAATACGTCCCAAAATGAATAAAGAATGGATTAAAAGAAAGGGGGTTTTTATTGTATTTTGGCCCTTATCTCCCCCTACTTTATTCCTTGTCGATCTAGTCATCGAGATGCCTAGGTCTCGGGGTTTCGGGTCATAAAATATTTACAATATTTTATTCTTTTCTTTTCTTTTCTTTATTCTATAATTTGGCTTTAAAAACAGTATTTTATACACTATTTACATAAAAATGCCTGGATGATAAAATGCATGATTTAACACTATTTTTGCGCATTTACTAGGGTTTTTAAGGCCAAAATGATAGAATAAATATGATTAAACGTAGATTCATCAGGTGCTCCTGTTGCTGTGGCTGTAGAGAAGACGAAGTGGTCCCCAGTGGAGCTTCTGGCGGTGGAAGCTTTGACGGAGGCTGGGGCGAGCGTCTGGTGGAGGCTCTGGCGAGCGTGTGGTGGATCTTGCAGTGGAGTCGAGGGCTCGGCTAAGGCAGGGGGGCGAAGACGGCGGTCGATGACGAAGTGGCTAGCGATGAAGGTGAAGCTTTGACCGAGGTGTTGAATGAAGTCGGGGGAGTTGTCGAAGACGAAGATCGATGCGGCAGCGTTGATGGTCGTCGTTGGTCGAGAAGATATCGAAGGGAGTTGGTGAAGTCCTATCGAATAAGATGGCGATGAAGATGACGTTGTCGGTGGCATAGCGTCGTTGGCTCGACGGGAAAGCCCGGAGCAGAGCAGGTCGTCGAGCGGCGCTGCTACGAGCGGGTGAGGCCGGACCTCGTCGGAGCAGGGGGAGGAGCGGCCTATCACTTCGACCCCTCGTCCTGTTGTGCAAGCAGTGGATGCTTGGAAGTTGAGGGGTGGCGTAACTTTTATAGGCCAAGGGGTGAGATCGTCGACGATGGAAATAGGGGCGATGTGATTTTCAACGAGATTCGATGGGAGGGGGATCAATCGGAGATGAGGTGAATTGGGAAGGCGACGTCAGATGATTGATTTGGAGATCGTATTAGGGATTGGACTGGGAAGATCTGGGCGAGATCGGGGGCCCGGTGAGATTTGAGATGATGCGGCAGCGGGAGGTGATCCCGGCGGAGAAATCGGGAGAGGCGGCGCTGCTCTTGATTTGGGAAAGTAGGCGTTAGGGAAGACGATCCAGGGGTCGTTCGATCGGTCGAGATCGGATGACCCAGATCTCGACGCGTGGCGGCAAAAGGGAAAAGAGGGCGACACGTGCGCGACGCGTGCCTGGGTGGCACGTGCTATGCACGTGCGGTGGCTTTTAATTTTTTTATAAAAACGAATAATAAAAATGCCAAAAACGGCTGAGACGTGGTGGCTCCAGGAGCTGCCACGTGTCAACACCATAAAAATTGAAAATAAATATTTTGTAAAATCAAAAATAAATAGCAAACAGCCTTGGATCGAAAACGTTTCTTCACGAAAATTGCTTGTCTCGATGAGATCTACAACTTTCATGAAGACATCAAAACCAAAATGGATCAAATGCACAAAGTGATATTTTTTGGGTATCCCATGTACAGAGAATACCTAGATTTTTGGGTTTTATAATTTTTTTATCATTTTTAAACCAGATAAAAAATCCGGGAAAAATATGATAAAATCAAAAATAAATATTTACATATTAATCTATTTTTTTGGATTTTTTGTTAATTAATAAAAAGAAAAAATAAAATAAAACATGAAAAAGATCAATTTTGTACAAGCAGTTAGTGAAGGCTTGGATTCAATTTGTTTCTTTGATTTCAAGCTCAGTTTGGATATGGGTTTTTACGCATTTTAATAAAACTTTCATCAAATAAGACAAATGAAAAAGAAGTAAATTAAAATAGGTTAATTATGTACATAAAATATTAGGTCAAAATCAGCTAAAATACAAAATGTACAAAAGAGACCCAAAACCCAACTTTCACATATGAGCTCCGATTCACTTGAACTTGGTCTTGTTTTGAAGATAATTGAATGTACATTAGTTCAAAAGTGAGTAGGATCAAAACAGACACTGGATAGGGAAGATATGAGGTTTTTAGTCTGAAAATCCTGAAAATAAGGTTTGGGTTTTTGGTACACTTATTTAGGTTAGTGATTTTTTTATATTTTTCATTTATTCTTGTTAGTCATATGTACACAATGGAGGTCATTTTGGGTCATTCGGAGTTAGCATGAATTAGCTAAAAATAAGGGAAGTTAGGCTATTTACAGGTCAATTTTGGCTGTGATTTTTGGCTTCTTATTTTGTGCAGAAATTAGTGCTAAAATGCAATTCTTATCAAAACATGCATGAATGCTAATTATGCATAATAAATGAAGAAATGCTGATGATTTTGAGGGATTTGAGCTTAATAAATGAGATTTAGAGTGATGAAACTGAGATTCATCAAGTAGCCAGTAAACGGTCAACGACTCATACTGGTTGGGAAAGATCTAGCTTTGGGATCGGGTCAATCCCTTAGGAGCATCAGGTACCTACCAGCTCGCTTAATCGCTCTACAAGATTGAATTATCACCTAAATAAAATTGACAAGATAATCGATCGATCCTTCACAGTCATCAGCTCAGCGTTGAGTAGGTGAATTAGGGGTTTGACTGTTGATCTTGTTTGCATCCAGATCTCATCCGCACTATTCGCAGATCACGATGATGGGTCGGAGGTCCCTTTTGCTACCCTTGACAACACCGCTCTCGAGCACTCCGACCCATTCATCTAGGGAGGTTCTGGGGAGCCTAGACCCGCTCTCCGAACTTGAGTTCACTTCTGCCCTGTTCCCCCTCGATCACCCTTCTTCTAGTCCTGAGGTGCTCGAGCAGAGACTAGCAACACAGCTATTTGTTCATATGACGGCACCTGAGTTTGGGTCTTTTGCCTTTGCAGAGACCCTCAAGACGGCCAGCAGTGAGGAGCATGCCGATGGACATTCCCAGGGTTCGTTGTATGTTTTAGATAAGGGTGGCATTAATAGCACACTTCTAGCCTCCCTGGGTAAGATGCATAGGCAGATTAGAGACCAGGGAGCCTTCATAGTAGAGGTGCGTCAAGAGATAGCACAGATGTGAGCCGATAGAGGAGAGCCGCACCGAGCAGCCGATGGAGATTCCAGAGGCTGGAGGAGGAGCAGACGGACACCCGGAGGATCAGCCCGAGACAGCCGTGACCGATGAGGCAGTTGCACAACCCCGGTGCAACCCTTACCCATCATTGGATCCAGCTCCCTAAGATTCTGGGCGACTTCAATCTCGGCCCCCAAACCATTCAGCTCTTGCCGAAATTCCATGGGTTTGTCACCGAGGAGCCGCATCTGCACCTACAGGAGTTCGAGATGATCTACAACATTGTCCATGATAGATTCGTGGACGAGGATAGCATAAAGATGATCGCATTTCCATTCTCCCTCATCAACAGAGCAGCATACTGGCTGAAGCATCTAGGGAGATACGTTACCACTTGGGAGAAGCTCCGGACCGAGTACTCAAACAAGTACTATCCACTTGGCCGGACCAATGCACCGAGGGCTCTGATCAACAAATTCCCCGTAATCTCCAACGAGCAATTCCATGAGGTGTGGGATCGATTTCATGAGCTCATCGATCGGTGTCCACATCATGACATATCCAAGCCCAACCAGTGCAGAGCTTATTTTGTGGGCTGACACCGGAGCTACAGGGGCTTGTTAATGCTTCTTGTGGGGGATCTTACTTCTCCAAGGATGAGCATCAGGACTGGGCCATCTATGAGGAGATGGTCGAGAACTATACCGTGATGTCCCACACCAGGGTCTAGACTCAGGGGAAGCCCCGTTCCACAGGACGTGTCCTATCAGAGGATATCACGGGTTGATGCGGGTCCATCCACTTCTTCATCGGCAGTAGCACATGTTGAGTCTTCGACAGCTGACATGGGCCTCATTAGCAACAAGTGGGACCGCATAGAGATTATTGAGAAGAAGCAGTGCCAGAGCATGACACAGATCAATCAGTTGGCACAGAATTTTGAGTAACCTGAAGACCCAGATCATGTGTCTCTAGGAGGCACAGACGACTTCTCAGCCCTATCTCAGGTCGCGGTCTGACCCTAGTAGCAGCAGCTCTTCACAACACTTCGCCTAGTACCGCCAGGTTCATCACATCCAGGAGGAGTCGGTTTAGTCGTTGCTGCAGTAGTACTCTCAGCCACCACCATCTGATGAAACCTAGATGGTGGTGTATCAGCAGGATCAGCCACTGACAGTTCTTCCCCCATTCCCTTACGAGAAGGAACCTTGATGGAAGTCAACGGGATTTGGTATGACCGGCAGTTAGGGATCCGTCGCGATCACCCCGAATTCAGGTGGTCTACCAGAGGCACCTCATCCCAGCAGTAGCCTCCAATTCAGGGCAGATCGAGCATCCAGCCTCAGCAGTAGCCCCAGTACTCCTAGCAGCCACAATACCACTACCAGCAGGGACAACAGTGGAGGCAGCAACCTCAGCAGCAATAGTTCACTCAGCCTCCCCCTCACCAGTTCCAGTAGTAGCCTCATTTACAGTGGGGCAACCCGTCCGGTTCTCATGGGCCAACCTATGAGAACCCAACCCTTGATGACCTAGAATGCCTACTCTCATACCAGCAGGCATCATTTAGGCAGGAGATGGACGAATTTTGCATGGAAATGAGGGAGATAATAAAGGGTAAGGCCGCCATACATTCTCAGATCGAGCCCAACCCGAACAACCTCATGAGGAATTCTGAGCAGGTACAGTTCACAGAGACCACTACTCCTAGTGATTTATTGGGTGACATTGCTTTTTACACATTTGATGTTGATTTTATGTCACTTAGGAGCGGTAGGATGCCAGTCGACGGCACCTCGTTTGAGCGATGACACCACGATGATCTAGGAGCACCAGACGAGGAGGACAACGGTGATGAAGCTGCTGATAATAATGTTGATGATGGTGGTGCTGAAGCCACCAAGGATGACGATGATCCAGTCGACGGTACTGAGTTCGTCACTTCTCCAGATTCAGTCGGTGGTACTGATGCCACCATCCTTCCAGATGCTAATCCAAAAAGCGGTGCTGATGCCGCAAAGACAATTGGTGTGGGTGGTACCGAGGCAACCACTTCTATTCCACTTGTGTTTCCTCCAGTTCTTGTATCTCAGGATGTTATGAAAAACACCAAAATAACAATAAAGGAAAGGTTTCTTCATCTTCGAGTCCACATGTGATGCATGATGATACTTGTATGGATTCAATTCCCTCATAGCAGTAGGAACTTGTTCCTAGCCTTCTATCTGAGGAGGGCCTAGCCATCCCCTTCCCTCAAGCTCTCCGCTTGGCGAAGAAGAATAAAAAAGAAAATCAAAAAAAGAACCAACAGTTAGAGTTCAACATGGAGACGATAGACAAATTTCACATTCAGTTGTCTCTACAGGAGGCACTTTAGCACATCCCTCTCTTCCGAAAGAACTTGAGAGAGAAGACCACCATCCGTAGTAAGAAGAGGAACCATTAGGCAGAAATCCATGTGCTGAGCCATGCCACTTGCTTCGTCATCCATAACTGTCTGCCAACAAAGAAGCCAGATGCAAGAGCCCCCTATATCAGATGCCACATTCAGAGAGAATGTGGCACTTGAGCACATCCCTCTCTTTCGAAAGAACTAGAGAGAGAAGACCACCATCCGTAGGAAGAAGAGGAACCATCAGGCAGAAATCCATGTGCAGAGACATGCCACTTGCTTTGCCATACAGAACTGTCTGCAACAAAGAAGCCAAATGCAAGAGCTCCCTATATCGGATGCCACATTCATGCGCAGAGATTTGATCGGACTCGATTAGACAACGACTCTTCCATCAACCTTCTTCCGGCAGCCTTACTCAACCGATTCGAGTTTCACCCTCTTAGACAAAGCAGGAAAGTCCTTAAGTTTGTTGATCAATCTATCAAGAGGCCGAAGGGGTTTTTGAAGGACGTGGTCGTCACAATTAAGGGCTTGAAATTTCTCCGTGGACTTTGTTGCGTTGGACATGGAGATCCCTGATGTTGTGACTAATACCTCCATCATTCTAGGACGTCCATTCTTGGCCACAGCCAAGGCGGTGTCCGACAATGATAGCGGGAAGATGTACTTTCGTGTCGAGGGTGAGAGTATACAAATAGAGATGATCGATGAGACTAGAGCGCCAGATTCAGCTTTCTCAGAGCAGTTCAACGATGCAGAGCAGAAGACAGAGGCAGAGTGAGACATCCACCAGGAGTGTGACTTTGTGATCACTAATGATGAATCCACTAGGTCTAACACCCTTTCATAAGCCCTTCTCTCCCCTTCAGACACTGCAGATTAAAAACTTCTAGCAGAGGAGAGTTCGGAGAGCACACTCTTGGTCGAGGACATTTTTTAGGCTGACGACCGCGTTCAGGATAGCGAAGTAGATTTTGTTTCTTGCGCTTCTGATTCAGATCCCTCAGATTCAGACATAGACTGGGATGAGTTCGATGATTATTTACCTTGTCTGATTTCCACAGAGCCAACAGCTAGGGTGGAGAGTGAGCCAGCACCGAGTACAGATACACCAGTAGGGTCATCTTCACCAGACATTCATGATCAGCGAGAGTTCTCACATACAGCGAGAGTTCTCCCATACAGATTTGGTTGCATTCACTGAGACATTCCAGAAGCCAGATTTGCCAGCTCCTAGTTGCCTCGAACTGAAGCCTTTGTCACAGTTGCTAAAGTATAGATTCCTTGCGGGTGAGCATGAGATGTACCCAGTCACTATCTCAGCAGGTTTGACTAGAGAGTAAGAATCTCGTTTGATGGAGGTTCTTGAAAGGAACTACAAGGTGATAGGATGAAGCGTAGCTGATCTCCAAGGGAAAAGTCTGGCCCTGTGCTCCCACCATATTTATCTCAAAGAGGATGCCAAGCCGTTGCATGAGTTCCAGCGACAGTTGAACCCGAACCTTCGAGAGCTGGTAATGAAAGAAATATCAAAGTGGTGGAGCGCCGATTTTACCTACCCCATCTCCGAATCCAAGTGGGTTAGTCCATTGCATGTGGTGCCCAAGAAGACGGGCATCACCATAGTTGTGAGTGAGTCTGGATAGGAGATCGCTACCCGGGTACCCAATTCTTGGAGGGTATGTGTGGACTATAGACGATTGAACCAGGCCACCAAGAAGGATCATTTCTTGCTGCCTTTTATTGATCAGAATATAGAGAGGATGGCTAAGAAGAGTCACTATTGTTTCCTTGATGTGTACTTCGGCTATAATTAGGTGGCCATAACGCCCGAAGACAAGGACAAGATGACATTCACCTGTCTGTTTAAGATGTTTGCTTTCAGACGGATGCCCTTTTGTCTATGTAATGCCTCAACGAAATTCCAAAGGTGCATGTTGTCCATCTTCTCGGACATGGTGGGTGACTTCTTAGAGGTCGTCACGGACTATTTCTTGGTCTATGGCGGCGGGTTTAATGCTTGTCTTGATTGCCTAAACCGAGTGCTTCAGTGCTGCATTGAGGTGCATCTTGTTTTATCTTAGGAGAAGAGTTACTTCATGGTGACTCAAGGGATGATGCTTGGTCATATCATCTCCAGGAGGGGCATAGAGGTTGATACGTCCAAGGAGGATATCATCAGGAAACTCAATCCACTGTCCAACCTGCAGCAGTTGCGGTCTTTTCTGGGGCATGTAGGTTTCTACTAACGATTTATTCATGACTTCAGCAGGATTGCCTGACTGCTTACTCATATGCTGATGAAGGACACCGAGTTCATTGTAGATTATAAGTGTCTTTCATCGTTCGAGACTCTCAAGCATCAAGTTGTTGAGGCTCCTGCCCTTCAGCTGCCTGAATGGTCTCTCCCATTCGAGATCATGGCGGATGCCTCTGATTTTGTCATGGGAGCTGTGTTAGGACAGAGGAGAGATGGATTACCATTTGTCATTCACTACTCAAGCCAAACAATGGATGCCGCTCAGTAAAACTATACAGTCACAGAGAAAGAGATGTTAGCCATAGTATTTGCCTGGGACAAATTCAGATCATATATTCTTGGATCAAAGTGATTATCTATATTGATCATACCACCATCAGGTATCTCATTGCAAAGAAGGATGCCAAAGACTGATTGACCAGATGGATCCTTCTACTCCAGGAGTTTTACATAGAGATTAAGGATAAGCTTGGATCAAGAATGTTGTGGCGGATCATCTCTCCCATTTGGAAAATCATGAGGAATCCGAGCAGATTGAGCCAATTATAGAGACCTTCCCAGATGAGGTGATCCTTGCTATCGCTTCACTCCCAAGGTACGCCGACTTTGTGAACTATCTTGTTGCCAAGAAAGTTCCACAGGGTTGTCCCAGGCAGCGACTTGAGACCTTCCTTGTGAAGGCCAAGTCATACCATTGGGAGGATCCCATTCTTTATCATGAAGGAAGGGATAGCGTCTGGCATCGATGCATTCCTCAAGAGTAGCACCACAACATCCTAACTTGATGCCACAAGCTTGAGGCAGGAGAATATCATACTGAGAGAGGAACAACACAAAAAGTGCTCCAATCCGCTCTATGGTGGCCTACCCTCTTAAAGGATTCTGATGAATTCGTAAAGAGGTGTACTGACTGTCAGAGGATGGGCACTTGTAGATAGCGTGATATGATGCTGATGCATCTCATTCACTTCTATAATGTTTTTGACGCGTGGGGCATTGATTTCATGGTTCCATTCCCTAAGAGTCAGGGATTCAAGTACATTCCGTTGGTTGTTGACTATGTGAGTTCTTGGTTTGAGGTCATTCTTGCTCGAACCGCAGATGCTAGGACTGTTTGCAAATTTTTGAGGAAGAATATCATTTCACGGTTCAAGGTGCATAGAGTAATTATAACTGATTGGGGGTCTCATTTTATCAATGACAAGGTAAAGGACCTTGCTAACGAGTTCAGCATAGACCATCGAGTTGCCACTCCATATCACCCTCATACCAATGGTCTTGCTGAAGTATCGAACAGGGAGATCAATACGATACTGCAGAAGGTAGTCCATCCAGACTGAAAGGATTGGTCACAGCTTTTGGACTCGGTTTTGTGGGCATATCGGACTTCCTTCAAGACACCTTTGGGTGCATCTCCCTTTCATCTCGTTTATGGCAACCCATGCCATTTACCTGTTGAGATTAATCATAAGTCACTATAGGCTGTCACTGAGATATTATTGGATCCAAAGAGCATAGGAGATCAAAGGAAGGCAGAATTGGCGGCCCTGTAGGAGATTAGAGATACAACCTTTTCGAGTAGCCTACAGTATAAGGAGCGAGTAAAGACATGGCATGATTCTCATATCAGCCATAAGCAGTTTGAGCCAGATCAGACAGTATGGTTATTCGATTCCAATCATAGATTATTTCCAAGGAAATTGCAGAGAAAGTGGAAAGGACCATACATGGTCCGAAGGGTGCATAATGGAAGTATCGACATATTCAAGATGTCTTCTGAGTCCACCTTTCATGTTAACGGTTAGCACCTCAAACCATATCTAGATCATGACCCATTGATTGTTGGCGTTGCCCCGATTCATTTTGCATGAGATGTGGTCTTTGATTCACATCATTTGCATCTCATGCCTGATTATCACCTTCTTCCGCCCTTGTATAGATCCAGATGTCCATATCACACATTCTTTTGTCTAACACCCCATTTGCATCTTATGATTATGATATACTGAGGGTTTACTTTACCCTAAGTATAGGGGGTGTTGGATTTTTTATTATTCTTTTAATTCTTGTTACCTCTATTTTGCTGCATATACTTAGGTATATTTTACCCTAAGTATAGGGGAGGTGAACCCTGTACATCCTAATTCTCAATTTTCCCCTTGTGTGCAGACTGCTATACTTAGGATTACTTGTTCTTAAGTATATGGGGATCACTGACTTCTATTGATTTTATTCTTCATTTGTCATTGTAGTATAGTCGTTCTTTTCACTTCCTTATACTAAGCTCAAGTTATGTCTTCTTCATCGCTCTTTGATCACTTTGAGGACATCGATCGAGCTAAGTATAGGGGGTGTCGTATATATTGTATATATACTTTAGCCATAACTCGTACTTTGTGTGAGTGTGTTAATAAATAAAATGGATAAAATCAAAAGCTTAAAAATCGCAAAATTTTAAAATTCTTCCTTGTACATAAAATTCTTTCTTGCACATACATGTTTGTAAATAGTTATTTCTAAAAATTATTTTTGTAAAATTATTTGTAAAAATATTTTGCTTGTGAAAAGTTTGTAAATATTTTTGTATCAAAATTATGTATATAGTACAAAATTTTTTACAAAGTTAGAAAAATAAAGTTTGCAAAAAACCGTGTGTAAATGTTTGTAAATAGTTTGCAAAACTTCTGCATTCATGCATGCATGTATTCAAACATTTTCAAAAAACGCATGTTCCAAAAATTTTGAAAAATTGCATGAAAATTGTTTTGTACATTTTTTTATTCTTCTGAATCATAATTGACATTTAAACTAGTCTAGAATTAAATTGGAAAATGGAGCTTGGTTAAGACCTTAATCCACCTAATTCTCATAGGAATCTTATAGGATTTGGGGTTGAAACTTTTCTGGTCCATTAGTGACTTAATTCATTGAGTCCACTAGGCTATGTTCACATGTCGTCTTGATGATCCTAAGTAGAACACTTAACAACGCACGCATGACTCTCACAGACAATGGCTTTACTTGGACCAGCACTTTACACTTAGCTCCACACGGATGAGATGGTGAGTAGGTAGTTTCCATTGGCTTGGGGTAGCATACGAGGGTAGTAATTCTAGGTGGAACCTCTCATCTTGCTTTAGGGAGGGATGTGCACCTCAACTTGGTCTGGCGGTGCTGAGGTCCAAAGACAGGAGTTGTGGGTTGTAATAATGCTTCAAAAGAGGGATAGCCTACTGGCTCGAGAAGAAAAAGTCACTATGTATAATTCTTGCACCATGTATATATGTTGTACATAACCACATCAAAAAAATATGCAAAAATCAGGAAAACTCCAAAAAAGTGGACAGGCCTGATAGGAAATAAAATGCATGTCAGAGTGTACATAGTCAAATAAAGCAAAGATTATGTATCACACCTTCTCATTTTATGAAGCTTGCAGCGAGAGACTTTTCTACACTGGTTGGGATCCCATGGATACGTGGCTACACTGAACATGGTCCATTCTCTTCTTTCTCCCTCTTCTTGTGTCAGTTGAACTTGAACTTAGAAGGGACTACCCTGCTCCTCAAGGAAAGAGCAGCTAGACTGAGGAATTGGAGTTACCTTGTTGAGGGAGGTTGTTGCCTTGTCATTTCTTAGGTGGGGAGGTACATATCACTTGCACAGTACAAGGAAAGATACATGGTCAATAGAGTTTGCATATGTAGACTTGTTCTGATCTGGATTATTGAGGATTCTTGACCATAGAATGGTGGAACTTAGAGGTTGTTGAGTCTTAAACCTAGATCCCGATAAGGTTCCGATAAACTAATAATCCAAAGATGTGACTGAGCTCCATACTTTAATTTAATGAAGATAAGTTTCATAATCAACTTTTATTCTCCTTTTTTCATTCCTTTTTCACTTCTTTTTCAAATAAGTGTTTGCTAAGGGACTAGCAAAGGTAAAGTATAGGAGGTGATGAATCCCTGATTCTCACTCTTTATTATTTTATTTTATCTATTTATCTTGGTAAAACAACATGTAAATACCTGTAAATACAATAACATTGCAAATTGCATGCATCTATTATTATTGTATAATTAGCATGTATTTGTATAAAAATAAAGGAAGAAAAGAAAAGAAAAAGGAAGGAGGTATTTAAAATAAATACAGAGTGACCTGAATCCCAAGAGAAGGTCAAGCCTTAACCTGATCGCCAAATAAAATAAGTAGAGAGAGATAGGGCCTACTTTATATTTTACACATGAACTATATATGTAAATCATTATTTTTGACCAAAATAAAATTAATTTATTATTTTACTTTCTTGTACATATTTCTAATAATAGGATAAAAATAAAATAAAAATCAGAAAAATTAAAAAAAAATAAAATAAAAACCTCCTCACTTGTACAAAGCACATGTATGTGTATATATATATATATATCACATCCCCTATTTATTTTAACCCTATAAATAACTCATAAAAATAAAAAATTTATTTTGTACTCCTAAAATTATGTTGAAAATAAATAAAATATAATATTTGGGGTATTTATGTAATAATTAATAATAAAAAATTATTGTACGTAATACATAGTTACATTATACATGAATATAACACCATATATTGTATATACACTAAATTATTTTTCATAAAAATAAGTAAAAATCATAGAAAAAATCTTTTAAAACTAATAAACATTTTTTATTTTATTCATTTTTCATTTAAATTCATTTCTTATTTTTAATGTAATTTTTTTTCTCTTTTGTTTTGTCTTGTAGCATATTTTGTCATATCCCCAGCCCCTCCTGATTGGGCCAAGTCGCTCTGTTGACCGCCAGTCAACATCTTCTTCCAGGATGACCCTACCCGATTCGTCTCACCGGAGCCTCTTCTCCCATTTTCCTTATCGGGTCAGGCTTGCTTTCGCCCCGATTTTTCGCCCGAGCTTTCTCCTAGGATCCATCACCTTCGCAGATCCCTAGGAAGTTGCTGATCTTTCTAGGGTTGCGCGCTCTCTTCCTATCTTTCCACCCTCCTGGGAACCCTATAAAATATCTCCTTCGCCTCCACAGCTGAGTAGCTCGTTCCTCGCTCCCATCTCGATCCTTAGACACCTCCAGATGAGTGACAGCTGCTCGGAGCGTCCTTTAGAGCTTGTTTGGTGCAGTGACAACGCAGCTCGGCTAGTGGCTGGAGTCATTCGACGTGTCTAGCCTCCTGACCTTCCTCAGCATGATTGAGGCCATCACCTCGACGCTCGCCTTCTACTAGAGCTTAGGAGCTTCTCTGACCCTTCTGGTACTGATCCTATCCCCGCATTTTTCCTTTCGATTCCATCTATTCCATTTTGCTCTACCTCACACCCCTTGCTCCGACCAACTGGTTGGAGCCTCGTTTCCCACTGATAACTAAGGAATTCCTCAAGGGTCGTATCGATCCAAAAGGCGTATCAACAATCGATGCCTTGACCGCTTAAAAAAATTCTCAATTAACCCACCATAATGAATAAGACAATTAAACCACAAAGATGTGGAATTAATATTTATTTACTCTGCTATACAATGCATAGTGCGTAAGCATGTAGAAGTCGAACCAAAGAGAGTAAAAATAGGTAGCCTATGGTTATCTATTGTACAACCGAGTCATTGGTGCAAATAATGTTTTTTGTGTGTTTTTTATTTTTGTATTTTTTATTATTTTTATGATTTTTCTATATTTTTTATTTGATTTTCAGTTTTATGATTTTGTATCTTCTTTTTATATTTTATCTTTTTTTTAATATTTTCTTTTTATAAATACAATATAGCCTATATAAGGCTTGATGTAAGCAATACATAAAGATATATGTATAAGTACTATTGAATATAATTAAATTTTATAAAATAAATTGTTTTTGGGTTTGAATATTTTAGTATTTTTCCAAGATTTTTTGCTAATTTTTATGTATTTTAAAGTCAAGAATATCTTGAATACGGGATTAATTAAATACCCGAAGTCAACCTGGGATTTAAAAATAATAATTAAGTCCCAAAAATATCCAAATTAATTCTAATATGTAACGATAATATATAGATATTTATTAAATAGAAAATCATATTTTTGGACTCTTTGTTGAATTTTTTATAATTTTTTTGTTGGATTTTGGAGCTTTCTGATTTTTTTAGTTTTCTTTTTTCTATTTTTAAAGGTTTTTTATTTCTGGACTTAATAGACGTCAAAATATAACATATTGAATTTTTTGTAATTTTTCAAAAGTATTTTCTATTTTTTTGTATTTTATATTGTAAACAGGGATTAAATGTTCCCTTTTCATTTTTTTATGAATAGTTAAAAATGCCAAATAATTATAGGGCGTGAATCTACGAGGCATGAAGCATCTACCCTAATTTTCATGGATTTTTTGGAGCATGCTAGCTATATTTAATAATTAGGTGAAAGTCACAAAAATGAACAGGCCTGACAAGGGCATAACTTTAAATAAAATAAAGTCTAGGGGCCACATTGCAATTTACTCAGCATAACGAAACATTTATTTAAAGTTCTAGAACTATTTTACAATAAAAATACACGCCAGGGACCTGTGTGAAAAATTTCCAACGTCACGTGAGGAAAACGTGTGATGCTAGAAGGGACCAAAACACAAATACTAAAAACCTGAGGGCCTAAATGCAAAAAGCCCAATTTTATTTACACGTAATATTTTATTTATTGTATTAAAAAATAAATACAAAAAAATTAGGGGTCAAAGTGTAAATTACCTCTTAAAGCGGTGGATCCGACGGTCCGATGCGCGCCACTTATCCACATGGCGAGCGTTGGACGGCGGATGACGGTTCATTGGTGGATGCATGTGATTAGATCGCAGACCGCGATCAGACGGCTAAGGTTGGGCTCCATCCAACGGTGCTGACGCAAACTGGGGGCCTTCAAAGATTGAACGGCTCTGGGGTATCCTGGAAGAACTGGAAAGCAGGTCGCCGTACACTTCTCCGGCCACCTCCCGTGCCTACGATGGTTCCTTTACGTTTTTGGAAGCCTCCCGCGTCTGAAGATGTCTTCTGCTAGGCTCCTGGAGGTCCCAAAAGGTCAGGCGAGGTCAAAGGAGGGGACCTCCAGGAACCTCTTTCCAGGTCCAAATGAACCCGTCGGGGCTTCTTTGATGGCCAAACCTGCACATAGAGAACAAGCGGCTCGAGGGCTTCGTCCTCGATCGAGGGTTGAAGCTGATACACCAAAAAATGTGATGGGCAGTGAGATTCCGGCTGATGGCGGGGGAGGACCTCGATTCGTAGAACCTGAGGGGTTCTGGTTGATCTTAGGTGGTTGGAAGATGAGGAACACGAGAAGGTAAGAGATGAAGGCGAAATGGGAGTCGAAGCACAGAAGGGTCACAACGAAATGGTCGCCGGAGCGGAGCTCCGACGAACTTCGATTTCACTAATCCTAAGCTGATCACTACATTAATCACTAACCTACGAACGTAAATGAAATACTGGAATAAAAACCTAACTAAACAAATAATAAAACAACTCTTATTCCTGATGGGACACCAGGGAGCAGGGCGTCGCCGGAGCGCCGCTGTAGGTGCAGCCCTGACCTCCTCCAATTGACACAAGCCTCCATGAGCCTCCTCCTATCACAAGGAAACTTTATGGACCGAAGACTAGGGCAGAGTGATGTCTAAGGTTGACCAAATTTGTGGAGGAAGGAGAGGGCTCTTATTTATAAACATGGCGGGGCGCCCTTATTGACCGGGGTGAATCAAATAATCGATGGAGTTTTGGAGTGATTAGATTAGCTGGCATGAATCAAGGATAATCAATGATCATTTCATCTTTAGGAAGCAAGGTCGATAGATGGACGAGATGCCCTAGAAAAATGGCGGAAAATCAGAGACAAGACACTCGCTTCCCTTCAGGCGGCTGGAGGTCAAGTTGACCGAGGTCAACTTTTGGTGCGTCCTGATTGGGCCAGATAGGCTGCTTGGCGACAAAATAACCTGGTTTATTAAAGATTAATTAATTAAAAATAGAAAATTGTTTTATTAATTTTTGTGTGTAAAATAAATTTTTTTATTATTTTATATAGTATTTTATTATTATTTTTATTTATTTTATTGATGTGTTTTATTACAAGTTTTTTATTAATGGTGTATTTATAGGTATATGTACATGTATTTGGTGAAATTTATTTTTATTTTGTATATTTTATTTTATTCTTGTATTTTATATTTTTATGACTTATTTTTGTGAGTATAAATTTATTTTTATTTTATTTTTCGATGTTATTTGTACACTTAAATAAATAGGTAAGTATATTCTATAGGTATAGTTATAGGTATTTTACCGCTGTTTTGTATTCTTAATTTAATTTTAATGTATTTTAATGAGTTTTATTTTAATTTTATATTTCTAATAGAATCTATATAATATTTACAATATTAAGAAATTATAAAAGAATTAAATAATAAAAGAATTTATTCCCCGTTTATTTATATACATGTATACACAGGTATTTTGTCTATGTATTTTACATCAACGTATTTTATGTTTATTCTTCTTTTTTATTTTATTCAAATTTTAATGTACACACATTTTATATATAATATTCACAAAATTATAAAAATATGACTTTGTAAAAATAATGAATAATGAGTATAATGGTTAGTTTAATCGGGTCTATATACAAGATGGGCCAAAAACCTAACTTTTACATATAAACTCCCAAAAATATGAAACCTCCTCCATTAAATAGCACTTGAAAAATTATATACAATTAAAGGTGAATTTGATATATTTTGAGTTTTTATTTACAAGATATGGGTTTGTGAAGTTGAGAATTTGGCTTTTTATTTTGTGCATAAAATGTACACTGTATATTATTTTTATACAAACTCAATTTTGTATTTTTATTGATGTTATTATCTACAACTTTCATGTACGAAGTTTCTTCATTTGATGAATAAATAATACGAAATAAAATAGATGTCAAAAATGCATAATTAATGCATAAATAAATGAGGTATTTATTGTATTGCTGGCCCTTATCTCCCCATACTTAATTCCTTGTCGACCAATTCCAATCTAGACTTGGTCTCGCAGTTAGGGTCATAAAATATTTTCAATATTTTATCCCTTTTTCTTTTCTTCTCTTTATTCTATAATTTTGGCATTAAAACCCTTATTTTATATACAAATAATACAATAAATAATGGATGCTATTATGCACAAATTAATGCTATTTACATGCATTAGCTAGGGTTTTTAAGGCCAAAATGATATCATAAAGGTGATGAAATGGAGATTCATCACCCACCTCCTATCCTTATTGATCGAACACTCTACGACTGTCCACCTTGCACCACGACTTGATCATCCTTGGACTCGACCCTGAGGTCGACGTTAAGGCTAAGATCTCCTCCCATCATCTTCGCCGGAGATCGACATCCATTCCCTACTCTTCTCTTGACTTCATTTGCAATAAACCCGTGTCGGAGCTACGCCTCCGAGCAGTGTACCTGTTGCAGGTGCTGGTTCGCGCAGAGGACCACCTTTGGCCACCCAGCTGCTCAGGCGGAGCAGTCCAGGAGGAGCTTGACCACTGAATCCATCTGACCGTCGTAACCTCCATCGGAGCTGTCCAATGGATGCAGAGCACTCTCATGACCGAGAAGAACCCGTTGGTGGCCGCATCGAAACAATGGATCGCTTCCATTGTCCGTTTGAAGTTCGCCCAAGAGTTGTTCGTCCACCACTCTCAACTACCATTGAATAAAGCCTTCCTCTGCCAGATTTCATCTCAGTTGCCGACGGCATCAACTTTTCCACCGTTGGATCTCACACCATCTGACCGCACGTCCCCAACATTCCCTAGCCGTCAGATCTGCAGCATTAAGAGATCAAGCCCGTACAATAGCGCCTGCGCCCGAGCATGCCTGCGAGGGGTATATTTCCCTTTTGCCCTTATCTTTTTCAGTCTTTTCCCTTTTGTCCACAAATAAAAAGTTTAGTTTGAGACATTTACAGTATGGACCCTTGCTCTTTTAGTAATTGCATTTTACTCCAGTTTGTATTATGACACGTGTTGTTCTACGTGTTTACCTGGTGTTTTTGCATATGTTATCCTAAACTTTATGAGTGTTATATTTTGAATGAATAGTTTATGTTATTTGCATTTACACCCCAGTAAGGCATAGTCATGTGTGGCGCACATGTCCCTTGGGCTTTTTTCATTATTCGCTCTGAGCATTTTATGTATGTTATCACTTGGCCTGGAACTTTATGGAAATTGCAACTAGGTCCCTATGAACTGTGTGTTTCTTTTTAGATCAAATAAATACCTAATTAACTCCAAAATTTCCATAAAAATTATTGTTAGCTTCTGCTTACACGTAATATTTATGGCAATTTAGTGAATTAATTTAGTTTCGTTTGATACTTTCTAAAAAATCAAAAACCCTAAAATAGTGTTCTGTCTGTTTAATAAAATACATAAAAAAACATAAAAATTGTTTTAAAAATTACAAAATAAATAGGTTTTCTTGTCTTTGTTTGCTTTATCTCTAGTACCTTTTTTATGTTAAAAATCATTATAAAACCCCTAAAAATCTAAAAACTTATAAAACATATTAAAAATTCTAAAAAATCGAAAAAATTAGGATTTCAGTTTCTGTTTGTAGATCTTTTTATTTAGTTTTTCATAAAAATTGCAACCAGTCATTAGGCCATTTTTAGTATTTTAAATTTGCCTTTTACTCGTGGATGTACAGTGTTTTCCATGTTTGCCTTTCTTTGATTTTTATAAAATCATCTAAAAATTGGAAAAAAAACCCAGAAAATCATCAAAAACATCTGAATATTTAAAAAACACAAAAATATTTTTGTTTCTGATTTTTTTATCATATTTTACATTAATAAGAATTGTGGAAGCTTATTTTTAAGCCTTAGGTTCCTCATTTGCTTGTTTGTTTCCTTAATTAAAAAGTATAAAAAAATTTTGCAAAACTAAAAATTACAAAAATATGCTTTTGTTCATCTAATTACGACAACTTCATAGGTTCTACTCTGCTTCTTGAGTTCGACCCTGGTCGCTATACCAGGTTAAAATAAATTAGTGGAGACCGCTTACTTTGATTTTGATTGATTTATATTCTCGATTGAGTGGTTTCGATTTTTCTTGTTGATTCAGCTTTGTGATTGGGGTCACAACGACCTTTTGAGATTTATCTGATTCCTTAACTCGAGTCGCAAAGCGAGCCATTAGTCCACGCTCAGGCGAAGCTCGCCGGAGAGGAGTTCTTCCAGCATCATTAGCCGCCATTCGATGGGGCAGCCTTCATCCAGATCGCATCTTAACCATCCATCCACACCCTTATGTCAAAGATGCACGATTAACGACCATCAAGGCCGACATTCCCTGCACTATATCATTACATCAGACACGATCAGATTCGTACACCTGCTCCACGTGCCTGCACGTCAGATCTTGAGTGGAGCATATTAGAGATGTTAGTTGTCGCCTTCTTGAGATCCTGCCATGTGTCCCCACATGCCTCACACGTTTTCGCTTTTACCCCCGCATGTTTATGCTTTCCTGTTTAGTCCATTAAATAAAAATTATAGTTAAAACATTTTATAGTTTGGACCTTGAGTTTCTGCATATTTACATTTGAGTCCCTCTCAATTTGTAGCATATGTTGTCCCACATGACTTTTGGGTTATTTGCACTATATGCTCGGTACTTTTCATATGTTTTGAATCGAATTGCATGTTTCTAGTATTTGCACCTATACCCCTGTGAGTCTGGATCACGTGTAGTGTGTGTGCTTACTTGGACTTTTTGCTACCCCAGCCCTAGACTTTTTAATTGTGGTATTGTTTGGGCCAGAGATTTATTTTAATTACACTTTGGTCCCTGTAAACTATGTCCAATTACTTAATGTACTTTGGACTTAATTAAATTAATTTGAAAATTGCATAAAAATTACCATTAGCTACTGTTGATGTGTAATATTTGTTGTGATTTTCTAAAGTTGATTTGACTGCATTTTCTGTTTTTAAAAATTCAAAAACCTTGAAAAACATCTTTGTTTAGCTTAGCAAAATCATAAAAATTCGAAAAGCAACTTAAAATTCTATGAAAATTACTGTAGTTGCCTTTTTGTGTATTTTGGTTGCAATATCATTTTTTTTGAAAATTCCTTATAAAAAACCTAAAATAGCAAAATACCCAAAAACATATAAAAATCATATAAAATCAAAAAAAATCCAAAAATTGTGTTTTCAGTTCCTGTTTGTATATACCTATTTTCTCATAAAATTATAGTCTTAGACCATGGGGCACTTAAAGTATTTTTAAGTTGCAATTTTGTCATGGTTGTTCACTTTTTGCATTTTTGAGCACCTTTTGATTTTTATAAAATCATAAAAACATTTGCAAAACCCCCGAAAATTACCAAAAAATTTCAAAACTTTAAAAATCCAAAAATATTTTTATCCTAATTTTCTGAGTATTTTTAGCTTTATAGAAAAATACAAAAAGATGGTCTTGTTTATTTGTCCTTATTGATTTTGATTTTGTTTAAAAATTTAAAATTTGCAAAATTAAAAACCACTAAAAAATTCTTTTATTTCATTTCTGAGATTTGACTACTTCGTAGGTTTTTCTTGCTTCTTGTGTTCGACCCTGATTGCTATACCAGGTAAAGTAAATAGCGAACCGCTTACATTCTTGATTGGTTGATTTGCTTGAGTGGTTGATTCCTTCCTGTTGAGTCCAGATTATCGATTGGGGTCGCGATAACCTCTATTTTACGTGATACTTAACCCTAGTCGATAGGTCGCTCACCAGAATGGTGTCGTTGCCGGGGAGCACAGGTTAGTAGTCATTTTTCTTTTATTTCTATTTTATTATTTTTTTGTGTCTACTTGATATAACTGCTTTCTGACACATCTCTGTTTCACTTTTTATGCGAGGAACTGCTCGAGGACGCTTCGGCTTTTAGTTGGAGGAGATCACACCGGAGGAGGAGAGAGGAGAGAGTAGTTATAGCCTATAGATTAGATTTATTTTTCTGCAAAACTTCAATTATTGTACTATTTGTTGACTTGAACTCTTTTGTTGGACACTTAGACTCATCGGAGTCTGTTTCGCTGAGTAATGGTGTACTCGGGGGACCTCACCGCGTTTTTCATGTTTTTTATTGCCTTTTATTTTCTTTTGATTCTCGAGGATTTAGCCCCTAGACATAGGAATTTTGTTGATTGTGACGTATTTATCTAAGTCCCCACACCTAATTGCTCATTCTATTCCTATAGAACGTAATTGGACCTAGATAATAATCAATAAGAAAAAGATAACCTAATCGATTGAAAGGCCACGCACCGCTAGAGGTCGTATACAGCGCTGGAAGGATCTGTTGTGGCAGACATCGATCGACATCTGAGATTGAACACAGGCCTCTCTCTCTCTCTCTGATTAGTTAGCTATCTATTCTTCACGGTCAATAGAAGTTTCTCGTCTAAGGCTGATTTCTTTGTTGCATCATTTAGTTAGTTTACTTTCTATCTTTAATTTATGTGCGATCAGGTATACATTTCTATCTATGCATGCATCATAGTGTTAGATCACACATCAGCTTTTTCGACTTCCTCCCCTTGTTTTATTAGACTCAAAATAATCTAGGAATCGAAAAATTCATTAAGCGTTGGTTTATTTAAGAAAAATACCTAAAAAGTGAAAACAAAATAAAATCGGGACTGCTAATGTAAATTGGACCCTAAAATACACCTCATCTAAATCTTTGTTTTGGGAGAGTCACCCCCTCATTGGTTGATTTATCTGCAGCGAGAGAGTGACCCGCACACTAGGTAGAGCCATACCTGAACTCTCTTCAGACTACTGGTCTTGTGGTTTGTTTGTTCTCCAGTGAGGATTTCACCAGGTAGCTGATGATAATCGGTTCGGGACTTCCTTAGCAAATTGGGCAGATCAGGTAGCCGGTAAACGGTCCGCTCCCATAATGGCTGGGAAAAAAACAAACTGTGGGATTGGGACAGTCTCCTGGGAGCATCGGGTTCCCAACAGCTTGCTTAATCGCTCTGATAGATTGATTGATCACCTAAATAAAATTGACAAGATTAACGACCAATCTCTAAAGATCATCAACTCGAGTGTTGAGTAGGTGAATTGGCGGTTTGATTTCTGATTTTGTTTGCATTTTAGATCTCATCGTCATAAATCCCCACATCATGATGATGGGAAGGAGGTCCCCTAGGCTGCCTTTGACAGTGTTGCTTTCGAGCACTCCTTTCCATTCATCTAGGATAGTTTCAGAGAGCCCCGACCAGCTCTCTGAACCTGAGTTTGCTTCCACCCTATTCCCCCTCGACCATCGTTCTTCTAGTCCCGAGGTGCTAGAGCATAGGCCAGCATAGTTATACATTAATTTGACGATACCTGAGTTGGGGTCTTTTGCCTTTGTAGAGACCCAAGAGATGGCCAGCGGTGAGGGACGCACCAATGAGCAGCCACAGGGATCATCGTACGTACTTGACCAAGCTGCCATCAACTACACACTCTTAGCCTCCCTGGAGACGATGCAATAGCAAATTAGAGACTAGGGAGCATTCATGGTAGATGTGCGTCGAGAGTTTACAGAGATGAGAGCTGCCATAGGAGAGCCACCGAGACCAGCCGGTGGAGAGATACCACAGCTGGAGGAAGAGACGGACATCTAGATGATCAGCCAGAGCCGAGACCACCACACATAATGAGGTAATTGCACAACCCTGGTACAACTCTCACCCACCGTTGGATTCAGCTCCCAGAGATCTTGGGCGATTTTGAGCTTCGCCCCCAGACTATTCATCTTCTTCCCAAGTTCCATGGGCTAGCCACCGAGGAGTCGTACCTCCATCTCAAGGAGTTTGAGATGATTTGCAATACTTTCCATGACAGATTTGTGGACAAGGACACGATCAAGATGATTGCCTTCCTGTTCTCATTAGTTAACAGAGCAGCCTATTCGCTGAAGCATTTGGGGTGTTATGTCACCACCTAGGAGCAGCTTCGAACTGAGTACATGAACAATTACTATTTACTAGGTCGAACCAATGCAGCACGAGCCATGATCAACAACTTCACTCTGATCCCAAACGAGCAATTTATGAGGCATGGGATCGATTCAGAGAGCTCATCGATCGGTGTCCACATCACGAGATATCCAAGCCCAACATAGTCTAGAGTTTCTTTTGTGAGCTGACACTGGAGCTGTAGGGGCTTGTTAACGCCTCATGTGGAGGGTTTTATTTTGCCAAGGATGAGAACCAAGTCTGGGCCATCTACGAGGAGATGGAAGAGAACTACACGATGATGTACCATAGTAGGGTCTACACTTAGGGGAAGCCCCTCCCACAGGTCATGTCCTATCAGAGGATAGCACGGGTCGATGCAGGTCCTTCTCCTTCGTCAACAACAGCAGCAGCACAAGCTGATTTCTTTGCCGCTGAAATGGGGATCATCAGCGACCGCATCGAGATCATAGAGAAGAAGTAGTGCCAGGGCCTTACCTAGATTAACTAGTTGGCACATATACCTAATGACCTGAAGACTCAGATCATGTGACTCCAGGAGGCACAGATAGCTCCACAGCCCAGTCTCAGGTCACGGGCTGATCCCAGCAGCAACAGCTCTGCCCAGCCTTCTGCCACATACCACCAGGTTCACCACATTCAGGCAGATCCGGTCCAACCATTGTAGCACTACTCCCAGCTGCCACCATATCAAGACACTCAGACGGTGGCCTATCAGCCAGATCAGCCCCTAGAAGTTCTTCCTCCTCCACACTTCGCGCAGGAGCCATTGATGGAAGTCAACGGGATTTGGTACGACCGGTACCAGCAACATCTCGGGATCCATCGTGATCATCCCAGATTCAGATGGTCAACCAGAGGCACCTCGTCCAAGCAGCAGCCTCCAACTCAGGGCGGACAGAGCATCCAACATCAACAACAGCACCAGCAGGGTCCTCGTCCCTCCTATCAGGGCAGCAGTGGAGGCAACAACAACAACCTCACCAGCAGTACTCCCAGCCTCCCCCTCACTACCAACAGTTGCAGCCTCATTTCCAGTAAGGAAACCTGTTCGGTTCTCATGGACCTATCTATGAGAACCCAGCCCTTGACGACCTCGCCCGCCTTCTCTTAGATCAGCAGGCATCCTTCTGACGAGAGATGGATGAGTTCCGGCAGGAGATGAGGGAAATAATCAAGGGCAAGGCTGCCATACCCGCTCAAATTGAACCAAACCCGAACAATCTAAAGAGGAAGTCTGAGCAAGTACGGTTTACAGATACTACCACTCCTAGCGATTATTTGGGTGGTATATCTTCCTACATCTTTGATGCTGATTTTGTGACACTTAGGAGTAGTAGGATGCCAGCTGGCGGGGCCTCGTCTGAGCAATGACCACTTGGAGATTCAGGAGCGCAAGACGATGAGGATAGAGTGATGTTGCTCATGATGTTGATGACGGTGGTGCTGATACCACCAAGGATGTTGATCCAGCCGACTGTACTGAAGCTGTCGCAATTCTAGATGCAGTCGGTGGTATTGAGGCCACCATTTTACCAGTTGCTGAGCCAGAGCACGGTGTTGCTGCCGCAAAGACATATGCCGAGGGTGGTGTTGATGCCACCATTTCTACTTCAGTTGTCTTGCCATCTTTTGTATCTCAGGATACTGTTAGAAGAAATAAAAAATGGAAAAAGAGAAAAGACCAAAAATATGAATAAAGGAAAGGTTTATGAATCTTCTTTGAGTTCATATGTGTTGCATGATGACGATTGTATGGATTTTATCCCTTCACATACGTAGGAGCCTTTTCGTGACCCTCTTCTCTCTGAAGAGGGTCTAGTTATCCCCTTCCCTCAAGCACTCCGTTTATCAAAGGGGAATAAACCAAAAAACCCAAGGAAAACACACCAGCTAGAGTTCAGCCAACATATGGTAGATATATTTCAGATTCAGCTGACTCTACAGGAGGCACTAAGCACATCCCTCTCTTCCCGAAGAATTTGAGAGAGAAGACCACCATCCGCCGGAAGATAAGGAACCACAACACAGAGATCCATGTGTTGACCCGTGCCACATGCTTCACCATTAAGAACTGATTGCCAGCCAAGAGACCCGATGCAGGAGCTCCATATGTCAGATGCCACATCCATGAGCAGCAGTTCGATCGTACTCTATTAGACAGCGGCTCTTCCATTAGCCTTCTTCTGACAGCCCTACTCGACTGATTGAGTTTGGACCTCTTCGACAGAACAGGAAAGTCCTTCAGTTTACTGATAGATCTATCAAGAGGTCGAAGGGGATATTGAAGGACGTGGTTGTCGCAATTGAGTGCCTAAAATTCCCCGTGAACTTTGTTGTATTGGACAAGGAGATCCCTGAGTCTGTGACAGATACCTCCATCATACTAGGATGCCTATTCGTGGCCACAACCAAGGCGGTGTCCGACCATGGTAGTGGGAAGGTATACTTTCGCATCGAGGGCAAAAGTGTACAAATAGAGACGATCGAGGAGACCAGAGCGAGAGATTCAGCCTGCTCCGAGCGGTCGAGCGATACATAGCAGATGATAGATACAAAGTGAGACGTCCACCAGGAGTGAGACTTTGTGATCACTGATGATGAAGTCGTATGGTCAGACCCAACAGCACGAGCCCTTGTCACGCCTTTAGATACAGTTGATTTACATATTATGGCAGAAGAGAGTTCAGAGAGCACACTCTTGGCACTAAATACATTAGAGGATGACGGTTGTGGGACGGATTGCGAAGCAGACTTTGTTTCATGTTCTTCTGATTCAGATCCCTCAGATTCAGACACTGATTGGGATGATTTTTATGACTATTTGCCTTGTCTGATTCTTTCATAGCCGACAGCAAGGGCAGAGAGTGAGCCATCACAGATTACAGAGACACCATCAGGGTCTTCTTCGTCAGATCTTTACATACATCGAGAGTTCTACCATGCAGATCTGGTCGCCTTCACTCAGAAGCCAGATTTACCAGCTCCCAGTTGTCCAGAATTGAAACATTTACTACAGTCGATGAAGTATAGATTCCTTGCAGGTGAGATAGACATGTTTCCAGTCATTATCTCAGCGGATTTGATTTGAGATCAAGAATCTCGTTTGATGGAGGTTCTTGAAAAAAATTGCAAGATGATTTGATGGAGCGTAGCTGATATCCAGGGATACGTACAGCCTTGTGCACTCACCATATTTATCTCGAAGAGGACGCTAAGCCATAGTGTGAGTTCCAGCGATGGATGAACCCGAATCTTCGAGATGTTGTCATGAAGGAGATATCAAAATGGTGGAGCGTCGATTTTATCTACCCCATCTCCGACTCCAAGTGGGTTAGTCCATTACATGTGGTACCCAAGAAGACGGGTATCGCTATAGTTGTGAGCGAGTCTAGAGAGGATATAGCTACCTGGATTCCCACTTCTGGGAGGGTCTATGTGGATTACAAACGGTTGAATCAGTCCACCAATAAGGATCATTTCCCACTATTATTTATTGATTAGATAATCGGGAGGCTAGATGGGAAGAGTCATTACTGCTTTCTTTACAGATACTCCGGCTATAATCACGTGGTCCTAGCACCCCAAGACCAGGAGAAAACGACATGCACCTATACATTTAGGACATATGCTTTCATACGGATGCCCTTTGGTTTATGTAATGCCCCCGCTACATTCCAAAGGTGCATGTTGTCTATCTTTTCAGATATGGTGGATGACTGTTTAGAGGTCTTCATGGATGACTTTTCAGTCTATGGCAATGTGTTCGATGCTTGTCTTGACTGCCTAGATCATGTACTTCAGTGTTGTATCGATGTCCATATCGTATTATCTTGGGAAAAGAGTCACTTTGTGGAGACTCAGGGGATGGTGCTTGGCCATGTCATCTCCAATAGGGGCATGGAGGTTGATCCAACCAAGGTGGATATCATCAGAAAACTCAATCCACCATCCAACTTGTGTCAGTTGCAATCTTTTCTACGACATGTCAGTTTCCACTGATGATTCGTTCAGGATTTCAGTCGTATTGCCCGACCTCTTACTGATCTGCTGACGAAAGATACCAAGTTCATTGTAGATGACAAGTGTCTAGCGTCCTTCGAGACTCTCAAGGGACTAGTTGTCGAGGCTCTTGTCCTTCAGCCACCTGATTGGTCTCTCCCATTCGATATCATGACGATGCTTCTGACTTTATCATAGGGGTTGTGCTAGGACCGAGGAGGGATATATTATCGTATGTAATTCACTACGCTAGCTAGACTTTGGATGCCACTCAGTGGAACTATACCATGACTGAGAAGGAGATGCTAGTTGAAGTCTTTGCTTTGAATAAGTTCAGATCGTATATTCTTGGATCTACAGTAACTATATTCACTGATCACACCGCCATCTGATACCTCATGGCATAGAAGGATGCCAAAGCCAAATTGACCAAATGGATCCTTCTACTCCAGGAGTTTGACATTGAGATTAAGGATAAGCATGGAGTCAAGAATGTGGTGGCAGATCACCTCTCCTGATTAGAGAATCTTGAGGATTCAGAACAGATTACGCCTATTACAGAGACCTTCCTAGATGAGGTGATCCTTGTTATCGCCTCGCTCCCATGGTACGCTGACAGCGGCTTGAGACTTTCTTTACGAAGGCCAAGTCGTACCGTTGGGAGGATCCCATCCTTTATCATGAAGGAGGGGGTAGCGTCTAGCATTGGTGCATTCCTCAGGAGGAGCGCCACAACGTCCTCACATAATGCCACAAGCATGAGGCAGGAGGACATCATTCTGGGAGGAGGACAACACAAAAAGTGCTCCAATCTGGCCTATGGTGGCCTACCCTCTTCAAGGATTCTGATGAATTCGTGAAGAGGTGTACCGACTGTCAGAGGATGGGCACCTGTGGACAGCATGATATGATGCTGATGCAGCCCATTCACTACTGTGAGGTTTTTGATGCATGGGGCATCGATTTCATGGGTCCATTCCCTAAGAGTCAGGAATTTGAGTACATTCTGCTTGCTGCGGATTATGTGAGTCGTTGGGTTGAGGCCATCCCTGCCTGAACCGTTGATGCTAAGACTGTCTGCAGATTCTTGAGGAAGAATATCATTTCAATGTTTGGGGTACCTAGATTTTTGATATCTGATGGGGGGTCTCATTTTATCAATGACAAGGTAAAGGCCCTTGCTAACAAGTTCAGCATTGACCATCGAGTTGCCACTCCATATCACCCTCAGACCAATGGTCTTGCTGAAGTATTGAATAGGGAGATCAAGACAATATTGCAGAAAGTTGTTCGCCCAGTCCGAAAGGATCGGTCACAACTTTTGGACTCGGTCTTGTGGGCTTATCGGACCTCCTTCAAGACATCTATGGGTACATCTCCCTTTCGTCTCGCTTATGGCAATCCATGCCATTTCCCTATGGAGATCAAGCACAAGTCACTATAGGAAGTCAGTGAGTTGTTATTGGATCCTAAGAGTATAGGAGATCAGAGGAAAGCAGAGTTGGAAACCCTGGAGGAGTTAAGAGATACAACCTTTTCGAGTAGCCTACAATACAAGGAGAGAGTGAAGATATGGCATGATTCTCATATCAGCCATAATACAGTTTGAGCTGAAATAGAGAGTATGGCTATTTGATGCTAGGTTGAGATTATTTCCAGGGAAGTTACAAAGAAAATGGAAGGGACCATACTGGGTCCGAAAGGTGCATGACAATGGGAGCATTGATATATTTGATATGTCATCTGAATCCATCTTTCGAGTCAATGGTCAGTGCCTGAAGCCATATCAAGATCATGATCTACTAAACATTGACGTTGCCCCTGTTCATTTTGCATGAGATGTGGTCTTTGACTCACATAATTTGCATCTCATGCCTGATTATCACTTCTCCTCCGCGGTTGTATAGATCCAGTTGTGCATATCGCACATTCTTTTGTCTAACATCCCATCTTTATCTTATGATTAAGTTGTACTCAGGGTGTACTTTACCCTGAGTATAGGGGGTGTCAGACTTGTGATTATCTGTTCGATTCTTTTTACTTATGTTTGTTGCCTATACTTAGGGATATCTTACCCTAAGTATAAGGGGGGTGAACTTAGTACATCCTAACCCTCAGTTTTCCCCTTGTGTACAGACTACTCTACTTAGGATTACTTGATCCTAAGTATAGGGGGATCACCGACCTCTATTCAATGTATTCTTTCACTTGTCGTCGTAGTATAGCACTCTTTTTACTTCCCAATACACGGCACAAGTTATGTCTTCCTTTCATCTCTCTTTGATCACTCTGAGGACATCGTTTGAGCTAAGTATAGGGGGTGTCGTATATATTGTATATATACATTAGTCATAACTCATACTTTGTGTGAGTGTGTTAATAAAATAAAATGGCTAAAACCTTAAACCTAAAAATCACAAAAATTTTAAAATTTTCTTGCACATGCACTTGTAGATAACTTTTTGTAAAAAATATTTTTGTACAAATGTTTGAAAAATTATTTTGACAATAAAAAGTTTGTAATTATTTTTTGTATCAAAATTATGTATATAATACAAAATTTGGTAAATGTTTGAAAAATACAAGTTGCAAAATTTTGTTTGCAAATGTTTTGCGAAGCTTCGTCTTCCTTGCATTCAAACATTTTTCATAAAATTTTGCATATTTTGAAAAAGTGGACAAAAAATTTTTTGTACATATATTTTTCTGAATCATAGTTGACATTTAAACTAGTCTGGAATTAAATTGGAAAATGGAGCTTGGTTAAGACCTTAATCCACCTAACTTATGAGGAACCTTATAGGATTTGGGGTTAAGACTTTTCAAGTCCATTAGTGACTTAATTCTTTGACTCTACTAGGCTATGTTCACATGTCATCTTGATGAGCCTAGGTAGAACACTTAACAATGCACGCATGACTCTCAGAGAAAATGGCTTGACATGGAACAACACCTTACACATAGCTCCACACAGATGAGGTGGTGAGGAGGCAAAATTCCTTGACTTGAGGTAGCATACGAGGATAGTACTTTTAGGCAGAACCTCTCGTCTTCCTTTAGGGAGGGATGTGCACCTCAACCTGGTCTAGTAGCATTGAGGTCTAAAGACAGAAGTCTGTGGGTTGCAATAATGCTTCAAAAGAGGGATAGTCTACTGGCTCAAGAGGAAAAACTCCTTATGTACATGCCGCACCATGTAAATATGTTGTATATATGCACACTATAAAAAAGGTGCAAAAACAAGAAAAACTCCAAAAAAGTGGATAGACCTGATTGAAAATAAAATACCTACAAGAGTATATATAGTGAATAAGCAAAGCTTATGTGTTCTACCATCTCATCTTGTGGAAGCTTGCAACAGGAGACTTAGCTACACGGTTTAGGCTCCTAGGCATACGTGGCTACACTGGTCACAGTTCATTCTCTTTTTTCACCTCTTCTTGAGCCGGTTGAACTTGAACTTAGAAGGGAATGCCCCGCTCCTCGAGGAAAGAGCTGCTAGATTAGGGAATTAGAGTTACCATGTCGAGGGAGGATGTTGCTTTGTCATTTCTGAGATGGGGAGCTACATATCACTGACATAGTACAAGGAAAGATGCATAGTCATTCGAGTTTGTGTATGTAGACTTGTTCTAATATGGTTTATTGAGGAGTCTTGACCATAGAATAGTGCAACTTGGAGGTTGTTGAGTCTTAAACCTATTTCCCAATAAGGTTCGGACAAACTAATAATCCAAAGGTCCGACTGAGCTCCATACTTCAATTTAATGAAGAAAAGTTTAATAATCAACTTTGACTTTTTCTCTTTCTTTTTCTTTCTTGTTTTACTTATTTTTCATATAAGTGTTTGTAAAGGGACTAGTAAAGGTAAAGTATATGGGGGTGATGAATCCATGATTCTCACTCTTTATTCTTTTATTTTAGCTCTTC
The DNA here is from genome assembly GCA_037367405.1 of Ottelia alismoides. Classification (NCBI taxonomy): domain Eukaryota; kingdom Viridiplantae; phylum Streptophyta; class Magnoliopsida; order Alismatales; family Hydrocharitaceae; genus Ottelia; species Ottelia alismoides. The sequence continues at coordinate 357,445 of JAZKJV010009884.1, read as the reverse complement.
TTCTTAGCAAAATACCCTGTAAATACTTGTAAATATAGTAACTAGCAATCTGCATGCTCTTGTTAATATTGCATAATTAAGCATGTTTTTGACTAAATATAATATTAAAGGGAAAAAAAGGAATGATGCATTTAGAATAAATATGGAGTGACCCAAACTCCAGGAGAAGGTCAAACCTTGACCTGATCACAAGAGAAAATAAGTAGAGAGAGATAGGGTCCACTATGTATTGTACATTTTGCCTATACATTCACTTATTATTTATATATTTATTTTTGACAAATAAAATTAAATTATTCTTTCTACACACTTGTATATATTTCTAAAAATAATATAACAATAAAATAAAAATCAGAAAAATAAAATAAAAATAAAAATAAAATCTTCCATTCCTTGTATAAAATACACATGTATATATTACATTCATTAATTATTACGTACCAATAAATAAGTTATAAAAATAAAATAAAAATTATTTTATACTCCTAGAATGATATTGTAAATAAATAAAATATAAAATAAGGGTATCTTTGTAAAAATAATAAATTAAAAATCTTTGTATATAATACATAGATATAATATACATGTATATAATACTATATATTATATATACATTTTCATAAAATAATTAAAAATCACATAAAATACTTTGAAAAATAGTAAATACTTTTTATTTTGCAATTTTTATTTTAAATTCATTTGCTATTTTTTATTGAATTTTTGTTTATTTTGTATATTCCAATTTTTTGATTGGTCCTGGAGGTTTTGTTGACTCCAGTCAATGCCTCATCCCAGCCCGGGTCGGATCGTTGCCTTCTCGCTGGAGCTCCTTCTCCGACTTTTCCTGCCCGATTCCGAGCTCCTCTTGCCTTGAGATCCAGACCTGAGATCCCTCAGATAACCGAGATTCTCACAGATCCCTTACATAATCTGGATCCCCTTAGGGTACCATGCTCCACGCCGATCTTTCTGGACCCTTGCTTCACCTATAAAATCCCGCCTCCGCCTTCACAGCTCGGCAGCTCGTCCCTCGCGCCCCCTTTCTTCCCTAAACCCCTTCAGTAGAGTGACAGCTGCTCAAGGGCATGTTTAGGTTCGCCTGGAGATGTGTGTGGACTTGTAGCTCATCGTGTCGCCCTAGTTCCGCCGCGAGCAGCCTCTCTCGCCCGCCGCAGCAGATCGAGGCCATCACCCTAACGTCCACCTTCGCATGGAGCTTCTGAGCTCATTGGTAGCTTCAGGTACCCCTCTTATCCTTCGCATTCCCCTTGTCTGATCCATCCTTTCATTTTGCATCATCGTCGCATGTTCCCTTGATCCGACCAGCTGCTCGGAGCTTCATTTCACCCACACACCCGCTCCGATCAACACATCGACTCACCCCGCATCTCTTTCCACAACCTGATCGTCCTTAGACTCACCCGTTCAGGTAGTATTAAGGTCAAGACCTCCCTCTCTCAGTGTCGTCGGAGGTCGCTTATCATCCCCAATCGCTTCACTCAATTTTCTGCTTCAATAACCCCCGTCGGAGCTTCGCCTTTAATCGTAGATCCTTTTGTAGGTGCTAGCATGCGTGGAGGAGCCCATTTGATTTACCAGTTGTTGAGGCGGAGCAGCTCCAGGTCGCGCCACCCTCCACGACCATCCGACCGTCGTCAACCTCATTGGAGTCCTCCACCTGACGCAGAATGCTTCCACGACAGTGTTGAGCCTTTCCGCAGCTTCATCAAAGTTATGGATTGTTGTCCACACTCAGGAGAAGCTCGCCGGAATGGAGTTCTTCTAGCATCCTCAACCGCCATTTGATGGGGCAGCCTTCGTCCAGATCGCATCTCCACCGTCCATCTGCACCCTTTTGTCAGAAGCGTCAGATGCACGATTAACTGCCATCAAGATCCACATTCACTGCACCGTCTGATTACATCAGACACGATCACATCCGTACACCTGCTCCACGTTCCTGCACCATCAGATCTTGAGTGGAGCAGACTAGAGTCGTCAGCTGCTGCCTTCAGGAGAGTCTGCCACGTGACCCCACGTGCCTCGCACGTACCTGTAAGGGTATATTTCCCTTTTACCCTCGCATGTTTATGCTTTCCTATTTATTTCATTAAATAAAATTTGTAGTTAAAACATTTTACAGTTTGGACCTTGTGTTTCTGAATATTTGCATTTGAGTCCCTCTCAGTTTGTAGCACGTGTTGACCCACGTGACTTTTGGGTTATTTGCACTGTATGACAGGCACTTTCCATATGTTCTTAATCGAATTGCATGTTTCTAGTATTTGCGCCTATACCCTTGTGTGTCTTGATCATGTGTAGTATGTGTGCTTGCTTGGACTTTTTAAAACCCTGACCCTAGACTTTTTCATTGTGTTATTACTTGGGCCAGAGGTATTATTTAATTGCATTTTGGTCCTTGTATACTATGCCTAATTACTTATTATACTTTGGAATTAATATATATTAAATTAATTCGAAAAATTGTGTAAAAATTACCATTAGCTCATGTTGATGTGTAGTATTTGATGTGATTTCTTGAGTTGATATGATTGCATTTTCTTTTTTTAAAATTCAAAAACCTTTATAACATCCATGTTTAGCTTAGAAAAATCATAAAAATTCGAAAAATACCTTAAAAATTATACAAAATTATTGTAGTTGCCTTTTGTGTGTTTTATTTGCAATATCAATTTTGTTTGAAAATTCCTTACAAAAACCCTGAAAATAGCAAAACACCTAAAAACTTATAAAAATCTTATAAAATTAAACAAAAATCAAAAAAAGTTTTACTTCCTGTTTGTAGCATTTTATACCTATGTTTTTATAAAATTATAGTCCAGGACCTTGGGGCACTTAAAGAATTTTTAAGTTGCAAATTTGGTCATGGTTGTTCACTGTTTGCATTTTATAGCACCTTTTAATTTTTATAAAATCATAAAAAAATTTGCAAAACCCCAGAAAATTATCAAAAAACTTTCAAAACTTTAAAAATCTAAACTATTTTTATCATAATTTTCTGAGTATTTTTAGATTTATAGAAAAATATAAAAATATTGTCATGTTTATTTATCCTTATTGATTTTTATTTTGTTTTCTTATTAAAAATTAAAATATTGCAAAATTAAAAACAACTAAAAAATTCTTTTATTTCATTTCTGAGATTTGACTACTTTGTAGGTTTTTCGTGCTCCTTGTGTTTGACCCTGGTTGCTATACCAGGTAAAATAAATAGTGAATCGCTTACATTCTTGATTGGTTGATTTGCTTGAGTGGTTTATTTCTTCTTATTGAGCCCGGCTTGTTGATTGGGGTCGCAACGACTACTTTGATACTTAACCCTAGTCGATAGGTCGCTCACCATATATATATTATTATATATTCGATATTATATATTTAAAATAAAAAGAAAAATGTAAAAAGATGAAAAGAAAATATAAAAATATAAAATTAAAAACCAAATATAAAAATATAAACAAAAATAAAATTAAAAAATTAAAAATTAAAAACCCAATTAAATGATACATAGAAACACACAATCAGTTTTGTGCATTTATTTGCCCGATCTATCCTTTTCTGCTCCTTGTATTTGACACTCTACACTTCTTGAACTATACACATCTTTTGTATAATTAAATAAAATTAATTTTAAATCCGCACATTTATTTGATTTCACTCCTTTATATATTTATGGGTTAGTTGTTGACTAATTGAGGTTTCTTGCGGGTTGTCACAACGACTGGGTCTCCGGCCTGTGTGAGACATATTTAGAACCACGAAAAATCTCAGTTATCAAATGGCACCGTTGTTGGGGAGTAGTTGCGCATAGATTGGTCTTCTCTAATTATACCCTCTTTATTTTCCTTGTCTATATTTTTGGCTCGATTTATTTGCTCTTCTATGTGACATTTATTGTTGATCTATCTATCTCTCTTTTTTGACTTTGCTGCAAGGTACCACGGATCGAGGGACACACTCTACTCAGAGCGCCTACGCACCCATGTGAAGCCACACCAGCTTTTTAACCTAGTTGTTAGAAGGGAGCACCAAAGGAGTCTGGGTGGATTTTTTTAGACAAAGCCACTTGCATTTTTATTTCATTTATTTTGTAATTTAAAGTGAGAGAGAGACATTAATTGTAATAATTGAGGACTTTCAAGGGCTCTGCATATTTTGTGAGGGCCAGTGCCTGAGGGATTGTTCCCTTGGGGCCTCGTCGGTTTTATTGTGTTTTTATCCTTTTTCATTTGTTATCTGAGTTTTCAATTTTTTTATTTTGTGTGATTGAGCCCTAGTTGTAGGATTTGCTTGACGATAGATTAAGGCCTAACATCTAATATCATTGCATGCACCTATAGTCTCCTTTGGACTTAGTCAAATTTTTAATTGTCAATTATTTGGATTTGAGACCGCGTGCTGAGAGAGGTCTTATACAGCGCTTGCAGGATCCGTTGTGGCAGGCACCGATTGGCATCAAAGACCAGACCTTGGTCTCATTTCTGAATAGTTGACATTTTGTTCTATACGATAATAGCATTTTCTCATCTAGGGCGATTTCATCGATTTGCATTTGCATATAGATAGGTTTCAATTCTGCTTAGCATCCTTGCATGTAGAGAGCTGGAGGCAAGGTGAGCATTTACGCTTTAGCATACATCATCGTTATCGCCTTGCATTGCGTTTTTGACTCTCTACCTCTGATTTTGATTACTTAATAGGATTCGTTCATTCTTATTAAAAAACCAAAAAAAGTGATAACAATTAAAATTGTGACTGTAGAATATTACTTGACCCTAAAATAGACCAAAAAGAAGAATCATTGTCTTGATGCTAGTAATCCCCACATTGTATTCGTTTTATATTGTTCACGTACACATTAAGGTTAGTTCCCAAACTCGTAATCCGATCTAAGTATTTGTACAGTTTTTTCGGTTCTCACCTAACTCTAAAATAGACCAGACAAAAAGACCAAACTTTCGCGGTCTTCACCGAGTTGAGTAGGTCAATTGAGGGGTTTATCTTCTATGTGTTTGTTAGTAATTGCTTGTGTGAATACTCGATCATTCTGCGCATTTGCACCTTTTTCTCACACCTCTTGATTTGACCATCGTGCTCTCCCGATAATTTTCCTTTTGTTTCGGAGATGGATGACTGGAGTGATTTTTATCCGGTCCACCTCCATTTTCCCAGGAGGATTTTGCTCCTAATTTCTCATTTTGTACATATCTACCTCAGCCATAGTTTCAGACCTCGAATATTTACCCACACCACTACCCTCACACTGCCCCCCATCTCATCCATCCGAGACTTATTTGTTGGAGTCACATCTCTTAGAGTCCACACTTGAGACCTTGAACCGAATGATGGAGCATATGAATTTGAGGATTAATAATCTATTTTGCATAAATAAGAACCAGAATGCCGCTCCACTATTTGAGGATATGGATTCATTTGAGGATGATCACGAGAGCTTGCAATCGCCCAAAATACAAAAAAAATGAGAAAATTTTAAAAATCCAAAAAGAATTCGAGAGACACATGGTTGATTCATCTTGTCAGGAGAGGACACCCATGCCAGACTATTTTCCCAACACTCAATCACTTTATGGCCTACCTTTGACCCCGAGGATGATACTGTACAGACTACTCTTTGTCGTCCTCATGTAGATGATAATTCCGATCTCCTCTCATGTATGGAGGAGATCCAAAAATTCAAAAAATCTTGACTGAACCCAAAGTGTTGACCACTATTCATGAGATCATTCAGGCCCCACTTCACCAGGCCATGATCCATTTATCTGCTCCTCAACCCAAGAAGAGAAAGTAGAGGAGCAGATCTGAGCGTCATATCTTGACCATGACCACTGCCCACGCCATCACCCATCATCCATTTTCTAAGAAAGGGAACATTGCTACACCATTAATAAAATGCACTATCCATGATTACACATGTGGTCACACTCTCCTTGATGGCGGTGCTTCAATTAACATCATACCCTTCTCGTTGGTGTAGTCTCTTCACTTAGGGCCTCTCAAGAAAACTAGGATGATCGTTCAGTTTACTGATGGATCTATCAATAGGTCGAAGGGTATTCTAGAAAACGTTGTCATTTGGATTTAGGGCATGAGAAACACTATTGATTTTTTTTGTATTGCCCATGGAGACCTCCGCTGTGGAGCACCCTCCAATCATCCTTGGACGACCCTTTCACGCCTCTGCGAGAGTCGTATTGATTATGGATTAGGAGAGAATCGCTTCATCCTAATGACGTGAGCTATGTGGCCATCACTACACCCACTACCGACCAGAGACTTGCATCTAATGCGACTACACCTATATTAGCTGACCCCGAGGACTATGGACTTGATGAGACCATCAGAGATTTTTTTTGTATGTTGGATTCTACTGAGACCTGAGAATTCCTCCCTATGGAGTAAGAATCGGAAAGCATAGACCTCGGAGTTCCCTCTTCTAGTACTTGGCGATGTGTTGATGATATTGTAGGATTTACATGAATGATACTTTAGAGCAGAGGATGGACTTAGATGAGACTAATAATATCGAATTTGATTTGATTGCTTTTATAAAGGAATTCGGATCTTTTGATGATATTGATGATTGAGTTGAGACTTTAGAGGAAAAACATGACTCGGCTACTTCCACAGATGAGTTCGTTCCTTTTAGTTTTGACCTAGGAGAGACTCTTTAGGCTGAACTTGACTTTATTTCTTCTGATGATGAGTTCGAGCCTTTTCACTTTGATGACATCTACGAGACACCCAAGGACAGTCGTAGCCACACTACTTCCACTGACCCATCTATGCCTTCTCACCCTAGGACCGTTGAGGATACCTTCCATGTTGATCTGAATTGGTCAGTTTCTGAGGGCCCTGATATCGACCTACACCTTGTTCGATCCATTCCTCAGCAGTCTCGCAAGAAGGTTTGCTTTTTACCTTCTTCATCTCTGTATATCCATTCTCTTGTATATTCTCTTGCATTTTCTCTATACCTCCACTGTATCGCTCATTCACCCCATTCTCATGTGTGCCTTACTTAGTATGTACCTTGTCCTAAGTATAGGTGGGTGGACGAGCTGAGTGTTCTTTCTTCGTTCTGTTTCATCACTTTTGTTGTTGGTTATACTTAGGACTCTTTTCCCTATGTATAGGGGTGTGATGCGTACATTCTCTTCGATTTCTTCTCTATATCTTCATTAATCTTTTCTTACTTTCTTATTTTCATTTACATTTTCTACCAAAAAGATGTCGCCCCTTTTTGTCAGTCTTCTATACTTAGGATGTACTTTATCTAAGTATAGGGGGTATGCACCCCGAGTTCTTCTATTCATTGATCCTCTCCACTATCTCCTCTTCGTGTCTATACTTAGGGATATTTTAACCTAAATATAGGGGGAGATAGTCTGAGTACGATATGCTCATTCCCACCCTTGACCCTCCCTTCCTTGTGTACAGTATGCTATAATTTGGACTATTTGATCCTAAGTATAGGGGGGACGGTCGACTTCTCATTCATTCATTCCTTATTTGTTAGACTTTTCTATACTTGGTATGAGTTATGTCTTCTCTTTTTCTCTCTGATCTATGAGGACATAGCTCAAGATAAGTATAAAGGGATCTTATATACTACATATATACTTTAGCCATAACTCGTACTTTCATATTTTTAATAATAAATATGACTACGAAATATAGTATAATATACTATAAAATTCATTAAAATAACTTATTAAAAAGATGCATATTATTCCTTAAAAAAATTGTATTCACTGATTAATAAATCAAGTAAAATTTTTTTTTGCAAAATGTTTGAAAAATACTTTGAAAATCTTTTGAAAAATCTTTTGAAAACTATTTGGAAAACATTTTGTTAAATATTTTCAACCTTTGTAAATTATTTTGTTTGTAGAAATTTCTTTTCTTTGTGTGAAATAAAATTTTTGAAAAATGAATTGCAAATGGTTTTGAAAATGGTTGCAAAAATATTTGAAAAATCTATATATATATATATATATATATTGTTTGAAAAACCTTTGCAAAATGATTTTCAAATATTTGTAAATATTTGCAAAAATTATTTGTAAATATTACTTTGGACTATGTTTTCAAAATTGTTTATAAAATGATTTTCAAATAAGTTGAGGAATATATACATCACACTAAAATTCTTTATTAATTGTGTATATATATATGATCACATATCCCTCCTGAATTCTTAAAACCCATAAATATAAGATGCAACCCCGTGTAAATATTTATGACTATTTTTAGCCAAAATTTTTTGTTTTCAAAAACTCACAAAAATATTTTCTGCATAGCATAGTAATTGCATAACATTTGTATTTTTCAGATTGAGTTTGATAATTAAACAAGCCTAAGTAAAATCCTAAGATTGGAGCTTGGTTGGACTTAAATCTACCTAAAAACAGGAACCTTATAGGAACTAGAATTGAGGTACTTCAGGTCTAGTTGACTTAAATCTTTGAGAATCATGATACTTGGTTGAATAGATTATTGACTGCCTAAGTAGATTACTTCGGAGCACATGCACGACTCTTGTTTATAATGATCTAACTTGGACACATGCACCTTTCACTTATCTCAACTCAGTTGGAGTGGTGAGGGATTGGATTTGCCGGTATGAGACGCACACAAGTGGAAACATTTGTCATCGTCTAGGGAGGGAAGTGCACCCCAACCCGTCTAGTAGCAGAGATGCCTAAAGACATGAGAGGGTGGGTTGCAATAATGCTTCAAAAGAGGGATAGTCTACTGTCTCAAGAGGAAAAAAACTCCTTATGTAAATGATGTTATATAGTGTTTCAAAAAATTGAAAAAAAAAACAAAAACTCCAAAAAAGTGGACAGGCTTGATTGAAAATAAAATCATTGTTGGAGTGTATATATTTGTATAATCAATAAGCAAGCTTGAGCTTCAAAGTCATATCATATGAGACTGTAGCTGGATGACTTGACTACACTAGTCATGCATCCTAGGAAAGGTAGCTACACTGGCTACCGTCCATTCTTCTCTTCACCCCCTCCTCTTGAGCTGGTTGTCACTTGAATTTAGAAGAGAATACCCCGCTCCTCGAGGATAGAGTTGCTGGATTGGGGAATCATTGGGTTCTCGTGCTGGAGAAGTCAGTCTCTTTGTCATTTCAGTTGGGGAGAGCCACTATCACATACATTGTACGAGTGAGACTCATAGTCATAAGGGTTTGCGTATGAGTTGAAGTATTCTGACCTGGCTATTAAGGAGATGTGGGCAGAGTTTTGGGATTCTTGAAGGTTGTTGTATTTCAAATTCGATTTCCAATAAGGTTCCACCCGCACTAAAATTCCAAAGAACCGACTTAAGCTCTAAACTATGATTTTGTGAAGACAGGTTTGACAATTAAATTCAATCCACTTTCTAGCTTTTTGTTTTCTTTATTTTTCTTTTCAACACTTATTGCATAAGTTCTTGCTCGGGACTAGCAAAGGTAAGTATAGGGGAGTGATGAATCTCCATTTTATCACCTTTATTCTATCATTTTGGCTTTAAAAACCCTAGTTATTGCATGTAAATACGCTTCATTTGTGTAAATTAACAGACATTCTTTGTTGTATAAATTGTGTATAAAATACTGTTATGAATGCCAAAATGTTAGAATAAAGAAAAGAAAAGAATAAAATGCCAAAGGTATTTTATGACTCTAAGCCTCGAGACCTAGGCATCTTGATGACTAGGTCGATAAGGAATATAGTAGGGATATAAGGGCCAATAATACAATAAAAATCCCATTTATTAATTCTTTATTTATTCATTTTGGGACCCATTTTATTTTCCACATTTGATACTCAAATAAAGAAACTTTGAACATAAAAGGTGTGGATAATAATATATAGAAAAATACAAAATTGATTCCATACAAAACTAATAAACAGTGTAAAAGTTATACTCTGAATAAGATTCCAAAATCTCAAAATCCTAGACCCATATCTTTCAAATAAAAATTCAAAATATATCAAAATCACTTTAATTGCATATAACTTTTAATAAGCTATTTAATGACGGTGATTTCATATTTTTTGGAGTTAAGATGTGAAAGTTAGGTTTTGGAACCCTATTGTACAATATACCCAAATAAAATATTCATTTTATTTATTCTTTATTATTCTTATAATTTTATAATTTTCAAATATTATTTATAGTATATGTACATATTAAAACTAGAATAAAAACATAAAGAAAACATTAAAATAAAATAGGTATATAAGATGAAATAGCAATAACTATACCTATACAATAAATATACATATTTATTTAAGTGTAAATATTACTTCAAAAATATATAATAAAAATATATTTAAGTATATAAAAATAAGTTATATATAAAATAAAAATAAGATACTCTAAAACATAGATAAATATACCTATAATTAAACCCTAAAAAACTAACTTGTAATTAAACATCTCTAAAAACTAAATAAAAATCATAATAAAATAATATAGAAAATAATTAACATTTTTATTTTATAACTTTAATTTAATAAAATCATTTATTATTTACTATATATTTTACAAATAATTTCTAGGATGATTCTTTCTGGTTGGTCCACGTGGACCAACCAGGTTGAGGCGATAGTTGACTCTGATCAACTATCTGTCCCTCGTCCTATAACTTGTCAGATATAGCCTTTGACCTATTTTATTATTTTATCCCTGAAGGATATGGGAAGATCCTCAAGAGCATCATGGAAGCGTGTGGATTGCATTGAATGCAATCAGGAGCGACTAGTCGTACTAGTTGCTTCGGTCAGCTGAATTTAAAAAAAAAAATAAATGACGAAGCCACATGATCCAAGAACCTTTCTTGGATCGTTTTATCTAAACCAAAATTAGGTATAAGGTTTTCCTCTTGAAGCGTGGTTGCGATCGAGTCTCTAAATGAAGAGACCTCCTGTCCCAAGTCTGATCCAACGGAGGAGACGCTTGCAAGCGCGTTGATGAGACGCGTCCTTCTCGCAATCCATGTTGATGATCCAAGTGACGAATCTCATGATCTTGTCACACGAGATCCGACGTCTTCTTCACGAGTGAGGCGTATCAAAGGAGACAGAGATTCACGAGCAAATACTCCGGCAGCATAACGACGATGCTGCGGTGAAGGTGAGTCTCTCATTGGCTCCATGGTGGATGGCCATAAGAGAGAGAGGGAGAGAGCCTTGGCGTGTAGAGAGAGAGAGAGGAAGAGAGCATTAGTTTACGTTGTAAACTTGTACCTCGAAGAGCAAGGGTGCCTCTTCTTATATAGGGTTTTGGGATTCCATGGATCTCAATCCATGGACAAGACACAATCAATGGTTGAGATTGATTTATGTTTCTTTCAATGGCCAAGACGTCATTGTAAAAACACAACAATAAATAATTTAATTTAAATTAAATTATATTGATAAATCAACATACTTAATTCCAAATTAAATCACCTTTGACTAGAGATGAGATAATGAGGAGACTAAAACCAATCCCCTAAGAAGAGGGGACGACTACTCTTCTCCTCATGGAGAGTTGTAGACGTACACTTCTCTTGAGTGGACTTGGTCAATCTCTTCTAATTATCATGAGATCTCGTTATATCATGATATATCATGATCTCTTATCGATAATATTTTCACAAAAAAATGATTCAAAATTATCTTATGGAATATATCAACCATGCCATTGAAATTATGTGAATCTCATTCACAAGCCAAAAAAATGTATATATATTTTCAATTAATCATTCAATGTGAATCCAATTTACATTAACAATTAATCAACAAATATAAATCATAATATGCTCTCTTTAATATATTATAAATCACATTTATAATATAATTGAATAATATGTATAATGCTATCCACATTATTCTTATCCATGATAATTAAATCAGATTTAATCATCTTGGATCTCAATTCTCATGTGCCCAAATAATATGAATCACATTCATATTATTCGCATCATTGATAATTAAATCACATTTAATTATCTTAAATAACTCTCCTAATAATATGAATCAAATTCATATTATTCATGATAATTAAATCACATTTAATTATCCATTTTCTCAATGCTCGGATATATATATCAACAATGAAATTATCCATGAACTCTTTCAAGGATAATGCGCTTTCTCTGCGGATACTTGAAGATAAGGACAGGGTGATTGTATTGTTCCACATATAGTGACTTAGATATTGAGATCACATCTCAAATCCAGATCTTGTGGTCCTCCCATAGATGCTTGATTAAATCAAGACCGCAAATCTAATCTTCTCATTACATCTGAATCACATTCAGATCAATGTCCAACATTGGGACTAAGATCATGTTACTTCTCTATGAGAGGAGTCACTAAAATCCAGACCTGTTTCATCACTCCCTCGGAATGGAAGCGCCATGGTTATACAATCGTTTATGATCACATCACCATCAGGCATTCCTAATACATGTACATCCTGCATACTGGAAGACCCAGAATAAAGTCGAAGTATAAGATCAATTTTACACTGTCTACTTCAGAGTTTTATTATTAAGTTTCTCATTTGACTATTGGGAGTTAGTATCGATCACATGCTTTCCAAAAGCTTATATCATACCCAGATTTTGATCATATACTTTCCAAAAGAATACATCAAACCTACAAATTCAATCGAGCATCCAAAGCGAGACGACCGTGCACGGAATTTGATTATTCTCAATATCTCATGAGTGATCTCAAATCTTCCGATTCAGTAATGAACATGTATGATCCCTTTGAGAGATCATATTACTCATATGCCCTTATATGCACACCAATGCGTTGGTGTATAGACCTTGATTAGGTCATCAACCTATTTGTCTGCAAAATATACATACTCAGACATATAGTAACACATCTGTCTCCGGTCAGAGGATGCATGCCTATATCGTGACAGCATACGACATAGGACTTTGGTTATCTCGATCTCGATAAGTCAACTCTTTAACCTAACTAATCTGCCACCTCCGAAACTCTATTCCCATGATGAGGACCTGCATCAAGAGGTCAGTCAGATATCAGCCAAGTGAGAAAGGATTGCCATCTCCTACTCAGGTTGGAGATCATCTCTTAACAATCATTTGATGGTACTTGATGAGTCCCCAATCTAACTCTTTAGATATTCATCAATGCACCAGCTTCTATGATTCAATAATTGAACCAACAGATGTATGGTCATTAAGATGGCCATGGTACATGACCTAATTGTACTATGTATGAAAATTAATTACTCTTCATTTCAGATCAGGGAATAATATTCGCAATAACACTTATTGCATAATGGCTCGTCGTGGGCTCGCATGTCCAACAATGTCCCACTAGCCCAAAGAGCCATTAATGGGCTAATCATTTAAACTCGCATTCATGTGACAATCATAGGCTATTTATAAAAATAGCTAGGTAAGATAATCAGTCACTCTGTTCCCGAGAGACTACGCCAATTCCTTTTACGACACTTGCATATTGCCTAGCAACAGTGCTCGCATCCAATGTGAATGTTGCATCTTATGCAACCAATACTCAATCCTGTCAGTTATAGTGTCCTTGACACTATAGCTTTATAATTACTATAACCAGTATGTCCATAATCCTTATCAGAATATTCTTATTCCTGGAGATCTCTATCTCCTAAGGTATCCACAATTAAGACCTTTCAGATCACTATCTATAAAGTCTTAAGTTAATGAAGATAAGACTTTGAGATCACCATCTCAAAAATCTTTTCATCGTTGAAGATATTGTTATCACTGCAATCAAGTGTTTTATCTCCTTAATAGGATTAGTAACATTTACTACTCCCACTGCATGGCAGATATCTAACTTTTGTACACATCTAGCATACACTCAGCTTCTCGTAACTAATGCACAAGGACAAGTAGTTCTAGCATTCACTTCCTCAACTCTTTGAGGTGCTATCCCTTTAGATAGGTCGGTACCATATCTTAAGGCAAGGAAACCTTTCTTGGAATTTTCCAGAAAATGGATTATGTTCAAGGTGTACTACTAATGTGACGGTCCCAATATCCTCTTCTCTTTGTTTCTGAACACTTTCAGAACTAAGATCTAAGAGGTATCTTTGAGATCTTATCTCAAGTTATGGAATAGCCAGTCTATAAAACACTTATTATTATCCTTATATCATTCCACGTTATTAGGATATCATCTACATTTAGCACGATGAACACAATGGCACTCCCACTAAGTTTCACGTGGTACATCAAGATTCTATCTGAAATCATAACATTTACAATTTCATCAAATCTTATGTTCCAACAACAAGAAGCTTATTTTGAGTCCATAGATGGAGTTCCTTTCTCTTGCACACCTTGCTTTCCCAAACCATGAAGCCCGGTGGCTACTTCATGTGAATATCCTTAGAGAGGTATTCATAGAGGAATGCAATCTTGACTTCCATCTTGAAGATGTCAAAGTCAAGTTGTGTAGCTATATTTAGCAATAATCTGATGTGTTTAAGCATGGTCACCGGAGATCAAGTCTCATCGCTAACGATGTCTTCTATTCAATGTGTAGCTCGTGGCTACGAGCCGTGCTTTGAAGGTCTCTACCTTCTCATCAGGTTCCCTCTTTCTCTTGAAGATCCATTTACACCTTAACAGGTCTTACCCATATAGGTGGATCCTCGAGGGTCCATATACAACACTTGTATATGAAGTCTACTTTAGACTTGATTACTAACATCCATCTTTCCATGACATGATCTTCAGAAGCTTCATCACATGAAGTTCAATCATTGTAGATTTCTCTGACACATGGAATGCATCCTCAAACTCATTTAAAGAGGTATTAGTGTTTCACCTTTTATTATCTTTTCAGTTTCCGATTTCAGGAGCCTCATTATCTTCTCAATATTAAATGAGTTCCTAAAGTTCATTTTCATCTTGATTCTCAAGAGAATCATACTCTAAGAATCATATCCTTAGAGATGAGATCTTTTAAGAATCTCAAGGTCATAAAGTAGGTATCCAATACCATCCTTTATTTTCCTAATGAAGTAGCACTCTCTGGTGCATGATTCCAGCATACTAGTCATGGAACCTTTTTAAGGATATATATTGTCTCTAGACTCTCTACTACATATATACCTTGGAAAGTAAGAGGTAATTATGCTAATATTCATCATTGACAAAGTCATACCATGCATGATCTAATTGCATCTCCCTACAACTCCATTGAGTTTAGGTGTATTAGGAGGATTGAGATAGGAATGATATTCCTTTCTCTATAAGGTATTCTTAGAATCGTCTAATAGGTACTTTCTACCTAAGTTGGATCAATATCATTTCATTTTCCTTCAAACTTTGGTTCTAAACCAAAATTGTGAAATCTTTGAACATTTCAAAGCTTTCTAAGGTGAAGGGAAGAAATCTCATATCACAAATAATCATAGAATGATATCACATATCATCAATGTTTATTATGATATAGATGATCCATATACATCAATATGTATGAGATCTTGAATAAATTGACATCTAACACCATTCCCAGAGAAGGGTGCATTGGACAATTTATATTTTGAACACAATATTCACTAGCATGTAAGACTTGAAATTTCAGAAAATCTAATGTTACATCTCTTACTAGTATATTGATCTCATCAAAAGACATATGTCCAAGGTTTGATGCCAGATCACTGTTTATTGATCTTCATCCTCCTATTGATCTTATAGGGTTTAATTTTCAATATTAGAAATGTGAATGAACCATTCATTAATTTCTAATTTAGTAGAGTCCTCAAGATATCAAAATACTATCTGAAATATATCCATCATAAATCTTTATGATAGGTCTATTCCAGAATTCATGTCTATTTCCAACATTTAGAAATGAACAATGAGTGTATTCTAATATCCAGGTCATAGAGACATTCTCTAAGACTAAGGGCTCTCCTACTGAAATTATGATGTCTATTTATCCAATAGAGGTTGTTGCAACCATTGCATCAATATCCATGGATGATTATTAAACCTTAAGATCAAATTTCTCGAATTTTCTAAAACATATGCAACCAATTGCAAGTGTTACTAGAAAAATGGGGTACATTTATTAGACTTTTTATCTTACCCAATAAAAAAGTCAATTTCAATGATTAAATGTAGATTATTTGATGCACTATCCGAGTCCTTCTCTAAGGATCTAGATAGACTTGATAGTCATATTATCAACACATCAGCTCATTTCAGTATTGGCATTTATCAGAGTCTTTGGATGTTATATGGAAGTCACAGAAGTATTATCATCTCTTTGATTTTCCTTCTAATCTTGGGTCCGACCCATGCTTCCATTGCGCTCCTTTGATCTATAGACAACCACTACTTAAGACAAAGGTTCTCTTATGTTGAATTTAAAAGATTCTAATATAAAAGAAATTCAACATTTATACATGCTTCATTCAATTCATACAATATGAATATTATGAAGCTTCGTGAATGACTAGAGTATATACAGTAGAATGATGACACTCATCATTTCTACATACATCGTAACTCTTAAAGCATTAGGTTCAAGTAGGTGCTCAAAATATTTGAATACATCATCTCTTATAGAGCCACCATTCTGCATGATGCAGTGAACCATGTCATTCATGATTA
Source organism: Ottelia alismoides (assembly GCA_037367405.1). NCBI lineage: Eukaryota > Viridiplantae > Streptophyta > Magnoliopsida > Alismatales > Hydrocharitaceae > Ottelia > Ottelia alismoides. The sequence goes on along the minus strand of JAZKJV010009884.1, from coordinate 340,767 downwards.
AATGTCGAAGGCACATATGTATGCCAGAACATCTTTCTTAGATTTTATAAGGATTATTTGACAATTGCGATCATCATCGACATGTCACTTCCAAAGTACATTCGATGAGAGATCAGGACTATAGAGACATACAAACCCTACGGTTGTAGTCCTATTATCTATTTAATTGTCATTCCTCAATATTATGACGAAACTTGCACATTGCAACCACATACAATATGTGTCCAAGTGCAAGTACAATACTTTGATCATGGATCCAATCCATGATATTTTACTGGTTATTATTGAGTATATTATTGAGCGGGTTTAATGAATATTATCTGAAATAAGAAATTTACATAAATATATATGAATATATGTTTTAATTTGATTTAGGAATTTTTATATTAAAGTTGTCTTGCCTTGTCAATATTGAAAGTTCATTCCCTTAATCACTTTCAATGTGAGAGATATACTTACCATTATATCTCAATAAGATCTGGATCTCCTTTCTAACTTTGTTGCATCCTAATAATATGAGAAACTACAACTCAGATAAAAAGAAGCAGGAACTCATTCTGCCTTGCAAGTCCAACTTGCATTCCCAATTCGGTCTTTAACACCTGAGCCCACCACTCCTAAGGTGATGTTGACCAGTCGTTAATTGAACAAACCGTCAACATGATTAGAACTCGCTATACACAATCCAATATTGCCCCAATAATATGAGGAACCGATATTAGGGTCACTACGCATACGGCCTTAATCTTTCGAGAAGCAAAGAGCCCGATCCAAATGCGCTTGTATGCAAGAGTTGTTACTTCAAACAGGCGTCTCCTACATACAATCCCTGGCGACGGAAACCTTCGCCTTGATGGGAGATCATGGATGTCATTATGTGATCCTCCACCTCATATTCAAATTCTAATTAATCATTATGAATATTCATTATGATTAATTCTTCCAAGGGAAATAACAACTCTATTCATAATAGAGTGTTTTAATTTTGATTGGATTCTAATTTATCTAATCATATTAAATTAATGATCCAATTAATTTCCAACAAACATTTTAATTATTACTTGAAATATGGTATTATCTCAAATACGTATGATTTTGAATTTTAATAATTAGAAAATACACCATGATTTCTCCAGCATTATCGAGTCCCTACCCGCTGTCATGGCTAGTACCAACGGGAGTGGGACAGACTGTACACGGTGCAACCTGCTACCCCAGCGCTCCCCGTCTAGACACCATATCCACCTCAGGAAAGGATAATGCTAAATCGATAATTGTGTACTTGAGATGATCATCGGTTTTTCAACCAAAATTATACCATAATGTAATAATCAAAACCATTTTGATTATAATGAAATTTGCTAGACAAATTCCCAAACCTATTCAAGTAACATGTTTGTTGAAAGTGTATCAAGTTACCAATTGGTGATCTAAATCATATCTAATTATTTATTGGTTGAGGCAATGTCATTTAAGGGAACATTTATCACTCAAATATTTCCCAAATATTATCCATAATTATTCCATGAAATTAACCATTAATTTCACAAGTTTCTTAAATGACTATCACAAGGTTCAAGATTAGGATTGCAATTTTCAGCAGTGACCCTTACTTACTAAAATTAGCATATCTCATTCATTTTAAATCCAAATTAAGCAAAATCAGTTTCTAAAGTTTTCTAACCTGATTTATAACAGAACCTATATGATTAGTATACATTTCCAGACGTTTTAAAATAGTAATTAACTCCTTAATTACGTCATTATTCGTCAGTCCCGAAACAGTGGATTAATGTTCATTAAAATGATCATATCTTGAGTTATCGGATTCCAAATCACGCAAACGCAAATCCCACGATTTCCTTAATTAATGGAAAACATTATCCAAGTGATATATTCATGTTTAAATATTTTAAACAGGGCCGAAATTTATCACAAAATAGGGATGCGAAAAATCGAAATGCGGAAACATTTTCACGAACCCTTATGAGCCAAATCTTCTTCGGTTAATGGATCGTATCCAAACCCCCATAACCTGTATATGATACCACTTGAAAGATACGGAAAGATCCTAAAGCACATCACTAAAGCGTGTGGATTGCATCGAATGCAATCGGAAGCGACTAGTCATACTTGTTGCTCCGGTCAGCGGAATGTTAAAAAATTAAATGATGAAACCACATGATCCAAGAACCTTTCTCAGATCGTTTTATCTAAACCACAATTAGGTATAAAGTTTACCTTTTGAAGAATGGTTGCGATCGAATCTCTAAACGAAGAGACCTCCTGTCTCAAGTCTGATCCAACGGAGGAGACGCTTGCGAGCGCATTGATGAGACACGCCCTTATCGCAATCCATGTTGATGATCCAAGTGACGTATCTCCTGATCTCATCACATGAGATCCAACGTCTTCTTCACGAGCGATGCACATCGAAGGAGACGGAGATCCACGAGCAAATACTCTGGTAGCATATCGACGATGCTGCGGCGAAGGCGAGTCTCTCAATGGATCCATGGTGGACGGCCATAAGAGAGAGAGGGAGAGAGCCTTGGCGTGTAGAGAGAGAGTAAGAGAGAATTAGTTTACATTGTAAACTTGTACCTCAAAGAGCAAGGGGTGTCTCTTATTATATAGGGTTTTAGGAGTCCATGGATCTCAATCCATGGACAACACTCAATCAATAGTTGAGATTGATTTGTGTTTCTTTCAATGGCCAAGATGTCATTGTAAAAACACAACAATAAATGATTTAATTTAAATTATATTATATTGATAAATCAACATAGTTAATTCCAAATTAAATCATCTTTGACTAGAGATGAGATAATGAGGAGACTAAAACCTATCCCTTTAGAAGAGAGGATGGCTACTCTTCTCCTCATGGGGAGTTGTAGCCGTCCACTTCTCTTGAGTGGACTTGGTCAATCTCTTCTAATTATCATGAGATCTCAGTATCTCATGATATATCATGATCTCTTGTCCATAATATTTTCACAAAAAAATAATTCCAAATTATCTTGTGGAATATATCAACCATGCCATTGAAATTATGTGAATCTCATTCACAACCCAAAATAAAATGTAATTATATTTTCAATTAATCGTTCAATGTGAATCCAATTCACATTAACAATTAATCAACAAATATAAATCAAAATATGCTCTCTTTAATATATTATAAATCGCGTTTATAATATGCTTGAATAATATGGATAGTGTTATCCACATTATTCTTATCAATGATAATTAAATCACATTTACTCATCTTGGATCTCAATTCTCATGTGCCCAAATAATATGAATCACATTCACATTATTCACATCTTTGATAATTTAAATCACATTTAATTATCTTAGATATCTCTCCTAATAATATGAATCAAATTCATATTATTCATGATGATTAAATCACATTTAATTATCCATTTTCTCAATGCTCGGATACATATATCAACAATGAAATTATCCCTGAACTCTTTCAAGGCTAATGTGCTTTCTCCGCGGATACTTGGAGATAAGGACAGGGTGATTGTATTGTTCCACATATAATGACATGGATATTGAAATCACATATCAAATCCAAATCTTGCGGACCTCCCATAGATGATTGATTAAATCAAGACCACAAGTCTAATCTTCTCATTACATATGAATCACATTCAGATCAATGTACAACATTTGGACTAAGATCAGATTACTTCTCTATGAGAGGAGCTGTTTCATCACTCCCTCAGAATGAAAGCATCATGGTTATACAATCGTTTATGATCACATCACCCTCAGGCATTCCAAATACCTGTACATCCTGCATACTGGAAGACCGAGAATAAATCTAAAGTATAAGATCAATTTTCCACTGTCTACTTCAGAGTTTTATTATTAAGTTTCTCATTTGACTATTGGGAGTTGGTATCGATCACATGCTTTCCAAAAGCATCTATCATACCCAGGTGATGATCATATACTTTTCAAAAGTATATACCAAACCTACAAATTCAGTCAAGCTTCCAAAGTGAGACGACCGTGCACGGATTTTGATTCTTCCCAATATCTCATGAGTGAGCTCATGTCTTCTGGTTCAGTAATGAATATGTATGATCCCTTTGAGAGATCATATTACTCATAATCCCTTATATGCACACCAACACTCCCGTGTATAGACCTTGATTAGGTCATCAACCTATTGGTCTGCCACATGTACATACTCAGACATATAGTAACACATCTGTCTCTGTTCAGAGGGTGCATGCCTATATCGTGACAGTCTATGACATAGGACTTTGGTTATCTCGATCTCGTTAAGTCAACTCTTTGACCTAACTAATCTGTCACCTCCGAATCTCTATTCCCATGCAGAGGACCTGCATCAAGAGGTCGGTCAGATATCAGCCAAGTGAGAAAGGATTGCCATCTCCTACTCAGGCTGGAGATCATCTCTTAACAATCATTTGACGGTACTTAATGAGCCCTCAATCTAACTCTTTAGATATTCATCCATGCACCAGCCTCTATGATTCAATAATTGAACCAACAGCTGTATGATCATTAAGATGACCATTGTACATGACCCTAATTGTACTGAGGGACCTATTATGAAAATTAATTACTCTTCATTTCAGATCAAGGAATGATATTCGCAATAACACTTATGGCATAATGGCTCGTCGCGGGCTCACATGTCCAACAATCCCCACCGATACATTCACCCATTTTCTTTGATTCCTTCAGAGATTTTTGTCCTCGATATGTGTTCTTACACGCCCAATCGTTTAATCAAGGGTTGGACCTCTGCTCCACTCGTTGCACCTTGATCTTCAGACCCATGTCACCACATGTACAAAACACCACCGCCACCTTCCTTCCCAGTTTGAACCTCTTTGACCAAGTTTTGTCCTACCTCTGGTGCTTAGGATCGAAGCCATGACAGGGGCTTATCTAGCCATCTGGAACGGACCCAGGCGAGGTCTTAGTTGGCTTCCACCACCATCTCCGACAAAGTCACCGTCGAGGTCTTATTTCGTGGCCATACAACCACTGAGGTGCCATTTTCTTGTATTTTCTATCCTAGCTTACGTCCTGCGATCATTCCCCCTTTCATTGCGTGATCTAGTGTTAAATCCCCTCCTTCGTAGTTCGCCGAAGCTAGCCTCCGACGAACTTCCATCGTGATCCTCCAAGTTCTCCGACTTGCCCACCGCCCTCACATCATTCGCCTTCACTTCTACTACACAAACCCCTGATTCATTCAACCTACTCCTTCCCGAAATAGGATCTCGGATCACCACCTCTTCACACCACCGGAGATCCTCCGCCCCCTCTGTCACGTGTCCATTCCACCTTCTAATGGGATGAGGCATTTTGCCCTCGTCCCTATTTGCTTCCTGTGCAGTACTGATGAATCTACATTTCATCATCTTTATTCTATCATTTTGGCCTAAGAAACCATAGTAAATACATGTAAACACCCTTAATTCATGCATTTTCGCATTCGTGCATGTGTGTGTAAATAGTGTACAAAATACGATTTTTAAAGTCAAAATTATAGAATAAAGAAAAGAAAAGGAATAAAATATTGTAAATATTTTATGACCCAAAACTCCGAGATCTAGGCATCTCGATGACTAGGTCGACAAGGAATAAAGTAGGGGGAGATAAGGGCCAAAAGACAATAAAAATTCCTTTTATTTAATTATAATTTTTATTCATTGTGGGACCTATTTGTGGTTCCACTTTTTATACCTCATACAAAGAAACTTTGAATATGAAAGTTGTATATATTTAAATAAAAAAATACAAAATTTATTTCATACAAAAATAATATATAGATAAAAAGTTATGATCTGAATAAGATTCCAGAATCCTAACTTCCTAGACTTGTATCTCTCAAATAAAAACTCGAAACGCATCAAAATCACCTTTAATTGTATATAATTTTCAATAAGCTATTTAATGAAGGTTGGTTTCGTATTTTACGGAGCTATGGTTTGAAGGTTGAGTTTTGGACCCTATTGTTTACTTGTACATATTAAAATATTCATTTTATTTATTATTCATTATTCTTATAATTTTATATTTTTATAATTTTGTAAATAATATTTACATTAAATATGTGTATTTAAATCAGAATAAAACACTAAAGAAAACACAAAAATAAAATACTTGTATACAACACATATGTATAATACTTGTACATATAGCTATATAATTACTACTTATATTTTATTAAGTATACAAAATACATCATATAAATTAAATAAAAATATATTTAAGTGTATAAAAATATTTTATAAATTTATAAAATAATAAACAAAATAAATAAAATAAAATATATAAAATAAAAATAAAATATTAAAATATATAGAAGAATATACCTATATAGGCCATAAAAGGTAACTTGTAATTTTATACCTTGAAAAAATAAATAAATATCGTAATAAAATTATTTATAAAATAATAAATATTTTTATTTAATAACCTCTAATTAATAAAATCATTTAATATTTTTTTAATGAATTTCTAATTTTTTTCAAAGGGGTTCTTGGTTGGTCCACGTGGACCAACCAGGTCGTTTGGACTGTTGGCCGAAGGTCAACTGAAATGCCCCGCCTCGACGAGAGCGCATCTCAACACCCGTTTACATTATTAACCAACAACAGTTATAGACAACTTGCATGATATACCATTCATACAAAAAGAATTATAGGAGAAAAAAATCCATTGATAACTAGATGTCTACAGAAGGATAACAATAAAACCTCAGAGTCTCTTTATTACATCATAATAGATGAAACATAGGGAAATAAAACAACTACAGCACTACGCCTCAACCTCAACAATGTCCTACAGATGCACCATCGAAAATGCGAGCCTTCGTCTCCTGTTCTGCACTTCCTATTGGATTTCCAAAGAATGTAACTTATGAGTCAACTTACTCAGTAAGGATAAGATAAATTATAAATCAAGAGATTATAGGTAGGTAATGCAAATGCAGTAACTGAACAAGTTTAGGAGAGCACATTTTCTAAACATATAGCAATATACAATTACTTATATTTTAGGCCTTTAACACAAATGCCATCAAGACCAATTCTTTGACACATCTTAATCCATATTTTTTTATTTATCCCGGACTCGTTCGTCAAAGGAGAAAGCCTACACTAGGAATGAAGTCTACAATACTCCATTCATAGTGCAACCTAAAACCCGTGTGCAAACGTGATCCTTCAGCTAGTCTAATTGGTAGTACTCTAACACTCATGACAGGAAGCATATAGCGCGAAGAGTCGTAACTCTATCAACCGAGTCTGCCGGAGGAGTCTTGCTCGCTCCAAAACAAGTACCACAAAACGGATCTGTATAGTGCGATGCACGCGTGCATCCACCTTAATTCCACCAAAGTACCTACCACCACCCCACTCTGTGAGGCCCCTCAAGTGGGGATGACTCACTGTCGGCTCAGCTGGACCACAAGGATGTGCACCCGCCTTGTAGTATTTTTCTTCCATTTTCCCAATTTCTATTATTATACCTTATACACGGATGACATCTATCTTGAAAACAATAAACCCTCCATTAATCAATACACATTCTTTAATCTAAAGAAATTTCCTACCAGTTCATGACATTACCCGATGGATTGGTTCCACTGCATCCAAGATTCTTGTAAGGAAGACCGAAAGCACTATCACCCAAGATTGTTAAAGTGGAAGCTATGAGGATAGCCCGTGATTCGCACATGTGATCTTTAATACTTATAAAATCAAGACATTATTAACAATACGAGACATAAATCTGACCCATGAGATATAGGTAGATGACATTACTTATTTTATAAAGCACTGCCTCACAATAATTAGCTTAATGAATATATTCATGATACATAACTAGGAAAATTAATTATTGTCATATCCCTTACACTATGGTTTTTATATGTAAGTGCATGCATCCCCATATGCAATACAATAGGAGCCATGCAGAAAATATATAGGATAATCGGTTGTGATGTAAAAGACATACGGTGTATATAACATATAAATTAATAGAAAGTTGAGAAGTTTTTATGCAGGTAAAAGTGTTCATGACTTAGGAGAAAGGCACATAGATTACAGTCACAGCTCGAGGAAAGGCCAAACCAAACCCGATAGACGAGGATCTTAGAAATTAGCGGTTTATTCGCTCGGTCAAACTAATCATACTTTTCATGCTCCTAAGCTATTCATTGACCTAAAAAAATAGATCTCGAAGATCCCTAGCAAGGTCCAACTATGGGGACGTTATACAAGATTAATATTATTTCTCATAATACCTCATATCATTGTCCAATATTAATATTACTTCTCATAATCCCTCGTATCATAAGTTTGCTTGATCGCTAAGAAAAACACAATGCACAACTAACAAACAAACATATTACCTATATAATGAAATTTTCCCTTTTTTTCCAGTGCCAAAATGGACCATGACTTAGGAAATGGTCAATGAGCTATAACTAAACCGTGGTAACTTAATCAATACTAATAAAGATATGACATGGGGATTTGGTCAAGATACAGTATGACTAAGGCTTCTTATTTAGAACAATCATCCGTTATTTTTTGAAAATATATAAACTTCATTGTTTATCTCCATAGCGATGGAATGACGTGGAATTAATACGGATTGACATATTGAAGCTAATTAGACGTTAAGAGTTCTCTCCTTAATGGAGCTCCAAATCTCATCCCGACACAAAGGTTTCTGTCTACTCAACAAAAAAAATCATAAGGTACCAAATCTCTTTGTGTCCTCGGAGAACAATAGTCTAGAAACAGATGATATTATGGGTAATCATGACGTGAGGGCCAAAGGAAAGAGAATTAAAGAGGAGACACATGATACCTAAAGAGGAGACACGTGATATCAATAGCAAAAGATGATCCATGGGGTAGGATCAAAATCAGATATACAACCCCAGACAATGACAATCTCCAAATCGCAAGGTATGCGAAAAATGAAGGGGAGAGAGTCAAGATCAGTTACCTAAGTTAGCGTACGCCTCCAATTTGCATTCTTGATCGCTCGATCAAGAATCCGATGAGAGAGATGTCTTTCCCTTGTGATGATGCTCCTCATTTTCCTTTTGTCGTGAAGCTACGGAGCTTGCACCTTTCTTCCTTTAGTTCCTTAGAGAAGGAGAGGGAAATGATATAAGAGAATGATTTGAGGAGGGGAAAAGATGATGGATTAGGGTTTGAAAAGGAGTGGGAATTAGGGGAGATGAAGGGTGGAGGTATTAATATATAGTAGGTGCAAAACCCTAGTTTGAGGATCCCAAAATAGCCCTAACACGTACTTAGTTAACCAAATCCCGTAACCTTAATTCCCATCAACATTCATGACCCCTCTTCACTAAAACATTCATATCTCCCACATCCGAACTCAGAATTACACGTTTTGGACTCGTTGGAAAGCTTGCGACGAGACGCTTCTTTTGAGTATAATATTGAATAGGTTTTATGAATTCGAACAAAATAAATAAAATTTGCGAGGTGTTACATCAACTGTCTGATCTCCCCCTGCCACCTTTGTTAGAACTGTGTTTCCCTCGATTTCTTTGAATTTTGGAGACCGCGCCTTGCCTCTTCTTGTGTTGATCCCTTCTGCAATTTTTTGCCTCGTCTATTGGTGATTCACGCCCAGGTCTTTTCTTGGGCAGTGAATCACTGATCGAGACGATGTTCCTTGATCTTCTTGCCCTATTCACCACTCTTTCAAAACACCCCCTGTCACCTCCTTCCTCTTTTGAACCCCCTTTTGGTCCATGTTTGACTCCTTCCTCCACCTCAAGATAAATGTCGGTGACAGGGGCGTCTCCAGCGAGGTTAGGCGTGCTCAGGAGAGGGCCGAGGAGGTCTCCAAACCCCCATCTCTGGCCAACGACCGTGAGGTCCCATCTCTTGGTTTTCCCCACCAATCAAGGTCGTTTTCCTTTGGTTTTTTTTTGCTTTTTAGTTAGTTGTAGTTCTCAGATTCCAATCTTTACTTTTTAATGCGAATTTTATCGGATGTGATTAGCTTGATTTTTATTCAAACACTTTCGCCGGAGCCCTATGCTCCGGACACCACAACTACTCTGCTCCGCTACCCACCGATTTGTCACCAATAAAATCCTGGTCCAAGTTCTCTTTGCTATCATATTTTTCATCTTCCTTGCAAGACCGGAAGGGGGCTTCAGTGCCCCATTTTTGGATCAGGCAAACTCCCCAGGACCGTTGGAGCATCCTTGAACAGCTGAAGGCCATCCCCATGGTCTTCGGCCAAATCTAAGCCACCTGGGAGTTGCGGAGTTTCAGCAGGAGCACGACTCAGTCATCCACAATGCTCGGGGTGGTCGGACACAGTAGTTGTGTCGATTTCAACCTCACCACTAACAGGTTCTTCAACTGTTCTTCTACCATCGCCCAGCACCGTTGGATCAAGATCCTCCTCACAGACTTGCTAGGAGCCGTTCGATTATCTCCCATTTCGACCGTCGATCTCTTTCACACGGTCTAATCCTAGCCGAGCATCCACGAAGCGGTATCGACGGGTCCCAAGCTGACACGTGGCAAGTGATTGCATCCTTGCCGTCCGATCTGCCCTATGCGAGGGTAATTTTGCATCATACACTCGCCAATTTCTGTATTTATTTATTGTGACTTAATATTTCATCTGCTTTTGGAATTTTTTGTAATAATTGCATAACGCCCCTTAACTCTGTTATATTACGCTAAGATCCCTGTCCACGTCACCTCACGTGCCTAGCGCACGTGAGGTGTGGAAATTTTACGTGGGATCCCCGAGTTTTGCTTTATTTTGAAATAGCCCAGCAAGTATTTTGGAACGTTATATTTATTGTGGATCTTTTGCAAATCACCGCCCTAGATTTCTGAATATTACGAATAGGTCCTTGCCAGCCACGTGCGTGTCACGTGGTCGTTGGCGATTTTGTAGGGATACGCCTGGATTTTCGCATTATTAATATTCAGTCCTGAAAGTTTTTGTTCAGTTATATATTTCATGCAAAAATAACAATTTGGCCCTTTCACTTTTTGCTAATTACAAAAACACCCCTGTCAGTAGTGTAGTTTCTCTTTGTTGTCTTTATTTATTTCATGCATTTATAAATCCCTAAAAAATCCACAAAAATTAGCATAAGTTTCTGTTGCATTGTGCTTCAAAGACATATTTTTATTTTGCATTTTTGTTGCATTTTATAATTTATAAAAATGCAAAAACATGCATTTTCTCTACTGTTTGCGTTGAAAAATTCATAAAAATTATAAAAACACTTTCAAAAATTCCCAAGAAATTATATTTTATATAATTTAGTGTCTGCGATATTCAGACCAAAAATCACTAAAAAACATAAAAGAAAACTCATAAAAATTACAAAACTCCAAAAAACTTTATAAAAATATTAAAAATCCGGAAAAAATCATAAAAAATAATTTCTGTTTCTAAATTTTCTTTTTATTATTATCTTTATTTTAAAATTAATTTGAGGATTTTTTTAGTCTATTTGATATTTTTTATCCTCATTTTAATTTCGATTTTGTATTCTATTCACTATTTTCAGTTTTTGTGTATAAAAAGCACAAAAATATTCTATTTCCTCTCTCTCTCTTTTCTTATTTTGTATATATTTTTTATTTTATAATTTAAAAGAAAAAATATAAAAATATAAAATATAAAAAGAAAATATAAATTCAGAAAATTAAAATCAAAATATAAAAAATATAAAATTAAAAATAAAAAAATAGAAAATTAAAAACCACAAAAAATATCATTTATAGGCAAATACATCACTTTCACATTTTTTTGCATTCATTTGCCCCGTTCTACCTGTCTGCTCCCTGTGTTCGACCTCTACACATACTTGCATATATACACTTCTTGTTGTAGAGTTATAATAAATTTTAACTCCGCACATTTACTTTCATTGCCTTATTTATCTGTTGTGGGTTAATTGTTGTTTGAATTTCGGATTTCATGTGAGGTCAACTCAGCGACTATTGATTCGCCTTGTGAATCGACATGACCTCCCGATTTTCCTGTTCAACAAGTACTAAGGACCAAAGAGAGGTGGAGGAAGGATTTTTCTCCTAGGCTTCTTCGACCTCGTGAGCGACTTCCGTCCATCGTCGGGGCTTTTTGCACCATCCACCAAACAGACGAGGCTGCCAGGAATCTTTTTGGGCTTTTTACAGCGACCGGGGAGATCATAATCTTGTGCATCGTCTGATCGAACCTCAGAGACGGGGAAGTTCTTCCCTGTTCTTCGATGTTTTGTCGTCATTATCTGATCATCCTCGGTTCTTCGTGGGATACAGACACCGTCGGATCGAGCCCTCCTTCAGCCGTTGATCTCCATCTGGAGATCTAATCTTTTCCATCACCGCAAAGCGTCATCGTGCAATGGGAGCATGCCACGTGGCCAGTGAAGAGCATCTAACTGTCCGCTCTTGCCTTAGGTTTGGGCATTTTGTTTCTTAGGCCCAATTTTTTTTGGTATGTAATTATTGATATTTAAACATTCATCTGCGTGTATTAAGTATTGTAATATTTGAGGTCAACCCCCCCCCCAACTTTTGATAATTACCTTTAGGTCCACGCCAACTCACCTCACGTGGCCACCTAAGTGAGGTGGCCATTTTGCAGGCGTGCCTCAAACTTTTGTGTATTTAACGTTGGCCCAAAAACTTTTAAATTATGTCGTAACTTTTTGGTTAAATTACAGCGATGCCCTCATCTTTTATTTATTTACATATACGCCCCTACTAGTCAATGATTTTTTTATTTGTTTGCTTGATTTAATTAAAATATCTATTGTTCTCGAAAAACTCCAAAAAGAGATTTAAGTACATGATGTAGTTTAGTTTCAAGCTACATTTTTGGATTCTATTTTTAGGACTTATATATATTATAAAAATCATTTAGAGCACAAAAAGTCCCTGTCTAGAGTATAAAATATCAAAAATATGAAAAGTTTTCGAAAAATACAAAAAATATGTTTTATTTTATTAACTTTACAACTCCAGACCAAAAATCCATAAAAATAGAAAAGAATATACCAAAAAATTAAAAAGCCTCAAAACCTTTATAAAAATCTAAAAAAATTCTTAAACCCCCCCAAAATGGTGTTTTCAATTTTTTAATTTTCTATATATAATTATCTATATATTAAAATTGATTTGGAAAATTTTGGACTTGAATTTCTATTTTTAATTTAATTTAAGTTTCAGGTATTTCATTATTCCTTGTTTTACGGTATTTTTGACTTTAAAAATATATAAAAATTAGCAAAATTCACTAAAAATCACAAAAATAGTAAAAACTTATTTAAAACCCAAAAATGTTTATTCTATAATTTTTGGATATTTTTAGTTATATTTATATCTCTGTTATCTATAGTTGTATATATATTCCTATATATTCAATATTATATATTTAAAAAAAAAGATAAAAAGAAAATATAAAAAGAAAATATAAAAAATATGAAACTAGAAACCAAATATAAAAGTATAAAATAAAAAAATAAATAGTTTAAACAATAAAAACCCACAGACACAAAAACACATAATCAGTTATGTGCATTTATTTGCCTGATCTATCCTTTTTTGCTCCATGTGTTCGAGACTCTACACTACTTGCACTATACACATCTTTTGTAGAGTTAAATAAAATAAATTTCAACACCGCACATTTATTTGCTTTTTACTACTTTATATATTTGCGGGTTAATTGTTGACTAATTAAAGTTTCTTGCGGGTCGACACAGCAACTATGTCTCCGCCCTGTGTGAGACATATTTAGATCCGCGAAAATCTCAGTTATCACATGCCTCTTCCAAGCTTGGATATGATGAATCTCCTTCCTGCGACCCTTCTCCTCATTGTTGAGATGCTCAAATCCTTCCTCTCGCCGGTCCGCAGCTGTCGGTTGTGTCAAAAAGCTCATGGACCCATCGATGGGGTCCTGGTGGGTCGAGGAATCTCTATCGTCCAGGGAACCTGGTTCTTTGACAAATGCAATGCTCATGCAAAAAAAATAGGACCGCGGAGTCTGTTTGGGAGGAAATGGGCGAAGATGGAGTGTGGTAGAGGCCTTCTGGCGGACGGTAGAGGAGGAAGGTCTATATGCTGATCGAGAGTTGATCAGAAGGACTGAAGGTGCCTAAGGCGTATAGGAAGCGATGGGGAGCAGAATGGGAGTGAAACTTGAGGCGGAGCATGATGTGAGATGACGGAAACACTAGCCGGAGAAGAGCTCTAGTGAACTAAGAAAATCAAAATCTAAGCTACAACAATGAATTAAAATGCAAACTAAAAGTAGGAAATTAAAGCTACGGCTAAGGGATACTTAAATCTACGCTTACACTATGGTCAACCTGTCGGAGCAAGGTGTCGAATGTACCATTGGGCAGAGCTTCGCCGGCGATGGGGATCACGCTCTTCCTACACTCTCACACGCTGTAAATCGACGTAGAGGTAGACATAACCATGATCGACACGTTGGGATAAGGATCCGAGGATTTGAATGCGAGAAGAGGGATCAAATCCAAAACGATGGTTGATGAAGGTGCTTATGTAAAGGGGGTCTTTGACTTGGAAAAACACTCGATTCAAAGTTCCTTTGATCGAGAAATGATATTGGCATGAAAGGCCATCGATTGAGGAGAAAAAACGGTGAAGGAATCGAGCTAAAAATGAAAAAATTGACGGGGATAAATCGAGGAAGAAGAGGAGGTCAACGTCTGACAAAGAAGACCTATGAGGGACGGGGAGTTGATCGAGGTCAACTCTAACCCGCTCATCATTGGTCCACATAGGACAAAAGAAGACAAACCATAAAATAAAACTTTTATTAATTTGATTTAAAATAATAAATGATTTTATTAATTTTAGTCAAAACATGAAAAATCTTAATTATTTTATGTAGTATTTCATTATGATTTTTATTTATTTTTATAAGTTAATTTATTAGGTGTTTATTTTTACAAGTATAAATATAAATACATTTACCTACATAGTATGTATTTTATTTTTATTTTGTATTTTAAATTTTATTATTTTATAAAAATGATTTATATATTTATAATTTATATAAATATACGCACATACACACACACACATATATATATATATATATATTATTTTTCTGAAGTTATTTATTAGTTTAAATAAATATGTGTACATAATATATAGGTATATTACACGTATACTCATCTATGCATTTTAGTATACACATTTATTTTAATTTATTGTTAATTGTTATATTCTAATTTTATTATGTACATGTGTTTCAAATAATATTTACAAATTATAAAAATATAAAAGAATGAAAAATATAAAGAATAAATATAATGAGTATAATATATAAGTATATTGCACAATGAGGGCCCAAAATCAAACTTATGCCTCTTAACTCTTAATTGAATGAAACCATCTTCATTAAATAGATAACTTAATTTAGGAACAATAAAGATGAGTTAAGTGAATTTTAAGTTCTTATGGAGAGAATACATGTCTTGAAAGTTTTTATACGATATTTATTTTGAGTGTATATGGCACACTGTGTATTATTTTCAAGTGAAATATATTTTATATTTTTCTTTGTATTTTTATCTACAAGTTTCATCTTCAAAGTTAATTAATTTTAGATATAATAATAAAAATAAAATAGGCTCCAAAATATATTTATTGAGGAATAAAATTTGGGTTTTATTGGTTATTTTTGGCCCATATCTCCCCCTAATTTATTCCTTGTCAACTAAATCAATTATTGACTTAGTATCGGAGCTTAGCGTCATTCAATACCTTCGGTATTTTGTTTTCTTTCTTTTCTTTTTCTTTTCTTTATTCTTTAATTTTAGCATTAAATACAATATTTTGTAGACTATATATAGTATAAAAATGAATGTTATTTTGTTTATATTAATCTATTTACATGTATTTAACTATGGATTCAAGGTCAAAATGAAAGAATAAAGGTGATGAAATGGAGATTCAGCACATGCTAACCATCTCCCCCCTCTTCCTCTTCCAACCCCTCCACCTTCCTCTGCCCATTCAAACCCACTTCATTTTTGCAGATTCCCCTTTCTTTGTCGACCACCTCCTACCCCCTCCACCTTCCTCCAACAATAGACCATCGATAATCCCCCAATCATCCCGTCGATAGGAGAATATAACGGTAGCACCAGCCTCATGGCAGCACAAATTGTGAACGAGAGGCGGTATCGGTAGTTGAAGGAGCCCATGACGACATAGCAACTTAATACAACAAACATAGAGGCTACAACGAGTGGAGGATGGTGGCGCTAAGAAGAAAAGAGGAGGGTGTTTGAGACCATTGGAACAACTACCACATGCATCAAGGAGAGCTGAGAAGGGGAGTCCGCACATGCATTACAGCAATGGGTGGGGATTGTTGGTTTATTGGGCTAAAGGCCCTAGTAAGATTTGGGAGCTCTAGCTTCGACATTGGGCTACCTTGATGGTCTCTCCTCCTCCTCCTCCTCAAATTTGTAGAGGTCTCATTGTCATTATGAGAGGAGGAGGGCGCAAGATGATGGTGTTTAGACAAGCTCTGTAACTTTGAGAGCCTCCGTTCTTCTCCAACAAGGTGGTATGGGGGAATCCCCAACGATGATGAAGGGATGAAGAGGAAGCCCCAGTGACTGAGAGTGGTTATGTTGCTTTGCAAGTACATGGAAGTGGTTGAAGGTGGTTGAGGTGGGTGGGTGGATGACTAGAAGGAAATATACGATCTAGGGTTTTCAATTGATACAAAGGTTCTCAAATCTTTATTAACATATGAACGGTAAACTCATTTGAGGTGATCCTCCTCGTTCCAACTTCTTCAATTGTTATGTGCTAGTAGTATCTTCAGACCAAAGCTTGATGAAGGTGGACAATGATGGGGATGGACTTCATGGGCGTCATACATCACAAGAGGAGGAGGGTGATGCCATGGACATTAGCAATATGTGTGGAAGAGGGAAGACAAGGAGTAATGGCATCAATTGTAAATTAGGTAACTTAAAAGGTGGATTTCTTAAATCCTTGACAGATTCCATCAAAGTTAACTGAGAAATTGATGGAAGTTAACACAAGGTTATGCCATATAAGGGTGATGAATCTACATTTCATCATCTTTATTCTATCATTTTGGTCTTAAAAACCCTAGTAAATGCGTGTAAATAGGCTTAATTTAGGCATCTTAGCATTCATGCATCATTGTGTAAATATTGTATAAAATGCGGTTTTTAAAGCCAAAATTATAGAATAAAGAAAAGAAAAGAAAAAGAATAAAATATTGTAAATATTTTATGACTCGAAACCCTGAGACCTAGGCAACTCGATGACTAGGTCGACAAGGAATAAAGTAGGGGGAGATAAGGGCCAAAATACAACAAAAATACCTTTTATTTTATTCATTCTATATTCATTTTAGATACTATTTTTGGTTCCACTTTTTATACCTCAAATAAAGAAACCTTGAACATAAAAGTTGTAGATAATTAAATAAATAAAAATACAAATTTGATTTCACTGAAAAATAATACACAGATAAAAAGTTATGGTCTGAATAAAATTCCAGAATCCCAACTTCCCAGACCTGTATCTCACAAATAAAAACTCCAAATGTAGAAAACTCACCTTTAATTATATATAATTTAAAATAATCTATTTAATGGCTGTGGTTTTGCATTTGGCGGAGCTACGGTTTGAAAGTTGAGTTTTGGACCCCTATTGTATACTTGTACAGATTAAAATATTCATTTTATTATTTATTCATTATTTTTGTATTTTTATATTTTTATACTTTTGTAAATATTATTTATAATTTATTTGTATATTAAAATGAGAATAAAAATACAAAAGAAATACAAAATTAAAATACTTGTATATAAAAGACATAGGTATAATACTTATACTTATACTTGTATAATTAATACTTTTATTTTATTAAGTATATAAAATACTTCAGAAAAATAAAATAAAAATATATTTAAGTGTCTCAAGTATTTTATAAATTTATAAAATAATAAACAAAAATAAATAAATTAAATACATAAAATAAAAATAAAATAATAAAATATATAGATAAATATACCTATATAGGCCTAAAATAGTAACTTATATTTTTATACCTCATAAAAATAAATAAAAATCACCATAAACTTTATAAAATAATAAACATTTTTTATTTTATATACAAAAATTAATAAAATCATTCTTTATTTTTAATCGAATTTCTAAATATTTTTTCCGACGATTTTTCTGGTTGGTCCACATGGACCAACCAGATTCAACCGTTGATTGACCTCGGTCAACTCTCTGACCGAGGTCTGCCAGTGCATCAGACTTGGTTTTTGTCCGCTTAGGCGGATTTTTCTAGGTCGTGTCGACCCTCTATTCACGAATCTTCCTTCTTGACTTTTGTTCGCCTTCGATCGAGGATTCACGCCCCTGTGAAATATCGTGTTTTGGATCACTGCCCACCCTCGTGTGCTTCGATCTTTGGACCCTGTCCGCCATTTCTTCAAAAACCCCTTTTGACCTTCGATTTGATTTTGATCCCTCTTCCTCCATTTTCGCCCGTAAACCCCTAGCCCATTGCACTCCTGGTGACAGCAGGAAGCGATTTGAGCTTAGGCTTGCGCCATTTGGTGTTGAATCGAGGTCGATCCAGCCCCTCGCCGGAGCTCCGCCCGAAGTCACCATATTCGCCCCCGGTGAGACTTCCTCCTTTCTTTTTGCATTTTCTTGTAGCTTAGCTATAGGTTAGAGTACCCTAGTAGCAGTTTGATCTTTCATTCACCCTCTCGCCGTGAATCCGCGAATCATTCCACGGCGGAGCTCCGCTCCGCCTCCGCTTTCCGACCACACCACTGCACGGAACCCGCTCCTTTCGCCTCCATCGTCTCCCTCATCGCTCCGTCACTCCGTTCCACCCCTCCATCCACCTCGATCTTGCTCAGATCGAGCCGCCTGAGTTCCCATCTCCACCGTACGTCGGAGCTCGTCGTCCGACCCATGATCCGCCTCCATCTCTTCATCTGAAGCCACCTGCAGCTTCGCCTTGTTTTTGCGCGACTAACCCTGCAAGTCAGAGCCAAAGAGGAGGCTCTATCGAGCCTCGACACTCCAAGGAACAACCGCCCAGGTCATCTCCGCCGTCCGACCGCTCCATGCCGCCTCAGGCTCGCCTGAGACCTCCACTCGATGCGGAAGGGCCCCAGGATCATTTTGCCCCCGATCCTATGGTCGGAGGACACCAGAGTCAGCCGCCATCGTCGATCGAAGCAACCTCCAGGTGGCGTTCTTCCACCATCCTCGAGGACCATCCGATCGAGGGTACCTCCCAGGTGTTACAGCCACCGTTGGATTTCATCGCCTCCCCGTCGTCGATCTCTCTTCGAGCATCTAATCCAGGCCGTTAGGAGGCGAAACGTCATCGCGCGACAAGGGTCCGCCACGTGTCAAGTGGACGGCTCAGAACCGTCCGATCCGCCCTTTAGCCTGGGTATTTTGCACTATTAACCCTGACCTTTTTTGTATTTAATATTTAGAATTAAAACTTTCATCTGCAGTTCAAAAGTTTTGTAATAATTGCAACCAGACCCTTTAACTTTTTAGATTTGCACTTTAGTCCTTGTCCACATCACCTCATGTGACTGGGACATGTGGTTTTTGGGTATTTTGCACCATTGCCTGAACTTTTTGATGATTACATTTATGCCCCTGGGTGTAGTTAATTAAATATAATTTTGGGTTATTTGCAATCCTGTCCTGCCGGTTTTTGTTATTTGCAATTATACCCCTGTGAACAGCAGAACACGGACGTCGCGTGAGAATTTTTAGAAAAATTGCAACCAGACCACTGACTTTCTTTGTATTTGCATTTATGCTCCTGTTAGCCATGTATTTTCTTAATGTTGCTAGTATTTATTTAATGCATCCATAACTTGCTAAAAACCTACAAAAATCACGTTAAGCTCCTGTTACATAGTAGCATCACGGTATATTTTTATTTTGCATAATTATTGCATTTTATTATTTAAAAAATTCAAAAACTCTCATTTTCAGTACTGTTTGCATTATAAAACCCATAAATATTATCAAAACATCTCAGAAAATTCCCAAAAAAATATATTTTGCATATGAGTTTTAATTTCAGACCAAAAATCATTAAAAATACAAAACAAAACTCTTAAAAATCATAAAAACCTAAAAATCTTTATAAAAATATTAAAAATTCTATAAAAATCCTAAAAATCTAATTTTTGTCTCTGAATTTTCTTTATTTTATTATCATTAAGTGAAAATTAATTTAGAGAACTTTTGCTACTGTATTCCATTTTATTTCTCCATTTTAGTTTCAGACCTTTATTTTCTCCACTATTTTCAGTATTTTTGACTTCAAAAATACCAAAAAATTAAGAAAAATCTGGAAAAATCACAAAAACATTAGAAAATTATAAAAAAGCCAAATATATTTTATTTCCTAATTCTTGAGTATTTTTACTTATTTTATAAATACTTTATCCTCTCTTTTCTTATATTGTATATATATTACTATTATTGAAAAAGAAAATATATAAAAAAATATAAAATATAAAAAGAAAATATAAAATCAGAAAATTAAAAATCAAAAATACAAAAATATAAATATAAAAATTAAATAAAAATACAAAATTAAAAACCCACAAAAAAAATCCATATTGGCTAAGTAGTTAATAGGCATCGGGTTTGATAGTTTGTCTACACTCTACACCCTTGTTTCCTGTGTTCGGCCCCTACTTGCTTGCCAATGTACGTTTTTAGTAGGGTATAATAAATTTTGATCCTTGCTCTTGATTGTTTAATTAATTGTGTGGGTTAATTATTGACGAACGTGAAGGCTTGAGTAGTCGCCTCAGCGACAATGAGTCTGATTTGTCAGACCACTACTTAGCGGCTCTCGCATTATCGTTTTTCAAATGGCACCGTTGCTGGGGAGCATCGGCTTGTAGAGTAGACTTGTGTTTGTTTACTTGCTTAGCCATTTTTGACTTGTTTGATTCTATAGTATAATTGTTTTTGAATTGTCTGACATCTCTTCTTGTTTTCTTGCGAGGGACCACTGACCGAGGAGGATCACCTCGGGGATCCTGAGCAGCCTTGGGAGGAGGAGCCGGCTATTCTACCCTAGCCAGCAGGAGAGAGCAGGAGGACTTGAGAGAGAGAGAGAGGATAGTTAGCGGCTTTTTATTTTATTTTGTGAGAGAGAGATTCATTTAATTTGTAATAATACAGGTACTTGGACACTTCGGACACTCAGGCCTAATTTCCAAGTGTTTGTTCACTTGGGGTCTCACCGCAGTTTTGATGCGTTTTCATCGCCTGTCATTTTCCGGTTTTGTTTTATTTCTCCTTTCTTTTGTGGAATGAGCCCTTAGTCTTTAGGCTTGCTTGATCGAGTAAATTAGGTCCAATCACCTAACAACCTTTTCATGTACCTATAGTGCGTTTTGGACTTAGTTTAATCTTAAACAGTCGCTTCATCATCTTCAAACCTTCGTGCCGCGATCCCACCCTGCCAAGCGCTGCTCCTGAACTTGATTTGTCGAGAGGAGGGGTGAGCCTAGACCGGACTCTTGGATTGAATACCAGTGACCGACTTGTGGTTCTTCATGCTAGCAATTTCCTACTTAGGACGATTTCCATGTGCATATCAACATATAGATTAGGTTTATAAATTCTTGTTTTGCATCTCGCATGGAGAGAGATGGGAGGCACTGTAAGTCTTCTATCTTTGCATTCATCATCTAGGCACAAAGGTGAGATTTCCATCTTGGTGCCGCCTTGCATTGCTTTTCTGACTCTTCTCCCTCTGTTTTTGGATCAATAGGAATCAAAGAAAAAAATACAAAACCGTTAGGCGCTTGTATTGAATCGACTCAAAACAAGTGATAACAACAAAAAAAATTTAAAAAGCGACTGCTAAAGAAAACTTGACCTAAATAAAATTTATTAATTGGACTCATTGCCTTGGGGTGAGAAAAGCCCTCATTTGTTTTCAGGTTGTATAGGAAGGTCTCCTTCCCAGTGAGGTGAGTGTCGTCGTAAGGATTAGAGCCCAAAACCCAGTCTGTGGCTGCCTTGTGTATCTCATGGATTTTCGAAGTATTGGCGCTTCTATCGTACGTAGACGAGTAGGGCTTGGTCGCCATTGATGACTCTCTATTGTGTAGAGCATCGACCTTGTCCGAAGTATCGAGCATAGGCCACGCCTTCACGGGGGTGTCTGTCTCATCGTCTTGCGTCCAAGTAGGTTCTCACACGCTCATGGGTGATTCCGTTGCGAGCGAGATCCGAAGTATTGGTTTCTCCTATCGGCTTCCTCCCTCTATTTCTTTGGTTGAGTAGGGATCCAGGAAGGGTTACAAGGACCTTAAAAAGTGCAGACTACAGGTTACACAGGAGGAGGACAAGTACGGGATACTTTTCTGGCAGTACTCTCACTCCTATAGGTGTAGCGCTCTAAGGACTCGTGAAAAGATAATTGCATGAAAATCAAATCTAAATCTCACAAAGATAATTGCCGAAGGCTTCACGGGTCGAGTTGGTGAATCCATTGCTTTGGGTTTGATTGATTAGTCGAATTAAGGTCAAGATCAAAAACATCGCGCCTTCACACAATTTTACTCTCCCTCTACTTGACCCTTGCTCATTGTGAGCCTTCTACTGTTTTACACTCCATCTGTTTCTCGTTGACCTCCATATCTTCATCTGCATCGATCTTCCTTTTGACCTTCGAGATGGCGACAAATGGACAGTTCAGTCGAGACTCCGTCGACACCCACATCGGTTCCATCCGCTCGCCCTCTCTAATAATTCAGGGCAATTCTCGAGAACCCAGTTCAGACTCCGTGGACCGATATCTAGACTCCCCGTCTTCCTTAATAAACCGGGATCACTCTTGTGCCGAACTCTGTCCGTTTTGGATGGCAATTGATTTCACTCCTTACACATCGACGTCCTTAACAAAGTTCTGTGTTGACCTTAACACAAACCATTTCTCTCTATCTGGTGCTGCCATTCAGACCGATCAGGGCACTCTTTCATGTGCAGACTTAGAATCCGATTCCGAGCCAGCATACCAAGCAGAATCTGAGATGGGCGGTAGAAGAGGAAAGGGACCCCAACCCCAACCTGAACCTGAAGCCAATCCGGGGGAAGGGCAGTATACCACGCAGAATGAAGTTAACAGTCAGTTGCTGGCTTCCATCCAAGCCATTCAATAACAATTGACTAATCAAGCCCTGGCCCAGACCGCCTTCCAAGATATGCTGAATGATCTGAGGAGGAGGGTCGATGCAAGAGATGGTGGACGGGAGGATGATCCAAACAAAGAGCATAATTTTGAAGAGGTTAGAGATGAGTTCTCAGTGGGAGGACCCGAGTTTGATGCAGTGGGAGCAGACCCACCGCAGCCAAAGCCTGCACTAAAGGAAACATACAATCCGGGAGCTGGTCACATCACTGAGTGGATCCAGGTTCCCCACGTTCATGCTCACTTCGAGCTGAAGCCACAGTTTCTGTCCCTACTTCCCACATTCCATGGGAATACCACTGAGGAACAATATATCTTTCTCAAGAAGTTTGGTCACATCTGTGTTACTGCTCACTACCCTGGTATTCCTCTGGGGGTAGTCAAGATGACCGCCTTTCCCTTCAGCCTTCAAGACAAGTCCTTATATTGGGTCGACCACCTTGGGAAGGTAGTCACAACCTGGGAGGAGCTGAAGTCTGCATTTCTCCATAAGTTATATCCTCTCGGGCGATTGAATCATATGTGTGCCCGTATCTCCAGTTTCTGCCAGCAGCCCCACGAGACTATCCATGAAGCATGGAAGAGATTCAAGGATCTCTAGGAGAAGTGTCCCCACCATGAAATTCCAAAGACTAGTCTCGTGCAGCACTTCTTTGGTGGGCTTTCACTTTGAGAGCCAAAAGCTTGTAGATGTCGCTTGCGGCGGTTCGCATTTCAACAAGGATGAGGACGTGGTATGGAACGTCTTCGAGGAAATGGCTGAAGGAGAAGCCGCTCAATTCTCGTACCGAGCATACATGAAGATGCCACCTGCCATCAACAAGCCAGTGAATATGGCTTCTCACACCGAAGACAGGGATGAGAGCTCCAACCTGAGTATCATTGGGAGCCACCTGTCTAAGGTGGATATCATTAAGAAGAGGTCGCAGGACCTTGAAAATTTATCTGTCATTGAGAAGAGGACCCAGGGCTTGGAAAAGCTCGATCAAATTTCCCAACAGCTGGAGCAGCTCGTTCGTGCGTTGAATGCCAACATGTGCAACGCTGTGTCTACTTCTGCCGAGCTGAATACTGAGAAGAAGGAGCCTACAATGCAGCAGAACCCTCAGCCGACTCCGCCGCAGCCTCAACCTGTTCAGCACGTGTATTATGTGAAGGCTCCGGAGCAGCCCCCACAGCCTCAGACACAGATGGTTGTATATCAACCTGAGTCCCAGCCAGCCTACTCCGAGCAGTTCTCTCCACCCCGCCACTGATTCAGGAGATCAATGGTGTATGGAACAATGAAGCGCAGCTGACCCGTCCTCAGGGACATCCCCAGGGTCAGCACATGGGCAACAGGCCCTATCACCAGCAGCAGCAGGGTGGGAGACCCTTCCAGTCCTCATATCAGTACCAGCCTCCGTCTCACGGCAACACATGGAGGCAGAACTACCAGCATGGTCCTCAGCAGTCCGGATACCACGGACAAGGGTATCATCAGCAACCGGCTGCTACATATAACCAGAACTCACAATATTCCTCCAATCCTCCTCCTCACCAATTTTCTCAGGGTTACCGGTCACAACCTCAGCCTTCATACCAGCACTCTAGGCCCCAATAGGGGGATTCTTCTGAGATTGTGCCGGTTAATCCAGCCCTGGCCTACTTAGAACAGTTAATGAAGAACATGGCTGAGATGAACCAAAAGATCGACGACTTGACGACTACAAAAACAACCATTCTTGCTCAAGTCGAGGCGAATCCGAATAATTTCCGATGCAAGGAGCAGGTAGCCGGTGATGTCCAACCAAAATCAGGTGAATTAAATTGTTTTTTATCTAATGCTATTACTCTCAAGAGCGATAGGACACTCAAGCCATCATCAACCATGAAGGGGAAGCATCTTGCATCTGACAGGGAGTCGTCAGCCAAGTCAACACCAGGGCCAGGAAGCATTTTTGGAGCAGCACCGTCACCCAGAAAATCACAAAAAAATGAAGAAAACAACAAAACACAAAAAGATAGCAGCAGCCTCGGTGGAGATCGGTCGGCATTGGAGACGTCTGCACATGCTACAGAACCAGCCACAGACAGAAGGGATTTTGTGCCTGCAGCGAGTCCAATGCCAGCACCTGAAGTCGAGCCTGCAGTTTTTGGTCCACATCTTGTAGATGATTCTATTCCTTTTTGCCATCTACCTGTAAAAACAATATGGACAATATTTTGAAGGACATTGGTGAAGAGTTTGTAAATATTCCTTTTCCAGAAGCAATGAAAAAAACAAAAAAAATGAAAAATTTGAAAAATGCTTTGTCTGATCCTGTTATCATTGAAATCATTCAGAATTTAGTATTGAACATGCCTTTAATGAAAGCTCTTGAGTTCATGCCTGCTGTAAAGAAAGGATTGAATAAAGGCATGTACAACCAAGCGCAGGCCTCACCCTCACAACTCCAGAAGCAAGGGTGGCAAGTCCGAAAAGCATATCCTCACAATGGCCACAGTCAATACCATCAGCAACCTCCCGGATAAAAAGCCAGGTATGGGAGCACCTCTTGTGCGTTGTCAGATGTTCAGTCAGGAATTGGAACGAACACTTCTCGACAGTGGGTCTTCCGTCAACTTAATATCAGCTTCGCTACTACAGAGTTCAGGCTAGGACTGCTCAAGCCTACAAAGATGATTCTGCAGTTCGCAGACAAGTCAGTTAAGCGGCCTAGGGGCCTGTTGGAGGGCGTGATAGTGACGGTTCAGGGAAAGCAGTTCCCAGCCGATTTTGTGGTACTAGATATGGACGTCCCCGCTCCATTGCTCCTTACCCCAATCATACTTGGAAGACCATTCCTGCGGTCGTTAAACACAGTAGTGAACTATGGACGAGAGAAATCACTTTTGGAGCTGGCAATGAAACAATCAGAGTGGAGACCCTGTCTGAGGAAGCACCATCCAAACGAACATCTGCATCATGTGCAAGGGTGATTGAGCATTCTGACGACTGCGACATCCTAGCAGAAATTCAAGACACTAACTTATTTTTGGATGACAATGAGATCCATGAACTCCTCTTCCCCAAGGAGGGAGTGGAGACCGCAGTCGAATTTCCCCTTATCGATCAGGATGAGGAACTCGTTGATGTGCTGCATGAGACTGCCGTGGGGGTGATGTGCCTTCAAAACCAAGAGCAAATTCTTGAAGAAACTTGCGATGAGAAGGAAATCATTGAAGCATTCTGTCATAATCTAAGTGAGGAGGCAGAATAGAGTATGGTGGACACCGCACAGATGAAAGAATCGCCACCTGCATTAATAGCCGAGGTCACCTCTGAAGCAGCTCAAACCCCGCCAGAGTTGAAACCCTTGCCCTCCAACATGAAATATGCCTTCCTTGCGGGAGAACCAAACATGTACTCGGTCATTATCAATGCACATCTAACCGAATACCAAGAATCTCGTCTGATGGAGGTTCTTGAACGCAACCACAAGGCGATAGGCTGGCGAACTTCAGATCTACATGGGATCAATCCATCACTATGATCGCATCGCATTTTTCTAGAAGATGATTGCAAGCCCTCTCGAGAACTTCAGAGAAGATTAAATCCTAATCTGCGGGAGGTCGTTATGAAAGAGATTCAGAAATGGTGTGATGCGGGATTCATTTATCCCATCTCCGACAGCAAATGGGTGAGCCCTCTATATATTGTGCCAAAGAAATCGGGGATCACCATCATGAAGAATGATAAAGGAGAGGAGATCGCCACCAGAGTACCCACGTCGTGGTGAGTTTGCGTGGATTACAGAAGAATTAACCTTGCCACCAAGAAGGACCACTTCCCTTTACCCTTCATCGACCAGATCTTGGAGAGATTGGCCGGGAAGGAATATTTCTGCTTCTTGGATGGATACTCTGGGTATAATCAAGTTGCTATTGCTCCTGAAGATCAAGAGAAGATCAGTTCACCTATCCTTTTGGTACATATGCCTTCAGACGGATGCCGTTCGGGCTTTGCAACGCCCCAGCCACATTTCAGAGGTGTATGCTTGCAGTTTTTGCCGATATGGTGGGCAACTTTCTCGAGGTCTTTATGGATGATTTTTCGGTCTACGGGGATTCATTCGATCAATGTCTGGATTATTTAGACTGAGTCTTATGGAGGTGCTGTGAAGTCAATCTTGTGCTCTCGTGGGAGAAGAGCAACTTCATGGTGACCGAAGGAATCGTGCTGGGTCACGTTGTTTCTAAACATGGTATGGAGGTTGACCCAGCCAAGGTGGACGTGATTTCCAAACTTGAGCCACCTGCAACCATCAAACAAGTCAGGTCATTCTTGGGCCGTGTCGGTTTTTACCGACGATTCATCAAAGATTTCAGCAAACTGGCCAGACCATTGACTGAGTTGCTCGGCAAGGAGAATGAATTCATTGTAGATGACCGTGTGCTCCTTGCCTTTAATCAGCTGAAAGAACTCATCACACAGGCCCCTCTCTTACAGCCACTGATTTGGACTCAGGCTTTCGAGATAATGACCGACACGTCAGATTATGCCATTGGTGTTGTACTTGGACAGATAAAAGATAATGTACCATTTGCGATTCACTACGCTAGTCGAACGCTCAATGAAGCCTAGAGAAACTACACTGTCACTGAAAAGGAGCTTCTAGAGGTAGTCTTTGCCTTGGAAAAGTTCAGATCCTACCTCCTTGGATCCAAAGTAATCATATACACTGATCATACGGCCATCCAATACTTACAGCAGAAGAAGGATGCCAAACCCCGTCTTATCCGGTGGATCCTTCTCCTCCAGGAATTTGACTTGGAGATTAAAGATAAACGTAGGGTAAAGAATGTGGTGGCCGATCATCTATCGAGGCTTCCTGAGCCGGAATCTCCTGAGCTGAACCTGCAGCCGATCACAGAGACCTTTCCAGACGAGGCAATTCTGTCAGTCACCTTGCTTCCGTGGTATGCAGACATTGTGAATTATCTGGTGACCAAGAAAATCCCACAGGATTGGCCAAAATTGAAAATAGACTGATTCTTGTCTAAAATCCATTTCTATCAGTGGGAGGATCCGTATTTATTTCGTGAGGGCAGATTGTATCTGGAGAAGGTGCATTCCTCAGGAGGAAGTTCCAAGTGTCCTCTCCTTATGTCATGACCAAGATTCTGGAGGACATCATTCAGGCAGATGAATGACAGCAAAGGTTCTTCAAAGTGGCCTCTAGTGGCCTTCATTATTTAAAGATGCAGATGACTATCTCAAATGTTGCACTGACTGTCAGAAGATGTGTGGAACCATAGGAATGAGAGACACGATGCCTCTGAAATTCATTTTGATATCAGACGTCTTCGACGCATGGGGCATCGACTTTATGGGCCCATTTCCCAACAACCTGGGCTATGAATATATTCTGCTTGCTGACGACTATGTAAGTCGTTGGGTGGAGGCTATTCCCACCCGAGCCGCCGACAGTAGGACTGTCTGTCGATTCTTGAGAGATCACATTATAGCACGGTTAGAGATTCCCAATATTCTCATATCAGATGGGGGTAGTCATTTCATAAACAGAGAGGTGAAGAAGCTGACCTAGGAATTCTGCATTGAACATCGTGTTGCTTCACCTTACCACCCACAGTCCAATGGCTTAGATGAATGTTCAAACAGGGAGATCAAGACAATTCTCCAGAAGCTTGTGTGTTCGGATCGTAAGAACTGGTCTCAACTGCTTGATTCCATTCTTTGGGCTTATAGAATAGCGTACAAGTCACCCTTGGGAATGTCTCCCTACCGCCTTGTGTATGGCAAGCCATGTCATCTACCCATTGAACTAATTCACAAATCTTTATGGGCCATTAACATCTGTAATTTGAACTCCAAGCAAGTAGGAAAGAACAGAAAATTGGATCTGAATATATTATTGGAATTCAGAGATTATGCATATGACAACAGCCTGATTTACAAGGAGAAGGTCAAAACATGGCATGACAAGCATATCCGCCGCAAGTCCTTCGATCCAGGTCAGAAGGTGTGGTTGTTTGATGCTAAATTAAAGATCTTTCCGGGCAAATTGAAGAGTAAATGAAATGGGCCATTTATGGTTAGGCAGGTGCATGACAACGAAAGCGTATTGATATCCAATCTGTCAGCTGACGTACAACCATTCGTAGTAAATGGACAGCTTCTGAAGCCATACCTTGAACATGATACATTCATGGCTGTCGTTGACTCGATTCAAGTAATCTACAAGGATGAGTCGGATATCTCCAAAGAGGCAGAGGAAGGCCAAACAGAGCAAAACATTTTTGAATGACTTTTCTTTTTTTCTTCTTTTCTTCTTTTCAGTCTCGTTTATCTTATTCTATTGACATGATGTCATCCCTTTCATCACTGCTACACTTAGGATGTACGTTATCCTAAGTGTAGGGGGGATGCACATTCTGAATTGTTCGTATCCACTTTCATCTCTTTTCTTCTTTTCTTCTTTTCATCTTTTCCTTGTCTATTCTCTTTATCTATCAAAAGGTGTCACCCCTTGTAGACAGTCTTCTATACTTAGGACGTACTTTGTCCTAAGTATAGGGGGGTGTGCACCCCGAGTTTCTTGATTCATTTCGATCCTCTCCATTGTCTCCGCTTCTTGTCTATACTTAGGGCTATCTTACCCTAAGTATAGGGGGAGACAACCTGAGTACGATCTGTTCATTCCCACCCATGACCCTCCCTGCTTTGTGTACAGTCTGCTATACTTAGGACTATTTAATCCTAAGTATAGGGGGGACTATCAACTTCTCATTCTTTTGATTCATTCGTTCATTCTTTAGACTTTTCTATACTCAGTACGAGTCATGTCTTCTCTTTTTCTCTCTGATCTATGAGGACATAGCTTAAGCTAAGTATAGGGGGGTCGTATATACTGCGTATATACTTTAGCCATAACTCGTACTTTCGTATTTTCCTAATAAATATGGCTAATAATTCTTTAAAATTCATTAAAAAGATGTTATCATTCCTCAAATTCTTTTTGTATTTACTGATTAATAAATCAGGTGAAAATGTTTTTTGCAAAATGTTTGAAAAATAGTTTGAAAATTTTTATAAAAATCTTTTGAAAACTATTTTGAAAACGTTTTGTTACATGTTTTCAATCTTTGTAAAAACATTTTGTTTTGTAAAGTTTATTTTCTTTGTGTGAAATAAAAAGTTTGAAAAATGATTTGCAAATTGTTTGAAAAATGGTTGCAAAAATATTTTGAAAAATCTATCTATACTGTTTGAAAACCTTTGCAAAATGATTTTTAAATGTGTGTACATGTTTGCAAAATGTTTGTAAAAATTATTTTGGACTATAGTTTTCGAAAATTGTTTGTAAAATGATTGTCAAATAAGTATGAGGAATACATACATCACACCAAAATCCATTATATAATATATATTTATAAAATTGATCGCTTACCCTTGTAAATTCTTAAAATCCATTTCTTGTATATAGAAGAAGAATCTCCGTGTAAATATTTGTACCTAGTTTTTAGCCAAAAATCTTTGTTTTAAAAATCCCAAAAACAGTTGCAAAATTAAAATACCAAAAACATTTGAAAAATCTGTTTGAAAAATACAAAAAATGCATATGCATCATCTTTTCAAAGTCCATAAAAAGTTGAAAATCTTTGAAAATTGCATCACAAAAATATTTTCTGCATCGCATTGCATAGCATGAGAAATTTTCGGATTGAGTTTGATAGTTGAACAAGTCTAAGTGAAATCCGGAGATTGGAGCTTGATTGGACCTTAAAATCTACCTAATAACATGAACCTTATAGGAACTGGGTTTGAGGTACTTCAGGTCTAGTTGACTTAATTCTTTGAGGATCGCGGGATTTAGTTCATTGGATTCTTGACTGCCTAAGTAGAGTATTTCGGAGCACACGCACGACTCTTCTTGATAATGACCTAACTTGGACACCTGCACCTTTCACATGGCTCAACTTAGTTGGAGTGGTGAGGGGATTGGATTTGCCGGTATGAGACGCACACAAGTGGAAACACTTGTCCTCCTCTAGGGAGGGAAGTGCACCCCAACCCGTCCAGTGATGAGGAATTCTAAAGACAAAAGAGTGTGGGTTGTGATAAAGCTTCAAAAGAGGGATAGTCTACTGGCTCAAAAGGAAAAACTCCTTATGTAAATGCTGT
The DNA here is from genome assembly GCA_037367405.1 of Ottelia alismoides. Classification (NCBI taxonomy): domain Eukaryota; kingdom Viridiplantae; phylum Streptophyta; class Magnoliopsida; order Alismatales; family Hydrocharitaceae; genus Ottelia; species Ottelia alismoides. The sequence goes on along the minus strand of JAZKJV010009884.1, from coordinate 309,254 downwards.
TGTGAATAGTATTTCAGAAAAAAAGAGACAGGCCTGTACAAAAATAAAATGCCTGCAAAGTATGTAAATATGTTGTAAAGTCAATAAACAAGCTTGAGTTCCAAAGTCAAATCATGTGAGCCTGCAGCTGGATGACTTGACTACACTGGTCTTGCATCCTAGGATAAGTAGCTACACTGGCTACCGTCCATTCTTCTCTTCACCCCCTCCTCTTGAGTTGGATGCCACTTGAACTTAGAAGGGAATACCCCGCTCCTCGTGGAAGGAGTTGTTGGATTGGGGAATCATTGGGTTGTCATACTGGAGAAGTCAGTCTTTTTGTCATTCTAGTTGGGGAGAGCCACTTTCACTTATATTGTACAAGTCAGATTCATAGTCGTAAGGGTTTGCGTATGAGTTGAGATATTTCTGACCTGGCTATTGAGGAGACTTGAGCAGAGTTTTGGGATTCTCAGGGACTGTTGGATTTCAAATCCCGTTCTCATTAAGGTTCCGCCGGCACTAAAATTCCAAATGTCCGACTTAAGCTCCAAACTTTGATTTTGTGAAGATAAGTTTGACAATTAAATTTAGTCCATCTTTCTTCTTTTTCTTTTCTTTGTTTTTCTTTTTCTGCACTTATTGCATAAGTGTTTGCCAGGGACTAGCAAAGTCAAGTATAGGGGGATGATGAATCTACGTTTCATCATCTTTATTCTATCATTTTGGCCTTAAAACCCTAGTAAATGCGTGTAAATAGGCTTAATTTAGGCATCTTAGCATTCATGCATCATTGTGTAAATATTGTATAAAATGCAGTTTTTAAAGCCAAAATTATAGAATAAAGAAAAGAAAAGAAAAAGAATAAAATATTGTAATTATTTTGTGACCCGAAACCCTGAGACCTAGGCATCTCAATGACTAGGTCGACAAGGAATAAAGTAGGGGGAGATAAGGGCCAAAATACAACAAAAATACCTTTTATTTTATTCATTCTTTATTCATTTTGGGACCTATTTTTGGTTCCACTTTTTATACCTCAAATAAAGAAACCTTGAACATGAAAGTTGTAGATAATTAAATAAACAAAAATACAAAATTTATTTCACTAAAAAATAATACACAGATAAAAAGTTATGGTCTTCCCAGACCTGTATCTCACAAATAAAAATCCAAATGCAACAAACTCACCTTTAATTATATATAATTTAAAATAAGCTATTTAATGGCGGTGGTTTCGCATTTGGCGGAGCTACGGTTTGAAAGTTGAGTTTTGGACCCCTATTGTATACTTGTACAGATTAAAATATTCATTTTATTATTTATTCATTATTATTGTATTTTTATATTTTTATAATTTTGTAAATATTATTTATAATTTATGTGTATATTAAAATGAGAATAAAAATACAAAAGAAATACAAAATTAAAATACTTGTATATAAAAGACATAGGTATAATACCTATACTTATACCTGTATAATTAATATTTTTATTTTATTAAGTATATAAAATACTTCAGAAAATAAAATAAAAATATTTTTAAGTGTCGAAAAATATTTATAAATTTAGAAAATAATAAACAAAAATAAATAAACTAAATACACAAAATAAAAATAAAATAATAAAATATATAGATAAATATACCTATATTGGCCCAAAATAGTAACTTGTATTTTTATACCTCATAAAAATAAATAAAAATCATCATAAAATAATTTATAAAATAAAACATTTTTTTATTTTATATACAAAAATTAATAAAATCACTCTTTTTTTAATCGAATTTCTGAATATTTTTTCCAACGATTTTTCTGGTTGGTCCACGTGGACCAACCAGATTCAACCGTTGGTTGACCTCGGTCAACTCTCTGACCGAGGTCTTCCAGTGCATCAGATTTGGTTTTTGTCTGCTTTGGCGGATTTTTCTAGGTCGCGTCAACCCTCTATTCACGAATCTTCCTTCTTGACTTTTATTCGCCTTTGATCGAGGATTCACGCCCTTGTGAAATATCGGGTTTTGGATCACTGCCCATCCTCGTGCGCTTCGATCTTTGGATCCTATCCGCCATATCTTCAAAAACCCCTTTTGACCTTCGATTTGATTTTGATCCCTCTTCCTCCATTTTCGCCCGTAAAACCCTAGCCCATTGCACTCCTGGTGACAACAGGAAGCGATTTGAGCTTGGGCATATGCCATTTGGTGTCGAATCGAGGTCGATCCAGCCCCTCGCTAGAGCTCCGCCCGAAGTCGTCATCTTCGCCCCCGATGAGCCTTCCTCCTTTCTTTTTGCATGTTCTTGTAGCTTAGCTGTAGGTTAGAGTACCCTAGTAGCAGTTTGATCTTTCATTCACCCTCTCGCCGTGAATCCACGAATCATTCCACGGCGGAGCTCCGCTCCGCCTCCGCTTTCCGACCACACCACTGCACGGAACCCGCTCCTTTCGCCTCCATTGTCTCCCTCATCGCTCCGTCACTCCGTTCCACCCCTCCATCCACCTCGATCATGCTCAGATCGAGCCGCCTGAGTTCCCATCTCCGCCGTACGCCGGAGCTCGTCGCCCGACCCATGATCCGCCTCCATCTCTTCATCTGAAGCCACCTGCAGCTTCGCCTTATTTTTGCGTGACTAGCCCTGCAGGTCATAGCCAAAGAAGAGGATCTATCGAGCCTCGACACTCCAGGGAACAGCCGCCCAGGTCATCTCCGCCGTCCGACCGCTCCACGCCGCCTCAGGATCGCCTGAGACCTCCACTCGACGCGGAAAGGCCCCAGGATTATTTTCCCCTGATCCTAGGGCCGGAGGACACCAGAGTCAGCCGCCATCGTCGATCGAAGCAACCTCCAAGCGGTGTTCTTCCACCATCCTCGAGGACCGTCCGATCGAGGGTACCTCCCGAGTGTTACAACCACCGTTGGATTTCATCGCCTCCCCGCCGTCGATCTCTCTTCGAGCATCTAATCCCCACTGTTAGCATGTGAAACGTCATCGCGCGATAAGGGCGTGCCACGTGTCAAGTGGATGGCTCACAACCGTCCGATCCGCCCTTTAGCCTGGGTATTTTGCACTATTAACCCTGGCCCTTTTTGTATTTAATATTTAGAATTAAAACTTTCATCTGCAGTTCAAAAGTTCTGTAATAATTGCAACTAGACCCTTTAACTTTTTAGATTTGCACTTTAGTCCTCGTCTGCGTCACCTCACGTGACTGAGACATGTGGTTTTTGGGTATTTTGCACCATTGATCCTGGACATTTTGATGATTGCATTTATGCCCCTAGGCGTAGTTAATTAAATATAATTTTGGGTTACTTGCACTCCTGTCCTGTCGGTTTTTATTATTTGCAATTATACCCCTGTGAACAACAGAACACGTGCGTCATGCGTGAATTTTTGGTAAAATTGCAACCAGACCCCTGACTTTCCGTGTATTTGCATTTATGCCCCTACCAGCCATGTATTTTCTTGATGTTGCTAGTATTTATGTAATGCATCCATAACTTGCGAAAAAATCTACAAAAATCACGTTAGGCTCCCGTTGCATAGTAACATCACAGCATATTTTTATTTTGCATAATTATTGCATTTTAGTTTTTATAAAAATTAAAAAACTCTCATTTTCAGTACTGTTTGCATTATAAAACCCATTAAATTATAAAAACATCTCAGAAAATTCCCATAAAAATATATTTTGCATATTTTAGTGTGTTTTAATTTCAGACCAAAAATCATTAAAAAATACAAAACAAAACTCCTAAAAATCATAAAACCCTAAAAATCTTTATAAAAAATATTAAAAATTCAATAAAAATCCTAAAAATCTAATTTGTGTCTCTGAATTTTCTTTGTTTTATTATCATTAAGTGAAAATTAATTTGGAGAATTTTTGCTATTGTTTTCCATTTTATTTCTCCATTTTAGTTTCAGACCTATATTTTCTCCACTGTTTTCAGTATTTTTGACTTTAAAAATACCAAAAAATTAAAAAAATCTGAAAAAATCATAAAAAATTAGAAAAATATAAAAAAGCCAAAAATATTTTATTTCCTAATTCTTGAGTATTTTTACTTATTTTTATAAATACTTTATCCTCTCTTTTCTTATATTGTATATATATTTCTATTATTGAAAAAGAAAATATATAAAAAATATAAAATATAAAAAGAAAATATAAAATAAGAAAATTAAAAATCAAAAATACAAAAATATAAAATTAATAATTAAATAAAAAATACAAAATTAAAAATCCACAAAAAATCCATATTGGCTAAGTAGTTGAATAGGCATCGAGTTTGACAGTTTGTCTACACTTTACACCCTTGTTTCCTGTGTTCGACCACTACCTGCATGCCACTGTACGTTTGTAGTAGGGTATAATAAATTTTGATTCTTGCTCTTGATTGTTTAATTAATTGTGTGGGCTAATTGTTGACGAACGTGAAGGCTTGAGTAGTCGCCTCAGCGACAGTGAGTCTGATTTGTCAGACCACTATTTAGCGGCTCTCGCATTATCGTTTTTCAAAGGGTTAAGCATTATTCAGGGTTATGGGTTTAATTATGTACGAATTATCGAGGGTTGTAGGTGTAATTAAAAAATATTCAGAATTATGGGTGTAAATATCCCAATAAGTTTCTTTGGTTTCAGATCTCACTTGGCTAATGTTGAATATGTTGTGTTTTGTTCCCTTCAGTGTTGGCCACGCGCAAAGATTTTGAGGATATTTCTCCTATGATGACACATGATGAGGAGATCAGTTCTCATGTGAAGCGCGAAGCAAGTCCCTGATGGCATGCTTTGTCTGTTTGGCTATCAAATCAAAAAGGACATGATTTGGCTTAGATCGCTTGATCTTGATTTATCCATGGAAAATAGAGAAGTGGTTGCAGATGACTATCGGGTTAATTGTGGCTTGTATAGTTTGGGGTAAAAAATACCAGGGGGTGTTTAAAAATATCCGGGTCAATGGGTACCCAGCTTGACTCGTTCATTTTGACCCTAAACTCTCAGATACCCATTTAAAAATGATGGGTCAGGTCCCCGTTATACCATGCCCCATATTAGAAACCCGACGGGTAACCCTGGGTACCTGATTGGAAGTGGATTCACAAAAATGCAAATGGTTAGATACAAATACCAATATAGATGTTACATTATTCGTATCTATTTTAAAAATATAGATATGAATGCGGATACACATATATGTGAATATGGAAACTATATTGCCATTAAAAATGAATACCGGTATGAAATGGATGCAAATTAGATAGGAAAAATTACAGAATCAAAATTGTATAGATAAGATTAAATTTATATGTATGGGAGTTCTCATATTTGTACCCATTTTGAAATTGAAATATATACATGGATGTCAAAATTTAAATTAACATATATGATAATGAATCAGATATGATCCAAATCGATATACATATATCATGACATCCAAACATGATGATACTGGATACAATTGAATATGAATTGTATCACATACACATACGCACACGCACGCACGCACCCACACGTGTGCCTATCCTCGTGCCCACGTGCACCCGCAGCACCCACACCCATGCGCCCACACGTGCGTGCTCACACACACACACATTGCAATAATTAAATATAGTGATAATTAATACAACCATTTACGAATAGGAATATATACTTATATATCATTTGTCATGTCCTCCGATTATAAATATTTGCATCTCGTTTATCCGTATTTCATTAATTATGAGGATGAACCTACATGAATGTGTCATTATTGAACCCGTATTCGTTTGTATTCCTTCCAATTTCAAATATGCATATGGTTTATTGTAACACCCATACCCCAAAACATAGTACCATACCTAAAACTCACGAAGTGTGGGTGTGGTTTATAAGTGACGGGGATTACTACTTGACAACTTGGCTTAAGCATTTTGGGTTGTTGTCAACGGGTCCATCTGGGTCCGAACCCAACAAGTTGTCAGGGCCAGTTTTCCTCGATAACGGACCGGGGACCTCAGCCCGGACGTTACGAATGGTATCAGAGCGGGTTCCCTCTGATAGTGGAAAGGGCTACCCGAAGGGAACTAAGCCGGGAGCGTGCAGCCGCCACTGTCACTGGGAATAAGTGAATGGGCCATGTCGAAACGAGGACGTTGCGAATATAAGTGGGGGAGGTTGTAACACCCATACCCCAAAACATAGTACCATACCTAAAACTCACGAAGTGTGGGTGTGGTTTATAAGTGACGGGGATTACTACTTGACAACTTGGCTTAAGCATTTTGGGTGGTTGTCAACGGGTCCATCTGGGTCCGAACCCAACAAGTTGTCAGAGCCAGTTTTCCTCGATAACGGACCGGGGACCTAAGCCCGGGACGTTACATTTATATTATCCACATAGTTTTATATATCCTCATTAGTTTATTTATCTATGTTTATATATCCCGATATGAATGCATTATGTACCATTTAGATCGTGTCCCGACATTATCATTATGAATATGATATAGATATGGATATACATAGTTGGACATATCGTTTGCATTTTTATACATATCACCTTTCATTAGAAGTATCTCTCTTTATCCTCCCAGGTACCCACAGATACCCGCGGATAGCTATCATCCATTAGCAATAACCGGGTACCCGTTACAATTGGGTATCCATTGGAGTTATGACCTGTAATCCAATACCAACGGAACGGGGTTTGTCACGATCAAAAGGGACCGTTACCCATCCATGAACATCCCTAAAAAATACCACTTAGGCTCTGTAAACCTTGATCGCTTCCTTTTTCGTGCGACCCTACACTCCGTAAATAGGGAAACTTTTGGTTTCTTGTTGTAAACATCAATCGATGGCTTGCTTACTTTTGATAAATGAAATGGTTTGATCGTTTTATCTAAGAAAAATTCAGACCCGTATCCTCGGCAAAAGCGTCCATTCAAATCAAAGGGCCAATATCCTTCCAAACTTGCAGCTTCAGGTAACTTGGCCAATAAGCCACCCTATATCCTATCCTCCGCATAATCCACGTCCTTGACCAAATCCATTACACGGGAATTGGCAATTACCGAGGATATCATAACTCCATTTATTTTTTTCCACATCGAAATGGGAATATATAATTATTCTTGTCAAAAAATGCGAAGGAAAATGATAGACAAACAAGAAAGGAATATAATAATATTGGAGAAACAGCAATGAAATATCCATAAAGTTTCCGGGCAATTATAATATCAATTTTCAGTAATTGCCAACGAGTCTAATCGAATTATGAATTGCCTTAGGTCATATTCGGTTGAGGGTTTAATTGTCTTTTGAGGGATTTACCCTCTGAAATCTACATTTTCTCTCACTCGCAGGGTCCATTCTCTTTTTTTATTTAAACATTAAATAAATTATTTATTAATCTATTCCATCAAAAAATATATATTACACCATATTCGAAAAATTATAAAGTACTCAACCTTATTCACTTTTTCAAACTTCAATGCAATTAATCACAATAACTATCCATTTTTTCAAACTTCAATACAATCGCATCACAAGAAACCCACTCAACCTCTAACTCTCAATCCAAACAACAAAGCACAAAAACGATTTACTCTCTCCCAATTTAACCCGGGCTAACCCGACAATCAAACGCACCCGCGTCAAGCTGAGCTCAAGTAAAGTCCCACACTTCTCGTCAAATCAGATTGATAGCCCAACAAGATTATAAGTCATATTATTCATGTATGTTAAATATATATCATTGATAGCTTATTAACTTTACACGGATATGGACATAGATATAATTACTACGCTTCTTTCAGAGACTAATAGTCGAAAATTCCAAAGCTTAATATTCTCGAACTTTTAATTAGTAATATGAATTTCGTAGTAGAAACTTACAAAAAGAATACTTTATAAGAAGGCATTCATGAAAATGCTCTCGATGCCGTCAATTAATCTTATCGATATGTTTAGCTCAAAAAGTTGCAAATTACACTCAAGTTTCATTAATTCGAAAGGCGAGGCCACGATGTTTATTTGATGCAACACCAAAAACAACAAATACGTATGATTATGACGAGATTTTTAATGGTAAGAGGGTGCGGATCACACAAAATCCGAGTTTTTGTTGCCTTTTGCATTTGATAGAGAGGATCCTCTGCTGTAGGATCTGCTGTAGCAGACTATGCAGTAGAGGCGTGGGCCGCTCGATCAAAATCGAGTGTTTCTCACGAATTTACACTTTTTGTGGGTCTCTACTGTGCGAATTCGTGGAAACCACTCGATCAAGATCGAGCGGCCTACGCCCCTACTGCAGCCTCTTCCGATTCCTGCATGTGAACCGCTCGATCATGATCAGCGGCTCAGTTGTACAGCAGAGGATCTCCTTCATGAACAAAACACGGTCGACGTTGTATACCACGTTCATACTTGGCATTCCATAATCCAGGGAGAAACTACGTCGTTATTTCGATGTTCCTACCACCACATGTAACCTGTATGCTTAATTATCTTAGATGCTTGATTCACCTCCTCTACTAAGCCGTAAAACCGATATTGACTGTTTGTTTTCGTTGTGTCATCTCTATATATAATATATTTAGTTTACTCTTTTCATCAAAATTAACCATCTACGCTTCACCATCCTCGCTATCTTCTTATCGCGTTTTTATTTCTTGAAGATTCCACGAAGCTGCGACTCAATTTTTCGAAAAATGTCAAGATTAGATATTTTACATCTCAAAGGACTCTATATATTCCTATCACATACCACCTCATCATCTGCAATCTACAGCTCTCTGTGAAGGTGTCGGAACACTATGGTGAGTACTTTCTCTCGGCCCTCGCCCTTCCTCTTCCTCTTCGACCTCCACCATTGCATACACGCCGCAACCTCCTCTACGTACTACCTGCGAATCCCTGCACGTTCGCACTGAGAACCTCGCACACCTCCTTAACCTCCCCCTTCTCCCACAGTTCCTGCTATCGAAAGTTGTAGGGATCAGATGCAACTGATTTTACTTTTTAATTTATGCCGCTGTTTTTTGCTTTTATGTATGGATGCGCAGAGGTTAAGAAATGATCTGATCTTTAAGAACCAGAGGTTCTATTCTTAAAATGTAATCGCTTCTGTATTTTGAAGCTTGAGCAAGCGAGCCCTTATTTGTTAATCGCTTCATGTCTTTCCCTTTATCGTTTCTAGTCTACAGGGTAATATGTATCTTTATCTTCCTATTAATTGAAAGTTTTTGGCGGTAAGTCCCTTCTCGAGATTTCACCCTTCTTCCTCTCAAAAAATGTATGGATGCGTTAGCTTTCTGTTATATTCTCTCTGGTTGCGTTTTTTACATCAATATATTAAACACATGCTTGCTATATTTTTGTAATGATGCATCCTGTCTTCAACTTGAACACGTCAATATGCGTGGCTTAGATATTGAATCTCAGATTCATACCTAAAAATATCATGATGTGAGATTTTTTTGGTAACTCCGCAGGAAGATTGCTATGGGGAACTGCTGGAAGTGGCCGACCCAGAACAGCTAGCGTTAGAGCTTCTTTGCCCTTATGATGACGACGGCCTCGCCATGCGCTGCGTTTACTCTCCAACTAAGGCAACCACGCTGATAGCGGACCCCCAAAATCTAAACCACAAGAATGTAGACGGCAATCAAGTCGAGTTTGCAATCGACAAAGCAATCGCATCCTTCTCCAAGGTAGACACACGAATCGCCAAGATCATCGAGTCTGATAAGGCACATGTTGTTAGAGGTACCTCCACATACATGCTCCACATTATTCGAGGGCTGCAAAAATATCGTCAGGCATCTAGTACCCTCGATGGCCTTGCAAAAGGCCTCAAACGATGGCTTCTCCAAGATGGGAGCCTCGATAACAAAGAGTTGCTCCGTGTCCTTGACAGGTTTGTGGAAGCAAGCAACCCATTTAAGCTGCTAGATGATGAATTACGTAAGGCAAACCCTAACCCTAAGGCAGCGCTCAAGAATCTCGAAGTATTGAGCAAGAAGTACGATAAGATGATCGCATCTGGAAATAACAAGAGGACGATGACCGCAGTGGCTTTTGGCATTGTGACGATCGCCTTTACGATCCTCTTGTCCTTCAAAGGGCCATTAGTTGCTCTTGCTGTATCACCTCTCATGGCGGCTAGGGCTTCTATTGATATGACAGAGGCATCTCGCAAAGACAAAGACGATACCATCAAGGAGAAGAGAAAGGGGGTTGCAAAGAAGAGGGAGTCTCTTTCCTCGTACGACTTGCTGATGGAGGACCTAGGGCCACATGTTGATGACTACGACAGACTCAGGGAGCTCATTATGAAATTGAGAGGTAAGATCGTGCTGGTTATGGACAGTGAGTGCAAGAATGTGGAAGATAACAAATCAAGTTTGAGGAGAATGGTGATTGATGCAAAAGACGAGGTTGGACGAGTAGAAAGGAAGGCGAATAACATAGGGAAGGAGATGGAGAAAGTAGAAAACTTGACGGCAGCAGCTGATAGTGACGCTTCAGCAACGCATATTGAACAAGATCTCGATAAAATGGAAGATTATCGTTCCAAAAAAACTAAGGGCCCGTTCGGTAGGAGAATAAGCAGGAATAAGGATGGGGAATAAGGGGAATAAGGGTCTATTCTCCGTTCGTCTGGAGGATAGGAATAAGGAGAATAAGGTGAAATAACAGTAGGTAAGGTGGGATAAAGATAGGAATAAGAGTGAAATAAGATGAAATAATGGGGAATAGTCGTACCACGGGAAACCGTGTTGGGGGCTTATTCCCCTTATTCCATTCCCCCTTATCCTCCAAACGAACAAGGCCTAAGGAGATTGGATTTCTAAAGTGGTTGGGTGGATAAGTAGAACAAATAGATTGATATTGGTAGTGGAGAGAAGTTTATCAAATGCACCTACTTTATAGTTTGATTTTAAGTCTTCGTGTGTAGTTTCTTCAAAGTTAATGTTGCATGTGGGATTGATATGCATGTAATAGGAATGTGTTCTGTAATGTAATATTCTGATGATTTTGTACTGTTGTTTCAACTTGATAAGCCTAATTTTCATCTATGTAAAAAACCTTATTCAATTATCAATGATACTTTTGTATATAAGTAACTTTTTTTAGCAATCCAAAAGCAAAATATTCATCAACCGAAACTGTATTAAGTTTTACAATACAGGAAAGTAGAATGGTGCTCATAATATTTGAAAAACATCTAGTCTACCAAAAAAACTGAAGGAAATGAAAAGCCTAGGAAGGACAAACAGCAACAGTTGGAAGGATACTGATAATCATAGCAGTAAAGAAGCTCAGTGGTCATTCATCAAAACGAAACCTAATATAGTTTAGTACATGCCCAGAAAGTAAGAAGCCCCGCAATTCAAAGAAGCAAAATATTAACTCTAAAACAAAGCTACAAACAAAATGAATGACAGCACATCGCAACAAAAGTACATGTTATCCAAAAGAGCAGTTGAAAGGCATGAGGATCAAATGGAGTCCAAATAGCAATACAGAATTAAGGTCACCTGGACGGAGGAGATATCAACAGTTTCTTCAAGGATGCCTCTGCTACCTTTCCTTTTGTTGAAATAGCCTTCGCCAAAGAAGGATCCGTCAATGAAATCTATATAAAATGATAAAAGGACTCTCCGATAACAAAGCTCGTCGAGCTAAAATTTAATTTCAAAAATCATAGCCAAGGATTAAACAAAGTTTAAAAACTAGACCGGATGTTGAACTGGTCAGTCTTTGGTTTGGCCCAACTGTGTCGGACCGTCGGTCCAAACCGGTTGAACTGGTGATGATGTCAGCATGACGTCATCATTCCTATCAACTTGAAAAAATCAGGACCGGCTTAATTTACTGATCCGACCGATCGAACCGGTTTTTCGAACCGATAAAATCAGATATGTATATGGATGTATTTATATATCAATGAAATAATCGTTTAAAATGTCAAATCTTTCAATAGAATAGCATGATTGTATATTTTGAGTAAAACTCTAAAAAAGTAGTCACGTTTTTTAGTATTATATATGAATATATATTGTAATCATTTATTTATAGTTATTTTTTGAAAATTACTCTAAGGAAATAGTGACACAACTTATATTCTAAAAAAAGAGAGGGGCATAACTAATATTGCACAAGTTAAGAAGGGCACAAAATGATAAAAAAACTCTATTGTTTCATTATTCAAACCTTTATTTTTTTGAAAATTTACCAAACCATCAAAAGTGGGCCAATCCAGGCCAATCCCAGTGCGACCAGTCGGGTCAACCCGGTTCGACCACCGGTCAGACCCGAATTTTCATTTTCTTTTTTTTTTGAAATTAATTACATAGAATCGACCGTACTGAATGGATCGAGGCTGGTTCCTGGTCCAAGCAGTCCGATCGACCGGTATGGTCCGATTTTTTAAACCCTGGAATTAAAGGTTAAGTAGGTTGAACTCCTCCTTTTGAAAAACATTCAATATCCGTTTGAGAAAAATATCACTGAGGGAGGATGAGCGGTGGTGGAGGGTGCATGGGTCGTCGTTAGTAGTCGACGCCGCCCAGGCAGGGCTTCAGGTGGTCAAGGCCCTCATCAGGGGATGCACAGTGTTGCTGGAGAGCGAGGATAGTCTCCGTTCACAGCCAAGGGGTGAGGGGTGATCTTACCTTTCGGCTGGGGGTTTTTTAGATGCGGGTCGCTTTCTCATTGGGCGAGGCAGTGTAGGGACGCTCTCCGGTGCTTTAGATGCATGAGTTTGACGCATCGGAGCAAGAACTGTTCTTCGGGAAGGATCTCGTCCGAGTCAGGGGCGGGCGGGAGCTTGCTGATAGGGGAAGGTGGTGGTATGGGTGCCCTATTCATGGGTTCCTCGGATGTTGGCATGGTGTCAGGAGGCGATTTTAGGGGGGGATGTTGCGGCATTGTCTCCCTGGAGGGTTCTTGCTTGTTGCCTATCGGTGGGGGAAGCTGATGCTTTATTGTCCCTATCGCGTTCGGGGAAATCCTTGCTCAAGTGGAGACGGGCGTGCGGCAGGGAAAGGTCGTTGTCCCAGGGTTTCATGATTTTGGTGAAGGTGAAAGGGATTCTTCTTCTGTGGAGAAATGTCTAGCGCTTGCACAGGCTGTTGATCGGCATAGCCATTGTGGAGGGCTTGGCCTCCAGTGGGTGCTCTCCACGTGAAGACGTCGACACAGTATTCTGGGTCCGTCGTTTACACCCACGCATGTTGGGCAGGTGGTCTGTGATTGCGGAGGGCCAACGTTTGTTCTTGGAGATTTCCTCGGCCGATTGCGTAAGGGGTGAGGGTGTGTGGCAGAGATTGCATGAGGCGCTGATCCGGGTGGGCGCGAGGGCGGTATCTGCTTCGAGCAAGAAGGCTCTGGCATGTATGGTGGCTCCGGCTGGGATGACGATTACGAAGGGGACTGGAGGTTCTACATCCGTTCATCTTCCTAGAACAGTGGAGGAGATCGTGGCGAATTGCGGAAGGCGTGCAGTTAATTTCGGAGCGCTGGACCTGACACGAGTTTTATGTAACGCCATGCAATTTTTGGAAGTTGCGCATGGGAAGGGTCATCCATCTGTAGAGGGGTCCACGGTTGTAATTGGGAGGGAGACAATCTCGGCAGCTGCGGGGACCACTCAAGGGGATCCATGTTTAGCGGGGCCACCGACCCGTTTGGACGAGCAAACCCGTTTTGAAGAACAACCGGATCTGCGTCAGGTCCAACCTCTTGGCTTCCCAGCACCATGGTTCTGCTTTGTCGCAGGAGTCTCAACAGGGGCTCGGAGGAGCGCAAGTTGCAGGTGAAGGCATCTCTTTGTTGGTGGACCTTCGGAAGTTTGCTGAGACGGAACTCTTGGGGGACAGAGTCCCCCATGGATCCAAGCACGATGGAGGGTCGCAGGGGTGGAGGGGGGCCTTGTCCTAGGGTCCTAAGAGGTTCCTCGGGAGGTTTGACTCTCTCAGGGATCAGCTAAAGATGGGTCCGGGTGCGACTCGGAGTCGGGGGTGGAGGCTTCTTTGAGGACTGGGGGGCAAGGGGGTAGTTTTTGCCAGGGAGGGTCTTCGAGGTCGGCAGGGAGGGGGCATTAGTGGGTGCTGGTGTAGAGATTGTGGGTGGTGGGGGCAACAGTGACAGGTTGGTGGTTGGGCAGGATGCAGAGCAGCTGGGTGAGGAGGGAGATGACCATGTTGGGAGAAGGCAACATTGTGCTTGGGAGGGCAAGAAGAAGCTGCGGGGTGGTAATAAGAAGGCATATATTCGTATGGTGCAGGTTGGTATGCACTTCAAACATCGAGATGAGGCTGGCTCTGAAGGGGGGGAGCATGGGTCGAGCTCGCTAATCAAGAAGCCAAGTTATTTCAGTTTTCTTGACAGGAAGTTTGCAGAAAGTCTGGGCATCGTGCCGCCCCGTGGGAGGTCAAGAGATGTTTATATATGAAGATTCCATCTTGGAATGTAAGAGGGATGGGCCGCCCTGAGAAACGGCTGAGTGTGAAGAAGTTGATGCTGGAGGCTCATGCTGATGTGTTATTTCAAGAGACGAAGTGTTCGAGACCTAAGGGGGATGAGGATAGCATCGTATGCGATCGGAAGCATGAGGATCGCATCGTATGCGATCGGGAGCGACTAGTCGCACTAGTTGCTCGAGGCATCGAAAATTAAAAATTTTTCTTGCGATGAAACCACATGATCCAAGAATAATTCTCGGATCGTTTCATCTAAACCACAAACAAGTATTAGGGTTACCTCTTGAAGCGTGGTTGTGATCGAGTCTCTAAACGAAGAGACCTCCTGTCTCAAGTCTGATCCGACGGAGGAGACGCTTGCGAGCGTGTTGATGAAACATGTGCTCCTCACAATCCATGTTGATGATCCAAGCGGCAAATCTCATGATCTCGACACACGAGATCTGACATCTTCTTCATGAGCGATACATACCGAAGGAGACAGAGATCCACGAGAAAACGACCGGGCAGCATAATGACGACGCTGCGGCGATGGAGAATCTCTCTAGGGCATTCATGGTGGACGACCACATGAGAGAAGGAGAGAGGGTGTGTAGAGAATGAGAGAGAGAGCCTTGTGTTTCTCATTAGCATATGAAGAGCAAGGGGTGCCCTTCTATTTATAATATTTTGGGATCCATGGATCTCAATCGATGGGCAACACAAATCCAATGGCTCTCATTGATTTATATTTCTTTTAATGGCTAAGATTTGTGTTGGTAAAAACCAACAACAATTAATTTAATTTGGATTAAATATATATTGATAAATCAATATAAATTAATCCTAAAATTAAATCAATCTCATATGGAGATCAAGGAGTAGAGATTACATTAATCCAAGATTATGGGGGACGACCTCCCTTTCCTTATAGGAGTTGGTGGCCGTCCACCATATCTTATGGAATGTAATCTCATGCAATCTCATGAAATTGCATTACTCGTTGAAAATCTCCAAGATTTACATCAACACTTGTTATAAATTATTTAACAAAAATAATCCATAATTATTTTGTGAATATTGCAATCTTACCATTGGAAAATTGTGAATCACATTCACAACCCAAAATAAGATGTAAATTATATTTTCAATTAATTGGTCAATGTGAATCCAATTCACATCAACATTTAATTAACAAATGTAAATTACAAATTGCTCTCTCTTATATATTATAAATCACATTTATAATATATGATTAATATGGATAGTGCTATCCACATTATTCAATATCCATGATAATTAAATCACGTTTAATCATCTTGGATCTCTATTTTCATGTGCCCAAATAATATGAATCACATTCGTGTTATTTACATCTTTGATAATCAAACCACATTTATTTATCTCTGATAACTCTCTTTATAATATGAATCAAATTCATATTATTCATGTTAAATAAATCACATTTAATTATCTATTTTGTCAATGCTTGGATACATATATCAACAATGAAATTATCCTGAACTCTTTCAAGGATAATGCGCTTTCTCCGTGGATACTTGGAGATAAGGACATGGCGATTGTGATGTTCCACGTATAGTGACTTGGATAATGAGATCACATCTCAAATCCAGATCTGGCGAACCTCCCATAGATGCTTGATTAAATCAAGATCGCAAATCTAATATTCTCATTGTATTTGAATCATATTTAGATCAATGTCCAACATTTGGATCAAGATCAGATTACTTATCTACTGAGAGGAGTCACTAAAATCCAGACCCATTTCATCACTCCCTAGGAATGGAAGCATCATAGTTATGCAATCGTTTATTATCACATCACCCTCAGGTATTCCCAATACCTGTACATCCTGCAGACTGGAAGACCATGAATAATCCTGAAGTATAAGATCAATTTTACACTATCTACTCCAGGGATTTATCATTAAATTGCTCATTTGACTATTGGGAATTGGTATCGATCATATACTTTCCTAAAGCATATATCATACCCAGGTGTTGATCATATACTTTCCAAAAGTATATATCAAACTACAAATTCAGTCAAGCTTCCAAAGCGAGACGACCGTGTACGGAATTTGATTCTTCCCAATATCTCATGAGTGAGCTCATGTCTTCCAGTTCAGTAACTGAACCTATACGATCCCTTTGAGAGATCGTATTACTCATATGCCCTTATATGCACACCAGCGCGCCAGTGTATATACCTTGATTAGGTCATCAACCTATTGGTCTGCCAAATGTACATACTTAGACATATAGTAACACATCTGTCTCCAGTCAGAGGATACGTGCCTATATCGTGACAGCAAACGTCATAGGACTTTGGTTATCTCGATCTCGTTAAGTCAAATCTTTGACCTAACTAATCTGACACCTCCGAATCTCCTTTCCCGTGCAGAGGACCTGCATCAAGAGGTAGATCAGATATCAGCCTAAATGAGAAAGGATTGCCATCTCCTAATCAGGCTGGAGATCATCTCTTAACAATCATTTGACGGTGCTTGATGAGTCCTCAATCTAACTCTTTAGATATTCATCCAAGCACCATCCTCTATGATTCAATAACTGAATCAACAGTTGTATGATCATCAAGATGGTCATGGTACATAACCTTAATTGTACTAAGGGACCTATTATGCAAATTAATTATTCTTCTTTTCAGATAAGGCAATGATATTTGCAATAACATTTATTGCATAATGGCTCGTCGTGGGCTCGCATGTCCAACAATCTCCCACTAGCACAAAGAGCCATTAATAAGCTAATCCTTAAACCCACACTCATGTGACAATCATAAGCTATTTAGAAAATAGCTAGGTATGCTGATCAGTTACTCTGTTCCGAAGAGACTATGCCAAGTCCTTTTACGACACTTGCATATCTCCTAGTAACAATGTTCGCATCCAATGCGAATGTTGCATCTTATGCAACCAACTCAATCATATCAATCATAGTGTCCTTGACACTACACCTCAATAATTATTATAACCAGTATATAATTTCTATTATCCTTAGCAGAATACCCTTATTTCTGGAGATCTTATCTCCTAAGGTATCCGCGGTTAAGACCTTTTAGATCACTATCTATAAAGTCTTAATTTCTTGAAGATAAGACTTTGAGATCACTATCTCAATTTTTGTCCTCTATGAAGATATTGTTATTACCGCAATCAAGTGTTTTATCTCCATAGTAGGATTAGTAACAATTTACTACTCCCACTTCATGGCAGACATCTGGCTTTTGTACACATCTAGCATACACTCAGCTTCTCGTAACTGATGCACGAGTGCAAGCAGTACTAGCATTCACTTCCTCAACTCTTTGAGGTGTTATCCCTTCAGATAGGTCACTACCATATCTTAAGGAAAGGAAGCCTTTCTTGGGGTTTTCCAAGAATGGAACATGTCCAAGGTGTACTACAAATGTGACAGTCCCAATATCCTCTTCTCTTTGCTTCTGAACAACTTCAGAACTAAGATCTAAGCGGTATAATTGAGATCATATCTCAAGTTATGAAATGGCTAGTCTATAAAACACTTATTATAATTCTTATATCATTCTAAATGATTAGGATATTATCCACATTTAGCATGATGAACACAATGGCACTCCTACTAAGCTTCGCATGGTTCATCAAGATTATATCTGAAATTATAACATTTATAATTTCTTCAAATCTGATGTTCCAACTACAAGAAGCTTATTTGAGTCCATAGATGGAGTTTCTTTAGCTTGCACACCTTGCTTTCCTCAATCATGAAGCCATGGGGCTACTTCATATGAATATCCTCAGAGAGTTATTCATACAGGAATGCAATCATGACCCACATCATGAAGATGTCATAGTCAAGTTGCATGGCTATAGTTAGCAATATTTTGATGGGTTCAAGCATGGTCACTGAAGAGCAAGTCTCATCGCAAGCGATGTCTTCTCTTCGGTGTGTAACTCAGGGCTATGAACAATGCTTTGAAGGTCTCTACCTTCTCATCAGGTTCCCTATTTCTTGAAGATCCAATTACACCTTAATGGGTCTTACCCAAATAGTTGGATCTTCTAGGGTCCATATACAACAATTGTATATGAAGTCTACTTTAGACTTTATTGCTAACATCCATCTCTCCATGTCATGATCTTCAGAAGCTTCATCACATGAAGTCATATCATTGTCAGATTCAACAGACACATGAAATCCATCTTCAAACTTATTTGAAGAGGTATTAGTGTTACATCTTTAATTGTCCTTTTAGTTTCCAATTTTAGGAGCCTCGTTATCTTCTCAAGATTAAATGAGTTCCTTCACTTCGTTTTCATCTTGATTCTTAAGAGAGTCATCTTTTAAGAATCATATTCATAGAAATGAGATCTTCTAAGATTCTCAAGGTCATAAAGTAGGTATCCAACCATCCTTTATTTTCCTAATGAAGTAGCATTCTCCAGTGCTAGATTCCAACTTACATGCATGGAACCTTATTATGTATATATATACTATAGTATCTACTACATATATACCTTGGAAACTAAGAGGTAATTATGCTAATATTCATCATTGAATAAATCATGTCATACATGATCCAATTGTATCTCCCTACAACTCTATTGAGTTTAGGTGTATCAGGAGGATTGAGATAGTAATGATATTCCTATCTCCATAATGTATTCCTTTGAATTCATCTAATAGGTACACGCTACCTAGGTTAGATCAAATTCATTTCATCTTTCTTCAAACTTTGGTTCAAAACCAAAATTGTGAAATCTTTAAACATTTCAAAGCTTTCTAAGGTGAAGGAAATAAATCTCATATCTCAAATAATCATCAATGATATCACATATCATCAATGTTTATCATGATATAGATGATCCACATGCACCAGTATGTATGTGATCTTGAATACCTCGTCATCTAACACCATTCTCAAAGAAGGGTGGATTGGACATTATTACTTTGACATCAATATTCATAAGTTTGTAAGATTTGAACCTTTAGACAATATAAAGTTTCATCTCTTACTAGTCTATTGATAACATCAACAAACAAATATCCAAGGCTTGATGCTAGATCATTGTCAAATGATCTTCATTCTCCTATTGATCTTTTAAGATTTAATTTCAGTATTAGAAATATTAATGAGCCATTCATTAATTTTTTAATTTAGTAGAGTCCACTAGATGTTACATTACTATCTGAAATATATCAATCATAACTCTTTGATTTCAAAATTCACGTTCATTTCTAACATTTAGAAATAAACAATGAGTGTATTCTAATATCTAGGTCATAGAGACATTCTCTAAGACTAAGGATTCTCCCACTGAAATCATGAAGTCTGTCTATCCAGAAGAGATTGTTGCAACAATTGCATCAATATCCATGTGGATGATTATTAAACCTGAAGATCAAATTCCAGTTTTCTAATACATATGCAACCTATTGCAAGTGTTATTAGAAGAATGAGATACAATTATTAGACTTTGATCTCATCAAATAAGAAAATCAATTTCAATGATTATATATAGACGTAGATATTCTGATGCACTATACGTGTCCTTCTCTAAGGATCCTAGATAGACTAGATAGTCACACTATTAGTACATCGGTTAATTGAAGTATTGTAATTCATCCAACTCTTTGGATGCCATATGTGTGGAAACCATAGAAATATAGTTAACTCTTTGACTTTCCTTCTAACTTGGGTCTGACCCATGC
This sequence comes from Ottelia alismoides, assembly GCA_037367405.1. Lineage (NCBI taxonomy): Eukaryota > Viridiplantae > Streptophyta > Magnoliopsida > Alismatales > Hydrocharitaceae > Ottelia > Ottelia alismoides. The sequence goes on along the minus strand of JAZKJV010009884.1, from coordinate 289,087 downwards.
TTCCACTGCGCTCCCTTTATCTATAAACAACCATTGCTCAAGACAAAGGATCTCTTAGGTCGAAATCAAAAAATTTCATTATAAGAGTATTTCAATATTTATACATGCTTCATCTAATTCATACAATATGAATAATATGAAGCATCATGAATGACCAGAGTATAGACAGTAGAATGATGACACTCATCGTACCTACATCTATCTAAACTCTTAAAACATTGGTTCAGGTAGATACTCAAACAATTTGAATACATCATCTCTTATAGAGCCACCATTCTGCATGATGCAGAGAACTACGTCATTCATGATTAAATGTTGAGAGCACATATGTATGCCATAACATCTTCTTAGAATTTTATAAGGGTTATTTGACAATTGCGATCATCATCGACATGTCACTTTTAAAGTACATTCGATGAGAGATCAGGACTATAGAGACATACAAACCATAGGGTTGAAGTCCTATTGTCTATTATAATTGTCATTCCTCATTATTATGAGGAAACTTGCACATTGCAACCACATACATTATGTGTTCAACTGCAAGTACAATATCTTCATCATGGATCCAATCCATGATATTTTACTAATTATTATTGAGTATAGAATTGAGTGGGTTTAATGAAGGATTATCTGAAATAAGAAATTTGCATAAGTGTATATATTATATATACATATTTTACTTTGATTTAGGAATTTTTATATCAAAGTTGTCTTGCCTTGTCAACATTGAAAGTCAATTCCCTTAATCACTTTCAATGTAAGATACATACTTACAATTATATCTCAAGCAAGATCTGGGATCTCCTTTCTTATCTTTGTCACATCCCAATAATATGAGAACCTGTAACTCCGATAAAAAAGAAGCGGGAATACATTCCGCCTTGCAAGTCCAACTTGCATCTCCCAATTTGGTCTTTAACACCCAGGCCCACAACCCTAAGGTGATGTTGACCCATCATTAATTGAACCAACCGTCAACATGAATACAACTCGCTATGCGCAATCCAATATCGCCCCAATAATATTAGGACACGGTATTGGGGTCACTACGCATACGTCCTTACTCTTTCGAGAAGCAAAGAGCCCGATCCAGATGTGCTTGCATACATGAGCTGTCACTTCAGACAAGCATCTCCTACATACAATCCCTGGCGATGGAATCCTTCGCCTTGACGGGAGATCATGGATGTCACTTATGTGATTCTCCATATCATATTCAAATTCTAACTAATTATCATGACTCACATTCACATAATTAATTCTTCCGAGGAAACAACTCTATTAAAATTAGAGTGTTTAATTTTAATTGGATTCTAATTAATCTAATCATATTAAATTAATGATCCAATTAATATCCAACAAATAATCTTTATTGTTACTTGAATTATGGTATTATTGAAAAACGAGAATGCGAGAGCTGCTAAATAGTGGTCTGACAAATCAGACTCACTGTCGCTGGGGCGACTACTCAAGCCTTCACGTTCGTCAACAATTAACCCACACTATTAATCAAGCAATCAAGAGCAAGGATTAAAATTTATTTTACCCAACTAATAATGTATAATGGCAAGTAGGCAGGGATCGAACACAGGAAACAAGGGTGTAGAGTGAGCAGACAAGAAGTCAAGGTCTATGTCTAATGAACTCCTTAACCAATCTGGAATTTTTTTGTGGGTTTTCAATTTTTTAGTTTTTTTAATTTTATAATTTTGTATTTTGATTTTTAATTTTCTGATTTTATATTTTCTTTTTATATTTTATATATTTTTTTATTTTCTTTTTCAACAAGTAGAATATATATATATATAAAGAAGTAAAGAGGGGAATAAAGTATTTATAAAAATAAGCAAAAGTACTCAAAATAAGGAAATAAAATGTTTTTGGCTTTTTTATATTTTTCTAATGTTTTTGTGATTTTTCTAGATTTTTCTTGATTTTTTTGGTATTTTAAAGTAAAAAATACTACAAACAGTGAATAAAATGAAGATCTGAAACTAAAATGGGAATGAAAAAAAATAAACAGTAACAAAAAATTCCCAAATTAATTTTAAATGAAAGACAATAAAATAAGAAAAATCCAGACACAAAGATTATATTTTTAGGATTTTTTATGGATTTTTAATATTTTTATGAAGATTTTTAGAGTTTTATAATTTTTAGGAGTTTTCTTTTGTATTTTTTATTGATCTTTGGGTAGAAGTTAAAACACACTAAAATATGCATAATATTTTTTGGGAATTTTCAAAGATGATTTTATAATTTTTATGGGTTTTCTAATGCAAATAATAGCAAAAATGCATGTTTTTGAATTTTTATAAATGTTAAAATGCAATGAAATGCAAAATAAAAATGTTGGTGTGAAACTACAATGCAACAGGAGGCTAAGATGATTTTTGGGGATTTTTTAGCAATTTATAGATGCATGAAACAATTAGAATCAACAAAAATAAAATACATTTCTGGCAGGGGCAATTTTGTAATATTCAGAGAGTTCAAGTGCCCAGACGCAATTTTCTCACAAAAAATAACGAATTGAAAACTTTTCAGGACCAAATACCAATAGCTAAAGCCGCGAGGGTCTTTTGGCAAAAAGCCCACCCACGCGCGTGCGGCGCACGCGCCTGGGGAGGACTAAAAAGCGAATGTCCAAAATCTCAGGGGCTGTATTGCAATATTTCCAGGGATATTATAATTTCACAGAAATGTTTTAGCACTAAACATGAACAAGGAAAAACCACCGGGGTCCCTCTGCAAAAATGCCAAGGCGTGCGTGGCGTGCACGTGCCTGGCAGGGACCTAGTTGCAAAGAGTTAAAAGTGTGGGGGTACGATTATATTATTACAAAAACATTATAACCTCAGTTGCAAGTTTAGGTTTAATCAGCTAAATACACAAAATGCGAGGGGGTGAGTAGCAAAATACCCCTCGCGTGCAATCCAACGGCGGGGGTGCTTCCACTTATCCACGTGGCAGTACCTCCTGTTCTGATGACGCTTCGCGCTCACGGCCCCGATTAGATCTCTGGTGTGAGATCAACGGCTGCGGAGGGGCGGATCCGAGGGCTCTGGTGCGACCTAGGGGCTGTACTTGATCCAACGGGGGTGAAGCCCCTTCGACGAACAGGGAAGAACACGCGAGATGCGAGGTTCCCCGGCATCGATCGGCTTCCTCCGTTGCTCTGTGGAGTGCCAAAAATACCCCGGATGCTCCTGCTGGTGTCCTAAAGATGCTGGAGGCCACGGGAGGCGCCAAGGCAACAAGATGCGCTTGTACGGGGGTGGCGGAGCTGAGGTGCTGGTGAACCTCCGGCGAGCGCCAAAACTTGGCTCCAGACGATGATAGGGCTCGGGACTTGCAGAGAAGAGTTACCAGATCGCGGGCAAATTGCCGCGACTCCCCAGAAGGGAAAACAAAGTGATTGGCGATGTGGAGGGGTTTCGTCGACGGCCGGCAAAACTCGACGCACGATCACGGTGAAAACCAGCGATTTCGTGATGATCAGATGATGGATAGTGGAGAGCAAGGCTCGAGAAGTCTACCTAGCTACTCTAAGGGCTTCAAAACGGCAAAATAAGAAAGAGGGAACCTCACCAAGGTGGCGCTAGAGGCAAGCTCCGGTGTGTCCTCCGGCGAAGGGATGCGCTCGATTCGACGCCTCTCCGACCTCCCCAATGCGTGCAAACACTCCCTGCTGTCACCAGGAAGAGACTTGACGACTTAGATGGAGGTTAGAGTGGAGGAAGAGTGATCAATGGCGGATGGGAAGTTGGTGGTGCGTATTTGGAGGTTTGACCGCAGAGTGGAGAGGTCCCAAAGATCGAGGATTATCTTGCGAATCGATGACCCACTCCCCTAGGAAACGTTAGGGCGTGAATCACCAATCCTCGAGGACAAAAAGTCACGAAGACCCTATCGCCAAAGGATGAAAGATGGAGTCGCGAAAAATCCTCGAAGATTGATAAAAAATAAAAATCTGACGTAACAGGAAGGGTCAGACAGTTGACCGGAGGTCAACTGTCAGACCTCCCTGGTTGGTCCACGTGGATCAACTAGAAAACTCCCGCAAAAAATGCTTTCTAAATTTAATTTAAAATGGTAAATGAATTTATTAATTTTTAAGTATAAAATAAAAAGTGTTTAGTTTTTTATGAAGAATTTTATTATGATTTTTAATTATTTTTATGAGGTATAAAAATACAAGTTACTATTTATAGGCTATATAGGTATATAAATTTATATATTTTAATATTTTATTTTTATTTTATGTATTTAATTTATTTATTTTTGTTTATTATTTTATAAATTTATAAAATATTTTTATACACTTAAATATAATTTTATTTTGTTTTTCTGATATGTTTTGGATATTTAATAAAATAGAAGGAGTAATATTATAGGTATAGTGATAGGTATTGTACCTATGTATATTATAAACAAGTATTTTTATTTTGTACTTATTTTGCATTTTATTCTGATTTTAATATACAAATATATTATAAATAATATTTACAAAATTATAAAAATATAAAATGGTAGAAATAATGAATAAATAATAAAATGAATATTTTAATCTGTACAAGTATACAATAGGGGTCCAAAACTCAACTTTTAAACCGTAGCTCCGCCAAATGCAAAACTACCGCCATTAAATAGCTTATTTTAAATTATATACAGTTAAAGGTGAGTTTGATGCATTTGGAGTTTTCATTTGTGAGATACAGGTCTGGTATTCAGACCATAACTTTTTATCTGTACATTATTTTTAAGTGAAATCAATTTTGTATTTTTCTATATGAAATTATCTACAACTTTCATGTTCAAAGTTTCTTTATTTGATGTATAAAAAGTGGAACTAAAAATAGGTCCTAAAAATAAATAAAGAATGAAGGAATGTTCATTGTATTTAGGCCCTTATCTCCCCCTACTTTATTCCTTGTCGACCTAGTCATCAAGATGCCTAGGTCTCAGGGTTTCGGGTCATAAAATATTTACAATATTTTATTTTTTCCTTTTCTTTTCTTTATTCTATAATTTTGGCTTTAAAAACTGTATTTTGTACAATATTTACACAATGATGCATGAATGCTAAAATGCCTAATTTAAGCCTATTTACACGCATTTACTATGGTTTTTAAGGCCAAAATGATAGAATAAAGATGATGAAACGTAGATTCATCATCCCCCTATACTTGCCTTTGCTAGTCCATAGCAAACACTTATGCAATAAGTGCAGATAAAAGAGTAATAAAGAAAAGAAAAAGAAGAAATTGGATTTAGTTTAATTATCAAACTTGTCTTCACAAAATCAAAGCTTGGAGCTTAAGTCAGACCTTTGGAATTTTAGTGCGGGCGGAACCTTAACGAGAACTGAATTTGAATTCCAACAGTCCCTGAGAATCCCAAAACTCTATTAAAGTCTCGTCAATACCCAGGTCAGAAATATCTCAACTCATACGCAAACCCTTATGACTATGATTCTGACTCGTGCAGTATAAGTTATGGTGGCTCTCCCCAACTAGAATGACAAAGAGACTGACTTCTCCAGTATGACAACTCAATGATTCCCCAATCCAATGACTCCATCCTCGAGGAACGGGGTATTCCCTTCTAAGTTCAAGTGGCAACCAGCTCAAGAGGAGGGGGTGAAGAGAAGAATGGACGGTAGCCAGTGTAGCTACCTATCCTAGGATGCAAGACCAGTGTAGTCAAGTCATCCAGCTGCAGGCTCACATATTTGACTTTGGAACTCAAGCTTGCTTATTGGCTTTACAACATTTGTACATACTTGCAGGCATTTATTTTTGTACAGGCCTGACCAATTTTTTTAAAAAAATACTATTCACAGCAGCATTTACATAAGGAGTTTTTCCTCTCGAGCCAGTAGACTATCCCTCTTTTGAAGCTTTATCACAACCCACACTCTCCTGTCTTTAGACTTCATCATCACTACCCGTGTTGGGGTGCACTTCCCTCCCTAGAGGAGGACAAATGTTTCCACTTGTGTGCGTCTCATACCGGCAAATCCAACCCCCTCACCACTCCAACTAAGTTGAGCCATGTGAAAGGTGCAGGTGTCCAAGTTAGGTCATTATCAACAAGAGTCGTGCGTGTGTTCCGAAATACTCTACTTAGGCAGTCAAGAATCCATTGAACAAGTCTCGTGATCCTCAAAAAATGAAGTCAACTAGACCTGAAGTACCTCAAACCTAGTTCCTATACGGTTCCTGTTATTAGGTAGATTTTAAGGTCCAATCAAGCTCCAATCTCCGGATTTTATTTAGACTTGTTCAACTATCGAACTCAATCCGAAAAATGCTCATGCTATGTAATGCTATGCAGAAAATATTTTTGTAATGTAATTTTCAAAGATTTTGAACTTTTTATGGATTTTTGAAAAGATGATGCATATACATTTTTTGGTACTTTTCAAAGAGATTTTTCAAATGTTTTTGGGTTTTAATTTTGCAAATGTTTTTGGGTTATTTTGAAAATGAAAAGATTTTGGATAAAAACTAGGTGAAAATATTTACACGGGAGTGCTTCTTATATTTACAAGAAGTGAATTTTAAGAATTTACAAGGGTAATTGATCAATTTTATAGATACATATATAGTGATGTATATATTCCTCAAATTTATTTGACACGTGTTTTTCAAACAATTTCGAAAACTATAGTACAAAATAGTTTTTACAAACATTTTTACAAACATGTACACATATTTGAAAATCATTTTGCAAAGGTTTTTCAAACAGTATAGATAGATTTTTCAAAAGATTTTTGCAACCATTTTTCAGACCATTTCATTTTTCAAACATTTTATTTCACACAAAGAAAATAAAATTTTGCAAACAACATATTTTTACAAAGATTGAAAACATGTAACAAAACATTTTCAAAATAGTTTTCAAAAGATTTTTCACAAAGATTTTCAATCTATTTTTCAAACATCTTGCAAAAAAAATTTTCACCTGATTTATTAATCAGTAACTATAAAAAGAATTTGAGGAATAATCACATCTTTTTATTAAGGTTTTTAATGAATTATTAGCCATATTATTAAGAAAAATACGAAAGTACGAGTTATGGCTAAAGTATATACGCAGTATATACGACCCCCTATACTTAGCTTGAGCTAAGTCCTCATAGATCAGAGAGAAAAGAGAAGACATAACTCGTACTAAGTATAGGAAAATCTGAAGAATAAATGAATGAAGCAATGAGAAGTTGACCGTCCCCCTATACTTAGGATCAAATAATCCTAAATATAGCAGACTGTACACAAAGCAGGGAGGGTCAAGGGTGGGAATGAACAGATCGTACTAGGTTGTCTCCCCCTATACTTAGGGTAAGATAGCCCTAAGTATAGACAAGAAGAGTAGACAATGGAGAGGATCGAAATGAATCGAGAAACTCGGGGTACACACCCCCCATACTTAGGACAAAGTGCGTCCTAAGTATAGAAGACTGTCTACAAGGGGCGACACCTTTTGATAGATAAAGAGAATAGACAAGGAAAAGAAGAAAAGGAGAAAAGAGATGAAAGTGGATATGAACAACTCGGGATGTGCATCCCCCCTACACTTAGGATAAAGTACATCCTAAGTGTAGCGGTGATGAAAGGGATGACATCATGTCGGTAGATAAACGATACTGAAAAGAAGAAAAGAAGAAAAATCATTCAAAAATGTTTTGCTCTACTTGGCCTTCGTCTGCCTCTTTGGATATATTTGGCTCATCCCTGTAGATTACTTGAATCGAGTCAACGGCAGCCATGAATGTATCATGTTCAAGGTATGGCTTCAGAAGCTATCCATTGACTACAAATGGCTGTGCGTCAGCTGACAGATTGGATATCAAAACACTTCCGTTGTCATGCACCTGCCTAACCATAAATGGCCCAGTCCATTTACTCTTCAATTTTCCTGGAATGATCCTTAATTTCGCATCAAACAACCAAACCTTCTGACCTGGATCGAAGGACTTGCGGCAACTATGCTTGTCATGCCATGTTTTGACCTTCTCCTTGTACATCAGGCTGTTGTGATATGCATAATCTCTGAATTCCGATAATCTGTTCAGATCCAATTTTCTGTTCGTTCCTTCTTGCTTGGAGTCCAAATTACAGATGTTAATGGCCCTTAAAGATTTGTGAATTAGTTCAACGGGCAGATGACATGGCTTGCCATATACAAGGCGCTAGGGAGTCATTCCCAAGGGTGACTTGTACGTTGTTCTATAAGCCCAATGAACGGAATCAAGCAGCTGAGATCAGTTCTTGCGATCCGGACGCACAAGCTTCTTTAAAATTATCTTGATCTCCCTATTTGAACACTCAGCTAAGCCATTGGACAGCGGGTGGTAGGGTGAAGCAACGCGATGTTCAATACAGAATTCCTGAGTCAGCTTCTTCACCTCTCTGTTTATGAAATGACTACCCCCGTAAGATATGAGAATCTTGGGAATCCCGAACCGTGCTATGATGTGATTTCTCAAGAATCAACAGACAGTCCTACTGTCGACGGTTCGGGTGGGGATAGCCTCCACCCAGCGACTTACATAGTCGACAGTGAGCAGAATATATTCATAGCCATGGCTGTTGGGAAACGATCCCATAAAGTCGATGCCCCATGCGTCGAAGATGTCTGATATTTGAATGAATTTGAGAGGCATCGTGTCTCTCATTCCTATGGTTCCGCCCATCTTCTGACAGTCAGTGCAACATTTGACATAATCATTTGCATCTTTGAATAATGAAGGCCACCAGAGGCCACTTTGAAGAACTTTTGTTGTCGTTCGTCTGCCTGAATGATGTCCTCCAGAATCTCGGTCATGACATAAGGCGAGGAAACTTGGAACTTCCTCCTGAGGAGTGCACCTTCTCCAGATACAATCTGCCCCCTCACGAAATAAATACGGATCCTCCCACTGGTAGAAATGGATTTTAGACAAGAATCTATCTATTTTCAACTTCGGCTAATCTTGTGGGATTTTCTTGGCCACTAGATAATTCACAATGTCTGCGTACCAAGGAAGCGAGGTGGCTGAAAGTATTGCCTTGTCTGGAAAGGTCTCTGTGATTGGATGTAGGTTCAGCTCAGGAGATTCCGGCTCAGGAAGCCTTGATAGATGATCGGCCACCACATTCTTGACCCAAGGTTTATCTTTAATTTCCAAATCAAATTCCTAGAGGAGAAGGATCCACCAAATGAGACATGGTTTGGCATCCTTCTTCTGCTGTAAGTATCGAATAGCCGAATGATCAGTGTAAACGATTACTTTGGATCCAAGGAGGTATGGTCTGAACTTTTCCAAGGAAAAAACTACCGCTAGCAGCTCCTTTTCAGTGACAGTGTAGTTTCTCTGGGCTTCATTGAGCGTTCGACTAGCGTAGTGAATCGCAAACGGTACATTATCTTTTCTCTTTCCAAGTACAACAACAATTGCATAATCTAACGTATTGGTCATTATCTCCAAAGGCTGAGTCCAAATCGGTGGCTGTAAGATAGGGGCATGTGTGATGAGTTCTTTCAGCTGATTAAAGGCAAGGAGCACACGGTTATCTACAATGAATTCATTCTCCTTGCCGAGAAACTCAGTCAACGGTCTGGCCAGTCTGCTGAAATCTTTGATGAATCGTCGATAAAAACCGACATGGCCCAAGAATGACCTAACTTGTTTGATGGTTGTAGGTGGCTCAAGTTTGGAAATCACATCTACCTTGGCTGGGTCAACCTCCATACCACGTTTAGAAACAACGTGACCCAGCACGATTCCTTCGGTCGCCATGAAGTTGCACTTCTCCCATGAGAGCACAAGATTGACTTCGCAGCACCTCCGTAAGACTCGGTCTAAATAATCCAGACATTGATCGAATGAATCCTCGTAGATCGAAAAATCGTCCATAAAGACTTCGGCAAAAACTGCAAGCATACACCTATGAAATGTGGCTGGGGCGTTGCAAAGCCCGAACGGCATCCGTCTGAAGGCATATGTACCAAAAGGACAGGTGAACGTGGTCTTCTCTTGATTTTCAGGAGCAATAGCAACTTGATTGTACCCAGAGTATCCATCCAAGAAGCAAAAATATTCCTTCGCGGCCAATCTCTCCAAGATCTGGTCGATGAAGGGTAAAGGAAAGTGGTTCTTCTTGGTAGCGAGGTTAAGTCTTTTGTAGTCCACGCACACTCGCCAAGAAGTGGGTACTCTGGTTGCGATCTCCTCTCCTTTGTCATTCTTCACAATGGTGATCCCTGATTTCATTGGCACAACATGCAGAGGGCTCACCCATTTGCTGTTGGAGATGGGATAAATAAATCCCGCATCACACCACTTCTGGATCTCTTTAATAACAACCTCCCGAAGATTAGGATTTAATCTTCTCTGAAGTTCTCGAGAGGGCCTGCAATCTACTTCCAGAAAAATGCGATGCGAGCATAGTGATGGATTGATCCCCGGCAACGGCGCCATTTGAAAAACAAGAATGCGAGAGCCGCTAAATAGTGGTCTGACAAATCAGACTCACTGTCGTTGGGGTGACTACTCAAGCCTTCACATTCGTCAACAATTAACCCACACAATTAATCAAGCAATCACGAGCAAGGATTAAAATTTATTTTACCCTACTAAAAATATATAATGGCAATTAAGTAGGGGTCGAACACATGAAACAAGGGTGTAGAGTGAGCAGACAAGAAGTCAAGGTCTATGTCTAATGAACTACTTAGCCAATCTGGAATTTTTTTTGTGGGTTTTTAAATTTTTAATTTTTTTAACTTTTAATATTATAATTTTGTATTTTGATTTTTATTTTATGATTTTATATTTTCTTTTTATATTTTATATTTTTTTATTTTCTTTTTCAACAAGTAGAATATATATATAAAGTAAGTAAAGAGGGGAATAAATTATTTATAAAAATAAGCAGAAGTACTAGAAAATTAGGAAATAAAATGTTTTTGTTTTTTTTATATTTTTCTAATGTTTTTGTGATTTTTCTAGATTTTTCTTGATTTTTTTGGTATTTTTAAAGTAAAAAATACTACAAACAGTGAATAAAATGAAGATCTAAAACTAAAATGGGAATGAAAAATAGTAAACAGTAAAAAAATTTCCCAAATTAATTTTAAATGAAAGACAATAAAATAAGAAAAATTCAGACACAAAGATTATATTTTTAGGATTTTTTATGGATTTTTAACATTTTTATGAAGATTTTCAGAGTTTTATAATTTTTAGGAGTTTTCTTTTGTATTTTTTAGTGATCTTTGGGTAGAAGTTAAAACACACTAAAATATACAATATATATTTTTTTAGGAATTTTCTGAGATGATTTTATAATTTTTATGGGTTTTCTAATGCAAATAGTAGCAAAAATGCATGTTTTTTAATTTTTATAAATGTTAAAATGTAATGAAATGCAAAATAAAAATGTTGGCATGAAACTACAATGAAACAGGAGGCTAAGATGATTTTTGGGGAATTTTTTTAGCAATTTATAGATGCATGAAACAATTAGAATCAACAAAAAGAAAATACATTTCTGGTAGGGGCAATTTTGTAATATTCAGAGAGTTCAAGGGTCCAGACGCAATTTTCTCACAAAAAATAACGAATTAAAAACTTTTCAGGACCAAATACCAATAGCTAAAGCCGCGAGGGTCTTTTGGCAAAAAGCCCACCCACACGCGTGCGGCGCACGCGCTTAGGGAGGACTAAAAAGCGAATGTCCAAAAACTCAAGGGTTGTATTGCAATATTTCTAGGGATATTATAATTGCACAGAAATGTTTTAGCCCTAAACATGAACAAGGAAAAACCGCTGGGGTCCTTCTGCAAAATGCCAAGGCGTGCGTGGCGTGCACGTGCCTGGTAGGGACCTAGTTGCAAAGAGTTAAAAGTGCGTGGGTACGATTATAATTATTACAAAAACATTATAACCTCAGTTGCAAGTTTAGGTTTAATCAGCTAAATACACAAAATGCGAGGGGGTGAGTAGCAAAATACCCCTCACCCGCGATCCAACGGCGGGGGTGCTTCCACTTATCCACGTGGCAGCACCTCCTGTTCTGATGACGCTTCGCGCTCACGGCCCCGATTAGATCTCTGGTGTGAGATCAACGGCTGCGGAGGGGCGGATCCAAGGGCTCTGGTGCGACCTGGGGGCTGTACTTGATCCAACGGGGGTGAAGCCCCTTCGACGAACAGGGAAGAATACGCGAGATGCGAGGTTCCCCGGCATCGATCGGCTTCCTCCGTTGCTCTGTGGAGTGCCAAAAATGCCCTGGGTGCTCCTGCTGGTGTCCTAAAGATGCTGGAGGCCACGGGAGGCACCAAGGCGGCAAGATGCGCTCGCACGGGGTGGCGGAGCTAAGGTGCTGGTGAACCTCCGACGAGCGCCAAAACTTGGCTCCAGACGATGATAGGGCTCGGAACCTGCAGAGAAGAGTTACCAGAGTCGTGAGCAAATTGCCGCGACTCCCCAGAAGGGAAAACGAAGTGCTTGGCGACGCGGAGGGGTTTCGTTGACGACTGGCAAAACTCGACGCACGGCAATGGCGAAAACCAGCGATTTCGTGACGATCATATGATGGATAGTGGAGAGCAAGGCTCTAGGAGTCTACCTAGCTAAGGGCTTCAAAACGGCAAAATAAGAAAGAGGGAACCTCACCAAGGTGGCGCTGGAGGCGAGCTCCGGTGTGTCCTCCGGCGAAGGGATGCGCTCGATTCGACGCCGCTCTGACCTCCCCGATGCGTGCAAACACTCCCTTCTGTCACCAAGAAGAGACTTGACGACTTAGTTGGAGGTTAGAGTGGAGGAAGAGTGATCACGGGCGGATGGGAAGTTGGTGGTGCGTATTTGAAGGTTTGACCGCAGAGTGGAGAGGTCCCAAAGATCGAGGATTATCTTGTGAATCGATGACCCACTCCCCTAGGAAACGTTAGGGCGTGAATCACCAATCCTCGAGGACAAAAAGTCACGAAGACCCTATCGCCAAAGGATGAAAGATGGAGTCTCGAAAAATCCTCAAAGATCGATAAAAAAAACAAAATCCTGACGAAACAGGAATGGTCAGACAGTTGACCAGAGGTCAACTGTCAGACCTCCCTGGTTGGTCCACGTGGACCAACTAGAAAGCTCCCGCAAAAAAATGCTTTCTAAATTTAATTTGAAATGGTAAATTAATTTATTAATTTTTAAGTATAAAATAAAAAATGTTTATTTTTTTATGAAGGATTTTATTATGATATTTAATTATTTTTATGAGGTATAAAAATACAAGTTACTATCTATAGGCTATATAGGTATATATATATCTATATATTTTAATATTTTATTTTTATTTTATGTATTTAATTTATTTATTTTTGTTTATTATTTTATAAATTTATAAAATACTTTTATACACCTAAATATAATTTTATTTTGTTTTTCTGATATGTTTTGGATATTTAGTAAAATAGAAAGAGTAATATTATAGGTATAGTGATAGGTATTGTACCTATGTATATTATATACAAGTATTTTTATTTTATATTTCTTTTGTATTTTATTCTGATTTTAATATACAAATATATTATAAATAATATTTACAAAATTATAAAAATATAAAATGGTAGAAATAATGAATAAATAATAAAATGAATATTTTAATCTGTACAAGTATACAATAGGGGTCTAAAACTCAACTTTTAAACCGTAGCTCCGCCAAATGTGAAACTATCGCCATTAAATAGCTTATTTTAAATTATATACAATTAAAGCTAAGTTTGATGCATTTGGAGTTTTCATTTGTGAGATACAGGTCTGGGAAGTTGGGATTCTAGATTCTCATTCAGACCATAACTTTTTATGTGTACATTATTTTTAAGTTAAATCAATTTTATATTTTTCTATATGAAATTATCTACAACTTTCATTTCAAAGTTTCTTTATTTGATGTATAAAAAGTGGAACCAAAAATAGGTCCCAAAAATGAATAAAGAATGAAGGAATGTTCATTGTATTTTGGCCCTTATCTCCCCCTACTTTATTCCTTGTCGACCTAGTCATCAAGATGCCTAGGTCTCGGGATTTCGGGTCATAAATATTTACAATATTTTATTCTTTTTCTTTTCTTTTCTTTATTCTATAAATTTGGCTTTAAAAGCCGCATTTTATACAATATTTACACAATGATGCATGAATGCTAAAATGCCTAATTTAAGCCTATTTACATGCATTTACTAGGGTTTTTAAGGCCAAAATTATAGAATAAAGAGGATGGAACATAGATTCATCAATTATCTCAAATAGGTATTCTGAATTTTAATAATTAGAAAAATACACCGTGATCTCTCCTGCATTATCACATCCCTACCCGCTATTATGGTCAGTACCGACGGGAGTGGGACGAATCACACACGATGCAACCTGCTCCCCCAACGCTCCCCGACTTACACCATATCCACCTCGGAAAGGATACTGCTAAATTGATCATTATGTACTTGAGATGATAATTGGTTCTTCAACCAAAGTTATACCATATATAATAATAATCAAAACATTTTTTATTAACATTATAATGATATTTGCTAAACAAATCACAAATCCTATTCAAGCAACATGTTTGTTGGAAAGTGGATTGTGTAACCAATTATGATCTAGATCACATCTAATCCATTATTGGTTAAGCCAATGTCATTTAAGGAAATAATTATCATCAAATATTTCACAAATATTTATCCATAATTATTCCAGGAAATTAAACCATTTAATTTCACTAATTGATTAAATAACAATCACAAGGTTCTTGATTAGGAAAGTAATTTCCAGCAGTGACCCTCACTTACTAAAATTAGCATATCTCAATCAATTTAAATCTAAATTAAGCAAAGTAAGTTTTCAAAGATTGATAATTTGATTTACAATATAACATAAGTGATTTTCACGCATTTCAAGGCATTTCAAAACCGTAATTAGTTTTTTATTTACGTTAAGATTCGCAGTCCCCGAAAAAGTGGATACATGTTCACTAATTTGATCATAACTTGAGCAGTCGGATTCGAAATCACGCAAACTCATATCCTACGGTTTCGTTATTTAATGGGGAACAAAATCAAGGTTTTATTTTCGTGTTTAAATAATTTAAACAGGGCCTAAAATTATCACAAAACAGAGATGCGAACATGAAATGCGATAAAAATTTCCCAAACCCTAACGAACCCAAGTCGTCCTAGGTTTATGGATCATATCCGAAACCTCTGACCTGAGGATCTGATACCACTTGAAGGATATTGAGCGATCCTTAAGCGTGTCACGGAAGCGTGAGAATCGCATCGTATGCGATCGGGAGCGACTAGTCGCACTAGTTGCTCGAGGCAGCGGAAATTAAAATTTTTTCATGTTATGAAACCGCATGATCCAAGAACACTTCTCGAATCGTTTCATTTAAACCAAAAATAAGTATTAGGGTTACCTCTTGAAGCGTGGTTACGGTTGAGTCTCTAAACGAAGAGACCTCCTGTCTCAAGTCCGATCCGACAGAGGAGATGCTTGCGAGCGTTTTGATAAAACACATGCTCCCCGCAATCCATGTTGATGATCCAATCGGCAAATCTCCTGATCTCGACACACGAGATTCGACGTCTTCTTCACGAGCGAGAAACACCGAAGGAGACGGGGATCCACGAGCAAACGATCGGGTAGCATAATAACGACACTGCGGCGATGGAGAATCTCTCTAGGGCATCCATGGTGGACGGCCACATAAGAGAAGGAGAGAGGGCGTGTATAGAATGAGAGAGAGAGAGAGAGCCTTGTGTTTCTCATTATCATATGAAGAGCAAGGGGTGCCCTTCTATTTATAATATTTTGAGATCCACGGATCTCAATCCATGGGCAACACAAATCCAATGGTTCTCATTGATTTGTGTCTCTTTTAATAGCTAAGATTTGTATTGGTAAAAACCAACAACAATTAATTTAATTTGGATTAAATATATATTAATAAATCATTATAAATCAATCCCAAAAATTAAATCAATCTCATATGGAGATAAAGGAGTAGAGATTTCATTAATCCAAGATTATGGGGGGACAGCCACCCTTTCCTTATAGGAGTTGATAGTCGTCCACCATATCTTATGGATTGTAATCTCATGCAATCTCATGAGATTGCATTACCCCTTGAAAATCTCCAAGATTTACAACAACACTTGTTGTAAATTATTCAACAAAAAATAATTCATAATTATTTTGTGAATATTGCAATCTTACCATTGGAAAATTATCAATCACATTCACAACCCAAAATAAAATGTAAATTACATTTTCAATTAATTGTTCAATGTGAATCCAATTCACATCAACATTTAATTAACAAATGTAAATTACAAATAGATCTCTCTTTTATATTATAAAGCACAATTATAATATATGATTAATATAGATAGTTCTATCCACATTATTCAATATCCATGATAATTAAATCACATTTAATCATCTTAGATCTATATTCTCATGTGCCCAAATAATATGAATCACATTGACATTATTTACATCTTTGATAATCAAATCACATTTAATTAACTTAGATAACTCTCTTTATAATATGAATCAAAATCATATTATTCATGATAATTAAATCACATTTAATTATCCATTTTGTCAATGCTTGGATACATATATCAATAATGAAATTATCCTGAACTCTTTCAAGGATAATGCGCTTTCTCTGCGGATACTTACATATAAGGACATGGCGATTGTTTTGTTCCACATATAGTGACTTGGATAATGAGATCACATTTAAATTCCAGATCTTGCGAACCTCCCATAGATGCTCGATTAAATCAAGACCGCAAATCTAATCTTCTCATTGTATTTGAATCACATTTAGATCAATTCCCAACATTTGGATCAAGATCAGATTACTTCTCTACTGACAGGAGTCACTAAAATCCAGACTCGTTTCATCACTCCCTAGGAATGGAAGCGTCATGGTTATACAATCGTTTATGATCACATAACCCTCAGGTATTCCCAATACCTGTACATCCTGCAGACTGGAAGACCAGAATAATCCCGAAGTATAAGATCAATTTTACACTATCTACTTCAGGGATTTATCATTAAATTTCTCATTTGACTATTGGGAATTGGTATCGATCATATACTTTCTAAAAGCATATATCATACCCAGGTGTTGATCATATACTTTCCAAAAGTATATATCAAACCAGAAAATTCAGTCAAGCTTCCAAAGTGAGACAACCGTGTACGAAATTTGATTCTTCCCAATATCTCATGAGTGAGCTCATGTCTTCCGGTTCAGTAACCGAACCTGTATGATCCCATTGAGAGATCTTATTACTCATATGCTCTTGTATGCACACCAGCGCGCCGGTGTAAAGACCTTGATTAGGTCATCAACCTATTGGTCTGCCAAATGTGCATACTCAGACATATAGTAACACATCAGTCTCTGGTCAGAGGATGCGTGCCTATATTGTGACAACATACCTCGTAGGACTTTGGTTATCTCTATCTTGTTATGTAAACTCTTTGACCTAACTAATCTGACACCTCTGAATCTCTATTCCCTTGAAGAGGACCTGCATCAAGAGGTCGGTCAGATATCAGCCTAAATGAGAAAGGATTGCCATCTCCTACTCAGGCTGGAGATTATCTATTAACAATCATTTGATGGTGCTTGATGAGTCCTCAATCTAACTTTTTAGATATTCATCCAAGCACCAGCCTCCATGATTCAATAGCTGAATCAACAGCTGTATGATCATCAAGATGGTCATGGTACAAAATCCTAATTGTACTAAGGGACCTATTATGCAAATTACTTATTCTTCATTTCAGATCAGGGAATGATATTTGCAATAACATTTATTGCATAATGGCTCATCGTGGGCTCGCATGTCCAACAGGGGGATGCTAACACAAGGTTCTTTCGCTCAGTGGCATTAGGTAGAAGTAGGAGGAACTTCATTCATAGCCTCGAGGTGGGGGGCGAGAGAGTGGTAGAGAAAGCCTTGTTAGGGAACGCTCTAAGGGATCATTTTGTTAGAATGTCGAGGAAGGAGAAAGGTATTGGGTGGGGTTGGCGGTGGGAGGGGTTGAGTCTCTTTCGGTGGCGCAGGCGCAGGAGCAGGAGTCAGAGTTTGAGGAGGAGGAGGTGCGAAAGGCAGTCTTGGGGCTGAACTCGAACAGGGCCCCTGGGCCAGATGGTTTTCCTATTTGTTTCAACAAGGAGTTTTGGGTCCTGTTGAAGGAAGATGTGTTGGGGGTGCTTAACGAATTATAGAACTACCAACAGGGACTTTGAGAAGATTAATCGGGCGTTGCTTTTCCTTCTTCCGAAGAAGGATGCACCGTTAAGAGTTAAAGACTACATACCGATTGCAATGTCCAATACAATTTATCTTATTATTGCTAAGGTTCTTGCAAACAGGATGAAGCGGGTGATGGATACGGTTATTTTACAGAATCAAACGGCTTTTATCCCTGGTTGGCAGATGTCGAACGATTTAGTTATGGCTTCAGAGATCTATTTGTAGTGGCGACAGGAAGGCAAAAAGGGCTTGTTGTAGAAGATCGATTTTGAGAAAGCTTATGATTGCGTGGACTGGAGGTTTCTTTGGACATCTCTCCAATGTCGTGGTTTTCTTGACCTTTGGATTGCTTGGACAAAGAGGTGTGTCACGACCTCTTCCTTCACGATTTTGGTGAATGAGAAGCCCGAAGGTGGTTTCTTCCAGCCGTAGAGGGGTGTGAGACAAGGATGCCCGGTAGCACCGATGCTCTTTGTTTTGGTAGCAGATGCTTTGGTGGTCATGTGCAGGAGAGCTGTTGAGGGCGGGTGGTGCGAGGGCTTCCGGGCGGGCTCTTTTTCGATGCCATTGTTACAATATGTTGATGACACAATGTTATTCTTAGGGGGATCAGAGGAGATGGACAGAAGGGCTAGGCAGCTGGTTGATATCTTCAGTAATATATCAGGTCTCAACATAAATAGAAACAAATATGTTGTCCTTCAGTTCAGGATGGACGAGGGGGAGGGCAGCAGTAGAGCGACATGTCTGGCGTGTCCCTTGGGGAATTTGCCCATTACTTACCCGGGTCTTCCTTTAGTGGCTGGCAGACTCAAAAAGTGGATTGGGATAGGGTTCTTAGAAAGATCGATCAGATATTGGTGGGTTGGAAGGCGGTTATGCTTTCAAAGGGCGGGAAATTTATTCTTTTGAAGCATGTGTTGTCGGCGATAGCAGTTTTTTTCTTCTCAGCTCGTCTAATGCCAACATGTTTAAGAAAAAATATAGAGCTAATGATGCAAAGGTTAATCTGGTCGGATGGGAGGTAGTAGAGGTCTGGCATTCATCTTGTTCAGTGGGAGGAGATCACGTAGAGGAAGTGCAAGGGAGGGCTGGGAGTTAGAGATATTTGCAGTATGAATAAAGTCCTTCAGGCCAAGTGGGTGGTGCAGATATGGGGCAGTGAAGAACGTGGCTTTCGCTACTCGGGTAAAGGTAAAAAATGTGGTCGTTGCGACCTTGAAATGCGAAGCGCAATCAATCAAGAAAAATAAGACCACCACAATAAAAATAAATCAATGAAGCAAACAAATAGCGGTCTCGCTATTTTATTTTACCTGGTATAGCTACCAGGGTCGAACTCAAGGAGCACGGAATGCATGGGCTACGAAGTAGTCAAGGATCCAAATAAAATAAAGAATTAAAATGATTTGGTGGAATTTAGGTTTTTATTTTTTTTTGTAATTTTTAAAATTAAGAAAAGGTGTAAAAGAAATAAAAAATACACACACAAACAATTTTTTAAGGCATCAAAAATGATCAGAAAATTCAAATAAAAGTATTTTTCGGTTTTAGAAATATTCAAGTGTTTTTAGTATTTTTCTTGGATTTTTCTGATTTTTAATTAATTTTCTAAAAATAAAATAAAGCCAAAAATAAAAGGCAGTGTACAACCCGAATCAAAAGGCAATTAAAAAATGCTTAAAATGCTTATAAAATTCAAACAACAACTTTATGATAAACTAAAAACAAAAATCTAACTATAAAATAAGAAAACACATTTTTTTGAATTTTTATGAATTTTCAATGATTTTCTAAGTTTTTTAATGTTTTTCAATTTTTAAGGTTTTTGTAAATACAAATTCAACAAAAATTAGATAAAAACAACAATAATTCAAAACAAGCAATCAGTATTTTTTCAGAATTTTTAAAGATTTTTAATATTTTTAGTGGATTTTTAGAAATAAACAGTAGAAAATTTTGAGGTTTTTGAATTTTTAAAAATACTAAATGGAAACAAAAAGAACCCAAAAATTCACATAAATTTCTACACCATGGCAGGAGCCATGTATCAAAATTTCACGAATTTTAGATAAAAATTGCTATTTATTAAATAAAACACAAGAGGCACAGCAGACAGGGACTGATTTGCAATGAAAGTATATTCTAGGGACCAGAAAATAACATGACTAAAAAGTACCAGGTCCTAACTACAAAATTTTCCACGAATATCGGCACATGTCCAAAAGCAACACATACAGGGGTATAAATGAAAATAGTGAAACTATAAATTCTAAACAAAACATAACATAAGTCCAGGGTACTACATGCAATTATCCCACATAACACGTGACGAAGCACGTGCTACCACACAGGAAGGACTGAAATGTAAATACTAAAAACTACAGGGGCACAGATGCAAATAACCCTACTATGTACTTTTTATTTTACAGACTAAATTATAAAATGAAGTAACTACAGGGGTAGCGGAGAAAATTACCTAGGCGGCTTGTGTGACTCACGTGGGGTGACAGGTGGCGCGCTCTAACTGGATAACGACGTGCGGCTCTGGCGCTGGCAACTGGCGAATCCAACGGCCTGACTGAGGTGCGAACATGGGCGTACGGGGGCCGTTAGATGTCAGATCTAACGGCCTGACAGGTGCAGGCTCTGGATGGTAGCGATGCAATCTGGGCGACGGGCGTGATCCAAAGGCAGAGAAGAGTACTGGATGAACTCCGCCTGGGCGAAGTTCACCAGAGCACCGAGGGATGTCGACGGATCCGATGAATGATCGGACGATGGTGGTCAACTCGCAAGGCTTCTCCGTGTCGGGTGGACGGGTCCGATGAGGTCGTCGACGGACGGATCTCCAGGAAGGGGGTTGAGACCTGAGCGAGCTCTAGCGAAGTGGGTAGATGGCGAAATGGGGTGTCTCCACCCGCGCAAAGACCTGCACGGTAAAGCTCTCGCTCGGAGCACGGCTCCAGCCAATGTTATTGAACTAAGAATAATGAGAAGTGACAGCGAATGGAGTTGGAAGTTTCCGACGAGTGAGGGAGGAAATCGATGACCTAATCGAGGCTCGTACAACCAGGATTAAGTCAAGATATAGTTTGGGCTTGCTTGTCTTGTTGGCTTGGAGTACCGGGAACAGACGAAAGTCATCACCCCCGCCCCCCTTCCTTGCCCATTTGAAATTCCTGCTCGCTCAGCCTCATTCCTCTCTGGTTGGGCGCTTTTCTCAGCGAACCCTACCTCTGTCCCGTACGTAGAATGTCCCTCCAGGGGAAGATTTCGGTGAGGTTTCAAAACTATAGAAATAATTGGTGCGAGTAATTAAGAGAATATAAATCGTGGGAGAAGGGTGACGGTGAGCAGATGAGTCGATCGAAATGGATAAGGGTGGATGATGGAGCTCCGACTGGTGGGTCGGGGCTGGCGGAGCAGCGGATGAAAGATTCGAAAAATACGGAACTAGGATCGAAAGGGAGGCTACCTGAAGGTCCTATCTGAATCCTGAGCTCCAGGGGATGATGTCGAAGGGGGTCGTCGCCTCAACCTCACTGCGGAAGGTGGGGGAGGCTCGTCGCAACGGAACTCCGGCCACGAAGCTCGAGCGTCGGCTGCAGCGACCTTCTCCGACCACCAAAGGCCCAATCCGGTTGCTGTCACCAAGGGGAAAGGTTCTAGGGTAGAAGGGAAGTGTGAGGTACGAGCTCTAGGTCTGGGGAATCGAATGAAGAACTTATAGGGCATCCCAGGTGGCTGGAGAGATCGGGTAGTAGCGTGCAATCCAAGGAGGATCCGCGACTCCCTAGGGATCCGCGAGGGTCGCTGATCCACTAGGGAGAAGCATGCGGTGAAATCGGAGCAAGGGATGGCAAGATCCGAGTGGGAAAATGGGAGAAAACCGGGTGCGACTCGTATCCAGGTGAAGGAGGGTCCGGGAGGGGGAGTTGACTGGGTCAACATCCCTCCTGGACCAATCAGAAATTAGGAAATTAAAAAGATTTGGAAAATAAATTAAAAATAGAAAATGATTTCAAAATAAAAAATGTTCAAAATATAAAATATTTCTTATTTTCTGAACTATTTTTTTGTGATTTTTATTCATTTTTATGAAAAATAATTTAATCTATATACAGTATATTATATTATATACAGGTATAAAATACCTAGGTATTTTACATAATTATTTTTTTTCTTATTTTTGTACAAATACCCCAATTTTATATTTTATTTATATACAACATATTATTTGGAGTTTAAAATAATTTTTATTTTATTTTTATAGGTTATTTACAAGTGTGAAATAAATAGATATATGATACATGTGTACATTTGTTATATACAAGGTGAGAGAGATTTTATTTTATTTTTATTTTTATTTTATTTTTCTAATTTTTGTTTTATTTTTAGAAATATATACAAGGGAATATAAACACATTTTTATTTTTATTTTTGTGAAAATAAAATATATATAGAAGGAATATGTACAAGGTAGAGTGGCCATATCTCTCTCTACTTATTTTATTTGGCGATCAGGTCCAGTTTGGACCCTCTCTTGGGTTCAGGTGACTTAATATTTATTCTAAATATTTCCTTCTTTTTCTTTTATCTTTTATTCTTTTATTTTTGCACAAATACATGCTAATTATTAATTATTAACAAATGCATGCTTTTTGATAATTTATTCTATTTACAACTATATACATGTTGTTTTGCCAAGATAATTAGCTAAAATAATAGAATAAAGAGTGATGAATGAGTATTCATCACCCCCTATACTTTACTTTTGCTTGTCCCTTAGCAAACACTGATTTGAAAAAGAAGTGGAAAAGAGAAAGGAAAAGAAAAAGAAGAAAAAGAAGGTGAATCAAGGTTGATTATTAAACTTGTCTTCATTAAATTGAAGTAAGGAGCTCAGTCAGATCTTTGGATTATTAGTTTGTAGGAACCTTATTTGGACTTAGGTTTAAAACTCAACAGCCTCTAAGTTCCACCAATCTATGGTCAAGACTCCTCAACAATCCAGATCAGAACAAGTCTACATACACAAACTCTAATAACCATGAATCTTTTCTTGTACTGTGTAAGTGATATGTAGCTCCCCACCTCAGAAATGGCAAAGTGAGAACCCTCCTCAACAAGGTAACTCTAATACTTTGGTCTGGCAACTCTTTCCTCGAGGAGCGGGGTATTCCCTTCTAAGTTCAAGTTCAACCGGCTCAAGAAGAGGAGGAAGAAGAGAATGTACCATGGCCAATGTAGCCATGTATCCTTAGGAGCCCAACCAGTGTAGCTAAGTCTCCCTGCTGCAAGCTTCATGAGATGGGCATGGGTAACATAAGCTTTGCTTTATTTGACTATATACACACTCTGGTGGGTATTTCATTTTCTATCAGACCCACTGATAAGCGACCCGAGCGAACGAGGTAAAGGTACTAAATAGGTCGTTGCGACCTCAATCACTTAGAGTCACTTAATCAAGAAAAATCGGACCACGAAATGAATCAAAGATCAAAACAAAACGAGAAGCGGTCCCGCTATGAGATTAACCTGGTATAGCACCCAGGGTCGAACACAAGGAGCACGGGTTGGCCAAAGGCCTACGAAGTAGTAAAAATAAAGTAAAATGAAGGCAAAATGTTTTTAGTGGTTTTTAATAATTTTTATATTTTTTTTATTTATTTTTTTTGGATTTTTAAATGTGAAGAAAATAAAAGGAGCACAAAAACAAGCAAGCTTTAACTAATTATTTAATGTGTCAAAAATCAAGCAAAAATTCAAACAAAAATGTTTTTATGTTTTTTAGGTTTTTTTTGTGTTTTTGGTGAATTTTTGGGATTTTTATAATGTGTATTTTATTTTCTAAAAATCAAACAGTACTGAAAATGCAAGGCACTGTCCAGCCAGGCCCAAAATCCAAAGATAAAATATCTAAGGATCTCAGAGGGACCTGGAGGTAATTTTCCTGTATACTAGAGAAAACTAGGAAAATTTGAGCACCAAGATTATTGTTTTTAGGTTTTTAGATTATTTACTAGAATTTTTATGAGTTTTTAGGTGTTTTTGAATTTTTAGGGTTTTTAATGAGTGAAAAATAGCCAAAATTGGCTAGAAAATCAAGAAACACAAAAGAAACAGTACCTAATTTTTGTGGAATTTTTAAGGGGTTTTTATATTTTTTTGGGATTTTTAATTCTAGACAGTAACTAAAATAGAGGTTTTTGAATTTTTAAAAATAACAAATAAAATCAAAAATGTCGTCAAAAATTCTCAAAAATCCTACAACATGGCAGGAGCCATGTGTCAAATTTTCATCGAATTTGGAGGTGATTTGATATTTTATTCAAAAATCAAAAGAGGGCACTGTGCACAGGGACTAAAGTGCAAATACCCGAAGTCCTGGGGGTCCAGGTGCAATTTTCCCAGCAACTCACGCGCGCGGCGCGTGCCTGGGCCACTCAGGGACCTTTTGGTAAGAAAAACAAGTCCGAGGACCTTTTGGTAACTCGTACCAAAAAGTCCAGGGCCTGTACTGCAATTAACCCACAAAATAGGCGCACATGCGTAATTAAACACTCACAGGGGAATATATGCAATTACCAAAAAGTTTTCATTCATTAACAAACAACCAGAACTACAGGACTAATGTTGCTAATACACCAAACATACACGTGACGACGCACGTGGCTCACACATACAGGGGCATAAATGCAAATATTAAAGAGCACGAGGTCCAATGTGCAAATAACCCAACGTAAATAAAAAGCACAAAATATTTACAGGACTGAAACGTAAAGCATAAACTAAGAGGGGGCCTACGGTAAATTACCCCTTTATTACGTCGAGGGCTGGATGTGCGCCACGTAGCAGATCTGACGGTTCTGGGCACTGGCGCTTCTCTCCTTCCGCACGTGGTCCTGATCGACGCTTCAGAGGAGGACACGTGGAAGATCTGACGGCCTCAGGCACTGGTGTCTCTCTCTCTCTCTGCGCTAACGGTCCAGATCGCCCCTCTGAATGATCGGGCGGTGGCTGCTCCTCCGTGGATGGACGGTCAAGATGAAAACTGGAGCGTTGAGGGCGATCGGACGGTGGTCGAGGATCCTGGAAGAACACTAAGCCGGCGAGCTTCGCCGGCCTCGTGCGAGCGCAGTGGTCCTCCTCAGCTGCCTCTGGATATCGGAACAGGTCCGCGATGAAGTCCTCCAGCTGGTGGTGGCCTCCGATGGCCCAGCCGAGCCCTGGAGGGACTCCGGCGAGGTCGGCAGAGGGAAGCTTTTGGCCCGAGTGTCGGGAGGCCTCAGATGGCCTCCTCAGGTCCTGCAAAATAGGTCAGGAGCTTCGCGGGTCGACGGCAAAGTGGCTCGACCCGGTTAGGTGGTGTGGAGGTGGTCTGTGCGTCGGGGTGAGCGAGCTCCGGCGAGCGACGGACGGTGGAGCTCGAACCCCAGCTCCTGTGCGAGCTGGGTTGAACGAAGGGGCGTAGAAGGTGCGTGGAGGAAAGGCGATGGTGAACGTGGGTTCCGATGATCGAAAGGGTATGCGAGATAGCCGGAATCGACGGAACTCGGCGGAGCTACGATTTGGGGCAACCTAGAAATTAGGCGAAATAGGAAAGCTAGAAGGTTACCTGGGTGGCGAAGTAGACTAGGCTGGAGCTGAGGTAGCTCCCGGTCGTAGCCTCGAAGGTCGTCTGGTCCTGAGGCTCGAGCTCCTGCACTGGGCGGAGCACGGCGGCGCTACGTCGCCGGATCGATGGTCCGGCCACCCCCTCCTCGCTGCGACACGGGCAATCGAGAGCTGTCACCTCAGGGAATGCTGTGGAGGTCACGGGATGAAGGGTGGAGAGCCAAAGATGCTCAATGAATGCGGCGGAGCTGGGATTTTATATGGGTGCTGGTCCGGGAAGAAGGGCTCGGGTCCGGCTCGATTGAGCACGGATCCCTAGGATCAATGTCGGGCGAGATTCCCGGATACCTGGGGAGTGATTAGGACCCTGGGTTAGGCTAAATGGTGATCGGGTCTGGCGGGGATAAATGGGAGAAGTCGGGTCCGCGAACCAAACCCGTGGGAAGTGGTCCACAGGGGGGAGTTGACCGGGCGGTCAACAACCCCCGTGGACCAATGGGAATCAGCCACGTCAGAAAAGATTTAGAAATTGAATTAAAAATAACAAATGGCCGATTTAATTAAAACTTAAAACATGAAATATTTTTGTTTTAATTTTTTCTATTTTTTGGTGATTTTTAATTAATTTTTCAAAATAAAAATAAGGTATTTACATAATAGGGCTATATATAGGTATATGTACAATATAGGGTTTTTAATTTTGATTTTTAATTAGTTATTTTTATACATTTTTATTCCTATTTTATATTTTATTTTTTTATAGAATAAAATGAGGAATAAAAGGATATTTTTATTTTATTTTTGTTATTTATATACATAGGTGAAATAAATAGTTATGTACAACTATGTACATGGCATATGTACAATATATTTTTGTATTTTTAATTTTATAATTTTTATTTGATTTTTTTGTTTTGTTTCTTTTTATTTATTTTATTTACAATATATATAACATAGAATATTTACAAAAAGTTTTGAAAATAAATAAATTTATTTACAAGGTTAAATACACAAGGAGGCGTGGTCTATGTACA
Organism: Ottelia alismoides; assembly: GCA_037367405.1. Lineage (NCBI taxonomy): Eukaryota > Viridiplantae > Streptophyta > Magnoliopsida > Alismatales > Hydrocharitaceae > Ottelia > Ottelia alismoides. Next base: position 262,106 of record JAZKJV010009884.1, on the reverse strand, counting down.
TGGTGAAAGGGCATTTTTGAATTTTTGATTTTTAGATTTTTATTTTGTTTTTAATAGTTTCTAAATATATACAAAATATGTACAAGAATATTTTTGGGTGAGGAAAATTATAATAATATTTATTTACATAGATATTTACACATGAGCCCCTATCTCCCTCTACTTTGGCTTTTATGCGGTCAGGCCCATGCTGAGCCCTCCCTTGGGCTAGGTTGCTCAATATTTATTCTAAATATTTCCCTCTTTTTCTTTTTCATCTTTATTCTTTTATTTTTGCACAAAAACATGCTAATTATAGGTTTTTACAAGATGCATGCTTTTGCTAATTATTCCTATTTACAAGTATCTACATGCATTTGCATAGGTTTTTGTAGCTAAAATATAAGAATAAAGAGTGATGAATGGGTATTCATCACCCCCCTATACTATACTTTGCTAGTCCCTTAGCAAACACTTATTTGAAAAAGAAGTGAAAAAGAAAGAAAAAGAAAAAGAAAAAGAAAAAGAGGATGTACAAGGATCAAGGTTGATTATTAAACTTGCCTTCATTAAATTGAGGTATGGAGCTTACTCAGATCTTTGGATTATTAATGTGTCGGAACCTTATTTAGACTTAAGCTTAAAACCTAACAGCCTCTAAGTTCCACTAATCTATAACCAAGACTCCTCAATGCTCCAGATCAGAACAAGTCATCAATCACAAACCCTGGAGACCATGAATCTTTTCTTGTCCTGTGAATGTGAAATCTAAGCTCTCCACCTCAGAAATGGCAACTTGACAACCCTCCCCAACAAGGTAACTCTATGACCTTAATCTGGCCACTCTTTCCTCGAGGAGCGGGGTATTCCCTTCTAAGTTCAAGTACAACCGGCTCAAGAAGAGGGGGAAGAAGAGAATGGGTCAAGGCCAGTGTAGCCAAGTACCCTTGGGAGCTTGACCAGTGTAGCCAAGTCTCCCTGCTGCAAGCTACAACAGGTGGATCATGAAACCAAGCTTTGCTTATTGCACTTATATACATACTCCGGTGGGATTATCATTTTCTCTCAGACCCACCACTTTTTTGGAGTTCTTTTCTTTTTGCACATTTTTTTTTCGAGTGCATCTATACAACATATACATGTGCAGCATATATACAGGGAGTTTTTCCTCTTGAGCCAGTAGACTATCCCTCTTTTGAAACTTTATTGCAACCCACAACTCCCGTCGTTAGACCTCATGGCAACCAGACCAAGTTGAGACGCACTTCCTTCACTATAAGAAGAAGAGAGGTTCCGCCTAGAAGTACTACCCTCATATGCTACCCCAAGTCAAGGAAGACTGCCTCCTCACCATCTCATCCGTAGAGAGCTCGGTGCATAGTGCGGTTGTCCAAGTAAAGCCATAATATATATGAGTCATGTGTTGTTGTTAAATGCTCTACTTAGGCTCATTGAGATGACATGTGATCATAGCCTAGTGGACTCAAAGAATTAAGTCACCATGGACCTGAAAAGCCTTAAACCTAAGCCCTATAAGGTTCCTCTTAGAATTAGGTTGATTAAGATCTTAATCAAGCTCCATTTCTCAATTTGATTCCAGGCTAGTTTAAATGTCAACTATCATCCAAGAAAAACTATATACATATGTACACAAAGATGCATATTTACACAATATTTTACAATTATGCAGAATTTTTGAAAAATGTTTTGAAATCATGAATGATGATGCATGAAGTGCAAGTTTTGCAAAAAGATATTTACACACATTTACACAAGATTTTTGCAAACTTTTTGATTTTCAAAACATTTTGGAAAAATTTTGTACTATATACATAATTTTGATACAAAAATATTTACACAAGCTTTACACACAAAAGATTTTTGAAATCATTTTTACAAAAATAATTTGTACACTAGCTATGTATGTGCAAATAAAAGAAGATTATGTACATGAAAATTTTTAATTTTTGTGGTTTTTAGCCATTTTTATTTATTAACACACTCACACAAAGTACGAGTTATGGCTAAAGTATATATGAAATATATACACACCCCCCTATACTTAGCTCGAACGATGTCCTCAGAGTCAAGAGCGATGAAGAAGACATAACTCGTGCTATGTATAGGAAAGTGAAAAGGAAGGCTATACAAAAGGAAATGAAAAGTCAAGAGGGACTCAGGTCTCCCCCCTATACTTAGGATCAAGTAATCCTAAGTATAGCAGGCTGTACACGAAGGGAAAACCGAGTGGAGAATGTACAGGGTCTACCCCCCCTATACTTAGGGTGAAATGCCCCTAAGTATAGGCAGCAAAACAGGGGTAGACAGAAACAAAAGAAATACCCGAAATGTCTCACATCACCCCTATACTTAGGGTAAAGTGCACCCTAAGTATAGCATAATCACAAGATGGAGAAAGGGATGTGGGACTAAAGAATGTGGTGATATGGACATCTGGATCTATATACAACGGAAGATCAGTGAAGCTCAGGCGTGAGATGCATTAGATGTGAGTCAAAGACCACATCTCACGCGAAATGAATAGGGGCAAGATCAGCGACCCGCGGCTCATGATCTAGAAATGGCTTGAGCCGCTGGCCGTTCACTCGGAAGGTACTCTCAGAAGACAACTCAGATATGTCGATGCTACCGTTGTCGTGTACCTTCCTAACCAGATAAGGTCCTTTCCATTTGCTCTGTAGCTTCCCTGGAAATAATCTAAGCCTCGCGTCAAACAGCCATACTCTCTGCCCAATCTCAAAATGTTTGTGGCTGATATGGGAATCATGCCACTCCTTGACTTTCTCCTTATAATGTAGGCTGCTTGAGAAAGCTGCATCTCTAAGCTCCTCCAGGGCAGCTAGCTCTGCCCTCCTCTGGTCTCCTATATCATCTGAATCCATAAGTATGTCTGTCACTGCCCAAAGTGACTTGTGCCTCAGCTCAACAGGTAAATGGCATGGCTTGCCATATACGAGGCGAAAGGGAGATGTGCCCAAAGGTGTCTTGAAAGACGTCCTATATGCCCATAAGACCGAGTTCAAAAGCTGTGACCAATCCTTTCGGTCAGGGCGGACGACTTTCTGCAGAATAGTCTTGATCTCCCTATTCGACACTTCGGCTAGACCATTCGTCTGTGGATGGTACGGTGTAGCAACACGATGATCTATGCCGAACTCGCTAGCAAGTGCCTTCACCTGGTCGTTGATGAAGTGAGATCCCCCATCATAAATAAGAACTCGTGGAACCCCGAACCGCGTGATGATATGCTTCCTCAAAAATCTGCAAACTGTCCTCGCATCAGCGGCTCGGGCGGGGATAGCCTCCACCCAACGACTCACATAGTCAACGGCCAACAGAATGTACTCAAATCCCTGACTCTTAGGGAATGGACCCATGAAATCGATGCCCCATGCGTCAAAAACCTCACAGAAGTGAATGGGCTGCATCGGCATCATATCACGCTGTCCACAAGTGCCCATCCTCTGACAGTCAGTACACCTCTTCACGAACTCATCTGAGTCCTTGAAGAGGGTAGGCCACCACAAGCCAGATTGGAGCACTTTCTGTGCCGTTCTCCTCCCAGAATGATGTCCTCCTGCCTCAAGCTTGTGGCAGTAAGTGAGGACGCTATGGTGTTCCTCCTGAGGAATACACCGACGCCAGACGCTATCCCCTCCTTCGTGGTAAAGGATGGGATCCTCCCAATGGTAAGACTTGGCCTTCGCTAGGAAGGTCTCAAGCCTCTGCCTGGGCCAATCTTGTGGGACTTTCCCAGCAACGAGAAAGTTCACAATATCGGCGTACCATGGGAGTGAGGCGATAGCAAGGATCGCCTCATCTGGGAAGGTATCTCGGATAGGATCAATCTGCTCAGTCTCCTCAGGCTGCTCTAATCGGGAGAGATGATCCGCCACCACATTCTTGACTCCAGGCTTATCTTTAATCTCAATGTCGAACTCCTGGAGTAGAAGGATCCCTCTAGTCAGTCTGGCCTTGGCATCCTTCTTTGCCATGAGGTACCTGATGGCGGTGTGATCTGTAAACAAAGTCACTCTAGATCCGATGATATATGATCTGAACTTATCCAGGGCAAACACCACGGCTAGCATCTCCTTCTCTGTGACCGTGTAATTCCGCTGGGCGGAATCCAATGTGCGGCTAGCGTAGTGTATAGCAAATGGCACTCCATCCCTCCTCTGTCCCAGCACTGCCCCTACGGCAAAATCGGAGGCGTCCGTCATGATCTCGAATGGGAGAGACCAATCAGGCGGCTGGAGGACAGGAGCCTCAATCACACACTGCTGGAGAGTAGCAAACGACGAAAGACACTTGTCATCGACAAGGAACTCGGTGTCTTTCGTCAAGAGGTCGGTCAACGGCCGGGCAATCCTGTTGAAATCCTGAATGAATCTCCTATAAAATCCAACGTGCCCCAGAAATGACCGTAACTGCCTCAGATTGGACGGCGGTGCGAGTTTCCTAATGACATCAACCTTGGACGGATCAACCTCCATGCCCCTGTTGGAGATGATGTGGCCAAGCACCGTCCCTTGAGTCATCATGAAGTGACTCTTCTCCCAAGATAGCACCAAGTGATACTCAATACATCGCTGGAGTACTCGATCTAGGCAGTCAAGACAAGAATCAAATCCGTCGCCGTAGATCGAGAAATCATCCATGAAGACCTCCAAACACTCCCCTACCATGTCCGAGAAGATCGACAGCATGCACCTCTGAAAAGTCGCAGGGGCATTGCATAGCCCAAATGGCATGCGTCGAAAAGCATATGTGCCGAAGGGACAGGTAAAGGTGGTCTTCTCCTGATCCTCAGGAGCGATGGCCACTTGGTTGTAGCCCGAGTACCCATCCAGGAAGCAATAATGGCTCTTCCCTGCCAGTCTCTCAATGATCTGGTCAATAAAAGGCAGGGGGAAATGGTCCTTCTTGGTGGCTTGGTTGAGTCTCCTGTAGTCAACACAAACCCTCCAAGAGGTGGCTACTCGTGTAGCGATCTCCTCTCCCGAATCACTGATCACAGTCGTGATGCCCGTCTTCTTGGGCACCACATGCAAGGGGCTGACCCACTTGGAGTCGGAAATGGGATAAATAAAACCTGCACCCCACCATTTTGATATTTCCTTCATCACAACCTCTCTCAGGTTGGGGTTCAGACGCCGCTGGAACTCACGCGACGGCTTCGCCCCTTCCTCGAGATAGATATGGTGGGAGCACACTGATGGACTAATCCCATGGAGATCTGCTACGCTCCATCCGATCGGCTTGCGGTTCTTTTCAAGAACCCCCATCAAACGGGATTCCTACTCTCCAGTCAACTCGGCGGAGATGATGACTGGGTACATCTCAGGCTCGCCCGCAAGGAATCGATACTTCAGCGAAGTAGGGAGCGGCTTCAGCTCTGGAATGCTGGGTGCCGGCAAATCTGGCTGCGGAAGAAACTGAGTGAAAGCTGCAAGGTCGGCCAAATCTGCCTGGGAAAGTGAAAGCGTACTCTCGCAAACTGGATCGGGAGAAGGCTGCTCTACTGCAGTGTCTCTGCTCTGCTCTGCATCTACCTCCTCCTCATCTATAGGCTCAGATGGACTCAGGTCTGGCATCTGATCATCACAATCTGCCCAATCAGACTCTGAATCCGAGGGATCTGTATCAGAATTGGTGGCATCAGTACCACCGGAAAACAGGGTGGCCTCAGCACCACCATCACTAATCATCGTGCTGCGATCGAGGATCGGCTCTGCTGCCTCAATAGTATCCTGAACCAGGTCTGTGCTCTCCAGACTCTCCTCTGCTATCGTCTCTGCATCAGCTGTATCTGAAAGTGAGAGGGTGGTCTGTGTCTCAAGATCTGCCCAAGCTGCCTCATCATCTGTGATCACAAAATCACAGTCCTGGTGGATGTCTGGCTCTGCGTCTGTCAGCTGCTCTGAGTCTGTACTCGCATCTGAGCGGGATCTGAATCTGGCTCTGTAGTCCTCGACCGTCTCTATTTTTATACTCTCGCCCTGGACGCGAAAGTACACCTTCCCGCTATCATGATCAGTCACCGCCTTGGCTGTGGCCAAGAACGGACGACCAAGGATGATGGGGGTATCGGCCACTGACTCAGGGATCTCCATGTCCAACACTACGAAGTCCACGGGGAATTGCAGGCCCTGAATAGTGACGATAACGTCTCGTAATAACCCCTTCAGCCTCTTGACAGATCGATCAGCGAACTGAAGGACTGTCCTGCTCTGTCGAAGAGTGCCCAACTCGAAGCGGTCGAGAAGGGCTGCCGGAAGAAGGTTGATTGACGATCCGCTATCTAGAAGAGTACGGTCGAACCACTGCTCACTGATCTGGCATCTGACATACGGGGCCCCTGAATCTGGCCTCTTGGCTGGCAGTCGGTTCTGGATCGCGAAGCACGTGGCTTTGGTCAGCACATGGATCTCTGAAGTGTGGTTCCTCCTTCTCCTCCTGACTGTAGTCCTCTCTCTCAAAGATCGCTGGAGAAGGGGGATGTGCTGCAAAGCCTCCTGGAGGGTCAGCTGGATAAGGAATCGATCAATCATGCTCTGGCTGAACTCCTCAAGCTCTCTCTTTTTGGGATTTTCTTTTTTCTTCCCCTTCCCCATCTGAAGGGCTCTAGGGAAGGGGATCACTGGGTCCTTCTCAGATGAAGGACTAGGAAAAGGTCTAGACGGTTCAAGGACCGGATCCACACATACATCATGCACCACATTGGGACCAGAAGAAAGTAAACCTTTTCCTTTATTCATAGCAGAGTTCCGAGATACATGAACACGAGGAAAAACAACATCTCTATCTGTACAAACACCGGTGGCCTCAGTACCACCACGGGCTGGCTCTGCTGCTGCTGCTGGTAGACGTCGTGCGGCATCAGTACCGCTGGCTGGCTCGGCTGAATGGGTGGCATCAGTACCACCTCCTAGATCTGGTGAAGCGGCGGCCTCAGTACCGCCGGTGGGATCAGCATCCTTGGTGGCCTCAGTGCCACCGTCATCGTCTGGAGCGGCCTCAGTACCACTCTCCTCCTCCTCCTATGGCGCCTCGGGATGAAGCTCAGATGAGGCGCCGCCGCCTGCTGGGGTCCTACCGCTCCTAAGTGTGACAAAATCAGCATCAAATAGATCCGAAGATGTATCATCAAAAGGGTCACTAGGAGTGGCTAACTCAGTATGTACTACCTGCTCAGATTTCCTCTTGAGGCTGTTCGGATTCGGCTCTATCTGGGCTGGTATGGCGGCCTTCCCTCTCACCAGGTCCCGCATCTCCTGGCGGAACTCGTCCATCTCCCGTCGGAATGTAGCCTGCTGGTCCGTGAGGAGGCGGGCGATGTCATCCAAAGCGGGGCTCTCGTGGGAGCCCGACGGGTGGCCTCTCTGTGGGTGAGGCTGCTGGAACTGCTGCGGGTAAGAGGGGTAGGATGGAGGCTGCTGCTGTTGATATCCCTGGTGAGCCTGCTGCTCACGTCTCCATGACTGTCCCTGCTGCTGATAGGGACGCGGACCATAGGATGACTGGTGCTGCTGATATGCTGGGGGCTGCTGCTGTGGTTGGTGTTGGTCTCTCTGCTAGGAGTACTGCCCTCCCTGTCCTGACGGCTGCTGCTGGGGCTGGGCACCACCACTCCCCCACCTGAATCCGGGATGGTCTCGTCGAATCCCAGGCTGGGGACGGTCATACCAAATCCCGTTGACATCCATCAACGGCTCGGCATCGAAGGGGGCTGGCGGGAGTACTGCCAGAGGCTGGTCCGGCTGGTAGATCACCATCTGCATCTCTGGAGATGGTGGGGACTGGTAGGTGGGCTGCGGCTGCTGGTACGGCTCCTCCTGTACAAGGTGAACCTGTCTAGGCTGCACGGGGGTGCTGGAGCGCTGGGACGAGCTGCTGCTGCTGCCGGTGTCGCCTCGTGACTGAAGACGGGGCTGAGAAGCCGTCTGTGCCTCCTAGAGACACATGAGCTGTGTCTTCATGTCGCTCAAGACCTGTGCCATCTGCTCCATCTGCGTGATACTCTGGCACTGCTTCTTCTCGATCAGCTCCATGCGGTCCAACTTCTCGCTGATGATACCCATGTCCGCAGCTGATGACTCTGCCTGTGCTGCTGCGGCTGCGGACGAACTGGATGGACCTGCATCTACCCGTGCTATCCGCTGGTACTGCACGGGTCCTGGCTGATGTGGCTGGGTCTTCTGAGTATAGAGCCTGGTCTGAGACATCACCATATAGTTCTCTGCCATCTCCTCAAAAATGGCCCAGACCTGGTCGTGGTCCTTGGCGAAGTAGGACCCGCTGCAAGAAGCATTCACCAGGCCCTGTAGCTCTGGTGACAACCCGCTAAAGAAGCTCTGCACAAGGTTCGGCTTCGTGATGTCGTGGTGCGGGCATCTGTCCAGAAGCTCTCGGAACCTCTCCCAAGCCTCGTGAAACTGCTCGTTGGGGAACATGGAGAAGTTGCTGATCAGGGCCCTCGCTGCATTCGTCCGCCCGAGTGGATAGTACTTGTTCAAGTACTCGGTGCGTAGCTGCTCCCAGGTGTAGACAAACTTCCCCAAGTGTTTCAGCCAGGTGGCTGCTCTATCTTCCAGTGAAAAGGGGAAGGCGATCATCCTGATCGTGTCCTGGTCCACATGCCGGTCGTGGACAGTGCTGCAAATCATCAGAAACTCCTGGAGGTGGAGGTGGGGCTCCTCTGTAGCAAGTCCATGGAACCGAGGAAGCATCTGCAAGGTGTTCGGGGGGAACTTGAAGTCCCCCACGATAGCTGGAACCACCACCCAATCGTGCATCAGTGTAGATCCGGGGTTGTGCAACTCCCGCATCGGTCTCGGTGGTCCTCCTGCCGCGGCGGCTGCCGCTGCGGCGGCCGCGGCTGCTGCTGCGGCTGCTGCTGCACGTGCATCTACATCATCGGGCTCATCGGGCTCGCTCTGTCGGTCTCGCTCTGCTCTGAGTCTCTCCAACTCACGCCTCATCTCAATCATAAATGCTCCCTGATCGCGGAGCTGCTGCTGAATGGTCTCAAGTGATGCGATCAGGGTGGAGTTGATCGCTCCCTGGTCTAAAACGAAGTGCTCTGGCTGTCGGGAGTGATCATCAGAACTGCCTGCTCCGGCCATATCGACGTCTGCAAAATCAAACGAGCCCAACTCAGGTGCTGTCAAATGTATCAATCTCTCCTCGGGCTCGTGTCTCTCAGGAAGGTCAGAAAGGGGGTCGAGGGGGAACAGGATGGAGTCGTACTCGGGCTCGGAGAGCGGGTCTGAGCTCTCACGAGCCAACCTAGATGAGGAGGTAGACGCGCCCGAAAGTGGTGCAACCAGAGGCTGTCTAAGAGATCGTCTACCCATCATCTTGATCTGGCGAGTAGGGCGGATGAGATCTGGAAAAATTATGATTTGAAAACAAACCCCTGGTTCACCAACACAACGCGAGCTGAAGACCATGAAAGTTCGGTCAAATTATCTTGTCAATTTTATTTTGGTGAACACTCAAGATATCAGAGCGCTTACGTGACCTGTTGGGATATCCGATGCTAACCCAACCGACTGGCCCGCACGGAAGAGTCGGTAATCAGTCGGGTTTAGCAACGGGGGGCTCTACCTAGTGTGCGGGTCACTCTCTCGCGCATCCAAACCAAACAATGAGGGGGTTGCTCTCCCCAAGACAAAATTTTTAGGGTGAGCGGGTTTTAAGGTCAATAATTTTAGCAGTCCCAATTTTATGGTTTCACTTTTTTAGTTTTTTTTCAAAGCAAACAAATGGCCTAACGAATTTTTCGGTTCTCCTGATTATTAAGTCCAAAACAGGGGGGAGAAGACGAAAAAGCCGATGCACGATAAATCAATGATGCATGCAAAGTCAGAAATGCGTACCTGCCTCCAGCTCTCTACATGCAATATGATCCGTGCATAAAAGTAAAGACTGAAATAAAACTAACCTAAATGATGCAGCGGTAAAGCCGAGTCCTAGACGAGCAACTTCTAGCGAAGAACCGTCTAACCGGTCACCGACCTCCAAGCCAAAGAGTCCGGTCTTGGCCCGTCCCTCCTCTGTCCGACAAATCGGGGGTAGGAGAAAGCGCTTTACAGGACAGGCTACGGCACGTAGGCTACGGAGGCTAGCGAGTCGGTTATTTTTATTATTGATTTTAAGTAGGTCCAATTACGATCTATAGGAACAGATATGCAATTAAGTGTGTGGATCCTACTAATTACGGCACAGTCACCAGAAAATCCTAAGTCTAGGGGCTCGAGCAAAAACCGCGAAAAACCAGAAAAGACAGTAAGAAAGAAAAATAAAGCCGCGAAGAAAACCGCGAAAAACCGCGCAAGTCCTAAAGGGTCCCCCGAGCACACCGGTGCTCGGCGAAACAGACCCGCTACGGTAGAAGTCCAAGTCCAAACAGTCCAAGTGTTCAAGTCCCTGTATTATTACAATAATAATAATGAAATAAAATCCTAATATAACCTCACCCACTCAACTCTCTCTCTCGCTCTCTCCTGCGGCTTCGTAAAGAAGGAAGCCGCCTCCAAGTTCCTCGGCTGCGCCGGCTCCTCGAAAGTCGCCTCCGCGGTCCTCGGGCCCTCGCAAGACAAAGAGAAGAGTGGTCAGACCAGCAAAAATAATCAAATAATGAAGAAAAATAAATGAAAATAAAAGTGAGGGTATATGTGCAAAAATGTAAAATAAAATACACACACAAAATAAAACAAAAATAGAAATAAAAGAAAATCAAAATAAAACAAAAAGAAAATAGATACAAAAACCGCGAAAAGCCGCGAGCTCCGAAGAGCCACGAAAAGCCGCGAAAACAAAAACGAAAATAAAACGAAAAGAACTACTAAGCCGTGCTCCCCGGCAACGGCGCCATTCTGATAAGCGACCCGAGCGAACGAGGTAAAGGTACTAAATAGGTCGTTGCGACCTCAATCACTTAGAGTCACTTAATCAAGAAAAATCGGACCACGAAATGAATCAAAGATCAAAACAAAACGAGAAGCGGTCCCGCTATGAGATTAACCTGGTATAGCACCCAGGGTCGAACACAAGGAGCACGGGTTGGCCAAAGGCCTACGAAGTAGTAAAAATAAAGTAAAATGAAGGCAAAATGTTTTTAGTGGTTTTTAATAATTTTTATATTTTTTTTTGGATTTTTAAATGTGAAGAAAATAAAAGGAGCACAAAAACAAGCAAGCTTTAACTAATTATTTAATGTGTCAAAAATCAAGCAAAAATTCAAACAAAAATGTTTTTATGTTTTTTAGGTTTTTTTAGTGTTTTGGTGAATTTTTGGGATTTTTATAATTTGTATTTTATTTTCTAAAAATCAAATAGTACTGAAAATGCAAGGCACTGTCCAGCCAGGCCCAAAATCCAAATATAAAATATCTAAGTATCTCAGAGGGACCTGGAGGTAATTTTCCTGTATACTAGAGAAAACTAGGAAAATTTGAGCACCAAGATTATTGTTTTTGGGTTTTTAGATTATTTACTAGAATTTTTATGAGTTTTTAGGTGTTTTTGAATTTTTAGGGCTTTAATGAGTGAAAAATAGCCAAAATTGGCTAGAAAATCAAGAAACACAAAAGAAACAGGACCTAATTTTTGTGGAATTTTTAAGGGGGTTTTTATATTTTTTTGGGATTTTTAATTCTAGACAGTAACTAAAATAGAGGTTTTAGAATTTTTAAAAATAACAAATAAAATAAAAAATGTCCTCAAAAATTCTCAAAAATCCTACAACATGGCAGGAGCCATGTATCAAATTTTCATCGAATTTGGAGGTGATTTGATATTTTATTCAAAAATCAAAAGAGGGCACTGTGCACAGGGACTGAAGTGCAAATACCCGAAGTCCTGGGGGTCTAGGTGCAATTTTCCCAGCAACTCACGCGCGCGGCGCGTGCCTGGGGCACTCAGGGACCTTTTGGTAAGAAAAACAAGTCCGAGGACCTTTTGGTAACTCGTACCAAAAAGTCCAGGGCCTGTACTGCAATTAACCCACAAAATAGGCGCACATGCGTAATTAAACACTCACAGGGGCATATATGCAATTACCAAAAAGTTTTCATTCATTAACAAACAACCAAAACTACAGGACTAATGTTGCAAATACACCAAACATACACGTGACGACGCACGTGGCTCACACATACAGGGGCATAAATGCAAATATTAAAGAACACGAGGTCCAATGTGCAAATAACCCAACGTAAATGAAAAGCACAAAATATTTACAGGACTGAAACGTAAAGCATAAACTAAGAGGGGGCCTACGGTAAATTACCCCTTTATTACGTCGAGGGCTGGATGTGCGCCACGTAGCAGATCTGACGGTTCTCGGCACTGGCGCTTCTCTCCTTCCGCACGTGGTCCTGATCGACGCTTCAGAGGAGGACACGTGGAAGATCTGACGGCCTCAGGCACTGGTGTCTCTCTCTCTGCGCTAACGGTCCAGATCGCCCCTCTGAATGATCGGGCGGTGGCTGCTCCTCCGTGGATGGACGGTCAAGATGAAAACTGGAGCGTTGAGGGCGATCGGACGGTGGTCGAGGATCCTGGAAGAACACTTAGCCGGCGAGCTTCGCCGGCCTCGTGCGAGCGCAGTGGTCCTCCTCAGCTGCCTCTGGATATCAGAACAGGTCCGCGATGAAGTCCTCCAGCTGGTGGTGGCCTCCGATGGCCCAGCCGAGCCCTGGAGGGACTCCGGCGAGGTCGGCGGAGGGAAGCTTCTGGCCCGAGTGTCGGGAGGCCTCAGATGGCCTCCTCAGGTCCTGCAAAATAGGTCAGGAGCTTCGCGGGTCGAGGGCAAAGTGCCTCGACCCGGTTAGGTGGTGTGGAGGTGGTCTGTGCGTCGGGGTGAGCGAGCTCCGGCGAGCGACGGACGGTGGAGCTCGAACCCCAGCTCCTGTGCGAGCTGGGTTGAACGAAGGGGCGGAGAAGGTGCGTGGAGGAAAGGCGATGGTGAACGTGGGTTCCGATGATCGAAAGGGTATGCGAGATAGCCGGAATCGACGGAACTCGGCGGAGCTACGATTTGGGGCAACCTAGAAATTAGGCGAAATAGGAAAGCTAGAAGGTTACCTGGGTGGCGAAGTAGACTAGGCTGGAGCTGAGGTAGCTCCCGGTCGTAGCCTCGAAGGTCGTCTGGTCCTGAGGCTCGAGCTCCTGCACTGGGCGGAGCACGGCGGTGCTACGTCGCCGGATCGATGGTCCGGCCACCCCCTCCTCGCTGCGACACGGGCAATCGAGAGCTGTCACCTCAGGGACTGCTGTGGAGGTCACGGGATGAAGGGTGGAGAGCCAAAGATGCTCAATGAATGCGGCGGAGCTGGGATTTTATATGGGTGCAGGTCCGGGAAGAAGGTCTCGGGTCCGGCTCGATTGAGCACGGATCCCTAGGATCAATGTCGGGCGAGATTCCCGGATACCTGGGGAGTGATTAGGACCCTGGGTTAGGCTAAATGGTGATCGGGTCTGGCGGGGATAAATGGGAGAAGTCGGGTCCGCGAACCAAACCCGTGGGAAGTGGTCCACAGGGGGGAGTTGACCGGGCGGTCAACAACCCCCGTGGACCAATGGGAATCAGCCACGTCAGAAAAGATTTAGAAATTGAATTAAAAATAACAAATGGCCGATTTAATTAAAACTTAAAACATGAAATATTTTTGTTTTAATTTTTTCTATTTTTTGGTGATTTTTAATTAATTTTTCAAAATAAAAATAAGGTATTTACATAATAGGGCTATATATAGGTATATGTACAATATAGGGTTTTTAATTTTGATTTTTAATTAGTTATTTTTATACATTTTTATTCCTATTTTATATTTTATTTTTTTATAGAATAAAATGAGGAATAAAAGGATATTTTTATTTTATTTTTGTTATTTATATACATAGGTGAAATAAATAGTTATGTACAACTATGTACATGGCATATGTACAATATATTTTTGTATTTTTAATTTTATAATTTTTATTTGATTTTTTTGTTTTGTTTCTTTTTATTTATTTTATTTACAATATATATAACATAGAATATTTACAAAAAGTTTTGAAAATAAATAAATTTATTTACAAGGTTAAATACACAAGGAGGCATGGTCTATGTACATGGTGAAAGGGCATTTTTGAATTTTTGATTTTTAGATTTTTATTTTGTTTTTAATAGTTTCTAAATATATACAAAATATGTACAAGCATATTTTTGGGTGAGGAAAATCATAATAATATTTATTTACATAGATATTTACACATGAGCCCCTATCTCCCTCTACTTTGGCTTTTATGCGGTCAGGCCCATGCTGAGCCCTCCCTTGGGCTAGGTTGCTCAATATTTATTCTAAATATTTCCCTCTTTTTCTTTTTCATCTTTATTCTTTTATTTTTGCACAAAAACATGCTAATTATAGGTTTTTACAAGATGCATGCTTTTGCTAATTATTCCTATTTACAAGTATCTACATGCATTTGCATAGGTTTTTGTAGCTAAAATATAAGAATAAAGAGTGATGAATGGGTATTCATCACCCACCACTTTTTTTGGACTTTTTTCTTTTTGCACATTTTTTTGATGTGCATATCTACAACATATCTACATGGTGCATCATATATACATAAGGAGTTTTTCCTCTTGAGCTAGTAGACTATCCCTCTTTTGAAGCTTTATTGCAACCCACAACTCATGTCTTTAGACCTCAATGCCACCAGACCAAGTTGAGACGCACTTCCTTCAATAAAAGAAGAAGAGAGGTTTTGCCTAGAAGTACTACCCTCATATGCTACCCCGAGTCAAAGAAGACTGCCTCCTCACCACCTCATCCATAGAGAGCTAGGTGTAAAGTGCCGGTGCAAGTAAAGCCATTGTCTGTGAGAGTCATGTGTGTGTTGTTTGGTGTTCTACATAGGCTCATCAAGATGACATATGATCATAGCCTAGTGGACTCAAAGAATTAAGTCACCATGGACCTGAAAAGTCTCAACCCTAAACCCTATAAGGTTCCTCTTAGAATTAAGTGGATTAAGATCTTAACCAAGCTCCATTTTTCAATTTAATTCCAAGCTAGTTTAAATGTCAACTATGATTCAGAAAAACTATACCTTTTGTGCAAGTTTTAAAAATGTGCAAAATGTTTTAAAAATGTTTGAATGAATGGATGTATGCATGAATGCAGAAGTTTTGCAAAATATTTACACACATTTACAAAAGGTTTTTGCAAACTTTTTATTTTTCAAACATTTTACAAAAATTTTGTACTATATACATAATTTTGATATGAAAATATTTACAAACTCTTTACACAAAATATTTGTACAAACATTTGTACAAAAATAAATTTGTAAATAGCTATGTATGTGTAATAAAGAATTTTATGTACAAGAAAAATTTTAAAATTTTATGGATTTTTAAGGAGTTTAGCCATTTTATTTATTAACACACTCACACAAAGTACGAGTTATGGCTAAAGTATATATGAAATATATACGACACCCCCCCATACTTAGCTCGAACGATGTCCTCAGAGTGAATCAAGAGCGGTGAAGAAGACATAACTCGTGCTTAGTATAGGGAAGTGAAAAGGAAAACTATACTTCAACGACGAATGAAAGAATAGAATGGACAAAGACTCTCGAGGTTTCCCCCTATACTTAGGATCAAGTAATCCTAAGTATAGTACGCTGTACACAAAGGGAAATCCGAGTGGGAGAATGTACAGGGTCTACCTCCCCTATACCTAGGGTAAAATATCCCTAAGTATAGGCAGTCAAAACAGAGATAGAAAAGAATCAAAAGAAAATCAAAAGTCTCACACCCCCCTATACTTAGGGTAAAGTACACTCTAAGTATAGCGTAATCAAAGATGCAAATGGGATGTTGGACTGAAGAATGGTGTGATATGGACATCTGGATCTATACAAGGCGGAAGACAATGATAATCACGTGTGAGATGCAATAGATGTGAGTCAAGAGACTACATCTCACACAAAATGAATAGGGGCAACGTCAACGACCAGTGGCTCATGATCTAGATATGGTTTGAGTCGCTGCCCGTTAACACGAAAGGTAGAATCATATGAAATCTCAGATATGTCAATGCTTCCATTATCATGTACCTTTAGGACCAGGTATGGTCCCTTCCAATTGCTCTGCAACTTCCCTGGAAATAATCTAAGCCTGGCATCAAAAACCATACTCTCTGTCCTGGCTCAAACTGCTTGTAGATGATATGAGAATCATGCCACTCCTTCACTCTCTCCTTATACTGTAGGCTGCTCGAAAAGGCTGTATCTCTAAGCTCCTCCAGGGCTGCCAATTCTGCCCTCCTCTGTCTCCTATACTCACTGGATCCAAAAGTACATATGTGACAGCCCAAAGTGACTTGTGCCTCAGCTCAACAGGTAAATGGTAGGTCTTGCCATAAACGAGACGAAAGGGATATGTACCCAAAGGAGTCTTGAAGGACGTCTGATATGCCCACAAGATCGAGTCCAAAAGCTATGACCAATCCTTTCGGTCAGGACGGACGACCTTCTACAATATAGTCTTGATCTCCCTGTTCGACACTTTAGCAAGGCCATTGGTTTGAGGATGATACGGTATGGCTACTCGATGGTCAATGCTGAACTCGCTAGCAAGGGCCTTTACTTGTCGTTGATGAAATGAGACCCCACGTCAGATATCAACACTCTAGGCACCCGCGAAATGATATTCTTCCTTAAAAATCTGCATACAGTCTTAGCATCTGTTGTTCGGGCGAGATGGCCTCATCCCAACGACTCACATAATCAACGGCCAACAGAATGTACTCGAATCCCTGACTCTTAGGGAATGGACCCATGAAATCAATGTCCCATGCGTCAAAAACTCACAGAAGTGAATGGGCTGCATCGGCATCATATCACGCTGTCTACAAGTGCCCATCCTCTGACAGTCAGTACACCTCTTCACAAATTCATCAGAATCATTGAAGAGGGTAGGCCACCATAGGCTGGATTGGAGCACTTTCTGTGCTGTTCTCCTCCCAGAGTGATGTCCTCCTGCCTCAAGCTTGTGGCAGTAAGTGAGGACACTATGGTTCTCCTCCTGAGGAATGCACCGACGCAAGATGCTATCCCCTCCTTCATGATAAAGGACGGTATCCTCCCAATGGTAGAACTTGGCCTTCGCGAGGAAGGTCTCAAGTCTCTGCCTGGGCCAACCTTGTTGAACTTTCTTGGCAACAAGATAGTTCACAATGTCGGCATACCATGGGAGAGAGGCGATAGCAAGGATCGCCTCATCTGGGAAGGTCTCAGAGATAGGGTCAATCTCCTCAGAATCCTCAAGATGCTCTAATAGGAGAGATGATCCGCCACCACATTCTTGACTCCAGGCTTATCCTTAATCTCAATATCAAACTCCTGGAGTAGAAGGATCCATCTAGTCAATCTCGCTTTGGCATCCTTCTTTTCCATGAGGTACCAGATAGCGGTATGATCGGTAAATATGGTCACCTTAGATCTAATGATGTATGATATGAACTTGTCTAGGACAAAGACTACATCTAGCATCTCCTTCTCAGTGACGGTGTAGTTCCGCTGGGCGACATCCAAAGTATGGCTAGCGTAGTGAATGGCAAAAGGCACTCCATCCCTCCTCTGTCCCAGCACGGCCCCTACGGCAAAATCGGAGGCATCCGTCATGATCTCGAATGGGAGAGACCAATCAGGCAGCTGGAGAATAGGATCCTCAACAACTCGACTCTTGAGAGTCTCAAATGATGCAAGACACTTATCATCCACAATGAACTCGGTGTCTTTGGTAAGCAAATCAGTCAACAACTGGGCAATCCTACTGAAATCATGAATGAAGCGCCGTTAGAAACTGACGTGCCCCAGAAAAGACTATAACTATCGCAAGTTGGATGGTGGACTGAGTTTCCTAATGATATCCACCTTGGATGGATCAACCTCCATGCCTCTGTTGGAGATGATATGGCCAAGCACCGTCCCCTGAGTCACCATGAAGTGACTCTTTTCCCAAGATAGCACAAGATGGACCTTGATGCATCGCTGAAGGATGCGATCTAAGCAGTCAAGACAAGCATCAAACCCATCGCCATAGACCGAAAAGTCATCCATGAAGACCTCCAAGCACTCACCCACCATGTCTGAAAAGATGGACAACATGCACCTCTGGAATGTCGCTGGGGCATTACATAGACCAAAGAGCATCCGTCTGAAAGCACATGTCCAAAGGGACAGGTGAATGTGGTCTTGTCTTGGTCTTCGGGCGCAATGACAACCTAATTATATCCGGAGTACCCGTCAAGAAAGTAGTAATGACTCTTCCCAGCTAGCCTCTCTATAATCTGATCAATAAAAGGTAGCGGGAAATGATCCTTCTTAGTGGCATGATTCAATCGTCTGTAGTCCACACAGACCCTCCAAGAAGTGGGTACCCAGGTAGCGATTTCCTCTCTGAACTAACTCACAATTGTAGTGATGCCCGTCTTCTTGGGCACCACATGCAATGGACTAACCCACATGGAGTTGGAGATGGGGTAGATATAATTGGCGCTCCACCATTTCGAGATCTCCTTCATGACAACCTCTCGAAGATTCGAGTTCAGCCGCTGCTGGAACTCACGCGACGGCTTGGCGTCCTCCTCGATATAAATATGGTGGGAGCACAGGGCTGGACTTATCCCTATAGATCGGCTACGCTCCATCCTATCGCCTTGAGATTCTTTTCAAGAACCTCCATCAAACAAGATTCTTGTTCTCCAGTAAAATCGTCTGAGATAATGACTGGGTGCATCTCATGCTCACCTACAAGGAACCTATACTTCATCGACTGTGTCAAGGGCTTCAGCTCTAGACAATTGGGTGCTGGCGGATCTGGCCTCTGAAAAGTCTAAGTGAATGCGACCAAATATGCATGGGAGAACTCTCGCAGAATCTGAGAATCTGGTGAAGACTGCTCTGCTGGTGTATCTGTGTTCTGAATGGGATCAGTCTCCACCCTAGTTGCTGGCTCTGTGAAAATCATACATGGAATCATATCATCAAACTCTGCCCAATCAATGTCTGACTCCGAGGGATCTGAATCTATATCGAGAAAAATAAACTGCCTCGCTATCCGGAACGCGATCTACTGCCTGAACTGTATCATGTAGCAGGAATGCACTCTCCAAGCTCTCCTCTGCTGGAATCTATGCATCAGCGGACTCTAAGGGTGAGAGGATGGCTCGTGAAACTGGGCGGACCAAACTGCCTCATCATCTGTAATCACAAAATCACAATTCTGGTGGATGTCGTGCTCTGCCTCGGTCATCTACTCTGAATCTGTGAGTGGCTCTGAACAAGCTGAATCTCGCGCTCTGGTCTCATCGATCATCTCTATTTGTATACTCTCGCCCTCTACGCGAACTTACACCTTCCAACTATCATGGTCGGACACTGCCTTGGCTGTGGCCAAGAACGAGCTTCCTAAAATGATGGGGGTATAGGTCACATACTCAGGGATCTCCATGTCCAACGCAACGAAGTCCATGAGAAATTTCAGGCCCTGAATTGTGACGACAACGTCCTTCAGTAATCCCTTCAGCCTCTTGACAGATCAATCAGTAAACCGAAGGACCGTCCTGCTCTTTCTAAGAGGCCAAACTCAAATCGATCGAGTAAGGCTGCCGAAAGTAGGTTGATAGAAGAACCGCTGGCCCTGAATTGTGATGACAACGTCCTTCAGTAACCCCTTCGACCTCTTGACAGATCAATCAGTAAACTGAAGGACCGTCCTGCTCTGTCTAAGAGGGCCAAACTCAAATCGATCGAGTAAGGCTGCCGAAAGTAGGTTGATAGAGGAATCGCTGTCTAATAGAGTCCGATCGAACCTCTGCTCATGTATGTGGCATCTGACATAAGGAGCTCTTGCATCTGGCCTCTTGGCTGGCAGACTGTTCTAGATGGCGAAGCATGTGGCATGAGTGAGCACATGGATCTCTGACTGGTGGTTCCTCCTCTTCCTGCGGATAGTGGTCCTCTCTCTAAGGTTCCTTTGGAAGAGGGGGATGTGCTCCAAGGCCTCTTGTAGAGTCAGTTATATATGAAATATGTCCATCATCTACTGGCTGGACTCTAACTGATGGGATTTTTTGGGTTTTCTTTTTTGGTCCCCTTAGCCAAGCGGAGTGCCTGGGTAAAGGGGATGGTTTGGCCCCTTCTCATATGGAGGGCTAGGATCAGGTCCGTGCTGCTGCGGCAAAGTGGAATCCATACAAACATCTCCAAGTAACACAGATGGATTCATAAAAGAAGAACCCTTCCATTTATTAACAGAATATCATGAGAAATATACACAAGGGGAAATGCAACAGGAGTAGAACTGGTGGCCTCGGTACCACCTACGGCATCTGGAATTGCGACATCAGTATCGCACTCTGGCTCAGCATCAACTCTGGTGGCATCAGCACCACCTCCTGCATCTAGTGAAGAAACGGCCTCAATACCATCAGTTGGATGAACGTCCTTAGTGGTGTCAACACCACCGTCATCATCATCATCACAAGCGGCATCAACACTGCTCTCCTCCTCGTATGGCGCTCCTGAAGCTGCATGGGGTCGTCGCTCAGACGAGGCACCGCCGGCTGGCATCCTACCGCTATTAAGTGTAACAAAGTCAGGATCAAAATTGTATGCAGTAATATCACCAAGTGAATCACTAGGAGTGGTAACCTCTGTAAATTCTACCTGCTCAGACTTCCTCTTGAGGTTGTTTGGGTTCAGCTCAATCTGGCCAGGGATGGTGGCCTTTACTTTCACGATCTCTCTCATCTCCTGACGAACTCATCCATCTCCCGTCGGAAGGTAGCCTGCTGCTCGGAGATGAGGCGAGCTAGATCATCTAAGGTTGGGTTCTCATAGGCGGGCCCATGAGAACCTGATGGCTGGCCTCTCTGGAAGTAAGGTTGTTGCTGCTGATGAAAGGGATACTAGGGCTGAGACTGATACTGCTGAGGTTGTTGCTGCTGCCTCCAAGACTGTCCCTGCTGATAGGGGCGAGGACCATGCTGCTGGTAATGCTGCTGTGGATGTGGTTGTTGCTGCTGTGGGAACTGGGGTTACTGGTGCTGCTCTGGCTGTTGGTCGTACTGGCCACCGGGAACTGGAGGCTAATGCTGGGAACTGGTACCTCCGGTCGACAAATGGAATCCGGGATGGTCTCTTCGGATCCCAGACTGAGGTCGGTCATACCAAATCTCGTTGACGTCCATTAACGGCTCCTGCTCGTAGGTGGGTGGGGGAAGAATTGCCAGGGATTGGTCCGGCTGATACACCACCATCTGGCTATCTTGAGATGGTGGCGGCTGAACATACTACTGCTGCTGCTGGAATGGCTTCGCTAGAATGTGGTGCACCTATCGGTAATGGGCAGAGAGGGCTGGGTCGAGCTGTTGTTGCCGGTATCTACCCGTGACCTGAGACGTGGCTGAGAAGCCGTCTGTGCCTCCTGGAGACACATGATCCGGGTCTTCAGGTCACTCAGCATCTGTGCCATCTGATCAATCTGTGTCATGACCTGGCATTGCTTCTTCTCTATCAACTCAATCCGGTCCAACTTCTCACTGATAATCCCCATATCAGCGACCGTCGACTCTACCTGTGCTGCGGCTGCTGATGATGTCAAAGGACCAGCATCGACCCGTGCTATCCTCTGATAGGACACGGCCTATGGTATGGGCTTCCCCTGAGTGTATAATCGGTTCTGGGACATCACAGTATAGTTCTCGGCCATCTCCTCGTAAATGTCCCAGACCTGATCCTCACCCTTGGCAAAACACGAACCCCCACAGGATGCATTGACTAGCCCCTGCAACTCCGGTATCAGCTCGCAGAAGAAACTCTGGACGAGATTGTGCTTCGATATATCATGATGGGGACACCGGTCTGTGAGGTCCCTGAAGCGGTCCCATGCCTTGTGAAATTTCTCATTGGGGAGCATGGATAAATTGCTGATCAGGGCCCTGGCTGCATTGGTCCGACCGAGTGGATAATACTTGTTGAGGTACTTGTTTCGGAGCTGTTCCCACGTGGTGACAAATCTCCCTAAATGCTTCAGCCAGTTGGTTGCTCTGTCTACCACGGAGAAAGGGAAGGCCATCATCCCGATGGTGTCCTCATCCACGAGACGATCATGGACAGTACTACAGATCATCTCAAACTCTTGGAGATGGAGGTGCGGCTCCTCTATAGCGAGTCCGTGGAAGCGGGGAAGAAGTTGAATCGTCTGAGGTGGGAGCTTGAAATCTCCCAAAATGGCTGGCAACACTATCCATCTGTGGGTGAGAGTTGCACCAGGGTTGTGCAACTCCCTCATCGGTCTCGCGGCTGCTGCTGGCTGTGCGGGCTCCTTAGGCTCTCGGGCATCTGGACCATCTCCTCCTCCTCCGGCGGCTCTACGCTGCTCTCTATCTGCTCTCATCTGATCCATCTCCCTGTGCATGTCAACCATGAAAGCTCCCTGATCCCGGATCTGACTCTGTATGGTCTCAAGGGAGGCTAACAGGGTGTTGTTGATGGCACCATGGTCAAGTACATATATCTGGTTCCCGCTGGGTCCATCAGTGCGCTCCTCGATACTAGCCATGGTCTCTGCAAAGGCAAAAGACCTAAACTCAGGTGCCAATAAATCAACTGGCTACTGCTGTCTCTGCTCAGGCACCTTAGGACTAGTAGAAGGGTGGTCGAGGGGGAACATGGTGGAGTCAAACTCGGGTTCAGAGAGCGGGTTTTGGCTCTCGCGAACCAACCTAGATGAGCAGGTCGGAGTGCTCGAAAGCGGTGTAGCCAGAGGCTGCCTAAGGGACCTCCGACCCATCATCTTGATCTGGCGAGTGAAGTCGGATGAGATTTGGAAAAGCAAATAAGATCAGTCAAGCAAACCCCTGATTCACCTACGTACTCAAAGCTGATGACTGTGAAGGTTCGGTCTTTTATCTTGTCAATTTTATTAGGTGATCAAACAATCTTTCAGAGGGATTAAGCAAGATGTTGGGAATCCAACACCCCCAGGAGACTGTCCCAATCCAAGATTAGATCTTTCCCAGCCAGTACAAGTCGCGGACCATTTACCGGCTACCTGATTGACTCACTTTGTTAAGGATATCGCGACCCGCTTTACTGGAGACCGAAGCGATCCTCACTGAAGAACAACTAACCCGAGACCAGTAGTCTGAAGAAGGGTCGGATGTGGCTCTAACCTAGGGTACGGGTCACTCTCTCGCTCATCCAAACCATACAAGGAGGGGATTACTCTCCCAAGAAAAATATTTTTGTGAAGTGTCTTTTAAGATCAAGTTTGCTTAAACAGTCCCAATTTTATAGTTTTTTTGTTTTTTAGGTATTTTTCAAAGTAAACAATGCCTAACGAATTTTTTGGTTCTCCTGATTATTTATAAGTCCAAAAAAAGGGGGAGAAGATGAAAAAGACGATGCGTGACTAAACACGATGATGCATGCCAGGTAAGAGATGCGTACCAGACTCCAGCTCTCTACATGCAAAGTGATCCGCGCATAAATTAAAAGACAGAAATAAACCTATCTATATGACACACGAAGAAATCGGCCTTGAACAAATAATTTCTACTCGTGAAGCACAATAGCTAACGGGTCAACAAGAGGGGTCGGAGTCCGGTCTCTGATGCCGATCGTTGTCCGCCACAACGGATCCTGTCAGCATTGTATGCGGCCTCTAGCGGCACATGACCCCTCAAGTGATCGAGTTTACTTTTTTATTAGTGAATTAGTTAATAAGGTCATTTACGATTTATAGGAGTAGAAATGTAATTAATATTTAGCCTTAATAATTACGTCACAAGGCAAGTGAAAATTATAAGTCTAAGGCTAAAAAGTTAGAGAATCAAAAGAAAATAAAAGCGATTGAAAACAAAACCGACGAAAATCACGGTGAGGTCCTCCGAGCACATCGATGCTCGGTGAAATAGTCCACACAAGGCATGACCACAGTGTTGCTGAGCGACCGCTCACGAAACCTCAATCAATCAACAATTAACCAACAACAAGAATCGAACATTGAAAAGCGGTGTGGAGTTAAAATTTATTATAACTCTACAAAGGATGTGTATAGTGTGCAAGCAGTGTAGAGGTCGAACACAGGGAGTAGACAGGTAGAATGGGGCAAAATGCTCAAAATGTGTGGCTGTGATGATTTGTCTATTTATGATATTTTTTGTAGGTTTTTAATTTTATATATTATTTTATTTTATTTTTAATTTTATATTTTTATATTTTGATTTTTAATGTCTAATTTATATATTTTTTATATTATATATTTTTTATTTTCTTTTTCTATAAATAGAATATATACACAATATAAGAAAAGAGAAGGATAAGGTATTTATAAAAGTAAGTAAAAATACTCAAAAATCAGGAAATAAAATATTTTTGGTTTTTTTATATTTTTCTAATGTTTTGTGATTTTTCTAACTTTTTTTGAATTTTTTGGGTATTTTTAAAGTTAAAAATGCTAAAAAAAGTGAATAAAATACAAAGCTGAATCTAAAATGGAGAAATAAAATATCAAATAGTAAGAAAAATTCTCCAAATTAATTTTAAATAAAAGATAAAAAAATACAAAAAATTTAGAAATAGAGTTTATATTTTTAGATTTTTTATGGATTTTTAATATTTTTCTGAAGATTTTTAGAGTTATTATATTTTTATGGGTTTTCTTTTGTATTTTTTATTGATTTTTGGACTGAAGTTAAAACACACTAAAAGACGCAAAATATATATTTTTTGGGAATTTTAAGGTGTTTTTATAATTTTTATGGATTTTATAATGCAAACAATGCTAAAATTGCATGTTTTTGAATTTTTATAAATAATAAAATGCAATAAAAATGCGAAATAAAAATGTAGCGTGATACTAGAATGCAGCAGGAACTTGGGTAATTTTTGTGGATTTTTTAGGGATTTATAGGTGCATGAAATAATATTAGAAGCAAAGAGAAAATGGATGCCTGGCAGGGTTATTTATGAAATTAGCAAAACGTCCAGGGGCACAGATGGAGTATCTCGCACAAAATATATACTGCAATTAAACTTTTAAGGACTAAACGTCAACCTCAAAACCCGCAGGGGTATAGATGCAAAGATCCCAGACCACGTGCATGAGAACGCGACCCGATAGGGGCCTCCTTGCAATATTCCACAAATCCAAGGGTCTGATCACAAAATTTCCTTAAAAATATAACTACAACAAAATGTTTATGGACTAAAGTGCAATACGTTAACCCACGGGGGTCTCTATGCAAAAACTCCAAGACCACGTGACTTGCACGCGCATGACGGGGGTCTTAACGTAATTACCCCAAAATCAGTGGATTAAGATGCAAAATATACAAAATAATTAGCCTGCAGATGAAAGTTTAAGTTATAATAAATAAATTACAAAAACGGGCATGGGTTTGAAGCAAAATACCCACGCCCAAGGAGGATCGGACAGCGTAGGATCTTTCACTTAACACACGTGGCGCGTATCCATTGTTCGATACCCCTTCAGCTGCACGGCCAGGATTAGATGGTGCTCTGATAATCAGACGGCTGACCCGAGCTAAATCTGACGGTTGTTGCTGCGTCTGGGCTTCAAGCTCGATCGGACGGCCGTGGATCCCCTGGATGAACTGGGATGAACAAGGCCCCTGCCGAACTTTGATCAGCCGTGGGGCACTGCTCCGGCCGCCTCCTTCGATGCTGCAAGGTTCCGACGATTCCTGGAAGGTCCCCCGACCTGGCGGCGGTGCCAAAATGGCTCGTTGAGCCCCGGTGCACTGCGGCGAGGTCGGAGAGACGATGGGGGTCCAGATACCACGTGTCCCTCAAAATCGAACCCCCAAGGAGGTCCTTCGAATCCTGAAGCCTGCAAGAAGGCTCAAATACAAGCAGATACGATTCCAGAGGTCTTGGGGTGGAGTGGATGAAGTAGGTGGCGGAAATGGAGCTCGCCGGAGTTTGATCCGGCGAGGTGGTGGCGGCGGTGAACGAAGCACGATAGGCACAAAAAATAAAAGGGGAAATAAGAGCTACGACCTACAGGAAGCTTGAGCATAAACAAAGACGAAAAAAATGGAACCTCAAAGGGCGGAATCACCTGAGATTGACCTCGATGGCCACTCTTGTCCAGAGGTGGTGGAAGCGCCTCCACGGCCAACTACCCCCGCCACTAAGGAGCTGGAGGGTCTCCTGTTACGAGACCCAGTCCAGAGCTCGTGATAAGAGAGGGAAAAGATGGTCAAAGAGGGTTCAAAGGAAGATGAAGGTGACGGATGGTTTTTGTATAATGTGACTCTAGCGGCTCAAAGAACGAGGGAGGCAGCTCGACACAGCGATCCGAAGCCCAATATGAACCTAGGGCATGAATCATGGATGCACGAGCTTGAAAAGTCATGAAGACGCCATCACAAAATGGTGTAAGGGCCAGCCTCGAAAAATCCGCAAAAATGGGACAAAAGCCAGTTCTGACAAAGCCACAGGGTCAGAGAGTTGACCCGCCGGTCAACTCTCGAGACCCCCTGGTTGGTCCATGTGGACCGACCAGGAAAAATCCTGGAAAAACTCATTGTAAAATCGTTTAAAAATAGAAAAAGAATTTATTAATTTTTTGTTATCAAATAAAAAATGTTTATTATTTTGAAAATTATTTTATGGTGATTTTTATTTATTTTTATGAGGTTTATAACTACATGTTACCATTTTAGGCCTTTATAGGTATATTTATCTATATGTTATAATATTTTATTTTTATTTTATGAATTTAATTTTATTTATTTTGTTTATTATTTTATATATTTATAAAATATTTTTATACACTTAAATATATTTTTATTTTATTTTTCTGAAATGTTTTATACACTTAATAAAATAGAAATATTAATAATATAGGTATGTGTATTGGTATTATACCTATGTATTATATATAAGTATTTTATTTTTGTAGTTTCTTTAGGTTTTTATTCTGATTTTAATGCACATATTTATTATAAATAATATTTAAAAAATTATAAAAATGTAAAATTATAAATATAAAGAATAAATAATAAAATGAATATTTTAATCTGTACAAGTATATAATAGGGGCCCAAAACTCAACTTTCACACCGTAGCTCTACAAAATACAAAACCATCGCCATTAAATAGCTTATTTAAAATTATATACAATTAAAGGTGATTTTGATGCATTTCATGTTTTTATTTGGGAGATACAGGTCTGGGAAGTTGGGATTCTGGAATCTTATTCAGATCATATCTTTTTATATGTACATTAATTTTGAATGAAATCAATTTTATATTTTTCTTTATTTAATTATCTACAACTTTCATGTACAAAGTATCTTTATTTGAGGTATAAAAAGTGGAACTAAAAATAGGTCCCAAAATGAATAAAGAATGAATTAAATAAAAGGGATTTTATTGTGTTTTGTCCCTTATCTCGCCTTACTTTATTCCTTGTCGACCTATTCATCTAGATGCCTAGGTCTCAGGGTTTCGGATCATAAAATATTTACAATATTTTATTCTTTTTCTTTTCTTTTCTTTATTTTATAATTTTAGCATTAAAGATAGTATTGTATACACATTTTGTACAATATTACATGCATGTTAAAATGCCTAAATTAACCCTATTTACACGCATTTACGAGGGTTTTTAAGGCCAAAATGATAGAATAAAGATGATGAAATGTAGATTCATCAACTGTCCTGTGATATTACAACAATAATATCTACAGAAATAAAACTAAACCTAAGTTAAACTACAGCTCCCCACACTCCTGCTCCGGCTCTCTCACGCTCTCCTACGGCTCGATGCAGAAACGAGCCTCCTCTAAGTCCCGCAGGTGCATCGGCTTTCCAAAGAAAGCTGCCCTCGATTGTCGAGCCCTCGCAAGAAAATCAAAACAGAAGAAGTGTCAGTCCAACCATTATTATAATAAAAATAAAATAAAATAAAAAATGAATAAAAAATGCAAAAATAAAAAACAAATAAAATAAAAAGAAATAAAAATACAAATAAAAGCAAACAAAAACAAAAAACAAAACAAATAAAATAAAGAAAAGACAACGAAAGCTGAAAAAGAAAGAAAGCAGACTACTAAGCCGTGCTCCCCGACAACGGTGCCATTCTGAAGAATGCGGCTTTCGCTACTCGGGTTAAGGTCAAAAATGTGGTCGTTGTGATCCAAAATGCGAAGCACAGTCAATCAAGAAAAATAAGACCACCACAATAAAAATAAAACAATCAAGCAAACAAATAGCGGTCTCGCTATTTTATTTTACCTGGTATAGCTTCCAGGGTCAAACTCAAGGAGCACAGAATGCGTGGGCTACGAAGTACTTGGGGATCCAAATTAAATAAAGAATTAAAATTATTTGGTGGATTTTAGGTTTTTCAAAAAAAATGTAATTTTTAAAATTAAGAAAAGGTGTAAAAGAAATAAAAAAATACACACACAAACAATTATTTAAGGTATAAAAAATGATCAGAAAATTTAAATAAAATTATTTTTGGGTTTTAGAAATATTCAAGTGTTTTTGATATTTTTCTTGGATTTTTTTATTTTTAATTAATTTTCAAAAAATAAAATAAAGCCAAAAATAAAAGGTGGTGTACAACCCGAATCTAAAGGCAATTTAAAAATGCATAAAATCCTATAAAATTCAAACAGTAATTTTATGATAAAATAAAAATAAAAATCTAACTACAAAAGAAGAAAACACATTTTTTTGAATTTTTATGAACTTTTAATGATTTTTCTATGGTTTTTAATGTTTTCCAATTTTTAGGGTTTTTATAAATGCAAATTCAACAAAAATTGGAAGAAGCAACAATAATTCAAAGCAAGAAATCAAAAATTTTTAGAATTTTAAAGTATTTTTTATATTTTTAGAGGATTTTTAAAAATAAATAGTAGCGAATTTTGAGGTTTTTGAATTTTAAAAATACTAAATGGAAACAAAAGAACGCAAAATTCACATAAATTTCTACACCATGGCAGGAGCCATGTGTTGAAATTTCACGAATTTTGGATAAAAATTGCTATTTATTAAATCAAACACAAGAGGCACAACACACAGGGACTGATTTGCAATGAAAGTAAATTCCAGGGACTAGAAAATAACACGCCTAAAAAGTACCAGGTCCTAACTGCAATTTTCCACAAATATCGGCACATGTCCAAAAGCAACACGCATATGGTTATAAATGTAAATAATGAAACTATAAATTCAAAACAAAACAGAATAAAAGTCTAGGGTACTACATGCAATTATCCCACATAACACGTGACGAAGCACGTGCTTGCCACACAAGAAGGACTGAAATGTAAATACTAAAAACTATAGGGGCACATATGCAAATAACCCTACTATGTACTTTTTATATTATAGACTAAATAATAAAAAGGAAATAACTGCAGGGGTAGCGGAGAAAATTACCCAGGTAGCCCGTGTGACTCACGTTGGGTGACAGGTGGCGCACTCTGACTGGATGACGACGTGCGGTTCTAGCGCTGGCTGCTAGCGTATCTAACGGCCTGACTGAGGTACGAACGTGGGCGTACGGGGGCAGCGATGCAATCTAACGGCCTGACAGGTGCAGGCTCTGGACGGCAGCGATGCAATCTGGGCGATGGGCGTGATCCAACGGCTGAGAAGGGTGCTGGACGAACTCCGCCTGGGTGACGTTCACCGAAGCACCGAGGGATATCGACAGCTCCAATGAACGATCGGATGGCGGTGGTCGACTCGCAAGGCTCCTCCGCCTCGGGTGGACGGGTCCGATGAGGTCGTCGACGATCGGATCTCCTGGAAGAGGGTTGAGACCTGGGAGAGCTCCGGCGAAGTGGGTAGAAGGCGAAAGGGGATGTCTCCACATGCGCAACGACCTGCAGGGTAAAGCTCTCGCTCAGAGCACGGCTCCGTCCAATGTTATTGAACTAAAACTAAAGAGAAGCGACGACGAATGGAGTTGGGGATTTCCGACAAGTGAGGGAGGAAATCGATGACCTAATCTCGGCTCGTACAGCCAGGATTCAGGTGATCAGATCATGGGAGAAGGGTGACGGTGAGCAGATAAGTCGATCGGAACGGATAAGGGTGGCTGATGGGGCTCCGACCGGCGGGTCAGAGCTGGCGGAGCGACATGAAAGATTCAAAAAATACGGAACTAGGATCGAAAGGGAGGCTACCTAAGGGTCTTATCTGAATCCTGAGCTCCAGGGGATGATGTCGAAGGGGGTCATCGCCTCGACCTCGCTGCAGAAGGAAGGGGAGGCTCGTCACGGCGGAACTCCGGCCACGAAGCTCGAGTGTCGGCTGCAGCGGCCTTCTCCGACCACCAAAGGCCCAATCCGGTTACTATCACCAAGGGGAAAGGTTCTAGGATAGAAGGGAAGTATGCGGCGCGAGCTCTAGGTCTGGGGAATTGAATGAAGAACTTATAGGGCGTCCCAGGTGGCTGGAGAGATCGGGTGGTAGCACGTAATACGAGGAAGATTCGCGACTCCGTAGGGATCCGCGAGGTCGTTGATCCACTAGGGAGAAGCGGGCGGTGAAATCGGAGCAAGGGATTGCAAGATCCGAGTGGGAAAAATGGGAGAAAACCGGGTGCGACTCGGATCCAAGCGCAGGAGGGTCCGGAAGGGGGAGTTGACCGGGGTCAACATCCCTCCTGGACCAATCAGAAATTAGGAAATTAAAAAGATTTGGAAAATAAATTAAAAATAGAAAATGATTTCAAAATAAAAAATGTTCAAAATGAAAAAATATATCTTATTTTCTGAACTATTTTTTGTGATTTTTATTTATTTTTATGAAAAATAATTTAATCTATATACAGTATATTATATTACATACAGGTATAAAATACCTAGGTATTTTATATAATGATTTTATTTTCTTATTTGTGTACAAATACCCCAATTTTATATTTTATTTATTTACAACATATTATTTGGAGTATAAAATAATTTTTATTTCACTTTTTATTGGTTATTTACAAGTGTGAAATAAATAGGTGTATGATACATATGTACATGTGTTATATACAAGGTGAGAGAGATTTTATTTTTATTTTTATTTTATTTTTCTAATTTTTGTTTTATTTTTAGAAATATATACAAGGGAATATAAACACATTTTTATTTTTATTTTTGTTAAAATAAAATATATATAAAAGGAATATGTACAAGGTAGAGTGGCCCTATCTCTCTCTACTTATTTTATTTGGCGATCAGGTCCAGTTTGGACCCTCTCTTGGGTTCAGGTCACTCAATATTTATTATAAATATTTCCTTCTTTTTCTTTTATTCTTTATTCTTTTATTTTTTTCACAAATACATGCTAATTATTAATTATTAACAAATGCATGCTTATTGATAATTTATTGTATTTACAACTATATACATAATGTTTTGCCAAGATAATTAGCTAAAATAAAAAGAATAAAGAGTGATGAATGAGTATTCATCAGGCAGCAATGTGAGTTTGGCCATCTGGTTACTTCACAATATTTATGGATTTAGGGGCTCGCTTGAGGCTAGGAGAATAAGATTTGAATCTTTACTTTGGAGCGGGGTTCGTGACATCCTTCCAACGTTGAGGGAGAGACTGATGCCTAAGGTGGGGTCCGTGTAGGATTTCCAATTCTGGCAGGATGACTGGACTGGTGAGGGGGTCCTTAGCACTAGGTTCCCTAGGATTTTTGCTTTGGCAACAGACAAAGGTTGTTCAGTGACGGATTCTTGTGACTATGGTTCGTGGATCCCTCAGTTCATTTCTGATATCCCAGAGAGGAGGTTGGAGGATTTATCCAGACTGCGAGCGGAGTTGCCATCCCCTTCCTGTATCATGTAGGGGAGGGATCACTTTCTTTGTGAGGGGTGCATATTCTCGGTGAAGAAGGCCTACGAGATGTTCAGGGGGAGCCCGGATTACATCGATCCGGATTTGATTCAGGACATGAAGATAATATGGGCTAACAAGATCCCTAGTAGAGTGAAGGTCTTCCTCTGGTGCCTCAGGAGGGGTAAGATTTGTGACAAAGCGAGGAGGGGCAGACTGTGTGGGATTGCTGACACGAGTTGTGATAGATGTAGTGAGCATCTTGAGGACGCTGAACATGTTTTCTTTACATGTCCCTTTTCGGTGCAGGTGTGGAAGGAGGTAGGGGCACCATGGGCTTCTCTCAGTGGTGAGTCTGATTTCTGGAGGCTGGCAAGGTCGGTTGGGGGCAACTCGACAGATGACTGTGCTCTTCCTTTTGCGACATTATGGGCCATTTGGGGAGGAAGGAATGATTTAGTTTTTAACAACAACAGATTTTATTCTAAAAATGTAATAGCCTTGTGCCTCTCCTATTATCGTCTCTGGTCTGCAAGATAATGTATTTCTTTTGATCTGTTATTAATATAGCTACTTTTTGTGGTGGGTCCCACCTTGGGACTTCACCCTCTTGCTTCTCAAAAAGGTTGAACTCCTCCCAAACACACCTAATTGATTTGAGATGCCACCTGTAATATATTGTGTCATGATGCTGCGGTGTTTTGGTGTTTTTGAATCATTTGCAACAACGCTCACTCCAAATCAACCACCAAATCGATCGATTTCTTCATGGAGAGAGCTTTCCAGGAATCAAAAAAAGAGTTTCCCTCATTATGTGCTAAGTAGAAATCATTTAATTGTATTTGAAAATCCGTGTAACCAAAAAAATCAAAGATCTTTCGAGTTTCAATACAAGTTTCAAAAAGGTGTATGTAATGTTCACATTCACTTTTACATAAATAGCAGCGGTTGACATAAGAGATATTCAACTTGTAAAGTACGCCTTGGGTGAAATGGTTCTTATGAGCAAGTAGCCCGAGGAAGTAAGACACACGCAGGTCAAGTATTTCTAGTCAAAATTTATAGGGAATGAGCCATAGGTCAAGTCTAAGATGCATTGGGCCTCCCTCACCTCTTCGTCAACCATGTTCGGGGGGGGGGGGTGTTTCCGATTTTTAATGGTTAGTTTGGCATACCGGACAACTTCCAGAAGATATGAAGGGTATACACAATACTATTGAGTAATTCTTTGTTATATCCACAATACAATGGAGTGACTAAATGATCTGCATAAAACTATGGAAATATTATATGTTTATTTGACTTCTCGAAAAACTTGATAGAATATATATATATATATATGATATCTTTCAAATGGCACATGTTCCTTCCATATATAAGGAAGGTCATCAATCTCAACCATTCGTAATTAATCGTGTAGTTAGGTATTAGTGGCATGTTAATATTATTTATAAATTAAGCAAAAACCCATTTTGGTATTTATGCATTATCTAAATATAGTATGTAAACACCTCAATTATCTCCTCTATTAACGTCACATTAATTGAGATCTATGATTGAACCTGCCAAAACATGGATTTTTTGTTGAAATTAAAGGGGGGACGCCGCCCATTCTTTCTGTGATCAAGGGTGGCGGTGTTTCTTGCTCCAAGCGGAGTGGCTCGGCGGCTCCAGAAGGGGGGTGGTGGAGCAAGGGCTCCAGATGGACGGCGTCGGAGCGTGGGGGCTGCTCCAACAGAGGAGTTGGGCAACCCTCACCTCACCTCTTCGTCAAGCGGAGGTGTTTCTTGCTCCAAGCGGAGTGGCTCGGCGGCTCCAGAAGGGGGGTGGTGGAGCAAGGGCTCTAGATGGACGGCGTCGGAGCGTGGGGGCTGCTCCAACAGAGGAGCGTCGGCTCATTACCTATGACAATTTCCGATTTTTTTTAGGTGATAAATGGAACCCTAAGTAATTTATAGGGAATGAGCCATAGGTCAAGTCTAAGATGCATTGGGCCTCCCTCACCTCTTCGTCAACCATGTTCGGGGGGGGGTTTCCGATTTTTAATGGTTAGTTTGGCATACCGGACAACTTCCAGAAGATATGAAGGGTATACACAATACTATTGAGTAATTCTTTGTTATATCCACAATACAATGGAGTGACTAAATGATCTGCATAAAACTATGGAAATATTATATGTTTATTTGACTTCTCGAAAAACTTGATAGAATATATATATATATATATGATATCTTTCAAATGGCACATGTTCCTTCCATATATAAGGAAGGTCATCAATCTCAACCATTCGTAATTAATCGTGTAGTAGGTATTAGTGGCATGTTAATATTATTTATAAATTAAGCAAAAACCCATTTTGGTATTTATGCATTATCTAAATATAGTATGTAAACACCTCAATTATCTCCTCTATTAACGTCACATTAATTGAGATCTATGATTGAACCTGCCAAAACATGGATTTTTTGTTGAAATTAAAGGGGGGACGCCGCCCATTCTTTCTGTGATCAAGGGTGGCGGTGTTTCTTGCTCCAAGCGGAGTGGCTCGGCGGCTCCAGAAGGGGGGTGGTGGAGCAAGGGCTCCAGATGGACGGCGTCGGAGCGTGGGGGCTGCTCCAACAGAGGAGTTGGGCGGCGTCGACGATGTGGAGCTCTTGGCACAGGGTGAAGATGGATTTCCAAGGGATGTGCGGCGACCTTTGATGGTGATCGCGGTGTCACCGGTGAGGTGGAATCCTTGGAGGGGCGGAGGGGCTTGTTCGTGCAGGGTCACTTTAGGCGGATGAGTGGAGGTCACGCTGCAGAGGGAGGCACACGCCTCCGACGCGGATCTTCTTTGCAGGTGGCAGCAGGACTCGTTGGGGGTGCGATATGGCAACGACTATGGTTGACGGAGCCTGGAGAAATCGAGCGGAGGGGCTCCAATCGGCAGAGGTGGTCGGTTGAGCGCGCATGTAGACTTCAGTAGATGGTGGCGCAACTATTTTTTAGATATTTTTCCAGCGGCTTGAGAGCAGAGATGAGAAGGGAAACTGCGTTGGATCGTGTGATGGACGTCTTGTTGGCATGATCGAGCGAGATCGTACGTTGGATCGTACGATACACGCGGCGGTGTTGGACTAGAGCATGAGGGAACACGATCGAGAGGAGAAATTGACGCAGCACAGCTGATGAATATGTGATTCATCACTCTAAAAGTTGAAAATAGAGCTTCATTCCCAAGAAATTAGATGCATATTTTCATTTATTATGCATTATTCGCATCCATGCATCTAGAATTAATGTTCACATTTTAGCAATCATATTTATATTAAATAAGAAGCCAATGATCACTTGTAAATATTCACATGTATATTAGCTAAAATCACCTATTTGTATCTATTTTACACTAACTTCAAATCGAATAAAGTCAACTCTATAGTGTATATATTACTAATACTAATAAAGGAAAATATCAAAAAAATACTAACTTGTAAAATTAACCAATAAAGCCAAAATCAAGTTTGAGATTAAGAATCTTAAAATGAACATATCTCACTCATACAATGTTTGATTTAGGTCTACTCACTTTTAAAGTAATATACATTCAAAGACCTTCAAAACAAATCCAATTTCATAAAAATCAGAGTTCGTATGTGAAACTTGGGTTTTGGGCACCCATTGTATATTGTACACATTGACTAAAATACCCTTCATTTTATCTTTATATTTTCTTAATTATTAGAAATAAAAAGTAGATTAAGTTGTAAATATTTCTTTCATATTTTTCTATTTTATTTTGACTTTTATCTATTTAAAAATAATAAAAAATTACAAAACATAAAAGGGATTTTTACACCCTTAACTTAAGTAATTTCGCAATAACATTCATAACCCTGCGTAATCGTGAATTACACACAAGACCCTAAATAATGCTTAACTCTTACACCCATATCCCATTAAAGATGATGGTATCTGTCAAATATTTTATCTTTTATACCCCTTTAAGTTCTCACTATTTACAAATGAGATCACCTTCTTCCTCCTCCAGCCCCCATCCTCCTCCCCTGCATCTTCCAGCACCGACCTCTTCCTCCCCTCCCTCCCTCCCTCCCTTCTGTCGACCACCTCTTCCTCCCCTTCATCCTCTAGTACTTTCCTGCAAGCTTCCGAACTACCCTTGCCATTACCCTCCACCTCTTACCGACCACCTTAACCCCTTTGCTGCCCTCCGCCTCACAGTCGACTCCTCCCCTCCACCTGCAATATTCACCACTGCCCTACTCCACCATCATCAAAGCACCACCGCCCTCCTGTGAGCACCCGCCTTAATTTGTCAAAGATTTTTCCAAGTCTTGGATCTTTCCAAACAATTTTCTCTCACTCAACAACAACTACTATCCAATATTAACATGAGAGGATGGAATCAGGTTCGTCTATGTCGTCGAACCTTAATGCACCTGAAGATGCTCATCCACCTACCAACGACAATCATACCCCATTTTGATGCCCTCCACCTCAAAGTCCACCCCTTCCCTCCACTTGCAACCTTCGGCATCGCCGTCCTCCACCACAATTAAAGCACCGCTGCCATCCTGTGACCACCTGCGTCGAAGCTGTCCCTCCCCCCTCCGCTGAAACTCGTGCTGAAGCCCTCGCATGGAAGCAACCGCGTCGAAGCTCCCTCTCCCCAGGACACGGTCCCTCCGTCGTTGGTGCCGCTTTCGAAGCCTTCCCTGCCCGAACCCTCATCGAAGCCCCCTCACCCCAGGTCATGTCCCCTCCACCTTCGACCGCGTCGAAGCCCACTCCCCTAGGTTGCGTCCCCTCCACCACCCGCGTCGAAGCCCCCTCCCCCAGGTCGCGTCACCTCCGCCACCCACGTCAAAGCCTCCTTCCCCCCTGAAAGCACCCGCTTTCGAAGCCCCCTCCCCCAGGTCGCGTCCCCTCCGCTGCCGTCATCCACTTTCGAAGCCCCCTCCCCCAGGCTGCATCTCCTCCACTGTCGTCGCTTACTTTCGACGCCCCCTTGCAACTGCGTCTAAGCTCCTCCCCCAGGCTGCATTCCCTCCGTTGCCACCCCCGCCCGCACGTCCCTTCGCCCCTACCTCCGATGCTCCGCTGAAGCCCCACCCCACACGATGTCAAGCACCCATCAAAGGCCCCCTGCCAGCTACCATCTGCAAGAATGTCCCCCGCTTGCTAAGACATTTTTTCCTCTTCTTTTTGGAGTAAGGAAACAAGGATTTCTTTTTTAGTATTTTTTGTTTAATTCTCAGCCTTGGATGAAGATTAGTTAGATTAACTCAACAGCTTGGTTGAGTCAACGAGGTAGACTAACGGAGTGTTATGGATGTGAGACGGAGTATTATTCGAGGTTCCTCATGTAATTCACGATTACGCAGGGTTATGAATGTTATTGCAAATTACTCAGGGTTATGGGTGTAAATATCCCAACATAAAAATATGGTACTTTATACCAATAAATACCACCAAAAATATACTTTGTACATATGACATACTTTGATTTTGGTCCTTCACGACTATTTTAGATCTCATCGAGCCGAGCAACTTTAATGTTGACCACTTTTTGATTTGACTCCTTTTGTTATTTCTTTTTATTTTTATTTCCATTTAAATTTTGATTCTCCTAGGAACGACATGTGGCAGCTCATGGAGCTGCCACGTGTCACCCCATTTTATTATTTTCATTATTTTATTTATTTATTAATTATTCTTATTATTTTATAGTTAAGTAATTATTTTCATTTCTTTTTAATTTACTTTTTAGTTTTTCTCTTACATTTTATTTTCTTTTCTCTTCATTATTTTTAGTAGCCTAGTTATTTATATTTTTTATTTTTATTTTTCTCTCTCTTTACGTGTTCCCCATTCCAAGTATTCACCACTCCTCCACTTTCTCCACCTCTTTTCTAACTTCCCCCTCCTCCTTTTTATTCCCTTCTCCTCCTTCATTCATCTCCATCCGCCTTCCGATAGGAGAATCTCTAGCCCACCCCTTAATCCAGTGACAGCTCGACGAGGACGGCTTCGAGTGAAGACGAGCTTCACGACGAGATCCGAAGGTTCCCAGCCTTCGTCACTCCTCCTTCCTGAAAGAGCTATAGCTTCTTGATGCCTCGTCAGGAATCGATTGAGGCCAAGACCTAAAGCAGCGACCTTCGCGCTCCAACAACCCCGACGAACCTATCCAGATAATATCCCTCTCCTTTTCAGTGTCATTTGTTTCTCTAATGTCCCTTGTTGTCTTGTGTATCTTCATTACATTTTCACCACCATCATCACAACATCGCCACCTCATAATCTTTTATTTATTTATTTATTTATTTTGCACATCATCATACCATCACCAACACCACCTCTTCATTCCTATTTATAAAAAATTCAAAAAAAATATTACATCAAAAAAATTAAAAAAAAAGCTGGTACATGAAGGATATTGAGAATCCTCAAGCGCATCACGGAAGCGTGACGATCGCACCTCATGCGATCGGGGCGACTAGTCACACTAGTCGCAAAGTGCAGCAGAATTTAAAAATTTTAAGATATATGATGAAACCACATGATCACAAGAACAATTCTTGGATCGTTTCATCAAACCACAAAGTATTAGAAATACCTCTCGAAGCGTGGTTGCGATCACGAGATCTCTAAAGCAAGAGATCCTTCCGTCTCAAGTCAGATCCACGAAGACAGCGCTTGCAGGCACGATGATGAGACGCGTGACTCACGCAATCTTCGACGAAGATCCAAGCCTCGAATTTCCTGATTTCGTCCAATGAAATACGGTGTCTTCCTCTAGAGAAAGCAGCCCCAAAGAAGATGGAGATCCTCGAGTAATTGAAGGAGAAGGCGAGAAGCTCTCTCTCTCAACACAAAGATGGGCGGCCACCTTAGAGAGAGGGAGAGAGAGGACGAGAAAGAGAGAGGGAGAGAGACTAGAGTAGGCGTGTACTCTATATAGTCGTGTATGATGATGTACTCTCAAGGGCTAGGGATGTCCTCCTTATATATTAGTTTGGGATCTAATGGATCTCAATCCATGTCACACATGGATCCAACGTCTATGATAATCGATGTGCCAATCAACGTCCATGATTGTTGTTGGTTAAAAAACCAACAACATTAATTTATATTAAATTAAATATATATTGAATTATTATCAACATAATTTAATTAACATAAATTAATTATTAAGAGATAACAAGATAACAAAATCAGAGAGACAACAAACAACCCTAAAAAATAGGGGTCGTCACCTATGACTAAGTCATAGGTGACGCACCTGTTTTTGGTGGTATTTTTTTCTCCTTTTTATTTTATCCTATTATTTCTTAATAAATTGCAATAACTTTTATTGCAAAAATATCCACCAAATTAACTTGTGAATATTTCAATCATACCATTGAAAAGTATGTGAATCATATTCACATCCCAAACTAATTTGTAAAATACATTTCCAATTAATTAATTAATGTGAATCCAATACACATTAATAATTAACAAATGCTATTTACAATGTTTCTCTCTCTCTCTGATATATTATAAATCCCATTTATAATATACACAGATATTATGGATAGCACTATCCACGACCTGCTTATCCTTTATAATTAAATCCCATTTAATTATTTGGATAATCATTCTCACAATATGAATCTTATCATATTAGACTTGATAATTAAATCTCATTTAATTATCTTGGACAATCATTCTCACAATATGAATCTTATCCATATTATACTTGATAATTAAATCTCATTTAATCATCAAGGCCTTCTTTCTTGGATACAAAATTCATCATAGGAATTATTCTTGAACTCCTTCAATAATAATGTGCCTTCTCCACAGATACTTGGAGATAAGGACAGGGCGATTGTATTGTTCCATGTATCATGACTTGGATATTGAGATCTCATCTCAAATCCAGATCTAACGGACCTCCCACAGAAGCTTGATTAAATCAAGTCCGTATACTTAATCTTCTCATTGCATCTGAATCTCATTCAGATCAATGTCCAACACTTGGACTAAGATCAAATTACTTCTCTACTGAGAGGAGTCACTAAAATCCAGACCTGTTTCATCACTCCCTAGGACTGGAAGCGTCATGGTTATACAATCGTTTATGATCACATCACCCTCAGGTATTCTTAATACCTACACATCCTTCATACTAGAAAACCAATGATCAACCTGAAGATGATGATCAACTTTACACTGTCTTCTTCAGGGTTTGATCACCAAGTTTCTCAATCTTGGTCATTGGGAATCGGTATCAATCATATGCTTTCCCAAAGCATATATCACACCTTCAAATTCTTGTCATGCTTCCAAAGCACGACGACCATGCATGGAATTTGATCGGTCCCAATACCTCATGAGTGAGCTCATGTCTTCCGATTCATAAGTGAACCTGTATGATCCCTTTTGAGAGATCGTAATACTCATATGCCCCTTATATGCACATCATCTCGCCGGTGTATAGACCTTGGTTAGGTCATCAACCTACTGGTCTACCAAATGTACACACTCAGACATATAGTAACACATCTGTCTTCTATCAGAGGATGTGTGCATATGCTGTGACAGTATTCAACATAGGACTTAGGTTATCTCGATCTTGCTAAGTCAACCCATTGACTTAACTAATCTGACACCTCCGAATCACTATTCCCATGCAGAGGACATGCATCAAGAGGTCGGTCAGATATCAGCTTATGTGAGAAAGGATTGACATCTCCTACTCAGATGGATATCATATCTTAATAATCATTTAACGGTGATTGATGAGTCCTCAATCTAACCCTTTAGATATTCATCCAAGCACCGGCCTCTATGATTCATTTAATGAATT
The DNA here is from genome assembly GCA_037367405.1 of Ottelia alismoides. NCBI lineage: Eukaryota > Viridiplantae > Streptophyta > Magnoliopsida > Alismatales > Hydrocharitaceae > Ottelia > Ottelia alismoides. The sequence continues at coordinate 221,332 of JAZKJV010009884.1, read as the reverse complement.
AACAGCTATATGATCATCAAGATGGTCATGGTACATAACCCTAATTGTACAGAGTGACCTATTATGCAAATTAGTTATTCTTCATTTCAAATCAGAGAATGATATTCACAATAACATTTATTGCATAGTAGCTCGCCGTGGGCTCACATGTCCAACAATCTCCCACTAGCCCAAACAACCATTAATGGGCTAATCATTTAGACCCACACTCATGTGACAATCATAGGCTATTTAGAAAATAGCTAGGTAAGCTGATCAGTCACTCTGTTCACGCGACACTACGCCAAGTCCTTTTACGGCACTTGCACATCCCCGGTAACAGTGCTCGCATCTAATGTGAATGTCGCATCGAATGCAACCAATACTCAATCTTGTCAGTCATAATGTCCTTGACACTACAGCTCAAAAATTTTTATTATAACCATTATGTAATTTCTATTATCCTTATCAGACTACCCTTATCCCTGGAGACCTCTATCTCCTAAGGTATTTGCAGTTAAGACCTTTTAGTTCTCCATTTAGAAGTCTTAATTTCTTGAAGATAAGACTTAGAAATCACTATCTCTAAAGTATTGTCATCTTTGAAGATATTGTTATTATTGCAATTAAGTATTCTATCTCCATAGTAGGATTAGTAACAGTTTACTACTCCCACTGCATGGCAGACATCTGGCTTTTGTACACATCTAGTATACTTTCAGCTTCTCGTAACTGATGCATAAAAGGCAACCAGTTTTAGCATTCACTTCCTCAACTCTTTGAGGTACTATCCCTTTAGATAGGTCAGTACCAAATCTTAAGGTAAGAAAGACTTTCTTGGAATTTCCAGAAAATGGAACATGTCCAAGGTGTACTATAAATGTGATAGTCCCAATACCCTCTTTTCTTTGCTTCTGAACACCTTCAGAACTAAGATCCAAGAGGCATCTTTTGAGATCATATCTCAAGGTATGGAATAGCCAGATCATAGAACACTTATTATCATCCTTATATCATTCCAAATGATCAGGATATTATCTATATTTAGCACGATGAACACAATGGCACTCCCACTAAGCTTCACATGGTTCATCAAGATTCTATTTGAAATCATAACAATTATAATTTCATCAAATCTTATGTTCCAACTACAAGAATCTTATTTGAGTCCAAAGATGGAGTTCTTTATCTAGCACATCTTGCATTCCTCAACCATGAAGCCCTGGGGCTACTTCATGTGAATATCCTCAAAGAGGTATTCATAGAGGAATACAACCTTGACTCACATCTTGAAGATGCCATAGTCAAATTGTGTAGCTAGGGTTAGCAATATTCTGATGGGTTTAAGCATGGTCACTGAAAAGCAAGCCTCATCGCAAGCGATGTCTTCTCTTCGGTGTGTAGCTCATGGCTATGAATCGTGTTTTGAAGGTCTCTACCTTTTCATCAGGTTCCCTCTTTCTATTGAAGATCCATTTACACCTTAATGGGTCTTACCCATATAGGTGGATGCTCAAGGGTCCATATACAACATTTGTATATGAAGTCTACTTTAGACTTTATTGCTAACATCCATCTTTCCATGATTTGATGGAAAACATCCTCAAACTCATTTGAAGAAGTATTAGTGTTTCATCTTTAATTGTCCTTTTGGTTCCAGATTTTCAGGAGCCTCATTATCTTCTAAAGATTAAATGAGTCCCTTTACTTCATTTTCATCTTGATTCTCAAGAGAGTCATCTTATAAGAATCATATTCTCAAAGATGAGATCTTTTAAGAATCTCAAGGTCATAAAGTAGGTATCCAATACCATCCTTTATTTTTCCTAATGAAGTGGCACTCTCTAGTGCTTAATTCCAGCTTACTTGCATGGAATCTTATTAAGGATATATATAGTGTAGTCTCTACTACACATATATACCTGGAAACTAAGGGACAATTATGCTAAAATTCATCATTGATCAAATCATGTCACACATGATCCAATTGTATCTTCCTACAACTCCATTGAGTTTAGGTGTGTTAGGAGGATTGAGATAGAAATGATATTCATATCTCCATAAGATATTCTTTGAATTCATCTAATAGATACTTGCTACCTTGGTTAAATCAAATTCATTTAATCTTCCTTCAAACTTTGGTTCTAAACCAAAATTGTGAAATCTTTGAACATTTCAAAGTTTTCTTTGGTGAAGAGAAGAAATCTCATATCATACATAATCATCAATAGATATCTCATATCCATAATGTTTACTACGATATAGATGATTCACATACATCAATATGTATGAGATCCCGAATACCTTGACATCTTACACCTTTCCCAAAAGAAGGGTGTATTGGACATCTTACTTTGAATACAATATTCATAAGTATGTAAGATTTGAAATTTTAGACATTCTAAATTTTCATCTCTTACTTGTCTATTGATCAAATTAACAGACATATGTCCAAAACTTGATGCTAAATCATTGTCAAATGATCTTTATCCTCCTATTGATCTTATAAGGTTTAACTTTCAGTATTAGAAATCTTAATGAGCCATTCATTAAATTTCTAATTTAGTAGAGTCCACCAGATGCTAGATTATTATCTGAAATATATCCATCATAACTCTTTATGATAGGTTTATTCCAGAATTCATGTTTATTTCCAATATTTAGAAACAAACAATGAGTGTATTCTAATATCTAGGTCATAGAGACATTCTCTAAGACTAAGGATCTCCCACTGAAATTAAGAAGTCTATCAATCCAACAGAGATTGTTGCAACAATTGCATCAATATCCATGTGGATAACTATAAACCTTAAGATCAAATTTTTCCAGACTTCTAAAACATGTGCAACACATTGCAAGTGTTGTTAGAAGATTGAGATACAATTATTAGACTTTATCTTATCAAATAAGCAAGTCAATTTCAATGATCAAATGTAGATATAGATTATTATGATGCACTATGTGAACCCTTCTCTAAGGATTCTAGACAGACTTGATAGTCATACTATCAACACATCAAGTTATTGCAATATAGGCATTCATCCAACTCTTTGGATGTCATATGGAAGTCATAGAAGTATGATCAACTCTTTGACTATCCTTCTCATCTTGGGTCTAACCCATGCTTCCACTGTGCTCTCTTTATCTGTAAGCAACCATTGCTTAAGACTAAGGATCTCTTATGTTAAAGTCAAAAGAGTTCAATGTAAGAGTATTTCAACATTTATACATGCTTCATTAAATTCATACAATATGAATATTATGAAGCTTCATGAATGACTTGAGTAAAGATAGTAGAATGATGGCACTCATCATATCTACATACATCTTAACTCTTAAAGACATTGGTTCAGGTATGTATTCAAACATTTTAACACATCATCTCTTTCGAGCCACATTCTGCAGAGAACCATGTCATTCATGATTAAATGTCTAGAGCACATATGTATGCCAGAACATCTTCTTAGATTTTTATAAGGATTATTTTTACAATTGCGATCATCATCGACATATCACTTCCAAAGTACACTCGATGAAAGATCAAGACTATAGAGACATAAAAACCCTAAGGTGATGTCTTATTGTCTTATTTAATTGTCATTCCTCATTATGTTGAGGAAACTTGCACATTGCAACCACATACATTATGCGTTCAATTGCAAGTACAATATCTGGATCATGAGTCCAATCCATGATATTTTACTGGTTATTATTGAGTATAATATTGAGTGGATTTAATGAAGGATTATCGGAAATAAGAAACTTGCATAACATAAGGGTATATATATTATATATACATATTTTACTTTGATTTAGGAATTTTTACATCAAAGTTGTCTTGCCTTGTCAACAATGAAAGTCATTCCCTTAATCACTTTCAATGTAAGAGATATTCTTACCATTATATCTCTAGCAAGATCTGGGATCTCCTTTCCTATCTTCGTCATATCCCAATAATATGAGAACCTGCGACTCTGATAAAAAGAAGCGGGAACACATTCTGCCTTGCAAGTCCAACTTGCATTTCTCAATTCGGTCTTTAATACTCGGGCCGACCATTCCTAAGGTGATGTTGACCCATCATTAATTGAACTAACTGTCAACAGGCTTAATACTCGTTATACGCAATCCAATATCGCCCCAATAATATGAGGACCCGATATTGGGGTCACTACGTATACGGCCTTACTCTTTCGAGAAGCAAAGGATCCGATCCAAATAATTGTATATAGGATCTGTCACTTAGGACAGGCGTCTCCTATATATAACTTTTGGCGGCGAAATTCTTTGCCTTGACGGGAGACCATGGATGTCACTTATGTGATCCTCCACCTCTTATTCAAATTGAAATAATTAATTATCGTGAATCATATTCACATAATTTATTCTTCCAAGGGAAATACACATCTGTTCATAATAGAGTGTTTTAATAGGATATAATTAATTTAATCACATTAAATCAATTATCAATCCAATTTTCAATCAACAAACTTTGAATTTTACTTGAATAGTAGGTATAATCTCAAAGTACGTATTATTTTGAATTTTAATAATTAGAAAAATACACTTTGATTTCTTCGGCATTATCGAGTACCTACCCGCTGTCATGGCCAGCGGCAAGAGTGGGACGAACCACATACATTGCAACTCGCTATCCCAATGCTCTCCGACTAGACACCATATCCACCTCAGGAAAGGATAATGCTAGATAGGTTATCATGTACTTTGAGATGCTCATCGGTCTTTCAACCGAAATTATACCATATAATATACATCAAAACAATTTTGATTATATTATAAGGAGATTTGCTAAACAAATCCCTAACCCTATTCAAGCAAGAGGATTTTTGCATGTAGAAGTTGTCCTACAACTATTTTAGGATGACCTAGGAATTTGCATGAAAATAATGTTTGTTGATGATTTCAAATTAACCAATGATCAAGATCAGTTATCTTATCATTATAGTTAGTGGGATGTCATTCAAGGAATTGATTATCTTTAAACATTTTACAAATATTTATCAATAACCAATTTCAGAAAATTAACAATTAATTTTCATCAACATGTTTGAATGACTATCACAAGATTCATGATCAGGTTTTGTCAATTTCCAGCACTGACCCTTAATCACTAAAATTAACTTATCTTGATCAATTTAAATCCAAAATTCGTAAAATCAGTTTCCTAATATTTCCAACTTGATTTAGAACAGAACCTAAGTGATATTTCATGCATTTAGAGGCAATCAAAAACGTAATTAACAAATTAATCACGTTCAGATTCGTTGTTCCCGCAACAGTGAATACATGCTTATTCAAAAGGCCATATCTTGAGCAAATTAAATCCAAATTTAGTAAACTCAGATCCTATGATTTCCTTATTTAATGGAGAACAAAATCCAATTGAATATTTCATGTTTAAACAATTTAAACAGTACCGAAAAAATCAATTAGACAGAGGTGCGAAAATTCAAATGCGATAAAAAAACTTTCGTGACCCTTTCAAACCCAAGTTGTCCTAGGTTCATGGATCATATCCAAAACCCTTTTCGACCTAAGGCTATGATACCACTTGAAGGATATTGAGAATCCTCAAGCGCATCATGGAAGCGTGACGATCTCATCTCATGCGATCGGGGCGGAATTTAAAAATTTTAAATTATATGATGAAACCACATGATCACAAGAACAAATCTTGGATTGTTTCATCAAATCACAAAGTATTAGAAATATCTTTCGAAGCGTGGTGGCGACCACAAGATCTCTAAAGCAAGAGATCCTCTTGTCTCAAGTCCGATCCACGAAGACAGCGCTTGCGGGCCAGATGATGAGACGTGTGACTCCCGCAATCCTCGACGAAGATCCAAGCCTCGAATCTCCTGATTTCGTCCAACGAAATCCGTCGTCTTCCTCTATAGCAAACAACCCCAAAGAAGATGGAGATCCTCGAGTAGTCGAAGGCGAAGGCGAGAAGCTCTCTCTCTCAACACAAAGATGGACAACCACCTTAGAGAGAGGGAGAGAGAGGAATGAGAGAGAGAGAGAGACTAGAGTAGGCGTGTACTCTATCTAGTCGTGTATGATGATGTACTCTCAAGGGCTAGGGTTGCCCTCCTTATATATTAGTTTAGGATCCAATGGATCTCAATCCATGGCACACATGGATCCAATGGCTATGATAATCCATGTGCCAATCAACGGCCATGATTGTTGTTGGATAAAAAACCAACAATATTAATTTATATTAAATTAAATATATATTGAATTATTATCAACACAATTTAATTAACATAAATTAATTAATTAGAGATAACAAGATAACAAAATATCAGAGACAACAAATCACCCCAAAAAATAGGGGGCATCACCTATGACTAAGTCATAGGTGACGCCACCTCTTTTTGGTGGTATTTTTGTCTCCTTTTTATTTTATTCTATTATTTATTAATAAATTGCAATAACTTTTATTGCAATAATATCTACCAAATTAATTTGTGAATATTTCAATCATGCCATTGAAAAGTATGTGATTCATATTCACATCCCAAACTAATTTGTAAATTACATTTCCAATAAATTAATTAATGTGAATCCAATCCACATTAATAATTAACAAATGCTATTTACAATATTTCTCTCTCTCTCTCTCTGATATATTATAAATACCATTTATAATATACACAAATATTATGGATAACACTATCCATGATCTGCTTATCCTTGATAATTAAATCCCATTTAATTATTTTGGATAATCATTCTCACAATATGAATCTTATTCATATTATACTTGATAATTAAATCTCATTTGTTTATCTTGGACAATCATTCTCACAATATGAATCTTATTCATATTATACTTGATAATTAAATCTCATTTAATTATCTTGGACAATCATTCTCACAATATGAATCTTATTCACATTATACTTGATAATTAAATCTCATTTAATCATCAAGGCCTTCTTGCTTGGATACAAAATTCATCATAGGAATTATTCTTGAACTCCTTCAAGAATAATGTGCCTTCTCCACAGATACTTGGAGATAAGGACAGGGCGATTGTATTGTTCCACGTATAGTGACTTGGATATTGAGATCTCATCTCAAATCAAGATCTAACGGACCTCCCACATATGCTTGATTAAATCAAGTCAGTATATTTAATCTTCTCATTGCATCTGAATCTCATTCAGATCAATATCCAACACTTGGACTAAGATCAAGTTACTTCTAGGAGTCACTAAAATCCAGACCTGTTTCATCACTCCCTCGGACTGGAAGCGTAATGGTTATACAATCGTTTATGATCACATCACCCTCAGGTATTCCTAATACCTACACATCCTGCATACTGGAAGACCAATGATCAACCTGAAGATGAAGATCAATTTTACATTGTCTTTTTCAGGGTTTGATCACCAAGTTTCTCAATCTTGGTCATTGGGAATCGATATCGATCATATGCTTTCCCAAAGCATATATCACACCTTCAAATTCTTGCCATGCTTCAAAAGCACGATGACCATGCATGGAATTTGATCGGTCCCAATACCTCATGAGTGAGCTCATGTCTTCCGGTTCATAAGTGAACCTGTATGATTCCTTTTGAGAGATCGTATTACTCATATGCCCTTATATGCACATCAGCTCGCCGGTGTATAGACCTTGGTTGGGTCATCATCCTACTGGTCTGCCAAATGTACACACTCAGACATATAGTAACACATCTGTCTCTGGTCAGAGGATGCGTGCCTATGTTGTGACAGTATTCAATATAGGACTTCGGTTATCTCGATCTCGCTAAGTCAACCCATTGACTTAACTAATCTGACACCTCTGAATCACTATTCCCATGCAGAGGACCTGCATCAAGAGGTCTGTCAGATATCAGCCTATGTGAGAAAGGATTGCCATCTCCTACTCAGGCTGAAGATCGTCTCTTAATAATCATTTGATTGTGCTTGATGAGTCCTCAATCTAATCTTTAAATATTCATCCAAGCACCAGCCTCTATGATTCATTTAATGAATCAACAGCTATATGATCATCAAGATGGACATGGTACATAACCCTAATTATACAGAGGGACCTATTATGCAAATTAGTTATTCTTCATTTCAGATCAGGGAATGATATTCGCAATAACATTTATTGCATAATGGCTCGTTGTGGGCTCGCATGTCCAACAGTACATCCTCCATGCTTGGCCCTCAACTTGCGCCACCGCACCCCTAGCCAGCCACCGCACCACCGCCGCCAAGGTCGCCTTCTTTAGCAACCCTGCACCTCATGCACGCCCTGACTACGTCGTGCTTCCTCTAGTAGCCGTCTGCCACCTTCACTAGGCCTTCCTCCAACAGCCACCAACCGATGCAGCCTTCAGAGCCCACGCGGCCTCCACCCTGCATGCGCCTCCACCTTCACACTCCAGCGCGCCCGCAGTCGCCACCCGATTCCACAGTGCGACTGCGGCCCCTAACCACACCACGGCTAGCACACTTAGCCGCGAGGCCTTTTCCTCCTTTGCCAACAGGTGCTCGTGCGTTCACCCGCGGGTCGTCGCCTCCTACGCTCCGTCGTTCCTCTACAATGCTCTTTGCATGCCAACCCCACAGCCTCAACCTGCCCTCTGCCATCCGCCCTTAGCCTTAGTCCTCCTATACGTCGTTGCGCACTGCTGTGTCCTGCCCTCCACGCATATCTATGCGCCACCGCCGCAAGTCCTCCTGCCAGGCATCTCAAGTCGTGGGTGTTGCCGCCACCCACTCCTCCCTCAAGATCATGCCCTAGTGGGTTCCAATTCTTCAAACATCATTTTTTATTTTATTTCTTTGTGAAAATTGCATTTTTCTTCCCTTCATTTGTCATTAACTGCATAAGTACCCATGTTCACATTTCAGTTACTTTCTTTAATTTTTGTATTGCATAGAGACCCCTAACTTTTAGGAGTAATTTGGACATATGTTTTAAATTATTTTTTTTAAACAAAAATTGCATATTGTAGAGCATTTAATTCTTTATCTCTTGGATATTTATTTATAATTTTGTGAGCAGTAATTAATTAAATAAAATTATTTTGGTAAGAATTTGCATATTTTTCCCATTTCAAGGTCTGAAATTCATATTTAATTAAATATTTCTCACAAAGTTGCGTAAAATCGTAGATAATACCTCTAGTTGTGCTTTAATTACATTCCAAATTTCATCGCAAATGGAGATGTCTCGTGCATAAAATAAATAGTTGAGTAATTTCTATAATTGATTTTTAATTAATCCACAAATATCATTTTTGTGAAATTTCAAGTCTCCTAGATTGTTCATTAAAATATCTTTTTGAGATAAATCGCTTTTTGAATAATTCGATTTTGTGGATTCATTAGAAATTAAATACTCACAATCACTCTATTTCCATAAAAAAATTCAAAAAAAACATATATTGTCTGAAAAATTCAAAAAAATATTGTAGCTTCATACTTTCATCATATTTCACTTCCAGTAAAATTTTCATAATTTTTGTATTTTATTTGCATGTATTTTCCATTGTTGCATTTTAAATCCAAAAATTCTAAAAAAACATTTTACTTTCATCATTGGATTAGGTTTCCAGGAAAATATAACTTGGCTAGATTGACTTAATTTCACATTAAAATTAATTTCGCTAAGTTGTGTCTTTTCATATTAACTTAATTTAATCGCATTTAGCATTTGACATTTTTATTGCATAAAAAAATTAAAAAACTGCTTGGAAACCGTGAGCTAATTCATATAAGTTGATCCGACGTTGTTCCTTTACCTCCTTGAGTCGACCCTGAGGCTTGTCCAAGTTAAAAATACATAAAATCACACATTAATTAATTAGTTTATTCAACTATTTGTGTGGTTAAATTTTGATTGATCATGATTGCTCGACTACAATAATTTGACACATTTAAATAGGGTAATTCAGTGTCCGTCAGTGTGAGGACCCATCGATTGTGTATTATACATTTTTTGATGTGTATTATATAATTTTGATGTGTATTATAGATATTTGATATGCATTTTTACGTATCAATCGGGTGCAAATGACTATTGTAGTTTTTTTTGCATATTGTACATTTGAAGTGTATTATATATTTAGGATGTGCATTATACATTTTTAATGTGTATTATACATATTTTGATTCTATTTTACTCATCGATTGAGCAAGAATGACTGCTGCATTTTTACAAAGAACCATAAAAATTTTATTCTACAAAGAACCATACAATCATTATAAATAACCATGCATTAATTGCTAATATGAATTGTATTCTAAAAATAACCATGCAAAATTTACAAATGGTTGATTAATTTTGAAGGAACCACATTAAATATAAAAACATACAATGGTTACAAAAGGAACAAAAGATTCTACAAAAAACACATTAGGATACAAACATTGCCCCACGTAATGTTGCATAACATAAAACATCATATTTTTTAAATATGGTATTGCGAAAAATATCAAAATAAAACTAGCTAAATTTATTATTTCAAAATATTAATAGGTGTGCTTAATTAATGCAAAAATTAATGATCAAAATGCCCTTTTGGGAAAATAAATTGATGATATCGTTAGATTTGAATCTAACAACTATGATCGTTGGCCTTCCTTAAGGATGGAAGGACCAAGTCCTATTGGAAAGACCCACTATATATATATATAGAGAGAGAGAGGGTCGATCTTATGAGAGTCAAAATTTGTGAGAGCATGAGAGTAATGATTATGTTGTCACCTCTCTCCTCATTGATTGCAGGAGGAGAGAGAAGAACAAAATCTTATGGTCCAGATTCACTGCCCTCGTGCTCTCACATATTTTGGCTCTCACATGATCAGTTGATCATGTGAGAGCCAAAATCGGTGAGAGCACGAGTGCAGTGAATCTGGACCACTAGATTCTGTTCTTCTCTCTCCTTCTGCAATCAATGAGGAGAGATATGACATAATTTAGTGGTCTAGAATCACTGCCTTCCTGCTCTCACAGATTTTAGCTCTCACAGGATCATCCCCTCCCCCCCCCCCCCCCCCGCACACACATATATAGGACTCTTATCTAATGAGCCATGTAACTTTGAATCAAATGTAAGTAAAAGAAATAATTTAATCAGTAACTTTGGTTCACACTAACTTGTAACTTTATATAAGTTACCATACCTATGATACCACTTACTGAAGCTTCGATATATAGTACTGAAGTATGGATATATATTAGTTACTGGAGCTTGTATTTCTATTACTGGAGATGGAGTAGGCTCTTACCGGAGCTTGTATTTTTATTACTGGAGCTGTTGGAGACGAAGCGGGCTTATTTCATTTGTAATGGGCACAGAGCCCATTGGATAAAAATTCTATATATATACACAGAGTATGGGGAGTATGCATCCTGGTGCATGTAATTTTACATGCACCGGGGCTTATATCTCCCACATTTTTTTATTTTTTGGGAAAATATCATCGTGTATATTCATCTATATATCCTCCAATATGCCATTCGAATTTCGTCAGAAACAGAGACTCCTATGTCTTACATATATAATAGGTCGATCACAGCAATTCTAAGACCGTTAAAATTATCTGTTATAGATGGAGGACATAGGAGTCTCTGACGAAATTCGAATGGCATATTGGAGGGATATATAGATGAATATACACAGTGATATTTTCCTAAAAAATAAAAAAATGTGGGAGATATAAGCCCGGTGCATGTAAAATTACATGCACCAAGGTGCATACTCCCTTTTCTCATATATATATATATATATAGAGAGAGAGAGAGGATAGGGAGTATGCACCGAGGTGCATGTAATTCTACATGCACCTGGGCCTGTAACTCCCAAATTTTTTTACTTTTCTGAAAAATACCGCAATGTATATTCATCTATATATCCCTCCTGTATGTCATTCCAATTTTGTCAGAAACAAAGACCCCTATGTCCTCCATCCAGAATAAGTCGATTACAGCAATTCTAAAACCGTTAAAATAATGGGTTCTAGATAGAGGATGTAGGGGGTCTCTATTTCTGATGAAATTGGAATGACATATAGGAGGAATATATAGATGAATATACATGGTGGTATTTTTCGGAAAAGTAAAAAAAAATTGGGAGTTATATTCCCGGGTGCATGTAGAATTACATGCACATGGGTGCATACTCCCTATCCTCACATATATATATATATATGTATGTATATAGAGAGAGAGAGAGGAAAGGGATCCTACTCCATGGAGTAGGTAACTTACCTACTCTTTTTTCATTTTTCCACTTTTTATTTTTTATTAAAAAATACTTTCATGGTATTTCATAACTATATTCCTCTAATATATCATTCAAATTTCGTCCGAAACGGAGATTCTTATGCCCTCCATCTAGAACGAGTAATTTTAACAGTCTAAGATTTATTGTAATTTACCTGTTCTGGATGGAGGGCATAGGAGTCTATATTTCTGATGAAATTTGAATGACATATTAGAGGAATATATTTATGAAAATTCATGGAAGTATTTTTCAAAAAAATAAAAAAAAGTGGTAAAAAATAAAAGTGGAGTAGGTAAGTTACCTACTCCATGGAGTAGGATCCCTTTCCTCATATATATATAGAGAGAGAGAGGGGCGATCCTGTGAGAGCCAAAATTGGTGAGAGCATGAGAGGAGTGATTCTGGACCACAAGATCATGTCTTCTCTCTCCTGGTTGAATCTTGTGGTCCAGAATCACTCCTCTCATGCTCTCACCAATTTTGGCTCTCACAGGATCGCCCCTCTTTCTCTCTCTATATATATATATGTATATGTATATGTATATGTATATATATACATATATATATATGTATATATATACATATATGTATATACACACACACACACTCACACACACACACACACACACACACACACACACACATATATATATATATATATACACACACATAGGTATATAGGATTTCTTTCAAATAGGACTTGGTCCTTCCTGAGTTCAGGAAGGCCAGCCCCTTTTTTGTAGAAAACATGATGACTTTAGTAGAATACGTATACAGATTGTATTACAATACACAGTTTTAATGTTTGTATTATACTATGCAGTTTTGTATGCGATTTTGTATTTATAATGTGCAGTTATAATATAAATTGTATAGACATGCTACTAAAGTGCTCGTGTTTTCTACAAAAAGATGGTGTCCTTCCTGAAGTCAGGAAAGATGCCTCCTATTGGAAGGGCCCCCTATGTATATATATACGTACATACATACATATATATATATATATCGGTATATATATACACATATACATAGGGGGTGTGTGTGTGCGTGTGTGTGCGTGTGTGTGTGTGTGTTTATGGGGGAAATGGGGTTGCTCTGGGGGAAATACTATTTACAATAGAATTTATGTAAGGATTTTCCTCTTGAGCCAGTAGATTATCCCTCTTTTGAAGCATTATTGCAACACACAGGCATCTGTCCTTGGACCTCGTTGCTACTGGATCGGATTGGAGTACAATGACAATATATTGTGACTCCGTATGTTTCCATTCGCTTGTGTCTTCTGCCGACAAATCCATCCCTTTACCGCTTCAATTGAGTTGAGAAAAATGTAAGGTGAAGGTGTGCAAGTTAGGTCGTTGTCAACAAGAGTCATGCATGTATTTCAAAATATTCTACTTAGACAATCAAGATGAATATGAACCTAGTCTTGTGGTATCAAAGAATTGAGTCTAGCAGACCTGAAGTGACTCAGTTCCAGTTTCTATAAGGTTCTAGTTATTAAGTGGATTAAGATCTGACCAAGTTCCAATCTTCGGATTTTATTTAAACCAATTCAATTGTCTTATCAATCCGAAAAATACAAATGCAATGTACACTGTAAGAAAAGGAAATCTTTTTTGTGAAACACTTTTCTGATTTTGAACTTTTTTATTGATTTTTGAAAATGTTTTGCAAATTTTTATGCAGCTTTAAAAAATATTTTACAATTTTTTATAAGGGTTTTGGAAATTTTAAACTTTGTAGGGGGTTTTAGTAAAAAGTTAGTGAAATAAGTATGTATAGATATTTACACAGGAGCGCGTCCCTTATATATGTTATATCAAATAGTTAGATAGTGTTATTATATATCTACAACAGTATATAGATACTGTTAGCTGTTTCTTTAGCTATTTTCACTTGTTATGAGGAGATGAAGCTGTCTAAAATCCTAAGTTTGCCATCTGTGGTTGGACCAAGTTAGATTAGATTGTATACGGATGTGATCTTTTTGTTTGACAATGTCCATTTTAGCATATCGTATGGAAGCAGCTGGCAATCTTATCAGCTTCTATGCATCTAAAACTGATTCAAACTGCATGTTATGGAAATTACAACGCAATTCCTTTCTCTATTTTTTTAAAATTCTTGACAGATATTCATCCTTTTCCCAATGTGAAATGGGAAAAGCCTCCCAAGTCAAAATACTGTAAAATAAACCATCAGTCCTGATAAACATTTGTAGAACCATGTCCTCTTAAGCATGCAGTACTCTGCATTATTTATATTATGATAAAAGTGTATGTATGTATGTATATGCATATGTGTGTGTGTGCGTATATATATATCTTGGTCATGAGTGTGTAACACGCAGTCAAAATAGAATCTATAGAACAGATTGCCCTTAAAGAAACACCTTATGGTGCCTTGCATGGCAATCTTGTTCGATTAACTAGAGCTTCCAAATATATATGGCTCACTTTCAGGTGGGTAGAAGACAGGAGCCCACGGGGAAGTGAAGATAGTTATGATGTCGATTATTGACCTGGCCATGGCGTTGCCAATGTACCGTGTGTGGGTTGCTGGAGAGGCAGCAGTAGCTAGAAGCTTCCAGTTCTGGGAATTAACTGCTATTCCCACTGTTTGATCTTTTCATATTTGTTGAGGGGGACGGAGATGAAATCGTCGTTGCCCAACTAAATCGAAATTAACTGATGTTCCCACTATTTGAAACTTTCAATAATTGACGAGGGAGACAAGGAGGAAGTCGTCGTTGTAAATTGCTTTGCAGGGATCAGGATGGTGTAAAGCGGACGACTTCTATAATGATCATCATGTAACTAATAATGGAGGAGACACTAGTAGAAAAAAATGTCCAAGGAAAAGGAAATGAAGTTCATAGGACGTCCACTTTCTTTAGACGAGGATAGGACTGATATTAAACACTTACCCATATACTAATAATTCTCAAACGGTTTGACTTCAATGCATTATATCTCATGCATATGTACTCCAAGTCGATTGTTAGTTATCTTTAGATTTCAAACCTAAAAAATCTTAAATCCTAACTTGGAATTTTTACACCAATGCATGTATAAACTTTGTCAATTACTTGCTAGCTCATGTATATTTTATGTTTATCCCACGATCCCTTGCAAACATGCTCCGTCTTACCTCACGACCCATGCCATCCATTTTAACTCTATTTGGGTCAATAAGTTGGGCTACTCTTGAGTTGATCTAATGATAGGAAAATCTAGCAGTGGATCTTCTACCTCCCACGTTCCTTCCATATCTTACTTTCCCCTTCTTTTCCAGGAAGTTGTCTTGGAGGCACTCAACGACGATGCTCGTATGACCTTTCTGAGTGGTAAGCAAGTAAGAGTGGTGCAACACAAGAGATCGTTGTTGCATGTGGTCGCTTCACACGATCCTATCGGCAAGGGTGGAGAGGGGGCAGTTGAGGTGGCTTGAGGATAGAGATCAGACATAATAGGGAGGGGTAACGAAGAAGGTAGCTTGGGGGCAATAATAGTGTTGAGAATGAGAGACAGTGGCATGGAAGGGAGGAGAGATGTTGGGAAGGGAGAGGAGGCTGAGGGTGGGGGGCAAATGGAGGGGAGGAGTGACATTAGGAGGGGAAATCACTATTAGAAGGAGTAGAACATGCGGCAATCTCATATCATCCTCCCTTCCCTCGCGATTGTCCCCTCTAATAGAAGGAGACGGTCACCAGTACCTGTCCACCAGTCACTTTCCATTAAATTGGAAGAAATTGGACTAGACGAATGTCCCCTAACATCACAAGAGGGGACGATCACATCCGTCCCATTATTATGACTAAAAAATGGCGTAGATAGGAGGTTTTAGGTACCATAAATATATGGAAAGTGAATAACCAAGGATTCGTGGAAGAGTTGTCTTCGACAGACTGTATTACATTTCAGTATAAACTCACCCGCTTTGTACTTTTGCACAATTGATGCGGAGGAGCCCCTCACTGATAAAGAATGTCAATTTGCTATATATATTCGACAAAAATCTAGTCTGATAGCTCTTCTCCATTTACCACAAGGATATAGAACTCTTCGGTGCCATTGCAAGAGTGATGTGCACATGCTTCTTAGTACTAAACATACGGAATTAGCACAACCCGGTGATCAAATTCTTGAAACCATGTTTTTGTGGCTTTGCATGTTGGAACTTTTTGGTAATGCAGCGCTTCAGAATAAAAAACAACATTTCGTGCATATCAAAAAGTTCATCATGGTCAGTTAATATATGGGTTGTGTGTCGTACAAACTAAATTAGACTTCATACAAGATCCCCCACCTCAAAGTCAAAAGATCGGATCGATGTATTTTCCCACTCAAATCCATAAATGCGGGAAAACATAGTTCATAGCCCTCTTAGGCAGAAGCTAGATCAATGAGAAATCGTTCGTAGTGGGCGCTTCCAATCCTCTGTTCAAGGATATCAACTAAAAAACTTCAAATTGGGACGGTGTTCCTCCCAGTGAACTGACTGTATGTCAAACTAACACAGGTGAACAAGCACGAATATACTAGGGCACTGAAAGCACATCGATCGAGTGGTCTAAAATAGACCACTATGCTGTAATGATCGGTGGATTATACCAGAAAAGATTAATTTTTAGTTAATCATTTTATTATTTTTATTTATACTCCTAAACTTTGATGTATAGCGATAAAGTATGGGAGTGTCGAACTCAAGGAGGAAAACTGTTGGAAACTTGGGTTAAACTATAGATAATCTAAGGGAAAAGATTTCCTAATTTTTATTTTATTTTTAAGGATTTTTTCTGGATTTTTATTTAATTTTATGAATTTTATATTATTTTTATGATTTTTTTAAGTATTTCGTATTTTTTTATTATTTTAGAAAATATTTTGTAACTTTTATTTGATTTTTATTTTATTATTTTTATTTTTAATTTGTTTTTCTGTTTTTGTGGAGTTTTAGATTGTTTATGGATTTTTATGAGTTTTGGAATATTTTTTATATTTAAAATTATGTTTTTATAGAAAATGGATTTGTATTTTTTGATTTTTAAAATGAAAAACTGGATGAAAATATTTTTATTTTATTTTTATTAAAATGTATATTAAATTATCTTTAAAATTATATATTGTGTGTTTTTAGACAATTTTTATTTATTTAGTTATGAATTATTGATGTCTTTATGTATTTTGTATTTTTTATGGATTTTAATATTCAATATTTATTTTCTTTTTTATTTTATGTATAAAATATAGTAAAATATGCAAATAGTAATTTTTAAAGGATTTTTAGAAGTATTTTTATTTTTTTATGATTTTTAGAGTTTGTTATATTTTTTAAGTGTTTTTGAATGAATTAAAAAAAATAAAAAATCTCTTTAATTTCAAAACTTTGTACTGTATAGTATATAATACAGTATTTACATGTATTTTTTATATTTTTATAGTTTTTATTTGATTTTATTATGTATAGATTATAGGGATTATATACAGTTAAGGGTATTTGTATAATTACTGGAAAGTAGGGGTAGTTTGTGTAATTTTCTGGATTTTCTTGAGCACGTGTGTAATATGCAGGACGTTGGGGTATTTATGTAATGAAACTGGAAGTTAAGGGGCGTGCGTGTACAATCTCAGAAGTGTATGGTAATACGCACAAAAAGCCCCAGGAAGCGCGTGTTGTCCACATGATTTCCGCTTTCCAGGGACTTTCTCATCAATTCGTGTAATTATGGGGTCCTCTAAGCAATGCTCACCAGGAGTTCACGTGATTGCACATGTGATTGGACATGTTCAGGATCTATTCATGAATAGCATAAAAACTGGGGATTTATGCGCAAATTTCACCAAATATCTGGTGTCGCGCATGAGGCGCGCATGTGCCACTCAAATTGAGCAGTGGGGTAGTGCACGACTGAGATTGAATGGTGGAGACAGAGTTGATGCCAACGCGTGTCAAGATACGAGTCGTTTATCAGTGGACTCAATCTGACGGATCTGCTCGAAACCCACAAAATCGAAAGAGGAGCGGCACCGTTCGTTCAGATGACGAAAATGATAGATCTATCGGTGACGATGGTTGTGGCTTCCTGATCGGAGGCTTTTGGTAGCAGCTCGTGATTCAAGGCTTCGCGGACTCTGGCTCTTCAAGTCGGCAATCAATCAGGCTGTGCAAGGAGATCCGCAGTCTTGTGGTTCTTCAATGATTCTCCATCTGCAGGTGCTTGATTTACGATGGCGCAAGTGAAGACTTTAGATGGATTTAAGGCCTCAAGTGAATATCTGCTGTAAATTACTCGATCTTCGTCTGAGATGACATGCAGGTGCTGTGCTTCCCTTCAGATCCTCGATGAGTTCACCTCTCAATTCATATGCTGATATCCATCCATTCAATTTTCTCCAGGCAAAGTATTTCATAGGTATTCTGGTTATGGACTCGGATCTTCAAAAGCTCAAATTGACTCGAGACGATCGTCTTGATCTCAGAATAAAAGGGAATTAATTGAATGTGTGGCCTCGCCGGAGGCGGAGGGTGGAGGCCAGCCCACTGTTCAACGGATGTGAATAGGGAGGTAGATATGGGAAGATAGAATAGCAGGCGAAGAGGGAATAGATGATGATATGGAGGTCCAAGGTCGAATTTGTGTCGATTTTGCATAGGAATGAAGGAGAAGAGAGGGATTGAGAGAAGATGAGAGAAAGTGAGAAGAGAAGAGAGGAAGGAGGGTAGAGGAATAGAAGAGAAGAGAACGACTAACCTAGAAAAAAATGGATGCTCCTACGACGGAGCTCGGAGCTCCATGAGTCGTTGTTGCCTCAACTCGTCAGCGCACAAGGAGGCTCGTCACGGAGGATCATGGCAGCGCAGTTCTCCATCGGGATCTTGCCTCAACTTCTCCTTCTCTCCCACTCGATGCGTGGTAACGATCCCTGTCACAGATCTCTCTCGCGTAGCTCTCAGAGGAGATGGGTATGCTAATGGCGGGTCCTCTGGCTCGACGGGGAGGGGGTCATATTTATAGGGTTAAGTACTTGGGGTAGACGGTAGTGGATGGGGTCACGGGAGATGGAGTCCGGTGAACTCGAGGTTGTTAGATCAACGGCTAATGGACAAGTAGTTGAGGAAGTTGGGCAACCAGAGGAAGGAGGATCGACGGTGTAGGGAAACTGCGAGGAAGAAGGCACGCATGGAGAGAGAAAACGAGGAAGAATGAATAGATGCGTGCGTGAGGCGAACGCGAGAAAGAAAATAATAATAATAATTAAGAAGTAAATAATTAATGGCTAATTAATGTAATAATTAGATAAATTAATTTAAGCAATACTTAAATAGATAATTATG
Source organism: Ottelia alismoides (assembly GCA_037367405.1). NCBI lineage: Eukaryota > Viridiplantae > Streptophyta > Magnoliopsida > Alismatales > Hydrocharitaceae > Ottelia > Ottelia alismoides. Next base: position 201,729 of record JAZKJV010009884.1, on the reverse strand, counting down.
TAATTTAGTAACTAATAATTAAAGAATGATTAATGAAATAAATAACAACTTAATGAATAATTAAATAATTATTAATAATTAATTAAGTAAGTAAGTAAATTAATCAATAATTTAATTAAATAATTTAATTTACTTTAATTAATTAATAGTAATAATATATATAATAAATAATATATATTAAATAATAATAAATTAGAGTACACTATACAACATAGCAATTCGGTCCCAAAACACACATTTTCCATATTAACTCCGATTTTAGCGAAATCAGTGTCATTTTGTATATAATTAAATAATACGGATTTTAAGACTGAGTTTACTTAATTCAGAGTTCATACGACCGAGTTATGAGGTTCGGAAAATTTAGGTAACAGCTTTGTGGCTTCGGATTTTATTGGTATTTTGACTTAGTTATATTTTTATATTCATTTTTAGAGGATTTTTAGAAAAGAAATTAGGTTAATCGGATTTACGGTTAATTAAAGAAAAATCTGGGAATTTTCTACATATAGTACATATATATACAACGCGGCCCAAATGCTAAAACTCACCAGTTTTATTCGAATATTTTTTTGATATTTTTAATAAATAGTATTAAGAAACGAAGTTTAAAAGCGAGTTTGGTCTGTTTGGAGTTTTCTGTAAATAGTTATGAATCTCGGAAGTCAGCTTTTACGGCTTTTTCTGTTCATTGTGATGTTTTATTTTGTGTTGAATTATTTTTCTAATATTTTAATAAAATAATATATTTTTTATGAATAACTTTTATAAAAGTAGTGTTTTGATTTGGAATTTTCTTGATGGTAAATAAAATAGGTGATAAGGTGGGAAATGGTTAAATTATATTTTTGGTCTTGATTTTCTTGATATTATAACTTAGGATCCTTATCTTCCCCTACTTATTTATTTTGTCAACCAAGTCAATATTGACCTGGTCTTTGGGTTAGGATCAATCTGTTTATATCTACAGCCTTCTTTTCTTTTATTTTCTTTTTTCTCTTTATTCTTTTATTTTGGATAAAATAAGTGTTAAATATATAATATTAAATTTTTTATTAGAATGATAATTAATTGGAATTAATGATTATTTACATGTATTTTACCAAGGATTTTAGCCAAAATGAAAGAATAAAGGCGATGAATCACGGATTCATCAAGCACGTCGAGAGAAACAAGTCGAAGGAACCCGACAAAATGACCCCGAAACTTCGAGAGAAGGGGCACTCTTCCATCCTACGAGGTTGGGGAAAACGACACAAGTTAAGGGGTAGCGACAATTTATTAAAAACGCATGACTTTTCTAAGTGGTAACACAATGTATAGAGTTCGACACATGCCCGATACTGAAAGGTCGGAAGGAGAAGTGTGATAAGTTGGAACGTAGGAACTCCTTACTAACGGGGCACGTTTGACATCGGAGGAGATGGTTATAGTGGGCAACTATCCCCTTCAGAAATTGGAAGGAATGGTTGTTGTTGGACCGTTCCCTATGATACCATAAGGGATGACCATTTGTTGACCATCTCCTACCGTCAACTCATGTGAGACATTTCTTTTTAGTGGGTTCTAGGGAGGGATGTTGGGTGTGGAACTGAAAAAAGGAGGTGGTGGGCATTCTTGGCCATATAAGGGGGTGTTCTCATTGGAGCACCTCCATTAAAGGAGGATAGATAAGTTGCTACCACTAACGGGCCGCAAGTAGGAGCGGGGTTCATAGTGGAGCTCCTCCTTTGAAGGAGGACGACACAACGAGGAGAATAATGAGGGATTGAGTGGTGATGTTCAATGAGTCTGACATTGAGCATCCTGGATAGAAAATGAATGAAAGTCCGATGTAGCAGAGGGGAGGGGGTTGTCGTAAATCAGGAGAGGGGAAAAGAGAAAGTAAATGGAGAATATGATGACATTACTTTTGTTGTTTGGAGGAAGGATGAGGGTATACATTTGTAAAATTGATAAACACAAAGGGGTAAAGTTGAAATTTTTTGACAAAATCTTGTTCACTTTAGTGACTTAATGGATGAGAGTTCACCACAATGGTCATAGTGTAAGAGTCAGCAAGCTTATAAGGGTTATGGGATAAACATAAAGTATACATGGACGAGCTGGTAATTGGAAAAGTTTATAGTGATCGTGGTGTAAAAATCTAAAAATTCTTCAGGGTTAAGTAGGATTCACTCATTGATAGAAAATGAGTTTGGGGACTTATTGCTTATATATACATTGTATTTTCAACTGACGAATATGCATAAGACGTAGTTACAATCTTTTATCTTGGTTTTAATATTATAAGTACCTCTCAAAATGTATTTTATTCTAAAAATATAAAAATAATAAAAACACTAAAAAATAAAAAATATTCAAAATAAGCACTTTTATGAAACTAAAACCTCATTAAAATATTCTTTTATGACTAATATATTGTACAAATAAAATAATATATAATAGATATATAATATTAATAAGAAAGAAAAAAATAAAAAATCTACCATTGAGGTTAATTATGCCCATAAATATGAATTGTAAATCAGTTATTCTAAACTTTATTGAATTTTTAACAATTTCCTTCTACGATGTTGTAGATCTCAAAATATTTAGTAGACTTCATATTTTATAATATTTTGATTTGAGGTTATTTATCATTTACTAGGAATTTCACATACCAATTTGAATATTTGAATTTTCGAGACTCCACGATTGATGTGGTAATTGAACTAAGTTCTGATGAATCCATGATTCATCACCTTTATTATTTCATTTTGGCTAAAATTCTTGGTAAAATGCATGTAAATATTCATTAAGTCTCACTAATTAATAATCTAACCTCATTTGTTAATAATTCTTTTTTAACTCTTATTTTACACAAAATAAAATAAAAAAAGAAAAATAAAAATAAAATAAAGAAGCATGTAGGTATGTAAATATGTACGGACTCATCCTAACCTTGAGATCATGTCAATATTGACATGGATTACATAATAAATAAGTAGGGGGAGATAAGAATCCTAATCTATAAAATTATTAGAAAATAAATATTATCAATGCACAATTACACATTTTTCACCTTGTACATATGTTCACCTATTTTATTTATCATTTAGATCATTCCAAATCAAAAATATTTTCTCAAGTTATTTATAATAATATATACTAATTTATAAAAATATCAGAAAAATTATTTAATGTATAAATAAATAATTACATTGAACCAAAAATACCGTAAAAGCATACTTTCAAGATTAAAAACTATTTATAGAAACCTCCAAATTAACCAAACTCACTTTTAAATTTTGTTTTATAACTAATACTATTTATTAAAAATACCAAAAAATCGTAGAAAAAACATGCGAGTTTTGGCATTTGGACCCATTTGTATATATGTACTATATGTATATAAATCTTCTTCATTTCCTATTTAATTATACTTAAATCTGTTTGAATTAATTTTTTTCTAAAATGTTTACAAAAATTGGTGGAAAATATAAAATATAACTTAAAATTAATTGCTAATAAATGCCCCAAAAACTCCAAAACCAAAAAGCAGTAAAGTTGAAATTCCAAACCTCATAACTCGGCCATATGAATTCTAAATTGGGTGTCTCACTTTTAAATTTCATTTTATAAAACTATCTGTCAATTAAAATTAATTCAACTGAAATTGGAGTTAATATGTAAAAAGTAGATTTTGAGACCCTATTAGTATAATTATGTAGTGTATTTTAATTTTATTCTATTTATTTTGTTATTTTTGTATTTCTTATACTTTATTACTATTTTATTATTATTATAGTATAAATATTATAAATATAAAATAAAAATAAAATTTATTAAAAAATAAAATAATTTAAATAATTAAATTAATTAATTATATAGGTATAATATACATATATTATTTACATATCTATTTACTTAACAAATTAAATAATATCATTTATTTACTTAAATTTATAACTAATTAATTATTAAAATATTTATAATTTGTATTTATTAATTAATTATTAATTTATTTTATTTTAGTTAATTAATTAATTGGTGTTGAGAAGAGGGTTGCATGAGATGTTTATTCCATAGAGCTAGGGTCTCTTATATAGAGAGAAAACCCTAGAGAGAATAAGAGTTACGGAACCCGAAGAGTCATGGGGGGTTACGGAACTTGAAGGGCCACAGAGGGTTACAAAAGCTGAAAGGTCACATGGGTTTACAGAACCCGAAGGGTCACATGGGGTTACGAAACCCGAAGGGTTACAAACATAAATGTAAATATAATAATTCTAACACTCCCCCTCAAGCTAGACCTGAGAAAGCTGCAGCTTGTGACAAAAAGAAAAAGTATACATCACATATTCGCACGATGCATCATAAGAACATATGTCCACTGCTGGTAAAAGACCTCACTCGAGGATGGGTCTGCAGCTTTTAGGTCACCGGAACGTATCTCTGTCATGCTTGTAGAGTCGTTGCGATATTAGGTCACCGGAAGGTATCTCTGTCGTGTCTGCAGGTCACCGGAACATATCTCTATCGTGCTTGGAGAAGAACCATTATAAAAGAAGTCCAGTGCGGAGTAGTAGACGAGTCATAAAAGAAGTATATGCCCTGACGAAAAAGTCGATGCTCGGTGAAGACGGATGATCTGAGTAGTAGTCTGGAACGTCGGTTTGTTAGTCGTTGTAGGGCAGCAGACATCCTGAAAAATCATCTCTGACTCCCCCTTTCTCCCATACTTTATAGCAAAAAGAGTATGGAACATCAAGTTGGGAGAAATAAGTAGTGGTGAAGCAGGGGCTATAGGAGGAGGGGCTCCAGGCGGTGCCGGCGACACAAGAGGTGCGACTGGAGCTGCTGGAGCCTCGGGCGACGCTTTAGGTACCGCTGGAGGTGGCAGCTGTTGCGGTTGGGGACTCAAACTGCCTTGCGCAAGACCATCGAATCCACGAGCGACACAGAGGTCTAGCCCTCTCTCATTGTTGGCGGAGAGAGGGCTGGTGGTGGCGGCGGATTTAGGGTATTAGGCTTCGATTTAGGACCCTGGCTCTGATACCATGTTGAGAAGAGATATGAATGAGATGTTTATTCCATAGAGATAGGGTCTCTTATATAGAGAGAAAACCCTAGAGAGTAACGAAACCCGAAGAGTCTTGGGGGGTTACGGAACTTGAAGGGTCATAGAGGGTTACAGAACCTGAAAGGTCACAGGGGGTTACAGAACCCGAAGGGTCACAGGGGGTTACAAAACCCGAAGGGTTACAAACATAAATGTAAATATGATAATTCTAACAACTGGTATTTTTTATTTTTCTCTCTCCTCCTTTTTCCCCTGATGCCCTTCTTCCTCCTCCTTTCTTCCTCTACTTCTCTACTTCCCGTCATCCCCTCCTCTCCTCTTCTCCTTCCTCCCTTCGTCCGCCAACCACCCCAATAACTTGGTGGTCCCATGTCGTTACTCCAACCTCCTCGCTGGCTTTTCTCTTCTCTATCTCTTCCTTCCTTCCTTCTTCTTCCTCCATCCCGTCAACCTCTCAACAACCACGCCATTAGGTCGTTCACCTCCCTGTGGTCCCCAAATCTTATCCTCTCCTATATAAGTAAACTACCCCTCTCTGATTCAAGCCATCCGTCATCTCCACCGCTTCTTCCCAGAAACTCTGAGAAGGATCGAGAGAGGGAGTGACAATCCCTATTTCTGTACTTCGTCGAGCGTGAGGTAGAGGGATCGGAGGAAGGAGAGATCATCATCTCAAATGTGGAGCTTCGCTTCGTCATGCGTGTCGTGCTGTGGTGGAGGCAATCATCTAAGGAACTCCTCCGAGTTCCTCATTCCCATGTGACTACCTTCATCGACACCTCCATCTTCCACCCATTTCATTTGTTCTATTCCCGAGTTAGATTTCTATTTCTCTCTCTTGTCTCATCCATTCTCTTCTTGGTTCCTTCTCTTCTCAATCTTTGTCATTCCAATCCATATTTCCTTCGATTGAATTCAACATCATCCACCTCACACTCGATCCGATAACTGTCACCCTCAAATCCTCTTCACTATTGTGCTATCCATTCACAATCTATCATCTCCGGCCATGCACGGTGGTCAGAGATCAGGAACATCCTCCATCTGATTCTCAGACTGTACCTCCACCTTCCAGGTTAGAACCTCTTTCTGTCCCTCTTCCTCCTCCATTCTCCTCTCGAGTTCTCTGTTTCTCCTTAATTTTATTCTGTAAATCGTTGAAGTCCTTCTCGATTCCGATCATCTCATCCATCGATCCAATTCTCCACATTCGATATGCATTTTGATCATCTCAGATCAGCTCTGATCTGAGCCAGGAACTCCTTCTCTCATCCACCAAAGTTACTCTTCATTCCATTTTTTTCCTAACGCCTGGCCGTGGTCTCAACCACTTGATCCTTAGTTTCACTTGCAGAATCTGGAGCTCTTCGGATTGAACGAGAGCGAGCAACATCGAAGAGCATCATTTGTCGATCCTTCATCAGCCTTATCCCTAGCAAAGCTCCACATAACGAGCAACCTTTGATTGACTACAGGAGATCTGAAGATTTCATCCCAATCGAGACAAACAACACAAGCATTTGGAGGCAACTGCTCAATCTGATCGAGAGCTTCACCATCATGATTTAGCACATAGTTCCGATCCGCAATCTGAATCTACGAAGCTCGAGCCATCGCAGGAAACTGATCAGTAGAGAATTGTTCCGCAATCGATCGGTCTTGATAAGAGATCTGAAGCAAGCGCTTCCCGAATCAATACCTGCCTTGAGCACTGCGAGACCTGATTTGAACCACAACTACCTGGAGGTTGATTCATTTCAGATTGAAACTTCACCTGTAATAATAATGTCGGCAGAGGTGCCGTGGGGACCACGCAAAGGAGATGTGTGCGTGGCCCCCCACTGAAAATAGGAGAGAGGGTGCGGCTACTTGATGTGCACGAAAAAAAAAGGGGCGGAGGCGGTTAAGGGCAGGGCTATAAATAACATGGGGGTGTACGTTTCATTCCATGCACAAGAGAAGAGGGAGAGGGAGTCCGAGAAAAGAGAGAGAGGGTGTGAAGAAAGAGAGAGTGCGGGGGAGAAAGGAGAGAGAGAGAGAGGCGTGAAGAGAGAGAGAGGGAAGAGAGAGAAGGAGAGCAACACATTTTAGGTATGGTCTTATTCATTTTTGTCTTGTGATCAAATATCTATAGTATGGTTTTGTTGTCATTTTATCCTGTGATCAAATAATTATAGCATGGTTATTTTTACCAATCTGCCTTTGATCAAACAAATGTAGTATGACTCTGCTATTGGCCCATTTTATCAAATAAATATAGTGTTATGCTGCCAAAATAGATATTTGCATTTCTCTATACTTCACCTTTTGAAGGGCATCTGGTTGCATATTTTAATTACTCCTTAGTTATTTTATCATCGTTCTGTACATTAAGTTTTTAATTTATTTGAAATTTATTAAGATTGCATTTCGTATGATGAATTCTGTATTAAAACAATTATGTCAAAATAATGTCTGATTTAGCATTATTGTGATAATTGAATAAATAACATCGCAAGATTTCCAAGATTTATTTGTAATTGATTAAATATAATGGCACCATAACGACACTTGGAGCTAAGTGCTATGCACATGCGGGAGCCACCTCTAGAGTCCATGTGTCGGGTCTGCGGGAACCATTAACGACCAATGGAGCTAAGTGCTACGCGATTTAAAGCGGGAGCCACCACTAAAGTCCATATGGTCGGGTCCTGACAGACATATTGGCCAAAGAGGGCAACACCTACCGGAGGTGTCAGGGTTCAAAGGAACCTAAGTGAACAAATATATCAGCTGATGTCACTATTGATTGATTGATTGAAATGTACCACATGTGCCAGTGGTTAACTAATGAATTAATAGTTAATTATATTACTGACTAATTACTATTGTCAAGTCCCAACAAAGTCAGAATTATTGTCAACAAAAGTTTTGCCACGGAAAAAAAAATGATTGCCAAGAATATGATGATTAGTAAATTGCCAATAGATTTTCAATGATACATCTGTTAAAATTTTTGATAATATTCTGATATGTTTTCATTAGTCATTTTATCGTTATTGCAAGCATTTGATAAATTCTTTGTCTCCTATTTATACCATACTAAGTATGTTGCTTACGAGCATTTTTGTACGCTCCCGTGGTTGCCCTGCCACAGATACTGCCGAAGAGTAAATTGGAAGGAGACATGGTGCCAGAGAAGAAGATTTGACTTAGAAGATCTGACCGCTCGAGGAATAGTTTTTTTTGTTAGAACTGCATTGTATCTGAGGAACAAAACTTACATGTACTAGTTATCTTTTATAATAAGAAGTTTACTTTTCATGTGACTTATTTGTGAATTGTGCAATGAATACGATCATGTAACCCCCAGGACTGACGTGGCAAAATAAAATGTATTTAAATGCTTCCGTTGGGCCGTTCATATCCGGGATCGTTACAGGTGGTATCAGAGCATAACTTCACTTAACCACACCTAGGATATTGTGACCTAGCTATTAAAGACTAAACCTAGATTTTTTTGTAGATGGAAGGAGACCTTATTCCCATGGATATTGAGCATGAGCCTTCACAATATCAACAAGTTCAATTTATGACAGAGATGGGACGATGGATGCAAAAAGAAAGAGAACAATTTTTTAAGATGCAGGAACAAACAAAAGGAGAAGACGTGACGTTAAGAAAATTTCTCCAACTTGATCTGCCCATATATAATGGAGAACCAGATCCTGAGAAAGCTGAACACTGGCTTAAGGAGATAGAGCTGACTTTTAGTGCATTAGATTGTCCAGATGAGAAAAAGGTTACTTTTGCCATGTTTAGATTGCGAGCTGAGGCAAAAGACTAGTGGGAGACTTGTAAAGGTGTTTATTTTGAGAATGAACCAAAGATACCTTGGAGTAAGTTTGTGAATCACTTTACCGAGCACTTTATTCCATTAAGTGCAAGGTTAAAGAAGAGACAGGAGTTCATCGAATTACAACAAAATGATTTGACTCTAGATGCTTATACAGCTAAATATTATAGTCTAGAAAAATATGGCAAAGGGATTTGTGCTACTGAGTGGGAACGGGCAAAGAAATATATCATGGGAATAAAGACAGGCTTAAGATCAAAAGTTCTATCCAGTATGCCAGAGACCTTAGTCAAGGTAGTGAATGCGGCCACAGTGATAAATGAAGAATATTAGATGACCCTAAATCAACAAAAGAGATCTGGAAAGATGATTGGAAGTGGGACTTCTCAAGGCCCAAGCAAAAAGATGAAAATGGGATTTTCTAGTAGGGAGGAGGAAGGAGCTAGACCCACTGAAAAATCAGGCTCTCCTAATTGTTTCCACTGCGGAAGAAGGCATTATGGGAAATGTTATAAGCTAACTGGAGCTTGTCTTAAATGCGGGCAGATGGGACATTTCATTCGTAACTGCCCTATGATGAAAGCCTCTGATGATAAGGGAAAGAGAGCAGAACCCAAGAAGAAAATTATGGGACGAGTATACTCCATGATGACTAGGCAGGCAGAGGATCCAAACCAAGTTGTAGAAGGTACACTTTTGATTTCAGACATTCTTGCAAAAGTTCTTTATGATCCAGGTGCTTCGCATTCATTTATATCTAGTAGATTTGCTAGACAGCTTGAATTACCCACTATAGAAATGCCATTCATTTTGTTTGTTGCATCACCATTGGGTGAACGGGGGAAAGCAGAATTCTTTCTGCATAATGTTCCTATAGAGATTGAAACTAGAAAGTCAGAAGCAAACCTAGTTCTGCTTAATATGACTGATTATGATGTCATTCTAGGAATGGATTGGTTGTACGAGAACTTTGCAAATGTTCTTTGTAGGGAAAAGAAGGTCGTATTATGTAGGCCTGGTGAGCCTGAGTTTCAAATTAGAGGTTTTAAGAGAAATACACAGAAAGTAATTATCTCTTCAATGAAGGCATGTCAGCTGATATCAAAAGGATGTGTGGGTTTTCTTGCCAGCATAGTAAAGACCGATGCCCAGCCCATGTCTATAGAGAGTCTGCCTGTGGTTAGGGAATACCCAGAAGTATTTCCAGAAGATCTTCCTGGTTTGCCTCCACCTAGAGAAGTGGATTTTACTATTGATATTATTCCAGGAGCATCTCCTATTTCAAAATCACCCTATCGTATGACTCCAACAGAGTTAGCAGAACTCAAGAAGCAACTAGAAGAGCTATTAGAGAAGGGCTTCATCTAACCCAGCATTTCTCCTTGGGATGCACCAGAACTATTTGTCAAAAAGAAGGATGGAACTCTTAGACTCTGCATTGACTATAGAGCCCTGAACCAGATTACTATAAAAAACAAGTATCCTTTACCCCGCATAGATGACCTATTTGATCAATTGCAGAATGCTACAATCTTTTCGAAGATTGATTTGAGGTCAGGTTATCACCAACTAAGGATTAAGACAGATGATATTCCAAAAACTGCCTTCAGATCCAGATACGGACATTATGAATTTCGAGTAATGCCATTTGGATTGACTAATGCACCTGCAGCTTTTATGAGCCTCATGAATAGAGTATTCCGGGAATTCTTGGATAAATTTGTGATAGTTTTTGTGGATGATATTCTTATTTACTCAGAAAATAAGAGTCACCATGGAGAACACTTGAGGATAGTGTTAGAGACATTAAAGCATCACAAACTTTATGCTAAATTTTCAAAATGTGAATTTTGTCCAGATAAAGTGATGTTTCTTGGACATATTATTTCTAAGGATGGCATATCTGTTGATCCATCTAAGGTTGAGGCTGTCTTAAACTGGAATCAACCAAAGACTGTCACTGAAGTACGTAGCTTCTTGGGATTGGCTGGTTATTATAGACGATTTATTCAGGACTTCTCAAAAATAGCTTTACCATTAACCAAGCTGATAAGGAAAGATACCAAATTCCTTTGGAGTCCACAATGTGAGGAGAGCTTCCAGAAACTGAAGAACATGTTGACTTCAGCTCCTATATTGACACTTCCATCAGGAACGGGAGGGTTTTCAGTGCACACTAACGCCTCAAGGTCAGGACTCGGTGCAGTCCTTATGCAGCATGGTAGGGTTGTTGCCTATGCCTCTAGACAACTGAAGACACATGAACGTAATTATCCTACACATGATTTAGAGCTAGCAGAAGTAGTCTTTGCCTTGAAATTATGGAGACATTACCTATATGGGGAGAAATTTCAAGTAATGACTGATCACAAGAGTCTTAAATATTTGTTCTCGCAGAAAGACTTGAACATGAGGCAACGTAGATGGCTTGAATTATTGAAAGACTATGACTTCTCATTAGAGTATCACCCAGGGAAGATTAATAAGGTAGCGGATGCGCTTAGCAGGAAATGGGAATCTCAATGCGCTAGCATGAGACTGCAATGGAAACTCATGGAGGATTTAGTTGAATGGAGACCTTTTAGGATCAAGATCATACTATTTTTATTGGCGGATTACAAATTCAATCTGCTTTAGTTGAAAGAATATTAACAGCACAGAAAGATGATCCTGAGTTACCTCAGATGATTGAATCCTCAAAGAAATCCAATAGTGAGCTCTCTATTGCTATTGATGGAGGCTTACGATTCAAGAATCGCGTATGGGTCCCTAATAACGAAGATATTAAGAAAGATATTTTAGAAGAAGCACACAGTTCCATGTACTCCATTCATCCAGGAAGCACAAAAATGTATAGAGATTTGAAAAGAAATTTTTGAAGCTCGAAATTGCAGAATTCGTAGCCAAATGTCCTATTTGTCAGCTTGTAAAGATCGAGCACCAGAGACCAGCTGGGAAGCTGCAACCATTAGACCTACCACAATGGAAATGGGAACACATTACAATGGACTTTATAGTAGGATTGCCAGTTACAAAGGGTTCTAAGTATGTTACTATTTGGGTAATTGTTGATCGTCTGACTAAAACAGCACATTTCCTACCTATACGACTTGGCCAGTCCACAGAGAGTCTAGCTAAGCTATATGTACATGAAATAGTAAAACTGCATGGAGTGACTGTGTCAATTGTCTCTGATCGAGATACACGTTTCACATCAAGATTCTGGAAAAGTTTGAATGATGCATTGGGAACAAATTTGAAGTTCAGCACATCTTTTCATCCACAAACAGATGGACAATCAGAGAGGACCATCCAAACGCTAGAGGATATGCTTCGAGCATGTGCTTTAGATTTTGCAGGAAATTGAGATTTCCATCTACCTTTGGTCGAATTTGCTTATAATAATAGTTACCACAATAGCATTGGGATGGCCCCCTATGAAGCCTTGTACGGTAGACCATGCCGCTCTCCTTTATGTTGGAGTGATGTTGGAGAAAAGAAAATACTTGGACCTGAGCTAGTACTAGACACTGTTGAGAAAATTGATATTATAAAAAGGAGATTGTTAGCAGCTCAAAACAGACAAAAGAGCTATGCAGATAATAGAAGAAGAGAGCTGAGTTTTGAGATAGGTGATAAAATTTTTATAAAAGTCTCTCCTATGCATGGAGTTGTTCGATTTGGGAAAAGAGGAAAGTTAAACCCTAGATACATAGGACCATTTGCAATCACCAAGAAGATTGGAGAAGTTTCTTATCAAGTTGATCTTCCTTCTCAGTTCAAGAACCTGCATAATGTTTTCCATGTCTCCATGCTAAGGAAATATATACCCGATCCTTCACATGTAATTGAATATGAAATTCCTGAGGTAGAAGTTGACTTATCCTATGAAGAGAAACCTATCAAGATCATTGATCGAAAGGAGAACAAGCTGAGACGACGCACAATATCTATGGTGAAGGTCTTATGGAAACATCACAAGCGTGAAGAGGCGACTTGGGAGATTGAAGACGAGATGAAAGCCAAGTATCCTGAACTCTTTGGTAGGCCCTTTGACTTATGAATTTCGGGACGAAATTCTTTTAAGTAGGGTAGATTGTAATAATAATGTCGGCAGAGGTGCCGTGGGGACCACGCAAAGGAGAGGTGTGCGTGGCCCCCCACTGGAAATAGGAGAGAGGGTGCGGCTACTTGATGTGCACGAAAAAAAAGGGGCGGAGGCGGTTCAGGGCAGGGCTATAAATAGCAGGGGGTGTATGTTTCATTCCATGCACAAGAGAAGAGGGAGAGGGAGTCCGAGAAAAGAGAGAGAGGGTGTGAAGAAAGAGAGAGTGCGAGGGAGAAAGGAGAGAGAGAGAGGCGTGAAGAGAGAGAGGGAAGAGAGAGAAGGAGAGCAACACATTTTAGGTATGATCTTATTCATTTTTGTCTTGTGATCAAATATCTATAGTATGGTTTTGTTGTCATTTTATCCTGTGATCAAATAATTATAGCATGGTTATTTTTACCAATCTGCCTTTGATCAAACAAATGTAGTATGACTCTGCTATTGGCCCATTTTATCAAATAAATATAGTGTTATGCTGCCAAAATAGATATTTGCATTTCTCTATACTTCACCTTTTGAAGGGCATCTGGTTGCATATTTTAATTACTCCTTAGTTATTTTATCATCGCTCTGTACATTAAGTTTTTAATTTATTTGAAATTTATTAAGATTGCATTTCGTATGATGAATTCTGTATTAAAACAATTATGTCAAAATAATGTCTGATTTAGCATTATTGTGATAACTGAATAAATAACATCGCAAGATTTCCAAGATTTATTTGTAATTGATTAAATATAATGGCACCATAACGACACTTGGAGCTAAGTGCTACGCACATGCGGGACCCACCTCTAGAGTCCATGTGTCGGGTCTGCGGGAACCATTAACGACCAATGGAGCTAAGTGCTACGCGATTTAAAGCGGGAGCCACCACTAGAGTCCATATGGTCGGGTCCTGACAGACATATTGGCCAAAGAGGGCAACACCTACCGGAGGTGTCAGGGTTCAAAGGAACCTAAGTGAACAAATATATCAGCTGATGTCACTATTGATTGATTGAATGAAATGGACCACATGTGCCAGTGGTTAACTAATGATTTAATAGTTAATTATATTACTGACTAATTACTATTGTCAAGTCCCAACAAAGTCAGAATTATTGTCAACAAAAGTTTTGCCACGGAAAAAAAATGATTGCCAAGAATACGATGATTAGTAAATTGCCAATAGATTTTCAATGATACATCTGTTAAAATTTTTGATAATATTCTGATATGTTTTCATTAGTCATTTTATCGTTATTGCAAGCATTTGATAAATTCTTTGTCTCCTATTTATACCATACTAAGTATGTTGCTTACGAGCATTTTTGTACGCTCCTGTGGTTGCCCTGCCACAGATACTGCCGAAGAGTAAATTGGAAGGAGACATGGTGCCAGAGAAGAAGATTTGACTTAGAAGATCTGACCGCTCGAGGAATAGTTTTTTTTGTTAGAACTGCATTGTATCTGAGGAACAAAACTTACATGTACTAGTTATCTTTTATAATAAGAAGTTTACTTTTCATGTGACTTGTTTGTGAATTGTGCAATGAATACGATCATGTAACCCCCAGGACTGACGTGGCAAAAAAATATGTATTTAAATGCTTCCGTTGGACCGTTCAGATCCGGGGTCGTTACATCACCAACTATTGCTGGAGATTGAGGAGCACAACTTGACACCTTCACGTTCTAAGCAATACGAGAGCCGGAGATCTAAGATCAGCCTGGAGTTCATTTGGTCACGAGTATCATCAAGCACCACGAAGACCGCAGCTCGCACTTGAAGGGGGAAAACCACGAAGAACAACCCAAATCTCGAGGACCGAAAGATAGCGTCAGATCATCGTGAAAGATTCGATTGAATCCATCTAATCGAGTCGAAATTCGGTCGTCCAATTCAAGCCTCTCAATTCTGGATGCACGCCATCCCATCGCTCATGGTGTTTCACGTGCACTGCACGTGAGATCAAGATATTTCAATGATTAATTGCAATAATCCCCCAATCTTAGAGATACTACAAACAAATCCCCTGTTGAACTACACGTGACTCGAACACGTGAATATTTGAGATTTAACAGACATCCCACCCAATTTATCTGATATCCTTTATTGGTTCAGGTGCAACAACTTGCATGTGCCTATACACGTGGTCTTTGTGGATTTTTACTCGCAGCATCCCTGTAGTTTCCTTATTTTTCACATGCCCCTACATTTTTCTGTATATTACGTATATACCCCTAAACCAGCATAGTAAATATAATACATATTAAATTTATATTAAATAAAATACTTCATATAAAAATATAATAAAAATACCTGTAAAAACCCTCTACTATACTCTATACAGTATAAACTTAGTTTTTAAAAAATAAAAATACTTTCTATTTTAATATAATTCAAATACAATACCAAAAAATACAACAAACATTGAAAATACATAAAAATATAAAAATACCAATAATGCCTATAAAAGTTAGATACACTATATTTTAGCATATTTTTCACAGTAAACCAAAACAAAATAAAAATTAGAAACTAAAAACCTTAAATATTAAAATTACATAAAAACCTTCAAAATCTCATAACTAATTCAACAAAAATCACAAAAATATGTATAGTACCTCGTTGGAAAGGTATTTTCATCTAGTTTCTAGTAAAAATAAAATAGAAAATTTTCTTACTATTTACTATTTTAAAAATAAAAAAATAAGTTCATGTTTCAATAAAAATCTAGTTTTGAACTTAAAAAATTAAAATCCATAAAAAATCAAAAAACCACTTAAAAACTCATAAAATTAGGAAAGAAAAATTAAAATACAAAAATCACAAAATAAATATAAAAAAATATAAAACACAATACCTATATTACTTTACTTATAGGTATAACAAAATCACAAAAAATATATAATTCATAAAATCAAATAAAAATTCATAAAAATTCCATAAAATAAAATAAAAATAAGAAAACCCCTTTATCTTAGTCACTCTCCTATTTTACCTTAGTTTCCATAGTTTGCCTCCCTGAGTTTGACACTCACATGTTATCGTTATACACATTGGTTTAGGAGTATAAATAATAAAAATAAAATCTTTTTTAGTGAAATCTGCCTAGTTGATACAACAACCATTGTTTGTTTTATCTTCTTAGAATATTAGATCATGTGTGTTTGTTCGGATGATGTCGTTGCCAGGGAGGCAACGCTAGGGTGGAGATTAGAGCTTTAGGTTTTAGGGTTTCATTTTCTCTATCATCTCATTTTTGTTGCATTTTTTCTTTTATTTCTTTGTTTCCTTTTTATAGTTTTTATATTTGCTTTGTGTTGCAGGGCATAAGTATCGAGGTTCGTTTCTTCAAGAGACGAGCAACCGGGTACATAGATAGCGGCGTTCTTAGCGAGCCGGTTGCAGAGGGCAGCACGAGGCAGATGCGAAGAGTCGCATAGCCATTTGTTTTTTTTGAGTCACGATGATGGATAGGCGATCTCTTCGGTCGGCTCTTGCAAACCCTCTTTCTCGCACACCTACTCATTCATTTAGGTTAGTTCGGGATGATCCTTTTCCTGAACCACAACCATTTTGTCTCACCATCCAGGCGTGACTCTGACCCTAGAGCGTTCTCTTCCCCTTTGTGGTCTTCTTTTTCTCCACCTCCTTTATCAGTTTCGTGGTTACACGTGGAGTTTTTACAGTCTCAGACAAGTTTAGTGGACCTAGACTAGACGACGATTAATGCCAGCTTGCTTGCTTCCTTAGAGGTAGTATAGAGACATATTCTGGAGCAAGGGTAGTTGATGATTGATATGAGAGCATGGTTGAATCAATTGAGAGAGAGGCAATACATTCTACATGATTCATTGGTAGATTTACAGACAGACCCTTGTGGATCTGTCCGCACCATACATGAGCTCCACAACTCTGGAGTTATGACTGTTACCTCCTAGATACGTCTTCCTCCCATTCATGGGTCAATTGTCCATACACCGCAGACTATTCAAATGTTACCCATCTTTCATAGGCAGATCACTGAGGAACCACATTTGCATCTTCGAGAGATTGATTTGATATACAGTATAGTACATGACTCTCGAGTTGACGAGGATATTGTTCGGATGATAGATTTTCCATTCTCCCTGACTGATGACGCGTCGTACTAGTTCCGAAATTTAGGGAGAGTTGTTACTCCATGGGAGCAGCTTTGTACTGAGTTCCTGAGCAGATTTTATCCAATTGGACGTACGAATATAGTGAGGTCTCTCATTGCCAGCTTTACCATGCTAGAGAACGAGTCGTTTCACGACGCATGGGATCGTTTTTGAGATTTGATTGATAGGTTCCCCACTATGGTATTTCTAAGACAAGCTTGGTTTAGAGTTTCTTTAGTGGATTGACACCTAATCTACATAGGTTGGTGAGTGGCGCTTGTGGTGGTTTATGCTTTTCGAAGCATGAGAATGTTTTGGGATATTTTTTTGTAGATCGCATCTCATCATGCTATTCTAGCTCAGACAGATTCTCATACTCAGATAGAGTCACCCGCACTTCTTCACCAGTCTACCGTAGCACAAGTTGGGGATGATCCATCGACTCTTACTTCCTTGGAGTATTTGTGGGATGTGATGAGGGTTCTTAGTCAATGATTGGACCATCTATAGCTTATTGAGACGAGATGCCACCCATTACACAAGCTCGACAAGATCGAAGAGCTTGTGAGGAGCAATAGTGACCTAAAGAATTAGATTGTGCATATGACATATATTCCATCTTTAGGGTCACCGGCTGATTCCATGACAAGAGAGAGCTTCATTTTTATCCGTTACACAGTCTCCAATACATCATATACATTATTTTCATCCTGAGTCCGTGTCATACCCTCTTGTTCATGGAATTGAGCCTCGTTAGATTCAGACTTTTACTCAGTGAACATTAAATTCTCTCTTACAGTAGCCACCTCAGCAGTTTTTGGATGACTCGTTAGGCTATTTGGGATTTCCCTGTGAGAACTCGATTTTAGAGAATCTTACATGTATGGGGATTTCCCTATGAGAACTCAATTTTAGAGAATCTTACATTTATGATTACTGATCAGTATGATATATATAGGTGAGATATGGATGAGTTCAAGAAACATATATTGGATTTTGTATGAGATTAGACCACCATACACATTCAGATGATAGATTCTACCCTCCAGTCACATACAACTAGACCCTGTTGATGATGTTGTTTTCATATCTCTTAGGAGTGGAAGAGTTCCAGCCGACAGTGACTCGGCTTGGCGTGTTACAGATACATCAGTGGATGGTACCCATGATTAAGCATGATGTCGATAGCAGTGCTGATACCGCTAGTATCCATGATGATATGGATGGTGGTGTTGATGCCACCAAGTCTGATGAGCATGATGCAGAGATAGTTGTGTTACCATCTTTTGTACATAGTGGTGAGGAGATAAAAATACAAAAGGGGAAAAAGAGAAAATCAAGAAAAAGAAATAAAGACGAGACTTATTCTGCTAGTTCTTCTTCTTATGAGGATACACTGATGGTTAGTCCTGATTTAGCAAAAAGATGTTCTTCTACTTCTATTGATCCTCTAGGTGTACATACTGGTAGGTGTACAGATTCCTTTTCCTCAAGCACTTCTCTTAGGAAAAGGAAAGAAAAAAGAAAGTTCCAAAAAGATTCAGATGTTAAACCTGATGAAAGAGATGCTTGATAGATTCACCATCCATATTACTCTTTCAAAGGCCTTGGCACACATCCCTCTTCTACAGAAAGGTCTTAAGGAGCAAACCACATTTCGAAGAAAGAAGAGGCAGTGCAACCACTACTCAGAGATTCACGTGTTGACCAAGGAGACTTGTTATGCCATCCAGAACTATCTCCCAGCCAAGCGATCAGACAAGGGAGCATTGTATGTCAGATGCGAGATCTTATATCACACTTTTGATCGTACCCTTTTAGATAGTGAATCCTCGATCAATCTTCTTCCTTCTTCTTTACTCGACAACTTCGAGTTTGAACTTCTTCGACCAAGCAAGACGGTCTTGTAGTTTGCTGATAGATCGGTCAATAGGTTGAAGGGAATGATTGAGGACGTTATCATCACCATTCAAGATTTGCAATTCCCTGTGGACTTCGTTGTGTTGGACATGGCAGTCCCTGAATGTGTGGCTGATATTGTGATCATATTAGGACGACTTTTTCTAGTAACAGCAAAGGTCGTGTCTGATTATGGTACCGAGAAGGTGTACATTCAGGTCTAGGGTAAAAGTATACATATAGAGATGGTCCAAGACCTCAAAGCCAGATTAGTTGAGTCAGAGCGAGCATCTGATGATGAGCGAGATAGTCACCACTATTGTGATTTTGTATAGATAGATGATGAGGCAGTTTGGGCTGAACCGAGTACACAATCTTCCATCATGCTTTCAGGAGAGTTGGCGATGAATCCACATTTCATCATCTTTATTCTATCATTTTGGCCTAAAAAACCCTAGCAAATGCCTGAAAAATAGCATTAAATAGAGCAATTTAGCATTCATGTATATGTATGTAAATATTGTATAAAATCCGGTTTTTAACGCTAAAATTATAGAATAAAGAAAAGAAAAGAAAAGGAATAAAATATTGTAAATATTTTATGACCCGAAACCCCGAGACCTAGGCATCTTGATGAATAGGTCGACAAGGAATAAAGTAGGGGGAGATAAGGGTTAAAATACAATAAAAATACCTTCTATTTCATTCCTTCTTTATTCATTTTGGGACCTATTTTTGGCTCCACTTTTTGTGCATCAAATAAAGAAACTTTGTACATGAAAGTTGTAGATATTTTTATATAGAAAAATACAAAGTTGATTTCACTGAAAAATAATGCACAGATAAAAAGTTATGGTCTGAATAAAAATCCAAAATCTCAACTTCCCAGACCTGTATCTCACAAATAAAAACTCCAAATGCTGAAAACTCACTTTAATTGTATATATAATAAAATAATTTATTTAATGGTGGTGGTTTCGCATTTAGCGGAGCTACAGTTTGAAAGTTGAGTTTTGGACCCACATTGTATACCTGTACAGCTTAAAATATTCAATTTATTCTTTAATCATTATTTTTGTGTTTTTATAATATTATAATTTTGTGAATATTATTTATAATAATTATGAACATTAAAACAGGAATAAAAACCCAAATATAAATAAATGTATATAAAATACACAGGTGTTATACCTATATACATACCTATACAATACCTACTTATATTTTATTAAATATACAAAACATATCAGAAAAATAAAACAAAAATATATTTATGTGTATAAAAGCCTTTTATAATTTTATAAAATACAAATAAAAATAATAAATTAAAATACACAAAATAAAAATAAAAGAACAAAATATGTAGATATTATACCTATATAGGCCATAATAAGTAACTTATAAAAATAAATCTCATAAAAATAATTAAAATTCATAATAAAATAATTTATAAATTTATAAACATTTTTTATTTTATAACCTAATTATAATAATGCCATTTAGTATTTTTAAATCATTTTTTAAATCTTTTTCCAGGGGGTTTTTCTAGTTGGTCCACGTGGACCAACCAGAGGGCCTGGATAGTTGACCCCGGTCAACTGTCTGACCCACCCCCTGTGCCTATTGTCAGCAGCATTTTGTCTCTTCTTCTCGCCATTTTCTAGGATTGACCTTGCACCAAATCATGTTGATGACTTCTGTGTTTTTGCTCCTCGATCAGTGGTGATTCACGCCTAAGTGATTTCTGGGGTTGAGGACCACTGATCGAGGCGTTGGACCCTCGTCTTCCATGCCGCCCGTCAACCCTTCAAAGGACATCCCCCGACTTCCCTTTGACTCTTGATCCTTCTTCCGCCGAAGTTACTCGTAAACCCCTAGCCCATCGAGTTCCTGGTGACAGCAGGAGTCGAATCGACCCGGGGTTCGTGTCGTCTGGTGTAGAATCGAAGAGATCCAGCCCCTCGCCAGAGCTCCGTCGCGAAGTTCTTCCCGACGCCTTTGGTGAGTCTCACCCCCTTCTCTTTCCATTTTCTTGTAGCTTTAGCGTAGGTTAGGTCAGGTCTATAGCAGTTACGCCTTTGATTTGGTTAATCACCCTGTTTCCACCAATCGAACCAATGGCGGAGTTGAGCTCTGCCCGCCATCTACGATCGTCTCACGCACCATCCCGACCACCTGTCACCTCCATCCTCTTCCCCTTCACTCCGTCATCACGCTCCACCCCTCAATTCACCTCGATCTCGCCCAGATCGAGCCATCAGAGCTCCCATCTCCGCAGCTCGTCGGAGCTCCACGTCCGAGCCGTTCGCCTCACCCATTCGACTCGAGAAACCCCCGGTTCGCCTCTCCTGGTTTTTGTGCTTCTCCCTTGCAGGTCAGAGCCCAAGAGAAGGCTCCATCGAGCCTCGAAGTCCCCAGGAGCAGCTCCCCATGTCGTCTCCACCGTCCGGCCACGCCAAGCCGTCTCAGGCTCGCCTGAGACCTCCTTCAGACGCGGAGAGGCCCCAGGATCATTTTGCCCTTGATCCTAGGGCCGGAGAGGCCTGATGAATCCGCATTTCATCATCTTTATTCTATCATTTTGGCACCAAAAACCCTAGCAAATGCCTGTAAATAGCAGTAAATACACAATCTTAACATTCATGTAAATATTATTTTATTCATTATTTTATATTTTTTAATATTTTTATAATCTTGTAAATATTACTTATAATATATATGTGCATTAAAATCAGAATAAAAATGCAAAGAAAATTCAAAATAAAAATAAACATACATAGATCATACAGGTATTATACATATATGTATACCTATACAATACACTCTTATGTTTTATTAAATATACAAAACATATCAGAAAAATAAAATAAAAATATCTTTATGTGTATAAAAGTATTCTATAATTTTATAAAATAATAAATAAAAATAATAAAATTAAAATCACAAATTAAAAATCAAATAGTCAAATATATAGATAATATACCTATATAGGGGTATAAAAGCAACTTGTAAAAATAAATCTCATAAAAATAATTAAAAATCGGAATAAAATACTATATAAAATAATAAATATTTTTCATTTAATAACCTAAAATTAATTAAGTCATTTATTATTTTTAAATAATTTTTTAAATCTTTTTCCAGGAGTTTTTCTTGGTTGGTCCACGTGGACCAACCAGGGGACCTGGAGAGTTGACCTCGGGTCAACTCCCTGGTCCTACTCCTGTAGCTGTGTCAGAGTGGTTTTGACCCATCTTCAACATTTTTTGGGGGCCGATCCTTTCACCTTTTCACGCAAGTCCCTTCTGCAAAGTTCTTCCCCTATGAATCACCTTGCTCGCCCATCGATTTTTTTGGGAAGAGCATCAATGCTCCTCCCGTTATCCTTCGATTTGCGAGCCCCTCTCGCCATTGTTCAAAATCGAGCCCTCAACCCCCATTTGACTTCGAACCAGTTCTGGGCACCAAAAACCTCCAGGTGGGGTCGAGGGTCGATCTCCGGTGACAGGGGAGTTCTCCCCCATCTCAGGCGAGGTGCGGCGAAGCACCTAGACTGCGTTCCAAGCCACCTCCGGCCATTTGGCCGTCGAGGTTCTACCTTCGGCATATAGCCCTTGAGGTCATTTTTCCTCTTATTTTTTTGTGTAGTTTAAGTAGCTGGTAGTCGTAGGTTTCATTACATGTGTTCACTGGATCGTTTCATCGATTAATCACTCGAGGTTTCGATCAAACACTCGCCGGAGCTCTTGGGCTCCGGCGACCACCTTTGCCGTCCATCACTGCCAATTTATCGCCAATAAAGGCCAGGTCTCTGCCGTGTTTTTCCTGTCGATTTTCTTTCTCATTTGCAGGACCTGAAGGGGGCTTCTGCGCCTCATCTGAGATCTGGAAGAAGCTCCAGAACCACCGGCTCGTCGACGAGCTCCTGGGGTCCGCCGTTGATCCCCAGCCATTTCTGGTGGTGCTGATAGCTTCGTGGCGACGTGAAGGACACGCCGAGCCCCTTGGTTGAGTCCCAGCTGCTCGGAGACACGCGTAACGTGGATTTAAAGCTCGCCAGGCGCGAGTTCGTCGGGTGTTCTTGCTGACCCGCTCCCAGCCGTTGATCTGACCCTGTTCTTGCCGCCGCCCCAGATGCCGTCCGATCCTTCCATCCAGCTCTGTTGATCGTCGCCCGTGGGAAATAATCTCGAGCGTCCGCGCCCAATCGGCATTGTGCGTCTGCTGCGCGCCACGTGGCGTAAGTGGGCAAGCATCCACCGTTCATCCGCGCTGAGGTCTGGGAATTTTGCATGCTTGATCCCAGCTCTTTTTGTATTTTTAATTAGGCCAAAAAACTTTCAATTGTCGTTGGATGTTTTTGTAATTATTGCACTGACACCCCCAAGGCTTTAGCAAATTGCGTAGACGCCCTCGCCAGGCACGTGCTAGCCACGTGCGTGCTTGAGCATTTTGTGGCGATAACCTCGTTGCTGTTGTTTTTAACATTTAGTCCTTGAACTCCTTATTCCAGTAGAAAACTTTTTGGAAAATTGCGATCTAGCCCGGACTTTCTGTCTATTTACGAAAACACCCTTCCCAAGCGCGTGCATTGCACGTGCTTAGGTGGGTCTTTTACAGAAAAGGCCTGTGAGTTTTGTGATTACTTTTTGGTCCAGAATATGTTTAATTCAGTATAAATTTTGTGAGAAAATTACATGAAATCCCCTGGACTTTGCGATATTTGCATAAATGCCCCTGCTAGGCCTTTAATTTGTGCTTGCTTGTAGTATTTAATTAAGGCCTCATCCTAATTCCAAAAATTCTCAAAAATTAGGGTTAAGCTCTTGCATGCTTGTACTTTAACACCATAATTTTATTTTTTGATTGTATTTCATTTTTATATTTATTAAAAATCAAAAAACATGCCTTTTGCCTACCGTCTAGCTTAGAAAATGCCAAAAAAATATTAAAAGACTTCGAAAAATTCCAAAAAAAATCCTTAATGTGTATTTTAACCTATTTCAGTGTCAGTCCAAAAATCACTAAAAACCTCAAAAGAAAAACCCTAAAAATTCAAAAACACTCAAAAACTTCAAAAAAATCTATAAAATCAAAGAAAACTCAGAAAAATATAAACTCAGTTCCTGTTTATTCTATATTTCATTACCTTTCTTTGAAAATTAGTTTTGGAAAATTCTGTGGCTGATTGCTATTTTTAATTGCTACTTTGTTCACAGCCAGTATATATTTCACTGTTTTCATTTATTTCAGTGTTTAAAAATACCAAAAACAGTTTGAAAAATACCTAAAAATCACAAAAACAGTAAAAAAATATATAACTACCAAAAAAGATTTTATTTCTGAATTTTTGGTTATTTTAGCATATTCGTATAAATACTTTATCACTCCTTGTATTCCATTGTTTTTGTATTACAATATTGAAGAAAGAAAAAAAATTATAAAATATAAAATCATAAAAATCAGAAAATTAAAAAATCAAAATACAAAATTAAAAATTAAATAAAAAAATTTAAAAAACTAAAAACCCACAAAAATCTTGGCTTGCTTGCTTAGTGTAGACAACACTCACATTCACTCACACACATTTATTTGAATTGCCCTGCTTGCTCCCTGTGTTCGAACTCTCTGCATACTTGTCCTATACAATCATTGTGTGCAGAGTTAAAAATAAATTTTAACTCCACATTTATTTCTAATTATTGATCTTTAGTGTGGGTTAATTGTTGATTAAATACACTTTATTGTGGGTCGCCGCATCGACATCGGTTGTCTCCGCCTTGTGTGAGACATACTCTTTAGACCTACGATAATTTGTGTTTATCAAATGACGCCATTGCCGGGGAGCAACAACGTGTAGATCTCATTTTTGTTGTGTTGTGATCATTTGTCTGCATTTCACGGCTTTTGTTTCTGCCTGTTGTAGTTTCTTCATTTTTGATATTGCTTGTTTGAATTGTCTAAGATCTCTCTTGTTTGACTTCTTGCAAGGTACGCGGATTGAGGGAGGAGCTCTCTTCCAGGAGCCCCTGCGCACCCACGTGAGGTGACTTGACTTAGCACGAAGGCGGTCTAGAAGAGGATTTTTAAGACAGTTCTATTTCATTTATTTTCTTGTATACATTTTGTAATTCATAGTGAGAGAGAGACTATTTTTTGTAATAATACAGGTATTTGGACTCTTGGACACTACCGGGCCTAATTTCCAAGTGATTGTTCACTTGGGGGATCACCGCGGTTTTGTCGGCTTTTCTTCGCATTTTTTTTATTTTTTATTTTGTTTTCCGGTTTTATTTTTCATTTCTTTTGTGTGATTGAGCCCTTAGCTTTTAGGATTGCTTGCGATAGATTAAGGCCAAACACCTAATACTTTGCATGCACCTATAGTACGTTCTGGACTTAGTAAAATTTTAAACAGTTGATCATCGCCTTCAATCCGTCGCGCCGCGAGCTCTCCCCGCAAAGCGCTTTCTCCTAAACTCAAGTGTGTTGAGCAGAGGAGGGGTGAGCCTAGACCGGACTCTAGGGTTGAGGATTGGTGGTCAGCTTGTGGTTCTTCCCGCTAATAGCAATTTCTGAACTTAGGGCGATTTCATCGGCTTGTATTTGCATATAGATAGGTTTCAATTCTGCTGAGCATCCTTGCATGTAGAGTGCTGGAGGCAAGGTGAGCATTTACGCTTTAGCATTCATCATCGTTTTTGCCGCTTGCATTGCTTTTCCGACTCTCCCGCTGATTTTGATCACCTAGGTACTAAGTGAAATTGACTCCTCGTTAGGCGCGTGCATTACTCACTAAAAATCCAAAAAAAGAGATAATCCATAAAATTGGGACTTCTAATTTCACTTGACCCTAAAACCGATCAAAAAGAAAAATCTTGTATTGGGGAGAGTAATCCCCTCATTGTCTTCGTTTTACATTGCTCGCGCACACACTAAGGTTAGTGCCCAAATCCCATCAAGCCCCCTAAGTGTTTGTGCAATTTGGACTTCCCACCTAACTCTAAAACAGACAAGATTAAAAGACCGCATTTTACGGTCTCTACTGAGTTGAGTAGGTGAATTGAGGGTTTGTATCCTTTTCATTTTTGTCTGTGATTGTTTTGTGTGCATCCTAGATCATCTCTGCGCATTTGCGCCTTATGCTTCACTCTCTTGACTTGACCGTCGTGCTCTCCCGAATCATTTCCTTTTGATTTCGAGATGGACCCCTGGAGTACTTTTTGTCCAGACTTTGCGGATTCCTCGCTCGCTCCAGCCGGTCCACCTCCCTTTTATCAGGAGGGTCATCCTCCTACCTTTTCTGATTTTTGTACATACCCGCCTCAGCCACAGTATCACGACTCGGACCTCTACCCACCTCCACCTCCACTTGTGTATTATCCACCTCCACCTTCACATCCACCCGAGTCTGACCTGATGGAGTCACCTCCCTCGATCTCTGTGAATGATATCTTGAACCGGATGATGGTGCGCATTGATTTGATGAATGCCAATCTTGCGATCTTGAGGAATAATCAGATTAATGCTCCTTTCGTCGGGGATTCGGATTTACTTGTAGGTGATCATGGGAGCTTGCAATCACCCAAAATACAAAAAAATGAGAAAATTTTAAAAATCCAAAAAGATTTCGGGAGACACTTGGTTGATCGAGATTTTGAGGAGAGAGTCCACTTGCCAGAGCCCTTGACCACATATACTTTCACACCTAGTCCCACCTTTGACCCCGAGGGTGCCACTGTACAGACTGCTCTTGGCATACCTCGTGTATATGCTGATTCTGACTTCCTCCCTTGTATGAAGGAAGTCCAAAAATTCAAAAAAATGCTATCTGAACCCAAAGTGGTGGCTACTATTCATGAGATTATTCGTGCCCCACTTCAGCAGGCCATGACCCATATATCTGCTCCTCTCCCCAAGAAGAGAAAGCGGAGGAGCAGATCTGAGCGTCACATTCTGACCATGGCCACTGCCTTCGCCATCACACACCGTCCCATTCCCAAGAGGAAGAGCACAGTTACACCTTTCATCACTTGCACCATCTCTGACTACACTTGTGATCGCACTCTCCTGGACGGCGGTGCTTCGATTAGCATACTACCCTTCTCGCTAGTACAGTCTCTTCACTTAGGGCCTCTCAAGAAGACCAGGATGCTCGTACAGTTTGCTGATGTATCCATCAAGAGGCCGAAGGGTATCCTTGAAAACACCGTCATTTCTATTCAGGGCACGAGCCACCATGTTGATTTTGTCATGTTGCCCATGGAGAGCTCCACAGGGGAGCCGTCTCCAATCATCCTGGGACGACCTTTCCTTGCCTCTGCGAGGGTCGTTATTGATTACGGATCAGGAGAGATTCGCTTCCGTCCTGTTGACGAGAGCGAAGTGGCGATCACCGCAACCACAGTTGATCAGAGACCTGCACCTGATGCTCCTTCACCGATCATAGCTGACTCCGAGGCCTGTGACCGATCTGATGATACTAGAGATGCTTCCTTAGCGACCATTGATGAGACCCGATGGATCCCCCGAAAGGGGAGGAAGTCGGAAAGCATAGACCTCGCAGTTCCTCCTCCTGGTGTGTGGCGATGTGTTGATGAAATCCAAAGTATCTACGTGATTGATCCAATTGAGCGGGGGGTAGATACCAAGACTATTGAGGACGTTTATGAAGTTGCCCATTATTTTGAGAGACCTCATATGGAAACAAATGACCTAGGTAAGACTAGACGGGATGGACCTGGTTTGACTACTTCCACTGATATGTCCGTGCCTGGTCCTTCACAAGTAAAGATGATTGAGGTCGGTTATGATGCTGCCATTTATTTTGATAGATTCAGGCCTCTTGATGGAAATGATTCAGGTGAAACTCTTGAGGACGATCTGATTTCGTATACTTCCACCGATGATTTCGTGCCTTTTGACTTTGACCTGGACGAGCCCTCGCAGGACGACTCCGATTACACTTCTTCCGAGGATGATGTGTTTGTCCCATTCCACTTCGATATCTGCGAGACTTCCAAGGCCGAACCTAGTCGTACTTCTTCCACTCACCCGTCTGTGCTTTCGCACCATAGGACCACCAAGGGAGAACCTAGCCATACTGCTTCCATTGATCAGTTCGTCCCTTTCCGTTTTGATTTCACTGTGGGCCTTCACTGTGTCGACCCTGATCGGCCTCCGTCCACCATGGATCCCGATGTCGACATACACCATACCAGATCTATCCCTCAGCGGTCTCACAAGAAGATTAGCTTTCGGCCTTCTTGATCATATGTACATCCACATCTGTTATACATTCTCCTTTGTTCATCTCTGTCTCTCCCGTATTGCTCGTCCATCCATTCTCGTGTTTGCCTTGCTTAGGATGCACTTTGTCCTACGTATAGGAGGGGTGGACGAGCCGAGTGCTCTTTCGTCGTTCTGTGTCATCACTCCTGTTGTCGCCTATATTTAGGGCTTCTTTTACCCTAAGTATAGGGGGAGTGGTGTGTACATCCTCTGATCTCTTTCCATTTTCAGATCTCTCTTTCTCTTTTCTTCTTTTCTTCTTTTCATTTCCTATCTTCTGTTTCTGTCAAAAAGGTGTCACCCCTTGTAGACAGTTTTCTATACTTAGGACATACTTTGTCCTAAGTATAGGGGGGTGTGCACCCCGAGTTTTCTTTATCTTTCGATCCTCTCCATTGTCTCCTCTTCTTGTCTATACTTAGGGATATCTTACCCTAAGTATAGGGGGAGACAACCCGAGTACGATCTGTTCATTCCCACCCTTGACCCTCCCTGCGTTGTGTACAGTCTGCTATACTTAGGATTATTTGATCCTAAGTATAGGGGGGATGGTCAACTTCTCATTCATTGATTCATTCATTCTGTATTTATTCTTTGGACTTGTCTATACTTAGTACGAGTTATGTATTCTCTTTTCTCTCCGATCTATGAGGACATAGCTCATGCTAAGTATAGGGGGGTCGTATATACTACGTATATACTTTAGCCATAACTCGTACTTTCGTATTTTCTTAATAATATGGCTAATAATTCTTTAAAATTCTTTAAAATCCTTAATAAAAAGATGTTTTGTTTCTCAAATTCTTTTTGTATTTACTGATTAATAAATCAGGTGAAATTGTTTTTTGCAAAATGTTCGAAAAATAGTTTGAAAATCTTTGTGAACATTTATTGAAAACTATTTTGAAAATATTTTGTTACATGTTTTCAACCTGTGTAAAAATGTGTGTTTAGTAAAACTTATTTTCTTTGTGTGAAATAAAATATTTGAAAAATGATTTGCAAATGAATGGTTTCAAAAATATTTTAAAAGATCTATATATACTGTTTTGAAAGTATTTGCAAAATGATTTCAAATGTGTGCACATGTTTGTAAAATGTTTGTAAAAACTATTTTGGACTATAGTTTTCAAAAATTGTTTGAAAAACCTGTGTCAAGAAAGTTTGAGGAATATATACATCACACAAAAAAAATCCACTTTGTATATATGTATAAAATTGATCACTTACCGTGTAAATTCTTAAAACCCACTTCTTGCATATATGAAGAAGCACTCCCGTGTACATATTTTTCACCTAGTTTTTAGCCAAAAACTTTTTGTTTTCAAAAATCCCAAAAACATTTGCAAAACTAAAATCCAAAAACATTTGAAAAATCTTTTTGAAAAAACAAAAAAAATGCATCTGCATATGCATGCATTATCTTTTCAAAAATCCACAAAAAGTTCAAAATCTTTGAAAATTGCATCACAAAAATATTTTCTGCATTGCATTACATAGCATTCGCATTTTTCGGATTGAGTTTGATAGTTGAACGAGTCTAAGTAAAATCCAGAGATTGGAGCTTGATTGGACCTTAAAATCTACCTAATAACAGGGACCTTATAGGAACTGGGTTTGAGGTACTTCAGGTCTAGTTGACTTAATTCTTTGAGGATCACGAGACTTGGTTCAATGGATTCTTGACTGCCTAAGTAGAGTATTTCGGAGCACACGCACGACTCTTGTTGATAATGACCTAACTTAGACATCTGCACGTTTTACATGGCTCAACTCAGTTGGAGTGGTGAGGGGATTGGATTTGCTGGTATGAGACGCACACAAGTGGAAACATTTGTCCTCCTCTAGGGAGGGAAGTGCACCCCAACCCGTCCAATGATGAGGAAGTCTAAAGACAAGAGGTTGTGGGTTGTAATAAAGCTTCAAAAGAGGGATAGTCTACTGGCTCAAGAGGAAAAACTCCTTATGTAAATGCTGCTGTATATAGTATTCAAAGAAAAAAGTGTTCAGGCATGTACAAAAATAAAAATCCTGCAAAGTATGTACAAATGTTGTGAAGTCAATAAGCAAGCTTGAGTTCCAAAGTCAACTATGTGAGCCTGCAGCTGGATGACTTGACTACACTGGTCTTGCATTCCAGGATAGGTAGCTACACTGGCTACCGTCCATTCTTCTCTTCACCCCCTCCTCTTGAGCTGGTTGCCACTTGAACTTAGAAGGGAATACCCCGCTCCTTGAGGATGGAGTTGTTGGATTGGGGAATCATTGGGTTGTCGTACTGGAGAAGTCAGTTTCTTTGTCATTCTAGTTGGGGAGAGCCACCATCACTTACACTGTACGAGTCAGATTCATAGTCGTAAGAGTTTGCGTATGAGTTGAAGTATTTCTGACCTGGCTATTGAGGAGACTTGGACAGAGTTTTGGGATTCTCAAGGACTGTTGGATTTCGAATTCGGTTCTCACTAAGGTTCTGCCCGCACTAAAATTACAAAGGTCCGACTTAAGCTCCAAACTTTGATTTTGTGAAGCCAAGTTTGATAATCAAATAAAATCCAAGTTCTTTTTCTTTTCTTTCTTTTTCTTTTTGCACTTATTGCATAAGTGTTTGCTAGGGACTAGCAAAGGTAAAGTATAGGGGGATGATGAATCCACATTTCATCATCTTTATTCTATCATTTTGGCACCAAAAACCCTAGCAAATGCCTACAAATAGCAGTAAATACACAATCTTAGCATTCATGCATGTGCATCTAAATAGTGTATAAAATACTGTAATTAAAGCCAAAATTATAGAATAAATAAAAGAAAAGAAAAAAGAATAAAATATTGTAAATATTTTATGACCCAAAACCCCGAGACCTAGGCATCTTGATGAATAGGTCGACCAGGAATAAAGTAGGGGGAGATAAGGGCCAAAATACAGATAAAATACCTATACTTTCTATTCATTCTTTATTCATTTTGGGACCTATTTTTGGTTCCACTTTTTATACATCAAATAAAGAAACTTTGTACATGAAAGTTGTAGATAATTTAATAAAGAAAAATACAAAATTGATTTTACTGAAAAATAATGTACAGATAAAAAGTTATGGTCTGAATAAAAATCCAGGATCCCAACTTCCCAGACCCGTATCTGACAAATGAAAACTCCAAATGCATC
Organism: Ottelia alismoides; assembly: GCA_037367405.1. NCBI lineage: Eukaryota > Viridiplantae > Streptophyta > Magnoliopsida > Alismatales > Hydrocharitaceae > Ottelia > Ottelia alismoides. The sequence goes on along the minus strand of JAZKJV010009884.1, from coordinate 170,237 downwards.
AAACTCACCTTTAATTGTATATAGAATAAAATAAGCTATTTAATGGTGGTGGTTTCGCATTTGGTGGAGCTACGGTTTGAAAGTTGAGTTTTGGACCCACATTGTATACTTGTACATATTAAAATATTAAATTTATTATTTATTCATTATTTTATATTTTTTAATATTTTTATAATCTTGTAAATATTACTTATAATATATATGTGCATTAAAATCAGAATAAAAATGCAAAGAAAACTCAAAATAAAAATAAACATACATAGATCATACAGGTATTATACATATATGTATACCTATACAATACACTCTTATGTTTTATTAAATATACAAAACATACCAGAAAAATAAAATAAAAATATCTTTATGTGTATAAAAGTATTCTATAATTTTATAAATAATAAATAAAAATATCAAAATTAAAATCACAAATTAAAAATGAAATAGTCAAATATATAGATAATATACCTATATAGGGGTATAAAAGCAACTTGTAAAAATCAATCTCATAAAAATAATTAAAAATCGGAATAAAATACTATATAAAATAATAAATATTTTTCATTTAATAACCTAAAATTAATTAAGGCATTTATTATTTTTAAATAATTTTTTAAATCTTATTCTAGGAGTTTTCCTGGTTGGTCCACGTGGACCAACCAGGGGACCTGGAGAGTTGACCTCGGGTCAACTCCCTGGTCCTACTCCTGTAGCTGTGTCAGAGTGGTTTTGACCCATCTTCAACATTTTTTGGGGGCCGATCCTTTCACCTTTTCACGCAAGTCCCTTATGCAAAGTTCTTCCCCTATGAATCACCTTGCTCGCCCATCGATTTTTTTGGGAAGAGCATCAATGCTCCTCCCGTTATACTTCGATTTGCGAGCCCCTCTCGCCATTGTTCAAAACCGAGCCTTCAACCCCCATTTGACTTCGAACCAGTTCTGGGCACCAAAAACCTCCAGGTGGGGTCGAGGGTCGATCTCCGGTGACAGGGGAGTTCTCCCCCATCTCAGGCGAGGTGCGACGAAGCACCTAGACTGCGTTCCAAGCCACCTCCGGCCATTTGGTCGTCGAGGTTCTACCTTGGGCATATAGCCCTCGAGGTCATTTTTCCTCTTATTTTTTTGTGTAGTTTAAGTAGCTGGTAGTCGTAGGTTTCATTACATGTGTTCACTGGATCGTTTCATCGATTAATCACTCGAGGCTTCGATCAAACACTCGCCGGAGCTCTTGGGATCCAGCGACCATCTTTGCCGTCCATCGCTGCCAATTTATTGCCAATAAAGGCCAGTTCTCTGCCGTGTTTTTCCTGTCGATTTTCTTTCTCATTTGCAGTACCTGAAGGGGGCTTCTGCGCCTCATCTGAGTGGATTCAGGTTCCACGTATGCATGCCCACTTCGAGCTGAAGCCGTAATTTCTGTCACTACTTCCCACATTCCACGGGAACACCACTGAGGAACCATATATCTTTCTCAAGAAGTTCAACCGCATCTGTGCCACTGCTCACTACCCTGGTATTCCTTTGGGGGTAGTCATGATGACCGCCTTTCCCTTCATCCTTCAAGACAAGGCCCTATATTGGGTCGACCATCTTGGGAAGGTCGTCACGACCTGGGAGGAGCTGAAGTCTGCCTTTCTCCATAAATTCTATCCTCTCGGGCGATTGAACCAGATGCGTGCCTGGATCTCTAGTTTCTTCCAGCAACCCCACGAGACCATCCATGAAGCGTGGGAGAGATTCACGGACTTGCAGGAGAAGTGCCCACACCATGAAATTCCAAAGACCAGTCTCGTGCAACATTTCTTTGGGGGCTATCATTTGAGAGCCAAAAGCTTGTAGATGCCACTTGCGGCGGTTCACATTTCAACAAGGACGAGGACGTGGTATGGAACGTCTTCGAGGAAATAGCTGAAGGAGAAGCCACACAGACCTCGTCCAGAGCATACATGAAGCCACCAACCTCCATCAGCAAGCCAGTAAACATGGCTTCTCATACTGAGGACAAGGATGAAAGCTCCAACCTGAGCACCATTGGGAGCCACTTGTCCAAGGTGGATATAATTGAGAAGAGGTCGCAGGACCTCGAAAAATTGGCAGTCATTGAGAAGAGGACCCAGGGTTTGGAAAAGCTTGACCAGATTTCCCAACAGCTGGAGCAACTCGTTCGTGCATTAAATGCAAACATGTGCAACGTTGTGTCTACTTCTGCCGAGCCGAATGCTGAGAAGAAGGAGCCCACAATGCAGCAACACCCTCAGCCGACTCCACTGCAGCTCCAGCCTGTCCAGCATGTGTACTACGTGCAGGTTCCGGAGCAGCCCCCACAACCGCAGACACAGATGGTTGTATATCAACCTGAGCCCCAGCCAGCATACTCCGAGCAGTTCTCTCCACCCCCGCCACTGATTCAGGAGATCAATGGCGCAGCTGACCTGTCCTCAGGGACACCCTTAGGGTCAGAACATGGGCAACATGCCCTATCATCAGCAGCCGCAGGGTGGGAGACCCTTCCAACCCTCCTACCAGTACCAACCTCCATCCCACGGAAACACCTGGAGGCAGAATTACCAGCACGGTCCTCAGCAGTCCGGATATCGTGGACAGGGATATCATCAACAGCCGGCTGCTCAATACAATCAACAGAATGCACAATATTCCTCCAACCCTCCTCCTCACCAATTCTCTCAAGGTTATCAATCGCAATCTCAACCGCCATATCAACATTCTAGACCCCAGCAGGGGGACTCCTCTGAGATTGTGCCGATTAATCCGGCCCTGGCCTGTTTAGAGCAGTTAGTGAAGAATATGGCTGAGATGAACCAGAAGATCGACGACTTGACGGCAGCCAAGACCGTCATACCAGCCCAAGTCGAAGCCAACCCGAACAACTTCCGATGCAAGGAGCAGGTAGCCGGCAGTGTCCAACCCGAATCAGGTGAATTAAATTGTTTTTTATCTAATGCTGTCACTCTCAGGAGCGGTAGGACACTCCAACTATCAGCGACGGAGAAAGGAAAGCATCTTGCATCTGACGGGGAATCGTCAGTCCAGCCAACACTAGGGCCAAGCAGTATTTTGGGAGCAGCACCAGCATTCAGAAAATTACAAAAAAATGAAGAAAATAGCAAAACACAAAAGATAGCAGCACCCTCGATGGAGAACAGCCAGCATTGGAGACGCCTGCACCTGCCTCACAGCCAGTTCCTGACAGGAGGAGCACTGCACCTGCATAGAGTCCAACGCCAGCACCAGAAGCCGAGCCTGTTATTTCTGGTCCACAAATTGTAGATGAATCCATTCCTTTTTGCCATCTACCTGTACACAATAATATGGACACTATTTTGAATGAAATTGATGAAGATTTTGTAAATATTCCTTTTCCTGAAGCAATGAAAAAACACAAAAAATGAAAAATTTGAAAAATGCTTTGTCTGATCCTGCTATTATAGAAATCATCCAGAATTTGGTGCTGAATATGCCATTAATGAAAGCTCTTGAGTACATGCCAGCTGTGAAGAAAGGATTAAAAGAGGCATGCACGACCAAGCGCAGGCTGCATCCCCACAACTCCAGAAGTAAGGATGGCAAGTCCGAAAAGCATATCCTCACAATGGCCACCGTTAACGCCATCAGCAACCTCTCGGATAAAAAGCCAGATATGGGAGCACCTCTTGTACGTTGTCAGATGTTCAATCAGGAGTTCGAACAAACACTTCTTGACAGCGGGTCTTCTATCAACTTGATGCCAGCTTCGCTGCTTACAGAATTCAGGCTAGGACCGCTTATGCCTACAAAGATGATTCTGCAGTTCGCAGACAAGTCAGTCAAGCGGCCTAGGGGCCTGTTGGAGGACGTGATCGTCACGGTTCAGGGAAAGTCATTCCCGACCGATTTTGTGGTCTTAGACATGGACGTCCCCTCTCCATTGCTCCTTACCCCAATCATACTTGGAAGACCATTTCTGCGGACATAAAATGCATTAGTGAATTATGGGACGAGAGAAATCACTTTTGGAGCTAGCAACGAAACAATCAGAGTAGAGACCCTGTCTGAGGGAACACACGCCGAACAGACATCTACATCATGTGCAAGGGTGATTAAGTATGCTGACGACTGCGACTTTCTCGCACAAATTCAAGATACCAATTTATTTCTGGATGACAATAAGATCCATGAACTCCTCTGTCCCGAGGAGGAAGTGGAGTCCGCAGTCGAATTCCCCCTTATCGATCAGGATGAGGAACTCGCTGATGTGCTGCAAGAGACTGCCGTGGGAGTGATGTGCCTTCAAAACCAAGAGCAGAAACTTGAAGAATCTTTTGATGAAGAAGACATCATTGAGGAATTCTATCAGGATTTGAGAGAAGAAGCAGATCAGAATATGGTGGACACCGAACAGTTGAATGAATCACCACCTATACTAATAGCTGAGGTCACCGCTGAAGCAGGTCAGACCCTGCCAGAGTTAAAACCCTTGCCCTCCAACATGAAGTATGCCTTCCTTGCGGGAGAACCGAACATGTACCCAGTCATCATCAATGCACATCTGACCGAAGACCAAGAATCTCATCTGATGGAGGTTCTTGAACGTAACCGCAAGGCGATAGGCTGGCGAACTTCTGATCTCCATGGGATCAATCCGTCACTCTGCTCGCACCGCATCTTTCTGGAAGAAGATTGCAGGCCCTCTCGAGAACTGCAGAGGAGATTAAATCCTAATCTGCGGGAGGTCGTTATGAAAGAGATCCAGAAATGGTGCGATGCGGGATTTATCTATACCATCTCCGACAGCAAATGGGTGAGCCCTCTGCATGTTGTGCCTAAGAAATCAGGGATCACCATTGTGCAGAATGATAAAGGAGAGGAGACCACTACCAGAGTACCCACTTCTTGGCGAGTATGTGTGGACTACAGAAGACTTAATCTCGTTACCAAGAAGGACCACTTTCCTTTACCCTTCATCGACCAGATCTTGGAGAGATTGGCCGCGAAGGAATATTTCTGCTTCTTGGATGGCTACTCTGGGTACAATCAAGTTGCTATTGCTCCTGAAGATCAAGAGAAGACTACGTTCACCTGTCCTTTTGGTACATATGCCTTCAGACGGATGCCGTTTGGGCTTTGCAACGCCCCAGCTACATTTCAAAGGTGTATGCTTGCAGTTTTTACCGATTTGGTGGGCAACTTTCTTGAGATCTTCATGGACGATTTCTTGGTCTACGGGGACTCATTTGACCAATGTGTGGACTATTTAGACCGAGTCTTACGGAGGTGCTGCGAAGTCAATCTTGTGCTCTCATGGGAAAAGAGCAACTTCATGGTGACCGAAGGAATTGTGCTGGGTCACGTTGTTTCTAAACGTGGTATGGAGGTTGACCCAGCCAAGGTGGACGTGATTTCCAAACTTGAGCCACCCACAAACATCAAGCAAGTCCGGTCATTCTTGGGCCATGTCGGTTTCTACCGGCGATTCATCAAAGACTTTAGCAAACTGGCCAGACCGTTGACTGAGTTTCTCGGCAAGGATAATGAATTCATTGTAGACGACCGTGTGCTCCTTGCCTTTAATCAGTTGAAAGAACTCATCACGCAGGCCCCTGTCTTATAGCCACCGATTTGGACTCAACCTTTCGAGATCATGACCGACGCGTCAGATTATGACATCGGTGCTGTACTGGGACAGAGGAAAGACAATGTACCATTTGCGATTCACTACGCTAGTCGAACGCTCGATGAAGCCTAGCGGAACTACACTGTGACTGAAAAGGAGCTGCTAGCGGTAGTCTTTGCCTTGGAAAAGTTCAGATCCTACCTCCTTGGGTCTAAAGTAATCATTTACACTGATCATTCGGCCATTCGGTACTTACAACAGAAGAAGGACGCCAAACCATGTCTCATTCGGTGGATCCTTCTCCTCCAGGAATTTGACTTGGAAATCAAAGATAAACATGGGGTAAAGAATGTAGTGGCCGATCATCTGTCAAGGCTTCCTGAACCAGAATCTCCTGAGCTGAACCTGCAGCCGATCACAAAGACCTTTCCAGATGAGGCAATTCTGTCTGTCACCTCACTTCCTTGGTATGCGGACATCGTGAACTACCTGGTGGCCAAGAAAATCCCACAGGACTGGCCTAAATTGAAAATAGACAGATTCTTGTCTAAAATCCATTTCTACCAGTGGGAAGACCCGTACTTGTTTCGTGAGGGAGCAGATTGTATCTGGAGAAGGTGCATTCCTCAGGAGGAAGTTCCAAGTGTCCTCGTTTTATGTCACGACCAAGATTCTGGAGGACATCATTCAGGCAAACGAACGGCAGCAAAAGTTCTTCAAAGTCGCCTTTGGTAGCCTTCATTATTCAAAGATGCAGATGAGTATGTCAAATGCTGCACTGACTGCCAGAAGATGGGCGGAACCATAGGAATGAGAGACACGATGCCGCTGAAATACATTCAGATTTCAGATGTCTTTGACGCATGGGGCATTGACTTTATGGGACCGTTTCCCAACAGTCTGGGTTATGAATATATTATGCTTGCTGTTGATTATGTAAGTCGATGGGTGGAGGCTATTCCTGCCCGAACCGCCGACAGTAGGACTGTCTGTCGATTCTTGAGAGATCACATCATAGCACGGTTCGGGATTCCCAAGATTCTCATATCTGACGGGGGTAGTCATTTCATAAACAGAGAGGTGAAGAAGCTGACCCAAGAATTCTGCATTGAGCATCGTGTTGCTTCACCCTACCACCCGCGGTCCAATGGCTTAGCTGAATGTTCAAACAGGGAGATCAAGACAATCTTACAGAAGCTTGTGCGTCCAGATCGCAAGAACTGGTCTCAGCTGCTTGATTCTGTTCTTTGGGCTTATAGAACGACGTACAAGTCACCCTTGGGAATGTCTCCCTACCGCCTTGTATATGGCAAGCCATGTCATTTGCCCGTTGAACTTATTCACAAATCTTTATGGGCCATTAACATCTGTAATTTGGACTCCAAGAAAGCAGGAAAGAATAGAAAACTGGATCTGAACAGATTACTGGAATTCAGAGATTATGCATATGACAACAGCCTAATGTACAAGGAGAAGGTAAAAACATGGCATGACAAGCATATCCGCCGCAAGTCCTTTGATCCAGGTAAGAAGGTGTGGTTGTTCGATGCGAAATTGAAGATCTTTCTAGGCAAATTGAAGAGTAAATGGACTAGGCCATTCATGGTTAGGCAGGTGCGTAACAACGGAAGCGTATTGATATCCAATCTATCAGCTGACGCACAACCATTTGTAGTCAATGGACAGCTTTTGAAGCCATACCTTGAACATGATACATTCATGGCTGTCGTTGACTCGATTCAAGTAATCTATGAGGATGAGCTGAATATCTCCAAAGAGGCAGAGGAAGGCCAAGCACAACAAAACATTTTTGAATGAGTTTTCTTCTTTTCTTCTTTTCTTCTTTTCTTCTTTTCAATTCCTTTTATCCTCTTCTACCGAATCGATGCCATCCCTTTCATCATTGTTACACTTAGGATGTACTCTATCCTAAGTATAGGGGGGATGCGCATCCCGAGTTGTTCATACCCAATTTCATCTCTTTTCTTGTTTTCTTCTTTTCTTCTTTTCCTTTCCTATCTTCTGTATCTATCCAAAAAGTGTCGCCCCTTGTAGACAGTCTTCTATACTTAGGACGCACTTTGTCCTAAGTATAGGGGGGTGTACACCCTGAGATTCTTCTATTCTTTTTGATCCCCTCCATTGTCTCCTCTTCTTGTCTATACTTAGGAATATTTTACCCTAAGTATAGGGGGAGACAATCTGAGTACGATCTGTTCATTCCCACCCTTGACCCTCCCTGCATTGTGTACAGTCTGCTATACTTAGGATTATTTGATCCTAAGTATAGGGGGGACGGTCGACTTCTCATTCGTTGATTCATTCATCAGTTCTTTATTCTCTGGATTTGCCTATACTTAGTACGAGTTATGTCTGCTCTTTTCTCTCCCATCTATGAGGACATAGCTCAAGCTAGGTATAGGGGGGTCGTATATATTGCGTATATACTTTAGCCATAACTCGTACTTTCGTATTTTCCTAATAATATGGCTAATAATTCTTTAAAATTCATTAAAATTCTTAATAAAAAGGTGTTTTGTTCCTCAAATGTTTTTCGATATTTACTGATTAATAAATCAGGTGAAAATGTTTTTTGCAAAATGTTTGAAAAATAGTTTGAAAACCTTTGTGAACATATATTGAAAACTATTTTGAAAATGTTTTGTTACATGTTTTCAACCTTTGTAAAAATGTGTGGTTTGTAAAATTTCTTTTCTTTGTGTGAACGAAAATGTGTGCAAAATGATTTGCAAATGGTTTGAAAAATGGTTGCAAAAATATTTTGAAAAATCTATCTATACCGTTTTGAAAGCCTTTGCAAAATGATTTTTAAATGTGTGAACATGTTTGTAAAATGTTTGTAAACACTATTTTGGACTATAATTTTCAAAAATTGTGTGAAAAAGCTTGTGTCAAATAAGTTTGAGGAATACTTACATCTCACCAAAATCCACTATATATATGTGTATAAAACTGACCACTTACCCTTGTAAATTCTTAAAATCCACTTCTTGTAGATAAAAGAAGCACTCCCGTGTACATATTTTTCACCTTGTTTTCAGCCAAAATCTTTTTGTTTTCAGAAATTCCCAAAAACATTTACAAAATTAAAATCCAAAAACATTTGAAAAATGTTTTTGAAAAATACAAAAAATGCATATGCATCATCATCATCTTTTCAAAAATCCATAAAAAGTTCAAAATCTTTGAAAATTGCATCACAAAAATATTTTCTGCATGGCATTGCATAGCATTCACATTTTTCGGATTGAGTTTGATAGTTGAACAAGTCTAAGTAAAATCCGGAGATTGGAGCTTGATTGGACATTAAAATCTACCTAATAACAGGAACCTTATAGGAACTGGGTTTGAGGTACTTCAGGTCTAGTTGACTTAATTCTTTGAGGATCACGGGACTTGGTTCAATGGATTCTTGACTGCCTAGGTAGAGTATTTCGGAGCATACTCATGACTCTTGTTGATAATGACCTAACTTGGACATCTGCACCTTTCACATGGGTCAACTCAGTTGGAGTGGTGAGGGGATTGGATTTGCTGGTATGAGACGCACACAAGTGGAAACATTTGTCCTCCTCTAGGGAGGGAAGTGCACCCCAACCCGTCCAGTGATGAGGAAGTCTAAAGACATGAGGCTGTGGGTTGCGATAAAGCTTCAAAAGAGGGATAGTCTACTGGCTCAAGAGGAAAAACTCCGTATGTAAATGCTGCTGTGAATAGTATGTTGAAAAAAAATGTTCAGGCATGTACAAAAATAAAAAGCCTACAAAGTATGTAGAAATGTGTTAAGTCAATAAGCATGCTTGAGTTCCAAAGTCAAATATGTGAGCCTGCAGCAGGATGACTTGACTGCACTGGTCTTGCATCCCAGGATAGGTAGCTACACTGGATACCGTCCATTCTTCTCCTCATCCCCTCCTCTTGAGCTGGTTGCCACTTGAACTTAGAAGGGAATACCCCGCTCCTCGAGGATGGAGTTATTGGATTGGGGAATCATTGGGTTGTCGTACTGGAGAAGTCAGTTTCTTTGCCATTTCAGTTGGGGAGAGCCACCATCACTTACACTGTATGAGTCAGACTCATAGTCGTAAGGGTTTGCGTATGAATTGAGATATTTCTGACCTAGCTATTAAGGAGACTTGAGCAGAGTTTTGGGATTCTCAGGGACTGTTGGATTTCAAATTCGGTTCTCATTAAGGTTCCACCCGCACTAAAATTCCAAAGATCCGACTTAAGCTCCAAACTTTGATTTTGTGAAGACAAGTTTGATAATTAAACTAAATCCAAGTTCTTCTTTTTCTTTTCTTTCTTTTTCTTCTTACACTTATTGCATAAGTGTTTGCTAGGGACTAGCAAAGGTAAAGTATAGGGGGATGATGAATCCACATTTCATCATCTTTATTCTATCATTTTGGCCTCAAAAACCCTAGCAAATTCCTAAAAATAACATTAAATAGAGCAATTTAGCATTCATGTATATGTATGTAAATATTGTATAAAATGCGGTTTTTAACGCCAAAATTATATAATAAAGAAAAGAAAAGAAAAAGAATAAAATATTGTAAATATTTTATGACCCGAAACCCAGAGACCTAGGCATCTTGATGAATAGGTCGACAAGGAATAAAGTAGGGGGAGATAAGGGTTAAAATACAATAAAAATACCTTCTATTTCATTCCTTGTTTATTCATTTTGGGACCTATTTTTGGTTCCACTTCTTGTGCATCAAATAAAGAAACGTTTTACATGAAAGTTGTAGATATTTTTATATAGAAAAATACAAAATTGATTTCACTGAAAAATAATGTACAGATAAAAAGTTATGGTCTGAATAAAAATCCAGAATCTCAACTTCCCAGACCTGTATCTCACAAATAAAAACTCCAAATGCAACAAACTCACCTTTAATTGTATATAGAATAAAATAATCTATTTAATGGTGCTGGTTTCGCATTTAGCGGAGCTACAGTTTGAAAGTTGAGTTTTGGACCCACATTGTATACCTATACAACTTAAAATATTCAATTTATTCTTTAGTCATTATTTTTGTGTTTTTATAATTTTATAATTTTGTAAATATTATTTATAAAATTATTAACATTAAAACAGGAATAAAAACCCAAATAAAACTCAAAATAAAAATAAATGTATATAAAATACACATGTATTATACCTATATACATACCTATACAATACCTACTTATATTTTATTAAATATACAAAACATATCAGAAAAATAAAACAAGAATATATTTATGTGTATAAAAGCCTTTTATAATTTTATAAAATACTAAATAAAAATAATAAAATTAAAATACACAAATAAATATAAAAGAACAAAATATGTAGATATTATACCTATATAGGCTATAATAAGTAACTTATAAAATAAATCTCATAAAAATAATTAAAATTCATAATAAAATAATTTGTAAATTTATAAACATTTTTTTATAACCTAATTATAATAATGTCATTTAGTATTTTTAAATCATTTTTTAAATATTTTTCCAGGGGGTTTTTCTGGTTGGTCCACGTGGACCAACCAGAGGGCCTGGATAGTTGACCCCGGTCAACTGTCTGACCCACCCCCTGTGCCTATTGTCAGAAGCATTTTGTCTCTTCTTCTCGCCATTTTCTAGGATTGACCTTGCACCAAATCATGTTGATGACTTCTGCGTTTTTGCTCCTCGATCAGTGGTGATTCACGCCCAAGTGATTTCTGGGGTTGAGGAGCACTAATCGAGGCGTTGGACCCTCGTCTTCCACGCCACCCGTCAACCCTTCAAAATACATCCCCCGACTTCCCTTTGACTCTTGATCCTTCTTCCGCCAAAGTTACCTGTAAACCCCTAGCCCATCGAGTTCCTGGTAACAGCAGGAGTCGAATCGACCCGGGGTTCGCGTCGTCTGGTGTAGAATCGAAGAGATCCAGCCCCTCGCCGGAGGTCCACTGCGAAGTTCTTCTCGACGCCTCTTGTGAGTCTCACCCCCTTCTCTTTCCATTTTCTTGTAGATTTAGCGTAGGTTAGGTCAGGTCTATAGGAGTTACGCCTTTGATTTGGTTAATCACCGTGTTTCCATCAATCGAACCAACGGCGGAGCTGAGCTCCACCCGCCGTCTACGATCGTCTCACGCACCATCCCGACCACCTGTCACCTCCATCCTCTTCCCCTTCGCTCCGTCATCATGATCCACCCCTCCATTCACCTCGATCTCGCCCAGATCGAGCCATCAGAGCTCCCCTCTCCGCCGCTCGTCGGAGCTCCACGTCCGAGTCGTTCGCCTCACCCATTTGACCCGAGAAACCCCCGGTTCGCCTCGCCTGGTTTTTGTGCTTCTCCCTTGCAGGCCAGAGCCCAAGAGAAGGCTCCATCGAGCCTCGAAGTCCCCAGGAGCAGATCCCCAGGTCGTCTCCACCGTCCGTCCACGCCAAGCTGTCTCAGGCTCGCCTGAGACCTCCTTCAGACGCGGAGAGGCCCCAGGATCATTTTGCCCTTGATCCTAGGGCTGGAGAGGCCATGTGTCGGCCGCAATCGCCCACCAAAGCTCGCCGGGGGGAGTGTTCTTTGTGAACATCTCCCTGCCGTCGGATCAGGAGTCCCCTCCAGACGCCACAGCCGCCGTTGGATCTTGGCCTCTCACCACCGTCCGATCGGACCGCCAAGATCTAATCCTAGCCGTCCCGGCCGAAGCGTCATCGCGCGTCCCTGAGCTGACACATGTCCAAGTGAAGCTCCCTCGACCGCACGATCAACACCGTGGGTATTTTGCATCTTAAACCCACGAGTTTTTGTATTTACGTTTTAACCCTAAAACTTTCATCTGCAGTTTAAAAGTTTTTGTAATAATTGCACTTAGGCCCCCGAACTTATTTTATTTGCACTTCAGTCCTCGGCCACGTCACCTCACGTGACTTGGGCGCGCGCCTTTTGGGTATTTTGCATTTTTGATCCTAAACTTTCAGGTATTTGCAGTTATACCCTTGTGTGTAGTTATTTAAATATGTTTTTGGGATAATTGCATGTTTGCCCCGCCGGTTTTTAGTAGTTGCAAATGTGCCCCTGTGAATGACAGATCCCGTGCTTTGTGCATGTATTTAGGTGAAATTTGCGCCCAAGCCCCTGGATGTTTTTATAATTGCATATATACCCTTGCTAGGCTTAGGATTTTTGTGTTTTATCTATTTATTTCACGCATCATTTAAGTGCCAAAAATTCTCAAAAAATTCAAGTAAGCTCCTGTGTGCTTGTCCTTTAACGTCATATTTTTAGTTTTTATTTTTGCTGCATTTTTATATTTATTAAAAATCAAAAACATACTATTTTAGTACTGTCTAGCTTAGAAAATACCAAAAAATTATTAAAATACTCTAAAAATTCCAAAAAAATTAATTATTGTGTAGTTTACTCTATTTTAGTGTCAGGCCAAAAGCCACTAAAAATCTCAAAAGAAAAACCTTCAAAATTCGAAAATACATAAAAACTTCAAAAAATCTAGAAAATTATAGAAAACTCTAAAAAACGCAAACTCAACTCCTGTAGGTTCTATATTTTATCCTCTTTATTTTAAAAATAGTTTGGAAAAAGTTTGTGGCTGTTTGATATTTTTAATTCCCATTTTACCCCCAGTCAGTAGCTAATTCACTGTTTTGCTTTATTTCAGTGTTTAAAAATACCATATTTGTATAAATATTTTATCACTCTTTTTATTACATTGTTTTTATATTCCAATATTGAAAAAGAAAAAAATATAAAATATAAAATTATAAAAATCAGAAAATTAAAAATCAAAATACAAAAATATAAAATCAAAATAAAAAAATTTTAAAAACCCACAAAAAAATTAGATTGGCTAAATGGTCTATTAGACCTAGGTTTTGACTTTTGTCTATACTCTGCACCTTTGTTTCCTGTGTTCGACCCCTACTTACTTACCATTGTACATTTTTAGTAGGTATAATAAATTTTAATCCTTGCTATTGATTGCATGATTGATTGTGTGGGTTAATTGTTGACGAACGGGAAGGCTTGAGTAGTCGCATCAGCGATAGTGAGTCTGATTTGTCAGACCACTATTTAGCGGCTCTCGCATTCTCGTTTTTCAGTTGGGTTTCAGATACTTGATGATGGGAGATTGGATAACACAGTCTTGGAGCATACTATAATGAGGATGAGGTAGACGATTCTGATGATGATTCTGAGTTTCACTATTGTTGTTATGATATTTTTGATCCCTTTGATTCTGAAGTGAATGTCGAGTGACAGTGTTTAGATGAGTTCCTCACTTTCATAGATCTTTTATCCAGCATGGAGGTAGAGATAGATCAGTTTTGTCAGTCACTTGATGATCAGTCTCCATCTCAATCAGATTCAGAGGATGCCGTTGGACGCATGCATTGATGAATCTCTTTCACTTCAGACTTCTACAGCAGAGCCTACAACCAGCCTGGAGAACAGGCTAGAGCAGTTCTATCAGTTACTTGATGAGAAATCTCCAGACCAGTTAGATTCAGAGCATGATGAGCTTTCATACACAGACTTAGTAGCCTACTCCCAGGCCCTCACCAGACCAGCTCTCCCTATTCCTTCTCCCCCAAAGCTCAAGCCTTTACCTTATAGCATGAAATACTGATTCCTTGTTGATGAGCCAAAAATGTTTCTTTTCATTATCGCATCGGATTTGATCGAAGATCGAGAATCCCATCTGATGGATATTCTTGAAAAGAATCGCAAGGCAATCGGGTGGTTAGTAGCATATCTTCAAGAGGTGGTTATAAAGGAAATATCCAAGTGTTGGAGCATCAATTTTATCTATCCCATCTCCACGCCAAGTGGGTCAGTCCATTACATGTAGTACCCAAGAAGATGGGCCACTGCCATGATTCATTAGGATTTTCTTGGTGAGTATGCATGGACTACAGACGATTGGATCAAGCGACCAAGAAGGATTACTTTCGGCTACCGTTGATTGATCAGATTATTGATAGCTTAATTGGGATGAGCCATTATTGCTTTCTTGATGGGTACTCAGGGTACAATCAAGCGGCCATTATACTTGAAGGCTAGTAAAAGACGACCGTTCACATATCCATTCGGAATGTATCCTTTTAGACGGATGCCCTTTTGACTTTGTAATGCTATGGCTACACTCAAGAGGTGCATGCCTTTGATCTTTGCGGACATGGTGGGTTACTTTTTAGAGGTCTTCATGTATGATTTTTGGGTCTATGGCGATGATTTTGATTCCTGTCTTTCTAGCCTAGATCATGTCCTTCAGAGGTGCGCTGAGGTTAACCTCATTCTTTCTTGGGAGAAGAGTAATTTTATGATGACTCATGGTACGGTCATTGATCATATCATCTCCAACAGGGGCATGGAGGTCGATTTGGACAATGTGGACATCATCGAGAAGCTCAATCCATCGTCCAATTTGAAACAGTTACGATCGTTTCTGGAGCATGCCAGTCTCAATCGATGTTTTATTCAAGACTTCATGAAGATTGACCGACCGTTATATGATCTTATAGTGAAATACACCAAGTTTATTGTTAATGATAAGTGTATTTCAGCTTTTAAGACTCTCAAGAGCATGGTTGTAGAGGCTCCAGTCCATCAGCCAGCTGATTGGTCTCTAACATTCGAAATCATGATGGATGCCTTCAATTTTGTTGATGCGGTTGTTTTAGGATAGAGGAGGTATGGCCTTCAATATGTTATACACAACACTAGCAAGACTTAGGATTTTGTCCTACAGAATTGCATCGTCACATAGAAAGAGGTGCTATTTGTAGTAAATTTACTTAGGTCCCACATTTTAGGATCTAAGGTTACCATCTTCACTGACGACACCACCATCAAGTACCATATGGATAAGAAGGATTCCAAGCAACGCCTTATCAGATGGATCCTTCTACTCCGGGAGTTAGATTTTGAGATTAAGGACAAACTTGGAGTCAAGAATGTGGTGACAAATCACCTTTCTTGACTAGAGTACCCAATAATTCTGAGTTTCACACACCTATCACTGAGACCTTTTCAGACGAGGCGATTCTAGTTGTCACCTCACTCCCATTGTAAGCTGACATTGTGAACTTTCTTATTGCCAATAAAGTCCCACACGGTTGGTCCAGACAGAGACTTGAGACTTTCCTCATGAAAGCGAAGTCTTTCCATTGGGAGGATTCGATCCTTTATCATGAAGGAATGAATTGTGTCTAGCGTCAGTGTATTCTTTAGGAGGAATACCATATTGTCCTCTTGTATTATCATAAATTAGAAGCTGGAGGATACCATTCTTGGAAGAGACATCACAGAAGGTTCTTCAATCCAGTCTTTGGTGGCCTACTCTCGTTGTGGATGCCATGGCATTCATAAAGAGATGTACTGACTGATAGAGGATGGGCACTTGTGGACATAGAGATATGATGTCAATGTATCCTATTCACTTTTGTGAGGTTTTTGATGCATGGATGATGACATAGATTTTGCAGAAGACATGCCAATCCACGAGGCAGACCGACATTCGTTAAAGTGACCTTAGACGAAATCACAATCAATCAAAAATCTACCCACGAATAAATCACACAATGAATAACACAAAAATGTGAGTCAAAATTTATTATTCTCTACAAAACACAAGGTGTAACCGACAAGCATGTGGATATCGAACCAGAGAGAGCAAAATCAGCAACCTACGGTTATTTTTAACCAAAAAAGTATTATTTACAACCATACCTTTCATTAAATATTTTTATGGATTTTTAATTTTATATAGATTTTTGTATTTTTATATACTCTTTTTTCTATGGTTTTGATTTCATAATTTTGAATTTTCTTTTAAAATTTTATATATTTTATATTTTCTTTTTTTAATAGATAATAGAATATATAAGTCTATATAGTCTGTAATAGATAATACAGATATAAATATAACTAAAAATAATTAAAAATTACATAATTAAATATTTGTAAGGTTTAAGTAATTTTTAGTGTTTTTATGATTTTTCTGGCATTTTTGCTAATTTTTATGGATTTCTTAAGTTAAAAATAGCTTATAACAGGGATAAAATATTAAGCTAGGAAATTAAGTCCAAAATTTTTCAAATCAATTATAACATATAGATAATAATATATTGAAAATTAGAAAGAAGGAAAATTATTTTTGGGATTTTTGAGAAATTTTTAGATTTTATAAAGGTTTTGGGGTTTTTCAGATTTAAGAGTTTTCTTTTTATATTTTTAGTGATTTTTGGTCTGAAGGATAAAAACACTTAAATAAAAAAATATTTTTTTGGAATTTTTTTAAAAAAAATTTTCTAAATTTTTTGTATTTTATAAGTAAACGGGGGCTATGGGATCATTTTACTTTTAATAAATAACAAAAGGCCTAAAATTATAAATTAAAAATATGACATGAAACTACAAGAAATCAAGATCCTACATCTAAATTTTCGTGATTTTTTACCACCACAGCTATTTTAAATAAATATGACAAGCACATAAAAATACAATTGCTAGCGAGGTCATATTTTTAATAAAAATAAATGTAAGGGGTGCTTATGTAAATGTGCCAAAAGTATACAATGTATATTCAATTTTAATGAACTATTTTACAATTACAAAAATTACCAGGTGGTACATGCAATTTGCCCAGCTCACATGGGACTACACGTGAGCTGAGCTGGACAGGACTCAATTGTAATAAACCATAAGAATATGGACCAATAATGCAAAATTTCCATTTTATTTACCCTATACATTACTTATTAAACTACTAAATAAATACAAAAAAAGGTAGGGGAAGATATGCAGTTACCCCCATAAGGCGCGGGAGCGAACGACGACGATCATGCCACTTATCCACGTGGTGTGTCCACGTACAACGATGACGGTTCGTGGATGAACGCTCTAGATTAGTCTTTAGAGAACGATCCAGTGGCGAGCATGCTTTCCAACCAATGATGGAGGATCAAACTGGGGGTGAGGTTCTATCGTACGGCTCTTGCTTCCCATGAAGAACATGAAAGAACAGTCGTCCCTCTTCGCTTCAATCCGCAAAATCTCATAATGGCTGGCTTCTCCTTTACTGTAGATGGATTCGGATGGTTGCTGATATCCTCCTGCACTGATAGATGTTTCTTGATGAGCACCTGGATCTCCGATGAGTTCTGATGGAGTTGAGGAAGGACGAAGGCTCCAAGTGCTTCCTAGTTCTGCAACATCGACCCCAGGTGAGTCGCTTGGCATCCAAACCTTGCATGAGTTAGGCACAACAATAGAAAGGGGTATGGGACTCTTATTTGTGACGGTGGATGCACGAGTGGTTCGGGAGGTCGTGCCTCTGACGAGCGGAGGAGTGGAGGCATGAATGTCCAGATCCACGATGGATCTGGTTGAGCAAGATGAGGTGGAGCGTAGGGAAACGTGGAGAAAAGAAAAGGGGGTGTCTGGCATGTCAGGAAATGGAGGATCCCTAATTCCAACATGGCACAAGCTTCTTGCGTCATTGTTGAGGCTCCCCGAGAGCCGAATCATGGAAGATGAATTTCTTCTTTTCTTCAGAATAGACTGCTAACTCGTAAAGCACCCCATTTCACATCAGTTTGTATTTGTGATGGGAAACTCAATGTTTGATCAAAAGCATCAAAGCGAGAGAAATTGAGAAAGTATATCACTTTGCCGATTATCTCTAAAAGGTTTGGCGGGGAGAGTGGAAAATCAAAGAACTAAGTACCTTCTGACTGATTTTAGCAAATCTATCTATAAAGGAAATCAGACTAACTAAACCAGCTAGTTATATAGTCTTTTCGGTTTATCTAGAGATAGTCTTATAACACCATTAAATAGCTAAAGCAGATGCTAGAATTAAAAACCTAAGCTAATCCTCCCTAAAAAGCAATAAAGAAGTAACTTGAACCTGCTGGCGAAGGCAGGGAGCAGAGAAGGGCGTCGAGCGGACGTGGGTGCATCTCCGTGTACTTCAGCAACCAACAAACCTCAGGAGACCTCCTACATTCACGAGGATGCTCACTAGGCCGTGGTTTAGGGTTTTAGGAGTTGGAACAGTGAAGACGCAGATTTCAATGCGTTAAAAGTGTGTTTTTGTGCGTTATTGTGCGCGCACGCGAAAACCGAGAGATTCAGAAAAAAATTATTCAACTACAAGACAATGGATATTAAATTAAGAACAGGGCAAGGAGAGGATCGATCCACAGGGACTCGAACATTCTACGTAAATTTTTATTCTATTTACGAAGGCATTTTTCACTTTATTGGCCCAAGTAAAATCTTATTTTTTTCTTTTTTGTTCCCGGAACCCTAAAATGCATCAAAACTACTGTCACTAGGTTCTAAACAACATAAGGATCACACATGAATTTTCTTGGAATTTTTCGGATTTTTCTATTATTTTTAGTGACTTTTAGATGTGCCAAAGTTATTTTTTAAATTTTCAAAAACTTGAGGGCATGAATGTAAATAAAAACTTCAATAAAGACGTGATTGCAGCTAATGAAAAGTTACCAGACATGATAAAAATTACCAATAAAAATGTTAATGGAAAAATTGCATATAATATAAAAACTTTCAAGTAATTACAGACAGGTCCCTGAAAGGACTTGAAAAGAAATAAGAAAACTTGAATATGAAAAATACAATATGATAGAATATTATATTACGAAATTGGAAAAATTACATAAACTAAATAAAAGTTTAGCTGAATTGCGAAAAGGTCTAAAAAATAAAAAATTAAAAAGAAAATGAAATGACGAAGGGCTCCCCACCCCTTCTTCGTGGGAAAAAAGTTGGAGACGTGCTCAGCAACCACGGTAGAGAAAGGTGGCTGGAGCGGGCTGGAGGCGAGGGAGCATGGCGGGGGCGGATCTGTGACGGCGAGGAGGTGCAGAGGACGTGGTGGAGCGCGGAGATAGAGCGACGGAGGGGTTAGGTTCCTATGCCGTGATGGGTCCTCCCTGGATGGTGGCTGGAGCTCGAAGCTCCCAGGTCCCTGGATTTGTATGCGAAACTGGAGACCGACGGAGCTGGAAAGATGGGTTTCAGACCTAACGCTACGAGGAAGATGGTGGTCGCTCAGGTCCCGAATCTGAGATGGGTTCTCTCGCTCGTTGGGGGTACAATCCTCCTCCCCCATTTTATCAACGATGTTGGTAACGGCTTCGTCGATTTGAATAGGAAAGCATTATAATCTGTCGTTTCAGGTGATGATCGACCTGCATGAAGAGATGAAATAAAGAGTCAGTATTATGTGCCGTTTCAAAATAGAGAAAGGAGGACTTAATGCTCGTGAGTGGGAAAGATGGAATACAAGTTCTAGGGATGCAAACGGTTAAGGATATATCCGTATCCGATCCGTCACCTTATCTGTTTTATTCTGATTTTGACATCCGCATCCGTGTCCGTTTTAAATGGATACGAATATGGATATCATTTTGATATCTGCAAACATCCGTATCCGTATATCCGTTTTCATATATAAATATAGTCACAGATTTGTTTTTAACCCTATATAATATAATTATATACCTTCTTTTATTATATTTGTATAATTTTTGATACAAACACATTTAGTAAATTTATAACATGTGTTTTCCATTCAATTTGTATATATTTAAGTCGATTCTATAGAGTATTTCTAGCATTACTCGTATGCAATCAGTACCCGTTTTCTAAGGATATGGTAAGATTGTTTTAATATCCGTTAATATCCGTATCCGCATCCGTATTCTTATTCAAAAATGGATAAGGATACAGTAATACCTATATCTGTATCCGTATCCGTCCGTTTGCATCCCTAAATACAACAAATAGGATCCACAATCATTAAATGGTGGGGGCACGTGTGCATGGAGATATTCATGGTTTGTGAACGTTGGTACCAAAGGAGAGTGGAGATGAATAAATAAAAGTAGATGATTAGATGGATGGGAATTTAAAGGGAGGGGATATATTTTGGTTCACCGAAAATGGTTTTGAGATGTTAGCTAATGGAGCTCGGATTTTGTATGGGCATTTTATATGGATTATAATGAAATCAGCGTGAGAAACATAGAAGATGAATTATGCACGAAGAAAGGAAGAAATGCATGCACTTAATTCAAGATTTTGCTTAATTGAAGCATATTAGTATGATGAATTGTTGATTCATCAGGCCCCCATACTTAAATCTTATTAGTTCCGAACAAGACAATGATATGCAAAGAGAAATATATATCAACTAAAGAATGCACAGAGAAGGTTTGCAGTATGAATAACGAACAAAGACCGAGTCGACCCTTAGATTAATAATGTATTCAAATTCCTATTTAACTTAGTATTCAATTCGACAACCCTCGAGTTCTATCAACATTAGTCGATTCCAATCTTAGGCCACGTCAGATCATCATGATCAACATATATTCTCTTTATTCCTGAGTTGATTTTGAACTGCGTGTGAAAGTTTTAGCTCTTCCCAATTTGTGAGACTACTACACTGTATAACTTTAAGGATAGTATCATGAGATTCACAAAATTTTAAGCCTCTATTTTCCCTAAGTCTAGGCTTATTCTCATTTCACCTGAATATGTCAGCAAAAAAATATGGGTTTAAATTGTAGAGAACTTGGATTTTCAGGGGGTTTTCGTAGACCGCTTTGGTCCATTGCTCATATTTTTTCTTCTTTTTGCAGAGCAGAACCCTGGTCCTCTATGGCCTTTTTAAAATTAGTAGCATTATTAGTCATCTATTTACCTTGTTTCGTAGAGCTGGGTTATTTGTGTATAATTTTCTTTGGTAGAACCTTTCTTTGCATTTGTATTTTTGGAACATGCATCCCTTATTGTGCCTTCTTTTTTATAGGATTTGGTGGCATTGTCTTTAAGAGAATACATGTATAAAATATGACTCTCATTTACATGTTCATGGCAGGTCTGCTGACAGACCCAAACTTATAGAAAATAAGTGGTTGCTAAACTTAGATTATTGAATTTTGCTTTCCCGAGATTTAGAGTCACTCCTTCCCTCGCTAGAGATAGAACAATTCCTCATACCTGCAAATTAAGTTGAACTAAAGTGTAATGTGTAATTTTTTAATAATCAATCAAGAATAAAAGAGTGCTAAGCCTGTCAAGATGATCTATTCAGACATAAATTTTGGTCACCGTAAAACCGGTATAACTCAAAGAATTAAGTCTAAAATAGACCTGAAGAAGTTGAGTACTCAACCCTAAAGAAATCCTCTGAAATTAAGTAGATTAAGGTCTTCTCGATCTAAAGTCAAAACTTGTGAAAACCAGACTTCTAATCTCAAAAGGTTAGGAGAAAATTAGGAGAGATTTTTTTTAAATGCTTGTATTTTTTGAGCAAAAGTTTTTGGGAATTTTTGCAAAATTTTATGGGATTTTGGATATATGTATCTTGTTAAATTTTGAAAATATGCAAAAACATGATGGAGAGGAAATTTTAAAAAATGCTAAAAAAATAAAAGAAAATATTTTTGGATTTTTTAAAATAGAAGTAATGTGAAGCGAAATTAATGCATGAAAAAAGAAAAATAAAGAAAGAAATGAAATGAAATGCATCCCCCATACTTAGACAGAGCCATGACCCCATGGTGATAAAAGCGTGGGAAAAAATGTGAAAACATGATTGAGAGAGTGCAGATGCAAGTGATGAAAGATGTTTTTTTTCAAACCAATTGATTTTGCACTTTTTTTGTGGGGTTGCACTCATAGTTAAGTTAAACTACAATGGTGAGAAAAATTGCAATAAACTATAATGGTGAGAAAAAATGCAAGCTAGAAAAAATGAAAGATTACTGTGGAGTTGGACCCACTATGTGCTGGTTTTAAAGCCCCCAGCCGGGTTCCCGTGTTAGGAATACCATGTATCTTAAGTATGTATGGCATCCGTGTTTAGACAACTGTGATAATGTACATAGCCTAACTCAAGTGATTTGAAGGTGGATGGTTCAGGTGTGTGAAGATCTGGGTGGGTGGGTGATACCGGTAGGATAAAATACACAGTGATTGGTGCTATCGTTACCATGAAGGAGAAAGACGATCCTAATGATGATTGGAGTGAGTAGGATTGGTTATCAAAAAAATCATTTTCCTTGTGACATATCCAATAAATCAAAATTATTCCCACCCATAAAATGATCAAGATCATCCAAAAAGTCCAGGGTGGGTGGGTTCATGTTCAACCAGATTCAATAATCTCTCCTGCTCTTGACCACTTTGTGTATCCTCAATATCTGTCGATTCCGAAGACAGAATCAGTGTGACAGTCTCAGATGAAGTGCTTAGAGGGTGAACGACCAAGCAAGAAGGGTTATCTTTTTTGGAGGTTGTAGGATTGGAGTGTGAGATTATGTGATCGTCCCTGACAGAGTCATTCAGGGAGGACTTCCGATGTTTCATCGGGGGTGGAATGTGGCTCGATTTCAATCTCTTTTTTAAGCACAAAATTCTCATCATTATTCAAGCTCAAAATTAGTATGATTTCATCATCATCTTCATGTTGATACTTAGATTCAAAATCATTCTTAAATTCGCTATTGATATCAATGCTGATATCATTTTCAAATTCAGCCCTAGATTCATCATCATCAGATTCCTCTGCATATTCATTCTCAGATTGAAAAATATCGTCAGATTCAGTTCAATCTCATCTTTAAATCTATCCTCAACATTTGTTTCATTATTATTACCATATTCATCTCTTGATCCATTGTTAGATTCATCCTCGAAGTTCATTGTCCAAGAATCAAAATATGAAGTCGAGGTCAAAAACTTAATAGACAACTCAGATAATTCATTTATAATTTCATCATATGGCAGATGATCATATTATGAGTTTCATTAAAATTGCAGGATTCATTATAATCAATAGTTTTTGTAGCCTTTAGCTTAACCTCATCATCAATCATTATTTCACACAACTCATCATCAAAACTTCCATCATTGTTCTCTATTGGAGATTCAATTTTTATTTGTTGTTCTTTTGGAATTTCAATTAAAATAGGGTCTGAACAATGTGGTAGAGGAATCGCCTTAGTCACATAAAAATCATTGTGCTAGGAATCATATTGAGCTAGAGGCTGGAAGAATTCGTTTCCTGATTTATCCATCAAAAAATCTTCATTAATATCCTTGATTCGATATAGTTCCTCTCTGACTTGTGTTTGTTCTACGTCATTTTTATTCTCATAAAAAATCTCTTCATATTGTTCATGAAAATTTTTGTCATACTCAGCTTTATAAGTGATTGTATTTTCCAACTCATCCCAAGCTGAGTCAAGATCAAGAATAACTTGATTGAAGATTTGCCTATTGATGAATCTCCATTTCATCATCTTTATTCTATCATTTTGGACTTAAAAACCCTAGTAAATGCGTGTAAATAGGCTTAATTCATGCATTAGCATTCATGCATATTTGTGTAAACAGTGTACAAAATACTGTTTTTAAAGTCAAAATTATAAAATAAAGAAAAGAAAAGAAAAAGAACAAAATGTTACAAATATTTTATGACCCGAAACCCTGAGACCTAGGCATCTCGATGACTAGGTCGACAAGGAATAAAGTAGGGGGAGATAAGGGCCAAAATACCAATAAAATTCCCTTTTATTTTATTCCTTCTTATTCATTTTTGGGACCTATTTTTAGTTCCCTTTTTTATACCTCAAATAAAAAAACTTTATACATGAAATTTGTAGATAATTAAATATAGAAAAATACAAAATTGATTTCACACAAAAATAATGTACAGATAAAAAGTTATGATCTGAATGAGAATTAAAAATCCTAACTTCCCAAACCTGTATCTCTCAAATAAAAACTCGAAATGTATCAAAATCACCTCTAATTGTATATAATTTTAATAAGCTATTTAATGAAGGTGGTTTCATATTTTTTGGAGTTATAGTGTGAAAGTTAGGTTTCAGACCCCTATCGTATACTTTACCCGATTGAAATATTAATTTTATTTCCTATTCATTATTTTTGTTATTTTATATTTTTCTTATTTTTTAAATATTATTTATAATATATGTATATATTAAAACTAGAATAAAAACATCATTAAAACACAACAATAAAATACTTGTATAAAATACATATGTATAATACCTATAAATATAACTATATAGACTATACCACTATTTATTTAAGTGTATAAAATACATCAAAAAAATAAAATAAAAATATATTTAAGTGTATAAAAATAAGTTACAAATATATAAAATGATAAACAAAATTAATAAAATAAAAAATAACAATAAAATATTAAAATATATAGATAAATATACCTATATAGCTCATAAAAAGTAGCTTGTAATTCCAAACCTCAAAAAATAAATAAAAATCATAATAAAATAATTTATAAAAAATAAATGTTTTTCATTTAATAATCTAAAATCAATAAATTCGTTTAATATTTTTAATTGATTTAACAAATCTTTTTTGCAGGATTTTTCCTTGTTGGTCCACGTGGACCAACCAGGAGGATCCGAGAGTTTACCACGGGTCAACTCTCTGGCCCGCCTCCTGCTCTGTGTCAGAATGCATTTTTTCGGCAATTTTCATGATTTTTTCGAGGATCGACCTATCACCATCTCGTGTTGGAGTCTTCACGACTTTTGTCCACCATTCTTCGAGGATACACACCCTAGGATTTTATTGGGGAGTGGAGCTTCGATACGCAAGATACACCTCATTCTTTTCACCCGTTCCTTCACCTATTACAAAACCACCTTGAGTTCCCTTGGACTTTGATCCCTCTTCCACCGTCCAAACCTAGACCTAGGACCTCGACAATCTTCCTGGTGACCGTAGGAATTGATTGAGCCCTTTGGGAAGCCTTGGAGGTGTCGAATTGAGTAGATCCAACAAGCTGGAGTTGAGCCGTCGGAGCTAGCCGCTGGTGCCCCCTCGGTGAGTTTTCTTCTTTCTTTTGTGCTCTTTTCCATCTTTAGGATATCTGTAGTAGATCCTCGCACATTGACGGTATCGAATCGGTCAAAATCAACGTGAAACCACCTCGTCTCACGTCTGGCCGTGCTTCGGGTTCTGCCGGCCGACGTCGAACGCCACTAACCGCCAGCCTTCCCTTTTTGCACACTGGAGGGTCGCGGCAGTTTGCCCATGACCCTCCTAACACCTTCTTGCAAGTGCATGAGATTTATACGTGCTCGGAGGCATTCTTGAAGACTCGCCGGAGGTGGTTGGGGGTCGGGTGCTCTGCCGTCCTCCTAGAAGCTCTCTGGTCTTCGCTGGAGACTTTTGGAACCTCTAGCATCTAGAGACACCTCATAGGAAGCGAACGAGCCATTCTGGAGCTTCATCACACGACGAAGGAGGACGTACCGGTCGGAGGAAGTTCGCCCAACCGGAGCTCCTCCATGTTCTTCCATTGACATCCTCCACCGTTCCATCAAGGCCCTCCGCCCAGATCCGCCAGGAGCCGTTAGATCTCATCGCACCCCAACCGTCCGATTCCTAGCTGGGATCTAATCTGGGCTGTCATCAGCTGAAGCCACATCGCGCGATAGCAACTTGACACGTGTCCAAGTGGCATCCCTCCACCATCGGATCGCGAAGGCGTGAATAATTTACACTTGAGCCCCTGCCATTTTTGTAATATTTTTCTTAATACTAAATCTTTCATTGGTCATTTTATATTTTTTTGTAAAATTTGCAAAAAACCCCTTGCAATTCACGTATTTGCCATTCGGTCCGCGCCACGTCCGCTCACATGCCTCGTGCAAGTGAGTTTGGTCTTTTTGTAACAGACCCCTGTGGGTTTGCATATTTCACTTTAGTCCTGAAAATTTTTAAGTTAGTTATAAACTTTTTGGGTAAATTGCAAGGTTGCCCTTAGGTTTTTGTTATTCTCGATTAGGTCCCTGCTAGGCACTTGACTGTCACATGCGGGTTTGGTCTTTTTGTTGAGATACACCTTTGCTTGTGGATATTTATGATTGGCCCGTAAATATTTTTAATTAGTTATTGATGAATCCACGTTTCATCATCTTTATTCTATCATTTTGGCCTTAAAAACCCTAGTAAATGCGTGTAAATAGCATTAATTCATGCATTTTAGCATTCATGCATATGTGTGTAAATACTGTATAAACTACGGTTTTTAATGCCAAAATTATAGAATAAAGAAAAGAAAAGAAAAAGAATAAAATATTGAAAATATTTTATGACCCGAAACCCTGAGACCTAGGCATCTTGATGAATAGGTCGACAAGGAATAAAGTAGGGGGAGATAAGGTCAAAAACACAGTCCAAATACCTATACATTCTATTCATTTCTTATTCATTTTGGGACCTATATTTGGTTCCACTTTTTATACATCAAGTAAAGAAACTTTGTACATGAATGTTGTAGATAATTAAATAAACAAAAATACAAAATTGATTTCACAGAAAAATAATGTACAGATAAAAAGTTATGGTGTGAATAAAATTCCAGAATCCCAACTTCCCAGACCCGTATCTCACAAATGAAAACTCGAAATGCAGCATACTCACCTTTAATTGTATATAGAAGAAAATAAGCTATTTAATGGCAGTGGTTTCGCATTTGGCGGAGCTACGGTTTGAAAGTTGAGTTTTGGACCCACATTGTACATTGTACAGATTAAAATATTCAATTTATTATTTATTTATTATTTTCGTATTTTTATATTTTTTTATAATTATGTAATTATTACTTATAATAATTATGTACATTGAAATAAGAATAAAAACCTAAATAAAAACAAAAATAAAATACTTAAAAATAAAATAACATAGGTACACTACCTATATCCATACCTATACATTATACCTTTATATTTTATTTAATATACAAAACTTTTCATAAAAATAAAATAAAAATATATTTGTGTTGATAAAAGTATTTTATAATTTTATAAAATCATAAATAAAAATAATAATATTAAAAATACCTAAATAAAAATAGAATACTTAAATATATAGATATATATACTATAAAGGGTATAAGTGCAAACTTGTAAAAATACATCTCATAAAAATAATTAAAAATCATAATAAAATAATTTGTAACTTTTTAAACACTTTTTATTTTATAACCTAAATAAAATAACATTATTTACTATTTTTAAAACAATTTTTTTAGAGGTTTTTCCTGGTTGGTCCACGTGGACCAACCAGGAGGTCTGGACAGTTGACCACGGGTCAACTGTCTGACCCTCCTCTGTCAGAGTGTCAGAGTGGGTTTTGACCCACTTTCTCGAATTTTTCCAAGCTGCCACTTACATCTTTTCGCGATGGAGTCTTCAGGACTTGTGAAGCCCATCCACCCATGAATCTCGCCCAGGGATAATCTCGGGCATCGCATCACTGTGGCGCCTGTTGCCGCCTCGTCTTTCACGCCACTCGACCATGATTCAAAACGAACCCCCCGACTTCCCTTGAAGTTTTGACCACTCTTCCACCTCCCAATCCCTAACCTGGACCCCTAGCGTGATTCTTGGTGACAGCAGGAGCACGGAGGGCGCTTCAACGGGACAGATCAGTGTCGAATCGAGGCAGGTTCCCTCGCCGGAGTTCTCGCCGGAGAGCTTCGTGTGCACGCACGGTGAGGTTCTCTTCTTCCCCTTTTTACCTCCTTTTCATTGTTGTTTTAATGTTAGAAAGCCATAGTTGCATTTCCCTTGTCGAAACCTTGGTCCTGTAGTCATCATTTCTCCCCGATTAACCGCGGCCGAAATCGAGTTTCGCCGGCTGTCTTCGCGCTGCCGCAGATCCGTCCCCTTGTGAGAGACTCCACGAGGTTGGGGCACTTTTCCCCCAACTTCTTCACCCTTTTTTTTTGCAGGTACCCAGCGCCGACGCGTCGCCATCTGAGGGGTATCTCGAAGCTCGTCGGAGGGGGACGCGGCCACCCACGCACCGCCGCTGTGCGTGCACCTGTGCAGATCAGGAACGAAGGGGAGGGGACGCGCTACAGGTGCCGTCGATCTCGCCCCCTCCTTTTCGATCTCGGCCGTCCACGCTTGAGGGGAGGTCAGCCGTCCATCTCCCCACATCCACGCGCGTCCACGCATGCCACGTGGATAAGTGGGGAGTTTTGCGCCCAAGCACCCCCAACTTCGTAGTATTGCTAAGTAATTTACAAACCTTCCCTCTGATGTTTAAAATTGCTGTAACATTTGCAGACTGCCCCCCCCCCCTCATTTTTGTAAAACCATAAGTTCGTCCCCGCCAGGCACGTGCCTTGCACAAGGTGCTTGGCGATTTTGCGGGATATTCCCCCCGACTTTTGCCAATGTGTTTTTAATGTTGAAACAATAGACTGCAATGTAAAAAACTTTTGGGCTTTTGCATTCTAGCCCTCCATAGATCTGATAACTGCAAATCCATCCTTGCCAGGCGCGTGCATATCACGCGCGCCTTGGCGAATTTCGCTAGAAGCCCCTGCGGCTTTAGGGTCTTGGTGTTTGGTCTAAAAGTATTTAATTCAGTAGTATTTTTGTGCAAAAAATTGCAGGAGTGCCCTTATATCTTTGTCTATTTACATTTGTGCCCCTGCCAGGCCCCTATTTTGTGCTTGCTTGATCTAATTATTTGGAGCCTCATTTGAACTCCAAAAATTCTAAAAATTTAAACTTAAGCTCTTGCTGTCTTGTGCTTTGTCGCTCTATCTTTAGTTTTTGATTTTATTTTATTTTCATATTTATTAAAAATCAAAAACATGCTTTTTCTCTACTGTCTAGCTTAGAAAATGCCAAAAAATATTAAAAAGTCTCGAAAAATTCCAAAAAATTCCATAGTGTCTATTTTACTATATTTTAGTTTCAAACCAAAATTCACTAAAAATCTCAAAAGAAAAACCTTAAAAATTTAAAAAGACTCTAAAACTTCAAAAAAATATATAAAATCAAAGAAAACTCTAAAAAATACAAACTCAGTTCCTGTTTTCCCTTTATTTTGCTCTCTTTATTTGAAAAATAGTGTGAAAAATTTTGATTGCTGTTTGCTATTTTTAAACTTCATTTTGTTTACAGCCAGCCTATTTTCCACTATTTTCTATTATTTTAGTATTTAAAAATACCAAAAACACCTAGAAAAATCCCCAAAAATCACAAAAACAGTAAAAAATCCTAAAAATATTAAAAACATTTAATTTCTGAATTTTTGGTTATTTTTGTGCATTTTTATAAATAGTTGATCTTGTCTTTTATTCCTTTGTTTTTATTTTCCAATATTGAAAAAGAAATAAAAAAATATAAAATATAAAATTATAAAAATCAGAAAATTGAAAATCAAAATACAAAATTAAAAATTATAAATTAAATAAAAAATTAAAAATTAAAAACCCACAAAAAGAAATTGGCTAAGTGATTCATTAGACCTAGGGTTTGGATCTTAATCTACACTCTGCACCGTTGTTTCCTGTGTTCGAACCCTACTTGCTTGCCATTATACATTGTTAGTAGGGTACAATAAATTTTAATCCTTGCTCTTGATTGCTTTATTGATTGTGTGGGTTAATTGTCGAAGACCGAGGTGGTTTGAGCAGTCGCATCAGCGACAGTGAGTCTGACTTGTCAGACCACTATTTAGCGGCTCTCGCAACTCCCGTTTTTCAAATGGCGCCGTTGCCGGGGAGCATCGGCTTGTAGAGTACCTTTTTGGGTCTTTTTAGTTATTTATCTTTTTTTTGTTTACTTGTCTCTTGTTTATCATTTGTTTTGAACTGTCTGACATCTCTTTTGTTTTCTTGCGAGGGACCGCCGACCGAGGGAAATCGCCTAGGGGATCCTGAGCAGCCTTGGGAGGAGGAGCCGGCTATTCTACCCTAGCCGACAGGAGAGAGCAGGAGAACTTGAGAGAGAGAGAGAGAGAGAGAGAGAGTTGCTTTTATTTTTGTGAGAGAGAGTATTTGATTAATTTGTAATAATACAGGACTTGGACACTTGAACACTTCGGGCCCAATTTCCGGGTGTTTGTTCACCCGGGGGCTCACCGCGGCTTTCTCGTGTTTTGACCGACTGTCATTTTCCGGTTTTGTTTTCTTTTTATTTCTTTTGTGGATTGAGCTCTTAGATTAGGTCCTGCTTGATTCGATTAGCTTAGGTCCAAACACCCTAATAACTCTTGCATGTTCCTATAGTTCGTATTTGGACATAGATTAATTAAGTAGTTGATCATTGGCTCTCGATCCGCGTGCCGCGAGCTCACTCCACACAAGCGCTTTCTCCTAACTCAAATGTGTTGAGCAGAGGAGGAGTGAGCCTAGACCGGACATTAGGATTGGGAGTTGACGGTTAACTCATGGTTCTTCACGCTAGCAGTTGCCTATCTTAGGATGATTTCTGCGTTGCATACCGACATATAGAATAGGTTTATAAATTTCTGCTTTGCATCCCGCATGGAGAGAGCTGGGATTCACTGTAAGTCTTCTCACTTTGCATTCATCATATAGGCACAAAGGTGAGATTTCCATCTTGGTGCCGACTTGCATTGGCTTTTCCCGACTCTTTTCTCCCTCTGATTTTGGACAAAGTAGGATAAAGAAAATACAAAATCGTTAGGCGCTTGTTTGAATCTACTCAAAAGAAGCGATAACACAAAAAAAATTAAAAAAGGGACTGCTAAGAAAACTTGACCTAAATAAAAATTGGTAATTGGACTCATCGATTGGGGAGATTAACACCCTCACTTGTTTTTAGGTTGCATGGGAAGGTCTCCTTCCAAGTGAGGTGAGCGCTTCGTAAGGATTAGAGCCAAAAACCCAACTTGTGGCTACCTTGTGTATCACCTGGATTTCCGAAGTATTGGCGCTACTATCGTACGTAGTCGAGTAGGGCTTGGTCTCCATTGGTGACTCACTATTGTGTGAGCATCGACCTTGTCCGAAGTACCGAGCATAGGCCACGCCTTCACGGGGGTGTCTGTCTCACCGGCTGCGTCCGAGTAGGATCTTGCACGCTCACGGGTGATTCCATTGCGAGCGAGATCCGAAGTATCGGTTTCGTCTATCGGCTTCCTCCCTCTATTTCTTTGGCTGAGTAGGGATCCAGGAAGGGTTACAAGGACCTTAAAAAGTGCAAGTTACAGGTTACACAAGAGGAGGACAAGTACGAGAATACTTTTCCGGCAGTACTCTCGCTCCTATAGGCGTAGCGCTCTAAGGACTCGTTCAAAGATAAATTCCTGAAATCGAGATAAAAATTACAAAGATAAAAGACGAACTTTCACGGCTTCACGCGTCGAGTTGGTGAACTCCCTTGTCTTGTGTTTGGTTGGTAGCTACATTTAGGTCAAAGATCAAAAATATCGCGCCTTTGCGCAAATTTTGCTCCCCTTCTATTTGACCCTTGCTCATTGTGAGCCTTCTACTCTTTTACAATCCTCTTTATTTCTTGTTACCCTCGTGCTCCAATTAACCCGCTATTCGGGATGGACTCGCAACCCGAACTAGCTCTTCCCCTTCCAATAAACCGGGACTACTCTTGTCCCCGAAATAACCCCTTGTGGATGGAGCTCGATTTCAGTCAATATCATATGCTCCGTTCACAACATTATGAGATTGACCTTAATCCCAGATTCATCTCAACAGTAGGTGCTGAGGAAGATACTGATCAGGGTTTACTCCGTCATGCAGATCCTCCACCCGATCAAGAGTCAGAGATTCAAGTACAGTCTGAGATGGCAGGAGGAAGAGGGAAAGGACCACAGGCTTCACCTGAACCTGAGGTCAATACAGGGGAAGGACAATACACCACGCAGGGCGAGGTTAACAGCCAACTGTTGGCTTCCATTCAAGCCATTCAACAGCAGTTGACTAATCAGGCCCTGGCCCAGACAGCCTTCCAGGACATGCTGAACGATCTGAGGAGGAGAGCCGATGCGAGAGACGGCCGACGAGAGGGTGATCCGAACGTTGATCCCAATTTCCATGAAGTCAATGATGAGTTTTCAGTGGGTCCCGAATATGAAGCAGCAGAAGAAGATCCACCGCAGCCCAAGCCCACACTCAAGGAGACATACAACCCAGGAGCAGGGCGCATCACTGAGTGTATTCAAATTCCACGGATGCATGCTCACTTCGAGCTAAAGCCGCAGTTTCTGTCATTGCTTCCTACTTTTCATGGGAACACAACTGAAGAACCATATATTTTTCTCAAGAAGTTTAGCCGCATCTGTTCCACTGCTCATTATCCCGGAGTCCCCCTAGATGTGATCAAGATGACCGCATTCTCTTTCAGCCTTCAAGACAAGGCCCTTTACTGGGTCGACCATCTCGGGAAGGTAGTCACCACCTGGGAGGAATTGAAATCTGCCTTTCTCCATAAATTCTATCCTCTGGGGAGATTAAATCAGATGCGCGCCCGGATCTCCAGTTTCTGCCAGCAGCCCCACGAGACTATCCATGAAGCGTGGGAGAGATTCAAAGATCTCCAGGAAAAGTGCCCCCACCATGAAATACCAAAGACCAGTCTCGTACAACATTTCTTCGGGGGGCTATCATTTGAGAGCCAGAAGCTCGTAGATGCGGCTTGCGGTGGTTCGCATTTCAACAAGGACGAGGATGTTGTATGGAATGTCTTCGAAGAAATGGCTGAGGGAGAAGCAGCCCAATCCTCGTCCAGAATCTACATGAAGTCACCAACCGCCATCAGCAAGCCAGTTAACATGGCTTCTCACACCGAGGACAAGGATGAGAGCTCCAACCTGAGTATCATCGGGAGCCACTTGTCCAAAGTGGACATCATTGAGAAGAGGTCGCAGGACCTCGAAAAGCTTTCAGTCATAGAAAAAAGGACCCAAGGTCTGGAGAAGCTCGACCAGATCTCCCAGCAGCTGGAGCAGCTCGTCCGAGCATTGAATGCAAACATGTGCAACGCTGTGTCTACCTCTGCAGAGCCGAACGCTGAGAAGGAGCCTACAATGCAGCAAAACCCTCAGCCAACTCTACCGCAGCCCCAGCCTGTCCAGCACGTGTACTACGTGCAGGCCCCGGAGCAGCCCCTGCAGCCTCAGACACAGATGGTTGTATATCAACCAGAGCCCCAGTCAGCGTACCCCGAGCAGTTCTCTCCACCCCCGCCGCTGATCCAGGAGATCAATGGCGTATGGAACAACGAAGCACAACTGACCCGTCCTCAGGGACACTCTCAGGGTCAGAACATGGGCAACAGGCCCTTCCATCAGCAACAGCAGGGTGGGAGACCCTTCCAGCAGCCTTACCAGTACCAGCCTCCCTCACACGGGAGCACTTGGAGGCAGAATTACCAACATGGTCCTCAGCAGTCCGGATATAGAGGACAGGGATACCACCAACAGCCGGCGGCCCAATACAATCAGCACAACTCACAGTACTCCTCTAACCCCCCTCCTCAACAATTTGCACCAGGATACCAGTCACAGTCTCAACCGCCATATCAACATTCTAGACCCCAGCAGGGGGACTCTTCTGAGATTGTGCCAGTCAATCCGGCCCTGGCTTGTTTGGAGCAGTTAATGAAGAATATGGCTGAGATGAACCAGAAGATCGATGACCTGACGACAGCCAAAACCGTCATACCAGCCCAGGTCGAAGCTAACCCTAACAATTTCCGACGCAAGGAGCAGGTAGCCGGCCGTGTCCAACCCGAATCAGGTGAAATTAATTGTTTTTTATCTAACGCTGTTACTCTCAGGAGCGGTAGGACACTCCAGCCATCGGCGATGGCGAAGGGAAAGCACATTGCATCTGATGGGGAATCGTCAGTCCAGCCAACACCAGGGCCAGCCAGCATTTTGGGAGCAACACCAGCATACAGAAAACCACAAAAAAATGAAGAAAACAGAAAAACACAAAAAGATAGCAGCAACCTCGGTGGAAACCAGCCAGCATTGGAGACACCTGCACCCACACCACAGCTAGCTCCTGACAGGGGGAGCACAACACCTGCAGCGAGTCCAACGCTAGCACCTGAAGCCGAGCCTGTCAGTTTTGGTCCGCAAATTGTAGATGAATCCATTCCTTTTTGTCATCTACCTGTAAACAACAATATGGACACTATTTTGAATGATACTGGTGAAAAGTTTGTAAATATTCCTTTTCCTGAAGCAATGAAAAAACACAAAAAAATGAAAAATTTGAAAAGTGCTTTATCTGATCCTGCTATCATAGAAATCATTCAAATTTTGGTCTTGAACATGCCGTTGATGAAGGCTCTTGAGTACATGCCAGCAGTGAAGAAAGGTCTTAAAGAGGCATGTACAACCAAGCGCAGGCCAACCCCCCACAATTCCAGAAGCAAGGGTGGCAAGTCCGAAAAACACATCCTCACAATGGCCACAGTTAACGCCATTAGCAACCTCCCAGATAAAAAGTCAGATATGGGAGCACCTCTTGTACGCTGCCAGATGTTTGATTAAGAATTCGAGCGAACACTTCTCGACAGTGGATCGTCTGTCAATTTGATGCCAGCCTCATTACTCACGGAGTTCAAGTTAGGACCGCTCAAGCCTACAAAGATGATTCTGTAGTTTGCAGACAAGTCAGTCAAGCGGTCTAGGGGTCTGTTGGAGGACGTGATCGTCACGGTTCAGGGAAAGTCATTCCCGGCCGATTTTGTGGTCTTAGATATGGACGTCCCCGCTCCGTTGCTCCTTACCCCGATTATACTCGGAAGACCATTTCTGCGGACATCAAACGCAGTGGTGAATTATGGGACGGGAGAAATCACTTTTGGAGCTGGCAATGAAATTATCAGGGTAGAGACCCTGTCTGAGGGAACACCAGCTGAACTGACATCTGCGTCGTGTGCAAGGGTGATAGAGCATGATGAAGACTGCGACTTCCTAGCAGAAATTCAAGATACCAACTTATTCCTGGATGATAATGAGATCCATGGACGCCTCCGTCCCGAGGAGGAAGTGGAGACCACAGTCGAATTTCCTGGTATCGAGCAAGATAAGGAACTTGCTGATGCGCTACAAGATACTACCGTGGGGGTGATGTGCCTTCAGGACCAAGAGCCGAAATTTGAAACAGTTTTTGATGAAGATGACATTATCAGAGAATTTTGTCAGGATTTGAGAGAGGAAACAGATCAGAACATGGTGGACACTGAACATTTGAACGAATCACCACCTGCACTGATAGCTGAGGTCACCACCAAAGCAGCTCAGACCCCGCCAGAGCTAAAACCCTTGCCCTCCAATATGAAGTATGCCTTCCTTGCGGGAGAACCGAACATGTACCCGGTCATCATTAATGCACATCTGACCGAAGATCAAGAATCTCGCTGATGGAGGTTCTTGAACGCAACCGCAAGGCAATCGGCTGGCGAACGTCCGATCTCCATGGGATCAATCCGTCACTCTGCTCGCACCGCATCTTTCTGGAAGACAACTGCAGACCCTCTCGTGAACTGCAAAGAAGATTAAACCCGAATCTGCGAGAGGTGGTTATGAAAGAAATCCAGAAATGGTGTGATGCGGGATTCATTTATCCCATCTCCGACAGCAAATGGGTGAGCCCTCTGCATGTCGTGCCCAAGAAATCAGGGATCACCATTGTGAAAAATGACAAAGGAGAGGAGATCGCAACCAGAGTACCGACTTCTTGGCGAGTGTGCGTAGACTACAGAAGACTCAATCTAGCCACCAAGAAGGATCATTTTCCGCTACCCTTCATCGACCAGATCTTGGAGAGATTGGCCGCGAAGGAATATTTCTGTTTCTTGGACGGCTACTATGGGTATAATCAAGATGCCATTGCTCCTGAAGATCAAGAGAAGACCACGTTCACCTATCCTTTTGGCACATATGCCTTCAGACGGATGCCGTTCGGGCTTTGCAACGCCCCAGCCACATTTCAGAGGTGTATGCTTGCAGTTTTTGCCGATATGGTGGGTAGCTTTCTCGAGGTCTTTATGGGCGATTTTTCGGTCTACGGGGATTCATTTGATCAGTGTTTGGACTATCTAGACCGAGTCTTACGGAGGTGCTGCGAAGTGAATCTTGTGCTCTCCTGGGAGAAGAGCAATTTCATGGTGACCGAAGGGATCGTGCTGGGTCACGTTGTTTCTAAACGTGGCATGGACGTTGACCCAGCCAAGGTGGATGTAATTTCTAAGCTGGAGCCACCTACAAATATCAAGCAAGTCCGGTCATTCTTGGGCCATGTCGGTTTTTACCGACGATTTATTAAAGATTTCAGCAAACTGGCCAGACCGCTGACTGAATTGCTCGGCAAGGACAATGAATTCATTGTAGACGACCGTGTGCTCCTTGCCTTTAATCAGTTGAAAGAGCTCATCACGCAGGCCCCTGTCCTACAGCCACCGATTTGGACTCATTCGAGATTATGACCGACGCGTCAGATTATGCCATCGGAGCTGTACTGGGACAGAGGAAAGACAATGTACCATTTGCGATTCACTACGCTAGTCGAACGCTCGATGAGGCCCAGAGAAACTACACTGTTACTGAAAAGGAGCTGCTAGCGGTAGTCTTTGCTTTGGAAAAGTTCAGATCTTACCTTCTTGGGTCCAAAGTTATCATTTACACTGATCATTCGGCCATTCGGTATTTACAGCAGAAGAAGGACGCCAAACCACGTCTCATCCGATGGATCCTTCTCCTCTAGGAGTTTGACCTGGAAATCAGAGATAAACCTGGAGTGAAGAATGTAGTGGCCGATCATCTGTCAAGGCTTCCTACACCAGAGTCTCCTGAGCTGAACCTGCAGCCTATCACAGAGACTTTTCCAGATGAATCGATTCTGTCTGTCGCCTCACTTCCTTGGTATGCGGACATTGTGAACTATCTAGTTGCCAAGAAAATCCCACAGGACTGGCCTAAGTTGAAAATAGACAGATTTTTGTCTAAAATACATTTTTACCAGTGGGAAGACCCGTATCTGTTTCGTGAGGGAGCAGATTGCATCTGGCGAAGGTGTATTCCTCAGGAGGAAGTTCCAAGTGTCCTCGCTCTATGTCATGATCAAGATTCTGGAGGACACCATTCAGGCAAACGAACGGCAGCAAAAGTTCTTCAAAGTGGCCTTTGGTGGCCTTCATTATTCAAAGATGCAGACGAGTATGTCAAATGTTGCACTGACTGTCAGAAGATGGGCGGAACCATAGGAATGAGAGATACGATGCCTTTGAAGTACATTCAGATCTCAGATGTCTTTGACGCATGGGGCATCGACTTTATGGGCCCGTTTCCTAACAGTCAGGGATATGAATATATTTTGCTTGCTGTCGACTATGTCAGTCATTGGGTGGAGGCTATTCCCGCCCGAGCCGCCGACAGTAGGACTGTCTGTCGATTCTTAAGAGATCACATCATAGCACGGTTCGGGATCCCCAAAATTCTCATATCTGACGGGGGTAGTCATTTCATAAATAGAGAGGTGAAGAAGCTGACCCAAGAATTCTGCATCGAGCGTCGCGTTGCTTCACCCTACAACCCGCAGTCCAATGGCTTGGCTGAATGTTCGAATAGGGAGATCAAGACAATTCTACAGAAATTTGTGCGTCCGGATCGCAAGAACTGGTCTCAGCTACTTGATTCCGTTTTTGGGCTTACAGAACAGCGTACAAGTCACCCTTGGGAATGTCTCCCTACCGCCTGGTGTATGGCAAGCCATGTCATTTGCCCGTGGAACTTATTCACAAATCTTTATGGGCTATTAATATCTGTAATTTGGACTCCAAGCAGGCAGGAAAGAACAGAAAACTGGATCTGAACAGATTACTGGAATTCAGAGATTATGCATATGACAACAGCCTGATGTACAAGGAGAAGGTTAAAACATGGCATGACAAGCACATCCGCCACAAGTCCTTTGATCCAGGTCAGAAGGTATGGTTGTTCGATGCGAAATTAAAGATCTTTCCAGGCAAATTGAAGAGCAAATGGACTGGGCCGTTTTTGGTTAGGCAGGTGCGTGACAACGGAAGTGTATTGATATCCAATCTGTCAGCTGACGCACAACCTTTTGTAGTCAATGGACAGCTTCTGAAGCCATACCTTGAACATGACACATTCATGGCCGTCGTTGACTCAATTCAAGTAATCTATGAGGATGAGCTGAAAATCTCGAAGGAGGCAGAGGAAGGCAAAGCACATCAAAACATTTTTGAATGATTTCCCTTTTCGTCTTTTCTTCTTTTCAATTTCTTTTATCTCATTCTACCGAATTGATGCCATCCCTTTCATCACTGCTACACTTAGGATGTACTCTATCCTAAGTATAGGGGGGATGTGCATTCCGAGTTGTTCATACCCGATCTCATCTCTTTTCTTCTTTTCTTCTTTTCTTCTTTTACTTTTCTATCTTCTGTATCTATCAAAAAGGTGCAGCCCTTGTAGACAATTTTCCATACCTAGGACGTACTTTGTCCTAAGTATAGGGGGGTTGGCACCCCGAGTTTCTCTATCCTTTTCGATCCTCTCCATTGTCTCCTCTTCTTGTCTATACTTAGGGATATTTTACCCTAAGTATAAGGGGAGACAATCTGAGTACGATCTGTTCATTCCCTCCCTTGACCCTCCCTGCGTTGTGTACAGTCTAATATACTTAGGATTATTTGATCCTAAGTATAGGGGGGACGGTCAACTTCTCATTCGTTTGATTCATTCATCCATTTATTCATTTTATTCTTTAGACTTGTCTATACTTGGTACGAGTTATGTCTTCTCTTTTCTCTCCGATCTATGAGGACATAGCTCAAGCTAAGTATAGGGGGGTCGTATATACTCCGTATATACTTTAGCCATAACTCGTACTTTTGTATTTTCTTACTAATATGGTTAATTATTCTTTAAAAATTCATTAAAACCCTTAATAAAAAGATGTGGTTATTCCTCGAATTCTTTTCGTATTTACTGATTAATAAATCAGGTGAAAATATTTTTTGCAAAATGTTTGAAAAATGGTTTGAAAATCTTTGTGAACATCTATCGAAAACTATTTTGAAAATATTTTGTTTCGTGTTTTCAGCCTGTGTAAAAAGGTGTGGTTTGTAAAACTTCTTTTCTTTGTGTGAAATAAAATGTTTGAAAAATGATTTGCAAATGGTTTGAAAAATGGTTGCAAAAATGATTTGAAAAACTTATACATACTGTTTTGAAAGCCTTTGCAAAAATGTTTTCAAATGTGTGTAAAATGTTTGTAAAAACTATTTTGGACTATAGTTTTCAAAAATTGTGTGTAAATTGTTTTCAAATAAGTTTGAGGAATACATACATCACACCAGAATCCACTATATATATGTATAAAATCGATCACTTACCCTTGTGAAATCTTAAAATCCACTTCTTGTAAGTATAAGAAGCACTCCCGTATACATATTTTTAACCTAGTTTTCAGCCAAAATCTTTTTATTTTCAAAAATCCCAAAAACATTTGCAAAATTAAAATCCTAAACATTTGAAAAATCCTTTTGAAAAAGACAAAAAAAATGCATCTGCATATGCATGCATCATCTTTTCAAAAATCTATAAAAAGTTCAAAATCTTTGAAAATTGCATCACAAAAATATTTTCTGCATTGCATTGCATAGCATTAGCATTTTTCGGATTGAGTTTGATAGTTGAACGAGTCTAAGTAAAATCCGGAGATTGGAGCTTGATTGGACCTTGAAATCTACCTAATAACAGGAACCTTATAGGAATTGGGTTTGAGGTACTTCAGGTCTAGTTGACTTAATTCTTTGAGGATCACGAGACTTGGTTCAATGGATTCTTGACTGCCTAAGTAGAGTATTTCGGAGCATACGCACGATTCTTGTTGATAATGACCTAACTTGGACACCTGCACCTTTCACATGGCTCAACTCAGTTGGAGTGGTGAAGGGATTGGATTTGCCGGTATGAGACGCACACAAGTGGAAACACTTGTCCTCCTCTAGGGAGGGAAGTGCACCCCAACCCGTCCAGTGATTAGGAAGTCTAAAGACAGGAGGCTGTGGGTTGCGATAAAGCTTCAAAAGAGGGATAGTCTACTGGCTCAAGAGGAAAAACTCCTTATGTAAATGCTGCTGTGAATAGTATTTC
Organism: Ottelia alismoides; assembly: GCA_037367405.1. NCBI lineage: Eukaryota > Viridiplantae > Streptophyta > Magnoliopsida > Alismatales > Hydrocharitaceae > Ottelia > Ottelia alismoides. Next base: position 129,568 of record JAZKJV010009884.1, on the reverse strand, counting down.
AAAAAAAAAAGAAAAAAAGAAAAAAAAAGTTCAGGCATGTACAAAAATAAAAAGCCTGCAAAATATGTACATATGTTGTAAAGTCAATAAGCAAGCTTGAGTTCCAAAGTCATATCATGTGAGCCTGCAGTAGGATGACTTGACTACACTGGTCTTGCATCCCAGGATAGGTAGCTACACTGGCTATCGTCCATTCTTCTCTTCACCCCCTCCTCTTGAGCTGGTTGCCGCTTGAACTTAGAAGGGAATACCCCGCTCCTCGAGGATGGAGTCATTGTATTGGGGAATCATTGGGTTGTCGTACTGGAGAAGTCAGTTTCTTTGCCATTCTAGTGAGGAGAGCCACCATCACTTACACTATACAAGTCAGATTCATAGTCGTAAGGGTTTGCGTATGAGTTGAAATATTTCTGACCTGGCTATTGAGGAGACTTGGACAGAGTTTTGGGATTCTCAAGGACTGTTGGATTTCAAATTCGGGTTCTCAATAAGGTTCCGCCCGCACTAAAATTCCAAAGGTCCGACTTAAGCTCCAAACTTTGATTTTGAGAGGACAAGTTTGATCATTAAACTTCATCCATCTTTCTTCTTTTTCTTTTCTTTGTTTTTCTTTTTCTGCACTTATTGCATAAGTGTTTGCTAGGGACTAGCAAAGGCAAGTATAGGGGGATGATGAATCCACGCTTCATCATCTTTATTCTATCATTTTGGCCTTAAAAACCCTAGTAAATATGTGTAAATAGCATTAATTCATGCATTTTATCATTCATGCATATGTGTGTAAATACTGTATAAACTACGGTTTTTAATGCCAAAATTATAGAATAAAGAAAAGAAAAGAAAAAAGAATAAAATATTGAAAAATATTTTATGACCCGAAACCCTGAGACCTAGGCATCTTGATGAATAGGTCGACAAGGAATAAAGTAGGGGGAGATAAGGTCAAAAACACAGTCCAAATACCTATACATTCTATTCATTTCTTATTCATTTTGGGACCTATTTTTGGTTCCACTTTTTATACATCAAATAAAGAAACTTTGTACATGAAAGTTGTAGATAATTAAATAAACAAAAATACAAAATTGATTTCACAGAAAAATAATGTACAGATAAAAAGTTATGGTCTGAATAAAATTCCAGAATCCCAACTTCCCAGACCCGTATCTCACAAATGAAAACTCCAAATGCAGCATACTCACCTTTAATTGTATATAGAAGAAAATAAACTATTTAATGGCAGTGGTTTCGCATTTGGCGGAGCTACGGTTTGAAAGTTGAGTTTTGGACTCACATTGTACATTGTACAGATTAAAATATTCAATTTATTATTTATTTATTATTTTTGTATTTTTATATTTTTATAATTATGTAATTATTACTTATAATAACTATGTACATTGAAATAAGAATAAAAACCTAAATAAAAACAAAAATAAAATACTTAAAAATAAAATAACATAGGTACACTACCTATATCCATACCTATACATTATACCTTTATATTTTATTTAATATACAAAACTTTTCATAAAAATAAAATAAAAATATATTTGTGTAGATAAAAGTATTTTATAATTTTATAAAATCATAAATAAAAATAATAATATTAAAAATACCTAAATAAAAATAGAATACTTAAATATATAGATATATATACTATAAAGGGTATAAGTGCAAACTTGTAAAAATACATCTCATAAAAATAATTAAAAGTCATAATAAAATAATTTGTAAATTTTTAAACACTTTTTATTTTATAACCTAAATAAAATAACATTATTTACTATTTTTAAAACAATTTTTTTAGAGGTTTTTCCTGGTTGGTCCACGTGGACCAACCAGGAGGTCTGGACAGTTGACCATGGGTCAACTGTCTGGCCCTCCTCTGTCAGAGTGTCAGAGTGGGTTTTGACCCACTTTCTCGAATTTTTCCAAGCTGCCACTTACATCTTTTCGCGATGGAGTCTTCAGGACTTGTGAAGCCCATCCACCCATGAATCTCGCCCAGGGATAATCTCGGGCATCGCATCACTGTGGCGCCTGTTGCTGCCTCGTCTTTCACACCACTCGACCATGATTCAAAACAAACACCCCGACTTCCCTTGAAGTTTTGACCACTCTTCCACCTCCCAATCCCTAACCTGGACCCCTAGCGTGATTCTTGGTGACAGCAGGAGCACGGAGGGCGCTTCAACGGGACAGATCGGTGTCGAATCGAGGCAGGTTCCCTCGCCGGAGTTCTCGCCGTAGAGCTTCATGTGCACGCACAGTGAGGTTCTCTTCTTCCCCTTTTTACCTCCTTTTCCTTGTTGTTTTAATGTTAGAAAGCCATAGTTGCATTTCCCTTGTCGAAACCTTGGTCCTGTAGTCATCATTTCTCCCCGATTAACCGCGGCCGGCATCGAGTTTCGCCAGCCGTCTTCGCGCTGCCGCAGATCCGTCCCCTTTTGAGAGACTCCACGAGGTTGGGGCACTTTGCCCCCAACTTCTTCACCCTTTTTTTTTGCAGGTACCCAGCGCCGACGCGTCGCCATCTGAGGGGTATCTCGAAGCTCGCCGGAGGGGGACGCGGCCACCCGCGTGCCGCCGCTGTGCATGCACCTGTGCAGATCGGGAACGAAGGGGAGGGGACGCGCTACAGGTGCCGTCGATCTCGCCCCCTCCTTTTCGATCTCGGCCGTCCACGCTTGAGGGGAGGTCTGCCGTCCATCTCCCCACATCCACGCGCATCCACGCATGCCACGTGGATAAGTGGGGAGTTTTGCGCCCAAGCACCCCCGACTTCGTAGTATTGCTAAGTAATTTACGAACCTTCCCTCTGCTGTTTAAAATTGCTGTAACATTTGCAGACTGCCCCCCCTCATTTTTGTAAAACCATAAGTTCGTCCCCGCCAGGCACGTGCCTTGCACAAGGCGCTTGGCGATTTTGCGGGATATTCCCCCCGACTTTTGCCAATGTGTTTTTAATGTTGAAACAATATACTGCAATGTAAAAAACTTTTGGGCTTTTGCATTCTAGCCCTCCATAGATCTGATAACTGCAAATCCATCCTTGCCAGGCGCGTGCATATCACGCGCGCCTTGGCGAATTTCGCTAGAAGCCCCTGCGGCTTTAGGGTCTTGGTGTTTGGTCTAAAAGTATTTAATTCAGTAGTATTTTTGTGCGAAAAATTGCAGGAGTGCCCTTATATCTTTGTCTATTCACATTTGTGCCCCTGCCAGGCCCCTATTTTGTGCTTGCTTGATCTAATTATTTGGAGCCTCATTTGAACTCCGAAAATTCTAAAAATTTAAACTTAAGCTCCTATTGTCTTGTGCTTTGTCGCTCTATCTTTAGTTTTTGATTTTATTTTATTTTCATATTTATTAAAAATCAAAAACATGCTTTTTCTCTACTGTCTAGCTTAGAAAATGCCAAAAAAATATTAAAAAGTCTCGAAAAATTCCAAAAAAATTCCATAGTGTCTATTTTACTATATTTTAGTTTCAAACCAAAATTCACTAAAAATCTCAAAAGAAAAACCTTAAAAATTTAAAAAGACTCTAAAACTTCAAAAAAATATATAAAATGAAAGAAAACTCTAAAAAATACAAACTCAGTTCCTGTTTTCCCTTTATTTTGCTCTCTTTATTTGAAAAATAGTGTGAAAAATTTTGATTGCTGTTTGCTATTTTTAAACTTCATTTTGTTTACAGCCAGCCCATTTTCCACTGTTTTCTATTATTTTAGTATTTAAAAATACCAAAAACACCTAGAAAAATCCCCAAAAATCACAAAAACAGTAAAAAAATCCTAAAAATATTAAAAACATTTAATTTCTGAATTTTTGGTTATTTTTGTGCATTTTTATAAATAGTTGACCTTGTCTTTTATTCCTTTGTTTTTATTTTCCAATATTGAAAAAGAAATAAAAAATAAAAAATATAAAATTATAAAAATCAGAAAATTGAAAATCAAAATACAAAATTAAAAATTAAAAATTAAATAAAAAATTAAAAATTAAAAACACACAAAAAGAAATTGGCTAAGTGATTCATTAGACCTAGGGTTTGGATCTTTATCTACACTCTGCACCGTTGTTTCCTGTGTTCGACCCCTACTTGCTTGCCATTATACATTGTTAGTAGGGTACAATAAATTTTAATCCTTGCTCTTGATTGCTTTATTGATTGTGTGGGTTAATTGTTGAAGACCGAGGTGGTTTGAGCAGTCGCATCAGCGACAGTGAGTCTGACTTGTCAGACCACTATTTAACAGCTCTCGCAACTCTCGTTTTTCAGTTATATATTACTGGAAAAATTGCACATTGACCCTCAAATTTTTCCATATTTTCAAAAATACCCCTACTAGTGTGTATTTTTCTTTGTTTCCTTTATTTATATCATGCATATATAAAATCCTCAAAAATCCCCAAAAATAGAGTTAAGTTCCTGTTCATTGCACTTTAATGCCATATTGTTATTTTTCATTTTTGAGCCTTTTTAATATTTATAACAAATCAAAAATATGCATTTTCATCCCTGTTTGAACTAGAATATACATAAAAATTATAAAACATTTTTAAAAAAATTCCAAAAATATATATTTTATGTATTTTAGCGTCCTTATCCTTCAGACCAAAAATCACCAAAAAAATATAAAAGAAAACTCAAAAAATAGGAAGACACTAAAAATCTCTATAAAAATATACAAATCCATAAAAATCACAAAAATATAGTTTATGTCCCTAAATTTTCTCTATATTATTATCTTTATATTAAAATTAATTTGGTGGATTTTTACTCTATTTTGTATTTTACTTTTCCAAATTAATTTCGGATTTATATTTTATTCCCTATTTTGAGTATTTTGGACTTTAAAAATACCAATAAAAATTAGCAAAAATATAGAAAAATCACAAAAATAGTAGAAAATTATAAAAAGCCCAAAATTATTTCACTTCCTGTATTTTACTTATTTTTACCTATATATATTATATCTATCTTTTCTTTATTGCATATATATATTTATATCTTATTTTACGTTTTAAAAGAAAAAGAAAATACAAAAAATATAAAAAGAAAATATAAAATCAGAAAACTAAAAATCAAAATATAAAAATATCAAAATTAAAAAGGAAATAAAAAATATTAAATTAAAAACCCACAAAAAAGTTTCAATTTAGCTAAGTATTTGAAAGATATTCGGTGCTTGATTCTTATCTTGCCTATTTGCTTCCTATTCGACCCCTACTTGCTTGCCACTATACAATTTTAGTAGGGTATAATAAATTTTAACTCTTGCTTTTAATTGCTCAATTATTTGTGTGGGTTAATTGTTGATCAACGTGAGGATTGGAGTAGTCACCTCAACGACAGTGAGCCTGAATTGTAAGGGCCATTACTTAGTGACTCCCATCGTTTCGTTTTTCAAATGGCATCGGCTTGTAGAGTAGACTTTATCTTTTTACTTGCTTAGCCATTTTTGATTATCTCTCTTTGCGTGATTATTTTTTGAATTGTTTGACATTTCTTTCTTGTCTTCTTGCGAGGGACCGTGGACCAAGGAGGATCGCCTAGGTGATTCTACGCAGCCTTGGGAAGTGGAGTCAACTATTCTACCCTAGCCGGCAGGAGAGAGGAGGAGGCTCTTGAGAGAGAGGATAGTTTAGGTTTTTATTTTTGGCAAGAGAGAGATTTATTTGTCTATTAATTTGTAATAATGCAGGTACACAGGACTTTGGACACTCTGGCCCAATTTCCAAGTGTCTGTTGACTTGGGGGCTCACCATAGTTTTTGACGGATTTCATCGCTTTGTTTTATTTTGTTTCCTGATTTTGGTTTTCTTTATTTTGTGGAATGAACCCTTAGTCTTTCGGCATGCTTGATCGTGTAATCTAAGGCCAAGCACCTAATAACCATTTCATGTACCTATAGTCTTTATGTTTAGACTTAGATATTAATTTATTACATAGTACTCAGTCTCGAAGCCGCGTGCTGCTAGAGGTCGTATACAGCGCGTGCAGGACCCATTGTGGCGGGCACCGATCGGCATCAGAGACCGGACTTAGGCTTCATTCCGAGTACTTAGCATTTGGTTCTTCACATGTAGCAATTGCCTACTTAGGATGATTTCCTTGTGTATATTAGCATCTAGTATAGGATTACAAATTCCTATTTTGCATCTCGCATGGAGAGAGCTGGGAGGCACTGTAAGTCTTCTAAGTGAGCATTCATCATTTAGGCACTAAGGTGAGATTTCCATCTTAGTGTCACCTTGCATTGCTTTTCAGATCTTCCCCCTGTGTTTTTGTATCAATTAGGAATCAAAGAAAACACCAAAACGTTAGGCGCTCGTATTGAATCTACTCAAAACAAGTGATAACAAAAAAAATTTAAAAAGGGACTGCTGAAAATACTTGACCAAAATAAAATTGATTAATTGGACTCATTGCCTTGGGGTGAGCAAAGCCCTCATTTGTTTTCAAGTTGCATTGGAAGGTCTCCTTCCTAGTGAGGTGAGCGGCTTCGTATGGACTAGAGCCCAAAACCCAGTCTGTGGCTGTCTTGTGTATCGTCTGGATTTCCGAAGTATTGGCGCTTCTATCGTACGCAGACGAGTAGGGCTTGGTCGGTAATGATGCTCTCTATTGTCTAGAGCATTGACCTTGTCCGAAGTATCGAGCATAGGCCACGCCTTCACGGGGGTGTCTGTCTCACCGTCTTGCATCCGAGTATGTTCTTGCATGCTCACGGATGATTCCGTTGTGAGCGAGTTCCGAAGTAGTGGTTTCACCTATCGGCTTCCTCCTCTATTTCTTTGGCTGAGTAGGGATCTAGGAAGGGTTACAAGGACCTCAAAAAGTATAGACTACATGTTACAAAGTAGGAGGACAAGTACGTGATACTTTTCTAGTAGTACTCTCTCTCCTATAGGCGTAGCGCTCTAAGGACTCGTTAAACGATAAACTGCCTGAATTCAAATCTAAAAACAATAAAGATAATTGCCGAACCTTCACGGCTTCACGGGTCGAGTTGGTGAATCCATTGCTTTGAGGTTTGATTGATTAGTCTTATTAAGGTCAAGATCAAAAACATCACGCCTTTGCGCAATTTTGCTCTTTCTCCATTTGACCCTTGCTCATTGTGAGCCTTCTACTATTTTATGCTCCTTTTGTTTCTCGTTGACCTCCATATCTTTCATCCACATCAATCTCCCTCTTGACCTTCGAGATGGCGACAAATGGGCGGTTCAATCGAGACTCTTTCGATACCCACATCGGTTCCATTCGCTCACCTTCTCCAATAATTCAGGGCGATTCCCGAGAACCCGATTCGAACTCTGTGAACCGATCTCCAGACTCCCCACCTTCTTCAATAAATCGGGATCACTCTTTTCCCGAATTATGACCGTTTTGGATGGCCATTGATTTCACTCCTTATACATCACCATCCTTAACAAAGTTCTATGTTGACCTTAACACATAATACTTTTCTCCATCTGGTACTGCAATTCAGACTGATCGGGGCATTCTTCCATGTGCAGACCAAGAATCCGATTCCGAGCCAAAAAGTCAAGCAGAATCTAAGATGGCCGGTGGAAGGGAAAGGGACTGCAACCCCAACCTGAAGAAGAGGTCAACCCTTGGGAAGGGCAATATACCACGCAGAATGATGTCAATAGCCAGCTGCTGACATCCATACAAGTAATCCAGCAGCAGCTGACCAACCAAGCCCTGGTCCAGACCGCCTTCCAAGACATGCTGAATGATCTGAGGTGGAGGGATGATGCAAGAGATGGTCGAAGAGAGGATGAGCCTAATCCTGACCAAGAATTCAATTTTGGAGGTGCTGGAGATGAACTTTGAGTGGGAAGACCCGAATTTGATAGAATGGATGCAGACCCCCAGCAACCGAAGCCAACTTTAAGGTAGACATACAACCCTGGAGCGGGATGTATCACAGAGTTGATCCAAATTCCACAGATCCATGACCACTTCGAGCTGAAGCTACAATTTATGTCTCTGCTGCCCACATTTCATGGGAACACCACTGAAGAACCATATATCTATCTCAAGATAGCTCGGTCGTATTTGTGCTACTGCTCACTACCATGGAATTCCTTTGGGGGTAGTCAAGATGACCACCTTTCCCTTCAGCCACCAAGATAAGGCCTAATATTGGGCCAGCCACTTGGGGAAGATAGTCATGACCTAAGAGGAGCTTGACGGGTTCGAGATTACTCTGTTTAAATTGTATGTATCATGTCATGTATTGTCGTACGTTAAAAATAATGCGTCGTTTCGTTGTAGGCGGCAATCGGAACCGGTCAAGAAAATAACCACAATTATTTAGTCAATTTTGAATCACGTAGTTTTATGTTTATTTTACTTGGGCAAGTCCTAAGGTCGAACACAAGGAGGTCAAGGAACAACCTAGAATTATGTCTATCAAAGGTTGCATGTGATTTTCGAGGCGGACTTGTTTTGTAATTTTTAATGCAATAAAGGATGCAAAATGTAATTTTGGCCTATTTTAGGGACTAAAATGCAATTATGAATCAAACAATATCCGAAAAATATGAAACGTGGCCAAACTGATAATTATGATGAAATGAATGCACAATAATTTTTTTAGAATTTTTGGATGCAAGATGAATTTTTTTTAAATGCAAAGGATGTGAATTTCAATATTTAATTATAATAAATATTAAACCTAATTATTTTCAATCAATAAAATTATCTAAGATCTATCACTAGAATCTCATAAAAATCCTAAAACTCAAAAGTGTGAGATTTAATACCCATCAAAAATCAAACATCGAAATATGCAAAATGATTTTTTACGAGGAAAACTGTGCATGAAAATGCAATTCTTTTTGGGAACAATGTTAAACACAATTAATTCTACAATGTATGATTTTGTGGGAATTTTTAGAGCAATAGTTAATCAATTATATATTTCAGAGCACAAGATGGGCAAAATATGCAATTTTCCACTAAACATCTATTTATGAGTTAACCATTGATCACAAAAATGTCCACAATATGTCAAGATGTAGAGAATTTATTGACGAACAAAATGCTATTTTTGGATGAATAAATAGTGTAATGTAGCAATCTAGAATTAAAAGAGAACACATGGGTGTTATTATAATATTTGAATAAATAAATAACTGTAGAAAAAGGATAAAAATGTAAATACCGATAAATAGGGGGGGATTTTCTGGGGACTAATGCGCCAATAGGAGGACTTCTGGGGGGCGCATCGTAAATTACCCAGCGGGTCACGTGCTGTAAACGTGACCCCTGAGATGCTGGGAGATGTTCCCCCACGCAATTGTAAAGAACGTGTGGGCGGCCTCGGGTCCAACGCCCGACTGACGAGCATCGTCGGTGGATGGAGGTGGCAGAGGCTTGTCCCCATGGTGATGGTGGAACATCGGTGGAGGGCTGGCGATCGCTCCTTGAGTCGTGATGAAAGCCGGAGCACTGGGGGCGTTGCGATGCTCCTGGAGGTCGTCTGGTGGTGCTCTTGTGACGGTGGACGTACGACGGAAGATGAAGATGTTGTCGATGAAGACCTGGAGCTGTGGCAGCGGAGCAGAAGACGGAGGTCGGTGAAGTCATGGTCGGGGGCGGAAGGTTGATGGCGAAGTTGAAGACTATCATTGTCGGTGGTGGAAGTCGTTGCGTGCTGGAGATGAAGACGCTGAAGACGAAGGTCATTGGCGTTGGCTCTACGGCTGAGCACCGGAGCTGAGCATTAATGGAGGAAGGTGCGCCTTGATGCAATAAGGTCGAAGACCTTGGATCTCGCCGGCGAAGGGAGAAGAACAACGCTGTCACCACCTCTCTCGTACCAGTCGAAGTTATTGGAGGATGGGTTGTTGGGTTCGGCGGCACTTCATTTAATAGAAGAGGAATGGGCGGCCGATGATGGAAATAGTTAGGGCGAGATTTGGAAGGGATACGATCGGGGATTTCAAGATATGCGGGGAAGACGAGGGATTCGACTGCCGCGATCAATCGGAGATACGCGGAGGTCGGCGAAATCGCGGGAGGAAGGAGATCTGAAGCGACGGCGGTGTATTTCACGGCATAGAAATCAGGGGTGATGTAGTGCCTTATTGGGGAAAGGAGGTGCTTGAAGACGATGACCAGCGGCCGTCCGATCGGCCGAGATCGGACCGCCGCGATTGCGACGCATGGCGGTTCTTAGGGGAGAGGCGGAGGCGATGCATGTGCGCGACACGTGCACGAGAGGCACGTGCCACGCACTGTGCGAGGACTTTTAGTTTTTTTATAAAAACTAATAATCAAAAACGCAAAAATGCTTGACAAGTGATGGCTCCAAGAACTGCCACGTGTCAGCACCACAAATCAGAAATAAACCTTTAAAAAATCTAAAATAAATAGCAAACGACCTTGTATCGGAAAAGTTTCTTCACAAAAATTGCTCTTCTTGATGAGATCTACAATTTTCATGAAGATGTCAAAACCAAAATCGATAAATTACGTAAAGTGATATTTTTGGGGTATCCCATGTGCATAGAATACCAATATTTTTGGGTTTTATAATTTTTTATCATTTTTAAACCAGATAAAAATTCTGAAAAAATGGTAAAATCAAAGATAAATAATTACACACTAATATTTTTTTTGGATTTTTATTACTTAAGAAAAAGAAGAAATAAAATAAAATACGAAAAAGACCAATTTGTACAGACAGTTAGTAAAGACTCAGACTCAATTTGCTTCTTTGATTTCAAGCTCATTTTGGATTTGGATTTTTACGCATTTTAATAAAACTTTTATCAAAGAAGAAAAATGAAAAAGAAATAAGCTAAAATAGGTTAATTATGTACATAAAATACTAGGTCAAAATCAGCTAAAATACAAAATGTACAAAAGAGGCCCAAAAACCCAACTTTCACATATGAGCTCCGATTCACTTGAACTTGGTCTTGTTTTAAAGGTAGTTGAATGTATATTAGTTCAAAATGAGTAGGGTCAAATCGGACACTGGATGAGGGAGATATGAGGGTTTTAGTCCGAGAATCCTGAAACCAGGGTTTGGGTTTTTGGTCCACTTATTTGGGTTAGTGAATCTTTTATATTTTTCATTTATTCTTGTTATTGATGTGTACACAGTGGAGGTGGTTTTGGGTAATTCCGAATTAGCATGAATTAGTTAAAAATCAGGGAAGTTAGGCTATTTACAGGTCAATTTTAGCTGGGATTTTTGGCTTCTTATTTTGTGTCTGACTTTCGTGCTAAAATGAAATTCTTATTAAAACATGCATGAATGCTATTTATGCTGAATAGATGCAGAAATGCTGTTGATTTTGTTGGATTTGAGCTTAATTAATGAGATTTAGAGTGATGAATCCGAGATTCATCATCCCCCTATACTTAAACCATGCTCGTCCCTAAGCATCAAAAAGACATGCCATGAGGTGAAATGAGATTGGGTTCCATACCAAGACCATGAGCTGAAGGTGAGAAATGAAAGTAGACTCGACCTTTGGATTATTAGTGTGGTGGAACTTTGTGAGACAGAATTTAAAATCAACAACCTTCAAGTTCTACACATCATTGTCATAGTTTCGGCTCAGATGTCATCTTAGATCAATCCTCTTCCCAAAGCATACCTTTATGAACATTGAACAATCGACTCATGTGTGTGAAAGGTTTTAGCTCTTTCCCATCCAGAATGCCGGACTACCATGCAAACCTCCTCTCCAGTAACTCATCCTCGGAGAGTCAGGTATTTCCTTCTAAGGTTTGTCGCGCTGTGTTCACAATCGAATTGGGGGAGAAGTTAGAAGAAGGAGGAAAAGAACTGGAGGGTGGCCAGTGTAGTCACCTCTCCTTGTGAGGCTGGCCAGTGTAGCCTAGTCTCCACCAAGATCTGTAGGTTTTCTTTGAAGCTTAGACCTTTTTGCTCAGATATTTATTTGGTAGAATGCTTCTTTGTATTTAGAATTTTTGGTGGTTCTGGTTGGATCTTGTTGTACCCATACGGATATAGAATTCTTTTTGTTTCCGTACATTTTTTGGGGTCTTAGAAAAAAATTGTGCCCAGCCGTCCATCCCTTTTACGAAACTTTATTTCAACCCGTACTCCAGTCTTTAGATTTCCACGCTACCAGAAAGAAACTCACATAGTCTTCTAACATCCCATCTGAGTTGAGCTAAGTGCATAGTGCGAGAGTACAAATTAATTCCCTATTCCAGAGTTGTACCCAAAATGAAGAGACCAGGTTAGACACTAAGAGTCGAACGCTGCACATTGTCATGAGGAACTCAAAGAATTAAGTCAAAGACCCGAACCTTCTAAAATCCTATTTCTCGGTGAAGTTCCTCTGAAAATTAGGTAGATTAAGGTCAAGTCCAGACCACTCTCGGTTTCTGCTCATAACTCGGTCAGAACCTAATGACTTTTCACAGATGTAAATGTCAGATGAAGTGCAGGTGTGTGAAATGCAGAAACATTTTTTTGTGATTTTATTATTTTTTAATTTTTACGCAAGGGATTTTTTAATACAAAAATAAATAAGAAGCCATTTATTTTAAAAAATTTTGGGTTGGACACAGTCAGTGTTAGTAGCAAAACTCTTTTTCTTTTTGTTTTTTTAAATAATTTACACTCCGTAAATGCATATAGACTTACGTAAAAGTACGAGATATGGGTAAAATATATACATAGTATATATACAGACCCCCTATACTTAGCGAGTGATGTGTCCTCAGAGCACAAGGAGCGTATAGAAGACATAGCTCGGTCTAAGCATAAGAGAGTAAAAAAGAAAAAGAAAAAGATGGATCGGAATGCCCCCCTATACTTAGGTTGTGAACAGTCTAAGTATAGAAGAAGAGCCTAAAAATGAGATGGCCGGGATATGTGGATGAAGAGAGTATATACAGATGGGCATCAGTTCCCCCTATACTTAGGCTCTGGTCAGCCTAAGTATGGAAGAAGGGTGGAAATGAGGTGATCGTGAGATAGGGAAAATGGGCATATACAGATGGCATCGGACCCCCCCATACTTAGGACTTGGCCTAAGTAGAGGAAGAAGTTGTACAAGGAGACCGATGTGGTCGGGAGGGAGGGTGGGTAGCTGATGATTAAGGCGGTTTTCCGGCTGATCTTTTTGTGAGCCTGCGGTGGGAGATTGTAATGACGAGATCCCAACTATTATCAGAGCTATCCTTAGAAAAATCATGATAGATAGTAGATGAAGCTCTTGAGTCAGATGAAAGGTATCCATTATCAGAGTATCCTTGGAGGAATAGTATTTGAAAGTGGACATACTCCAAATATTCTAGTCTTTTTGTTTTCTTCAGTTGTTTTCTCAGAATTCATTCCTTCTTGGGATCAAGCGATTTGTCCTCGGATGAATACTTGGATGCACCGGTCTCAGTCATCTCATAAGAAATAATTCCGTTGTACTTGATGAGGGCAGGAGCATCAACTTTTGATGAATAATAGTGAGGAACGAGAGTCGTCCAACGGGAGTTGAATTTGGATCCTTGTAAAGATATGCTTTTAGAGCTGTTTAACAGACTTCACTCATGTAGATTACCTTTTCCGGACCTGAGAGGGATCATCAGATGATTCCTCTTCCAGAAGGTCAAAGGTGACTTCCTTTTTCTTGTTTCGTGAAGGTGTCGGTCAACTTGAGTATCCAGATGAATAACCATTGGAATTCTTCTCTTTGATCGGTGTTCGTCCTGCATGTTTGTTCTTAGTCATCTGAATATTGGTGCACACGCGATTTGGGATGATTTGGTCAAGGTATTCAGAGTAAGATGCCCTAGGGTGCGACCATGCATGTGTCTCAGATCATAGAAGAAGCTTTTGTCTATTTTGAGATCCGTGGGAATTGAAATACTGGGAAGAGTCTCTACATATTTGTTCTCAATTAATTTGATGTTGGAGCATTCCTGTGTCGAGTTGATGTGATCAAGGTAGTCAGAATAGGTCGACCTAGGGTGCGACCATGCATAAGTCTCCGGATCATATGATTCATATACTTAATTCTCCGTGGTGAGAGCAGCTGGAAATGGAGCAGGGGGGAGTTCTATAAACCAATAGTCTCATCAACAACCGCTATCTCAGGTGTAGCTGCGGGGTAGGGCTCTTCTACCGCTTCATGGTTACGACTGTCATGGACTTCGTGGGTTGCCTCAGAAAATCATGGTTCCTCAAAGACTGGGTCAGATCGAAGTGCTTCCAATCCTGTAAATTGATTTCCCGAGTCTCACACTCAATAATTGCCTTAGCCAATGCCAAGAATGGCTTTCCGAGAATAATTGGAGACTGGGTGAACTCTCCTTGATGCTCAATATTAATGATCGTGAATTCCACTTTGAGAGGAGCACCTTGGAATGTAATGATGACAGAAATGGTTCCTCTCGGCCGCTTTATAGACCGGTCAGCCAATTGAACAATCTCTCGTATCTTCCTGATCGGTCTGAGTTTGAGTTCATGAAATACAAAGGTCGAGAGGATATTGATTGGTGAATCGTCATCAATTCGAGGCATGGGTGAAAACTGTGTCTTTGATTTCACAGTAAAATCTGGGAAATCTCTTCACTATGCGACTCTTGGTTTTTCTCCTCAACACCAAGGAGGAGGCCATTGACAAGATATGTCTTTCAGTCTTTGTTCTTATCCCGCCCGACTTTTTATCATTAATTTATCCATTACAAATCTTTTAAGGTCAGGGAAGTGTTCAATGGCCTGTATAAAGGGAAGTTCAAACATCAATCTTTTTTCCATTGCTTCCCGTAAAGCAGGATCCAAATTCTTCAGATCTTCTTCAGTCTCAATTTTTATGTAATTTTTTGGATTTTCGATTTTTGTGTGTTTTGAATATTTCCAATTTTTTTGCTAAATTTCTGTATCGTGTGGTGATGTGGTGTCTTCTGTAGATGATAAGGGTCTTTGCTGTACAGAGTAAGAGTCAGAGGCATAGTTATTTCTAGGGGAATAATATGCAGAAGTGCCACTGTCAGAATCGTCCCTAGGTTCATGAATATCCTCAAAATTTTCAACATTAGATCCAATCTTTTCCTCATTCATTTTTACGTCCGAGCTACCCGAGATTGAGATTAATCGACAAACTTTCGAAATCTATCATTCATTAAATCAAATTTCTTATGTATCCTCGAAATATCATCCTCCAAAATCTTTTCATGACCAATCATAGGAGCAGTCGGGGTGTGTTTTTGTATTTGAGATTCAATAATTTCGTCTTCCATTTTCCTATATATGCTAGGAGAAGAGTCTCTTGAAATATCCAATATATGATCATTATTTTCTGATTTCTCCTCAAAAATTATGGAAGGAGGTTGCTCATATATCCCATGTAGGTGGAGTTGGTCTGAGTAGAGTTCAATCCATTGATCATGGTTGGTCGGACAGGGGTTATGTGTTTCTATGTTGTCAGTCCAGTCCTCTGTATGAGTGTCATGTCTGAGAGGGGGTTGTCATGGTCAATCCAAGATAATGGTCGTTCATTGGTGTTCAAAGGTGGGGATGATGGAAGATGTGAAGAAGTGTTAAATTCGATCATGTGGTTATAATATCCCATGAATGACGGATTGGCATTTACCGAATATGAAGGATGAATTGTATGATCCGAGTAGAGTGGATTGATATATGAAGAACTGGAAACCTCAGTCAGTTGTTGGTTGTATGATCCGAATATAAAGGGTTGTTATTCATGAAGTAGATCGGAATTGTAGAGTGTTGGATCAATTGATGGTTGAGAGTCTCTTGTGGAAGTTGGATGTGTGTAGTTGGAGGAAGTTTTGGAGTTTTGGGTCTAACTGACACGAATTCATTTTCATAGTATAGCTCTAATGGATTCTCAGATAAATGTTCAGCTATTTTTGAAAGAGCTGAAAGGAATGACGGTTTGGGTCTGTTCGAGACGAATTGATTTTCATGATCTGGATCTGGAGAGTTCTTGGACAAAAGTTCCATGATTTTCAAATGAGGTCAAATCAAGAAGGGAGAGAGATGGTAGAATTGTGTGGCCTTTTGTTTTCGAAATCGGCTCACGCACGCAAATCAAACACAAATCAAGCCCCAGGTTCACCAACTCACACAATGAAGCCGTAAGAGCGGCTATTTATCTTTTCAATTTTAGTTGGTGATAAATCAATCTTGGAAAGAATTAGCAAGCTGTTAGGTGCCGGAAATTTTCCTAATGACTGGCCTGAATTCTTATGACTAGTTGATCCTATTTTCAGTCAGTATGGGAGTAAGTACGGACCGTAGAACGACTATCCATTACTTGAGGATGGAGCCTTACGCAGTGTCCTCTAAACCACCCACTCTGCTAAGGAAATCCGGACAGTTTACCTGCTACCCGTAGATCCTCACTGAGAAGTAGCTAATCGTTTTTGGTAGAATCAGTAGTCAATATGAAAATTTGGGGTTGGGATCTAGCCTTAAGTGTCGTCTCTCACTCACTCAGAAAAATAAAAGCATCCAAGGTCGGGGTTGATCTCCTGCAAAAATTCTTGATTTTATGGGTTATTAAAGTCAGCTATATTTAGCAGTCCCATATTTAATTAGGCGATCAGTGAAGAATTAAATGAGCACAACTGTACGTCTACCGTCCAGTCCCAATTTTCTTTTAAAATTATGTGACAAATCAAGAGGGAGAAGTTCGGGAAAAGCCGATGCACGCGAAAAACTATGATGTATGCTCAATTTGAAGACTTACAGTGAATCCTTGCAATCTCCATGTGGGATGCAATACAAGAATTGAAAATTTTATTCTAAATGGATGCATGCTGATAAAAAACCGTACCTAACAGAAAGTTCTATTAACGGAGAAGAATTGAGTTGAATTTGGTTAAATTGAACGATCTATGTGCGTCTCAATTAAAGTACAGTGTGGCCTTAGATCATACGAGCACAATAAAAAAATACAAAATACTCTAAGAGCTGTATGTGCGGATCTATCCTAATCGCCACTCAAGTCGGGCTCCACCCTTACCGGAGAGTGAAACATACCATGACACACCACAGAAGAAAGTTAAAGGTCTTTTTACACCCACGAGAGTCCAAACGGACACCACTATAAATGAAAAATTAATTACAAAAGTTAAAATTACAGAAAATAAAATCCTAAACTCTACGCTCTCTCACGACTCGACTTGATCTTAAATTAATTGCAGCTTTTTCGGAAGTCGGTAAAAATGCTTCGGTTCTTGAAAAACCACTCCACGTATGCCAGGTACCTCGCAAGAAAAATAAGAGAGATGGTGTAAGAGAGTGACTCCAAAATAAATCAACAATAAAATAAGAAAAATAAATGCTGAAAATAAATACAGAAAAAAGTAGTTTATAGTGAAAAAAATTCGGGGGTCATACTACACGAATGAGGAAAATTGAACAAAAATTTTTAAGACAAAAAACTGAACCGTTTGCCTCCCCAATAACGGTGCCATCTGACGAGTATGAGATTTCTCTGTTTAAAATGTATGTATCGTGTCGTGTATTGTCGTGCGTTAAAAATAATGTGTCGTTTTGTTGTAGGCTGCAATCGGATTCGGTCAAGAAAATAACCACAATTATTTAGTCAATTTTGAATCGCATGGTTTTATATTAATTTTACTTGGCAAGTCCCAAGGTCGAACACAAGGAGGCAAAGAAACAACCTAGAATTATGTCTATCAAAGTTGGCGTGCGGTTTTCGAGGCGATCTTTTTTTGTAATTGTTAATGCAATAAAAGATGCAAAATGTAATTTTGGCCTATTTTAGGGACTAAAATGCAATTATCGATAAAACAATGTCCAAAAAATATGAAACTTGGACAAATTAATAATTATGATAAAATGAATGCACAGTAATTTGTTTGGAATTTTTGGATGCAAGATGAATTTTTTATGAATTTTTTTAAATGCAAAGGATGTGAATTTCAATATTTAATCATAATAAATATTAAACCTAATTATTTTCAAGGGATAAAATTATCTAAGATCTATCATTAGGTAATAGATCTTAGAAAAATCCTAAAACTCGAAAGTGTGATATTTAATACCTATCAAAAATCAAAAACCGAAATATGCAAAATGTTTTTACGAGGCAAACCGTGCATAAAATGCAATTCTTTTTGGGCACAATGTTAAACACAATTATTTCTACAATCTATGATTTTTCAAGAATTTTTATTTTCAAGAATTTTTAGAGCAACGATTAATCAATTATATATTTCAGTGCACAAGATGGGCAACATATACAATTTTCCACTAAACAATTAATTATGAATTAACCATTGATCACAAAAATGTCCCAATATGTCAAGATGTAGAGAATTAATTGACGAACAAAATGCTATTTTTGGATGAATAAATAGTATAATGTAGTAGTCTAGAATTACAAGAGAACACATGAGTGTTATTTCAATATTTGAATAAATAAATAATTGTAGAAAAAAGGATAAAATGTAAATACCGATAAATAGGGGGGATTGTCTGCAAAATCTCCAAGGGGCACGTGCGCAGCACGTGCCCTTGGATTGGGGGGACTAATGTGCCAATAGGAGGACTTCTAGGGGTGCCTTGTAAATTACCCAACGGGTCACGTGCTATACACATGACCCCTGAGATGCTGGAGATGTCCCCCCACGTACGTACGGAACACGTGTGGGGGCCTCAGGTCCAACACCCAACCGACGAGCAGCGTCGGTGGATGGAAGTGGTAGAGACTTGTCCCCCTGGTGACGGTGGAACGTCGGTGGAGGGCCAGCGATCGCTCCTTGAGTCGCGGTAAATGCCGGAGCGCTGGGGGGTGTTGCGAGGCTCCTGGAGGTCGACTGGTGGAGCTCCTGTGACGGTGGGCGTACGACGGAAGATGAATATGTAGTCGATGAATACCTGGAGCTGTGGCGACGGAGCGGAAGATGGAGGTCGGTGAAGTCGTGTTCGGGGGTGGAAGGTTGATGGCAAAGTTAAAGACGGTTGTTGTCGGTGGTGGAAGTCGTTACATGCTAGAGATGAAGACGCTGGAGACGAAGGTCGTTGACGTTGTCTCTACGGTTGAGCACTGCAGCTGAGCATTAATGGCGGAAGATGCACCTTGATGCAGCAAGGTCGAAGACCTTGGATCTCGCCGGTGAAGGGAGAAGAACGGCGTTGTCACCACCATCTCTCGTAGCAGTCAAAGTTATCGGCGGATGGGTTGTTGGGTTTGGTGGCGCTTCGTTTAAATAGAAGAGGAATGGGCGACCGGTGATGGAAATAGTCGGGGTGAGATTTGGAAGGGATACGATCAGGGATTTCGAGATACAGGGGGGAGATGAGGGATTCGACTGGCGTGATCGATCGAAGATACACGGAGGTCGGCGAAATCGCGGGAGGAAGGAGATCTAAAGCCGTGGCGGCGTATTTCACGATGGAGAAATCGGGGGTGACATGGTGCCTTATTGGGAAAGGAGGTGCTTGAAGACGATGACCAACGACTGTCCGATCGGCCGAGATCGGACGGTCGCGATTGCGACGCGTGGCGGTTCTTAGTGGAGAGGCGGAGGCGGTGCACGTACGCGGCACGTGCGCAAGAGGCACGTGCCCAAACATACGATGACTTATATTTTTTTTTAAAAAAAACTAATAATCAAAAACTCAAAAAATGCTTGACACGTGGTGGCTCCAGGAGCTGCCACATGTCAGCACCACAAAATCAGAAAATAAAACCTTTAAAAAATCCAAAATAAATAGCAAACGACCTCGGATCGAAAAAGTTTCTTCATGATAATTGCTCGTATTGATGAGATATAACTTTCATGAAGACATCAAAACCAAAATCAATCAATTGCACAAAGTTATATTTTTGGGGTATCCCATGTACATAGAATATCTATATTTTTGTGTTTTATAATTTTTTATCATTTTTAAACCAGAAAAAAATTCGAAAAAATATGGTAAAATCAAAGATAATTATTTACACATTAATCTATTTTTTGGATTTTTATTAATTAAGAAAAGAAGAAATAAAATAAAACACGAAAAAAAACCATATTGGTACAGACAGTTAGTGAAGACTTAGACTCAATTTGCTCCTTTGATTTCAAGCTCATTCTGGATTTGGATTTTCACACAATTTTAATAAAACTTTTATCAAAAAAGACAAATGAAAAATAAATAAGCTAAAATAGGTTAATCATGTGCATAAAATACTAGGTTAAAATCAGCTAAAATACAAAATGTACAAAAGAGGCCCAAAACTCAACTTTCACATATAAGCTCCGATTCACTTGCACTTGGTCTTGTTTTGAAGGTAATTGAATGTATATTAGTTCAAAAGGGAGTAGGATCAAATCAGACACTGGATGAGGGAGATATGAGGGTTTTATTGCTTGAATCTTGAAACTAGGGGTTGGGTTTTTGGTCCACTTATTTAGGTTAATGAATTTTTTGTATTTTTCTTTTATTCTTGTTAGTGATATGTACACAGTGGAGTAGTTTTGGGTCATTAGGAGTTAGCATGAATTAGTTAAAAATAAGGGAAGTTAGGCTATTTATAGGTCAATTTTGGCTAGGATTTTTGGGTTCTTATTTTGTGCAGAAATTCATGCTAAAATGCAATTCTTATTAAAACATGCATGAATGCTAATTATGCTGAATAGATGCAGAAATACTATTGATTTTGAGGAATTTGAGCTTAATTAATGAGATTTAGAGTGATGAATCTGATATTCATCAGAGCTGAGGTTTGCATTTCTCTGCAAATTCTACCCTCTCGGTCGTTTGAATCAGATGCGTGCCCATATCTCCAGCTTCTGTCAGCAACCCCACGAAAGTATCCATGAAGCGTGGGAAAGATTTAAAGACCTCTAGGAAAAGTGTCCACACCACAAGATTCCAAAGACCAGTCTTGTACAACACTTCTTAGATGGGCTGACACTTGAAAGCCTAAACCTCGTTGATGCCGCTTGCGGTGGGTCGTATTTTAACAAAGACGAGGATTTGGTGTGGATCGTCTTTGAGGAATTGGCTGAAGGAGAAGCTGCTCAATCCTCATCACACACGTACATGAAGATGCCAACCTCCATCAGCAAGCCCATGATCATGGCTACTAATACTGAAGACAGGGATGAGAGCTCCAACCAAAGCATCATCGGGAGCCACCTGTCTAAGGTAGATATCATCGAGAAGAGGCTTTAGGACCTCGAAAAACTATCAGTGATTGAGAAGAGGACCCATGGCTTAGAAAAGCTCGACGTGATCTCCCAACAACTGGAGCAGCTCGTTCGAGCCTTGAATGCCAACGCGTGCAACTCTGTGTCTGCCACTGCCGAGCCGTCCGCTGAGAAGGAGCCTTCACTGAATCAAACATCTCAGCCGACTCTACCACAGCCCCAACCTATTCAGCACGTGTATTACGTGCAGGTTCCATAGCAGCCCTCACAGCCCCAAACACAGATGGTTGTGTATCAGCCAGAGTCCTAGCCAGCTTATCCCGAGTAGTTCTCTCCACCCTCACCACTGATCCAGGAAATCAATGCTGTATGGAATAATGAAGCACAACTGACCCGTCCCCATGGACATTCTTGGGTCAGAACATGGGCAACATGCCATATCACCAGCAGCAGCAGGGTGGGAGACCCTTCCAGCCCTCATATCAGCACCAGCCTCCATCTTAAGGCAACACCTGGAGGTAGAAATATCAGAACGGTCCTCAGCAGTCCGGATATCACGATCAAGGATATCATCAGCAACCGACTGCCCAGTTTCATCAGCAGAACTCACAGTATTCCTCCGATCCTCCTCCTCACTAGATTTCACCAGGATACCAGTCACAGTCTCACCCTTCATATCCGCATCCTAGGTCCCATCAGAGGGACTCTTCTAAGATTGTATCGGTTAACCTGGCCCTTGCTTTCCATGATCAGTTGATGAAAAATATAGCTGAGATGAACCGGAAGATCGACGACTTGACGACTGCGAAAACAACCATCCCTGCTCAAGTTGAAGCTAACCTGAATAATTTCCGATGCAAGGAACGGGTAGCCGGTAGTGTCCAACCCAATTTAGGTGAATTAAATTGTTCTTTTATCTAATGTTGTTACTCTCAGGAGCGGTAGGACACTCCATCCATTAGCAACGATGAAGGGAAAGCATATTGCATCTAATTGGAAATCGTCAGTCCAGCCAACACAAGGGCAAAGAAGCATTTTTGGAGCTGCATCACCAGCCAGAAAATCACAAAAAATGAAGAAAATAGAAAAACGCAAAAAGATAGCAGCAACCTCGGTGGAGATAGGCCAGCATTGGAGACGCCTGCACATGCTCTAGAACCAGCACCTGACATGAGGAATCTTGCACCTGTAGCGAGTCCAACGCTAGCACCAGAAGCCGAGCCTGCAGTTTTTGGTCCACACATTATAGATGATTCCATTCCTTTTTTCCATCTACATGTAGACAACAATATGGACACTATTTTGAATAACATTATTAGAGATTCTGTAAATATTCCTTTCCCTGAAGCAATGAAAGAATAAAAAAAATGTAAAATTTGAAAAATGCTTTGTCTGACCTTACCATCATTGAGATTATTTAGAATCTGGTGTTGAACATGCCATTAATGAAAGCTCTTGAATACATGCCTGCCGTAAAAAAAGGATTGAAAGATACATGCACAATGAGGCAAGCCTCATCTTCACAACTCTAGAAGTAAGGGTGGAAAGTCTGAAAAGCACATTCTCACAATGGCCACAGTTAATGCTATCAGCAATCTCTCAGATAAGAAGCCAGATATGGGAGCACCTCTTGTGCGTTGTCAGATGTTTAATCAAAGTTTGAACGCATATTGCTCGACAACGGGTCTTTTGTCAACTTGATGCCTGCCTCACTGCTCGCAGAATTTAGGCTAGGACCGCTCAAACCCACAAAGATGATTCTGCAGTTCACAAACAAATCAGTTAAGTGGCCTATGGGCCTATTGGAGGATGTAATAGTCACGGTTCAGGGGAAGCAGTTCCTGACCAATTTTGTCGTACTAGATATGGACGACCCTGCTCCATTGCTCCTGACCCCAATCATACTTGGATGACCATTCCTGCGAACATCGAACGCAGTGGTGAATTATGGGACTGAAGAAATTATTTTTAGAGCTAGAAGTGAAACGATCAAAATAAAGACCCTGTTAGATGCAGCACCGCCAGAAGGAACATATGCATCATGTGCAAGCGTGATTGAGTATTCTGAAGACTGCGACTTTCTGGCAGAAATTCAAGACACCGACCTATTTTTGGACAACAATGAGATCCATGAACTCCTCTACCCTGAGGAGGGATCGGAGACCGTAGTCGAATTTCCCCTTATCGATCAGGATCAGGTACTAGCTGACACACTAAATGAGATTTCCATGGGGGATGATGTGCCTTCAAGATCAAGAGAAGATTATTGAAGAATTCTGTGATGAAGAGGAAATTATTGAAACATTTTGTAAAAACTTGAATGAGGAGGCAAACCAGAGCATGGTGGACGCCAAACAGACGAAAGAGACAACGCCAGAATTAATAGCTGAAGTTACTTCTGAAGCAGCTCCTATCCCACCTGAGTTGAAGCATTTACCCTCCAATATGAAGTATGCCTTTCTTGCAGGAGAACATAACATGTATCCGGTCATTATCAATGCGTATCTGACCGCAGACCAAGAATCTCGTCTGATGGAGGTTCTTGAACACAACCACAAGGCAATAGGCTGGAGAACTTCAGATCTCCATGGGATCAATCCATCTTTGTGATCGTGTCGCATTTTCCTGGAGGAAGATTGTAAACTCTCTCGAGAACTTTAGAGAAGAATCAATCCTAATCTGCGGGAGGTTGTGATGAAAGAGATCTAGAAATGGTGCGATGCTGGATTCATTTATCCTATCTCCAACAGCAAATGGGTGAGCCCTCTACGTGTGGTGCCAAAGAAATCAGGGATCACCATTGTGAACAATGACAAAGGAGAGGAGATTGCGACGAGAGTACCCACTTCTTGGCGAGTGTGTGTAGATTATAGACGACTTAATCTCGCCACCAAGAAGGACCACTTTGCTTTACCCTTCATCGATCAGATTCTGGAGAGATTGGCAGGAAGGAATACTTCTGCTTCTTGGATGGATACTCTGGGTATAATCAAGTTGCTATCGCTCTTGAAGACAAAGCGAAGACCACGTTCACCTGTCCTTTGGGTACGCATGCCTTCAGACGGATGCCATTCGAGCTATGCAATGCCCGAGCCACATTTCAAAGGTGTATGCTCGCAGTCTTTTCTTATATGGTGGGCAACTTTCTTGAGGTCTTTATGGATGATTTTTTGGTCTACAGGGACTCCTTCGATCAATGTCTGGATTATTTAGACCGAGTCTTATGGAGGTGCTGCGAAGTAAATCTGGTTCTCTCGTGGGAAAAGAACAACTTCAGGGTGACCGAAGGAATTGTGCTTGGTCACGCTGTTTCTAAATGTGGCATGGAGGTTGACCCAGCAAAGGTGGAGGTGATTTCTAAACTTGAGCCACCTACAAAAATCAAGCAAGTCAGGTCATTTTTGGGCCACGTCGGTTTTTACCGACAATTCATCAAAGATTTCAGTAAATTGGTCAGACCTCTGACTGAGTTGCTCGGCAAGGAGAATGAATTCATTATCGATGACCATGTTCTCCTTGCCTTCAATCAGCTGAAAGAACTTATCACTCAGGCCTCAGTCTTGCAACCACCAATCTGGACTCAACCTTTTGAGATAATGACCGATGTGTTAGATTATGCCATTGGTGCTGTACTCGAACAGAGGAAAGATAATGTACCATTTGTAATTCACTACGCTAGTCAAACGCTCGATGAAGACCAGCGAAACTACACAGTCACCGAAAAGGAGCTGCTAGCGATAGTCTTCACCTTGGAAAAGTTCAGATCCTATCTCCTCGGGTCCAAAGTAATCGTCTAGATAGATCATTCGACCATCCGGTACTTACAACAGAAGGACGCTAAATCACGTCTTATCCTGTGGATCCTTCTCCTCCAGGAATTTAACCTTGAAATCAGAGATAAACCTGGGGTAAAGAATGTGGTGGCCGACCATTTATTTAGGCTTCTTGAACCAGAATCTCCATAGCTGAGCTTGAAACCAATCACAGAGACCTTTCCAGACGAGACAATTCTATCAGTCACCTCGCTTCTGTGGTATGCAGATATTGTGAATTATCTCGTGACCAAGAGAATCCCATAAGATTGGTCGAAGTTGAAAATAGACAAATTCTTTTCTAAAATCCATTTCTACCAGTGGGAGGATCCATATCTATTTCGTGAGGGGGCAGATTGTATCTGGAGGAGGTGTATTCCTCAAGAGGAGTTCCAAGTATCCTCACTTTGTGCCATGATTAAGACTCCAGAGGACATCATTCAGGCAGGCGAACGACAACGAAAGTTCTTTAGAGTGGCCTTTGGTGGCCTACGTTATTAAAAGATGCAGAAGATTATGTCAAGTGCTGCACTGACTGTCAGAAGATGGACGGAACCACCGGAATGAGAGATACGATGCCTCTAAAATTCATTCAGATATCAGAAGTCTTCGACGCATGGGGCATCAACTTTATGGGCCCATTTCCCAACATCCAGAGTTATGAATACATTCTGCTTGCTGTCGACTATGTGAGTCGTCGGGTGGAGGTTATTCCCACTCGAACCGCCGATAGTAGGATTGTCTGTCAATTTTTGATAGATCATATCATAGCACGATTCGGGATTGCCAAGATTCTAATATCTGATGGGGGTAGTCATTTCATAAACAGAGTGGTGAAGAAGCTAACTCAAGAATTTTGCATTGAACATTGTGTTGTTTCACCTTACCACCCACAGTCAAATGGCTTAGCCGAGTGTTCAAACAGGGAGATCAAGACAATTCTACAGAAGCTTGTGCGTCTGGATCGCAAGAACTGGTCTCAGCTGCTTGATTCAGTTCTTTGAGCTTACAGAACTGCGTACAAGTCACTTTTGGGAATGTCTCCCTACTGCCTTGTGTATGGCAAGCCATGTCATCTGCCCGTTGAATTGATTCACAAATCTTTATGGGCCATCAACATTTGTAATTTAGATTTCGAGAAAGTCGGGAAGAACCGAAAACTGGATCTCAATAGATTATTGGAATTCAGAGACTATGCATACGACAACCTGATGTACAAGGAGAAGGTCAAAACATGCCTTGACAAGCATATCCGCTGCAAGTCCTTCGAGTCGGGTCAGAAGGTGTGGTTGTTTGATGCAAATTAAAGATCTTTCCAGGTAAATTGAAGAGAAAATGCACTGGGTCGTTTATGGTAAAGCATGTGCGTGACAATGGAAGTGTATTGATATCTAGTTTGTTAGCCGACGCACAACCATTTGTAGTCAATGGACAACTTCTGAAGCCTTACCTTGAACATGATACATTTATGTCTATCGTTGACTCTATTCAAGTAATCTATAAGGATGAACCTGATATTTCCGAAGCGGTAGTAGAAGACAAAGCAGAGCAAAACATTTTTGAATGATTTTTCTTCTTTACTTCTTTTCCTTCGTTCCTCTCCTATTCTACCGATAAGATGTCATCCCCTTCATCATTGCTACACTTAGGATGCACTTTATCCTAAGTATAGGGGGATGCACATTCCGAGTTGTTCACATTCCATTTTCTGATCTTTTTCTTCTTTTCTTCTCATCCTTTTCTATTTTCTTTTTCTACCAAAAAGGTGTCGTCCCTTGTTGTCAGTCTTCTAGACTTAGGACGTACTTTATCCTAAGTATAGGGAGGGTACGCACCCCGAGTCTTCTATTCTTTGATCCTCTCCACTGTCTCCTCTTCTTGTCTATACTTAGGGATATCTAACCCTAAGTATAGGGGGAGATGGTTTGAGTACGATATGTTCATTCCCACCCTTGACCCTCCTTGCTTTGTGTACAGTCTACTATATTTAGGATTATTTGATCCTAAGTATAGGTGGGACGATCAACTTCTAATTCATCCCTTTCTCCATTCATTTATTCTTTAGATTTTACTATACTCAGTACGAGTTATGTCTTCGCTTTTCTCTCTGATCTATGAGGACATAGCTCAAGCTAAGTATAGGGGGGTCGTATATATGCAGTATATACTTTAGCCATAACTCGTACTTTCAGAGTTTTATTAATAATTATGGCTAATTACCTATTAAATTCATTAAAACTACTTAATAAAAAGATGTTATTATTCCTCAAATTCTTTTTATATTTACTCATTAATAAATCAGGAGAAAATGTTTTTGCAGAATGTTTGAAAAATAGTTTGAAAATCTGTTTGAAAAACCTTTTGAAAACTATTTGAAAAACATTTTGTTCAATATTTTCAACCTTTGTAAAATATTTTGTTATGAAAATTTTATTTTCTTTGTGTGAAATAAACTGTTTGAAAAACTATTTGCAAAAGTTTGAAAAATGGTTGTAAAAATATTTTGAAAAATCTATATATACTATTTGAAAAACCTTTGCAAAATTATTTTCAAATGTGTGAAAATGTTTGTACAATTTGTTTGTAAAAATTATTTTGGACTATAGTTTTCCAAAAATTGTTTAAAAAACCTTTTCAAATAAGTTTGAGGAATAGATACATTACACTAAAATTATTTATTCTATATACCTATAAAATTGAGCACTTACCCTTTGTGAATTCTTAAAACCTAACTCTTGTAAATATAAGATGCATCTTCGTGTAAATATTTGTACCTAGTTTTTGGCCAAAATCTTTTGTTTTCAAAAATCACAAAAACATTTGCAAAACTAAAATCCAAAAACATTTGAAAAATCTTTTTTAAAATACCAAAAAATGTGTATGCGTCACCTTTTTAAAAATCCATAAAAATTTCAAAATCTTGAAAATTGCATGACAAAAAATCATTTTCTGCATTTTCTGCATAACATTTGCATGGCATTAGCATTTTTTTGGATTGAGTTTGATAGTTGAACGGGTCTAAGTAAAATCCGGAGATTGGAGCTTGGTTGGACCTTAAAATCTACCTAATAACATGAACCTTACAGAAGCTGGAATTGAGGTACTTCAGGTCTAGTTGACTTAATTCTTTGAGGATTACGAGACTTGGTTCAATGGATTCTTGACTGCCTAAGTAGAGTATTTCAGAGCACACACACGACTCTTGTTGATAATGACCTAACTTGGACACCTGCATCTTTCACATGGCTCAACTCAGTTGGAGTGGTGAGGGGATTTGATTTGCCGGTATGAGACACACACAAGTGGAAACATTTGTCCTCCTCTAGGGAGGGAAGTGCACCCCAACCCATCCAGTGATGAGGAATTCTAAAGACAGGAGAGTGTGGGTTGCAATAAAGCTTCAAAAGAGGGATAGTCTACTAGCTCAAGAGGAAAAACTTCGTATGTGAATGATGTTGTAAATAGTATTTCAAAAAACTCAAAAAAAGTGGACAGGCCTGTATAAAAATAAAATGCCTGCCGAAGTATGTGAATATGTTGTATAGAAAATAAGCAAGCCTGAGCATCATAGTCAAATCATGTGAGCCTGCTGCTGGATGACTTGACTACACTGGTCTTGCATCCTAGGATAGGTAGCTACACTGGCTACCATCCATTCTTCTCTTCACCCCCTCCTCTTGAGCTGGTTGCTACTTGAACTTAGAAGGGAATACCCCGCTCCTCGAGGAAGGAGTTATTGGATTGGGGAATCATTGGGTTGTCATGCTGGAGAAGTCAGTCTCTTTATCATTATTCTAGTTGGGGAGAGCCACTATCACTTACACTGTACGAGTCAGCTTCATAGTCGTAAGGGTTTGCGTATGAGTTGAAATATTCTGACCTGGCTATTGAGGAGACTTGAGCAGGGTTTTGGGATTCTCGAAGGCTATTAGGATTTCAAACTCCAAAGGTCTGACTTAGGCTCCAAACTTTGATTTTGTGAAGACAAGTTTGATAAGTAAACTTAATCCAATTTTCTTCTTTTTCTTTTCTTTATTTTTCGTTTTCTGCACTTATTGCATAAGTGTTTGCTAGGGACTAGCAAAGGCAAGTATAGGGGGATGATGAATCTCCGTTTCATCATCTTTATTCTATCATTTTAGCCTTAAAATCCCTAGTAAATGCGTGTAAATAGGGTTAATTCATGCATTTTAGCATTCATTCATATTTATGTAAATAGTGTACAAAATACTATTTTTTAAAGCTAAAATTACAGAATAAAGAAAAGAAAAGAAAAAGAATAAAATATTGCAAATATTTTATGACCTGAAACCCTGAGACCTAGGCCTCTCGATGACTAGGTCGACAAGGAATAAAGTAGGTGGAGATAAGGGCCAAAATACCAATAAAATTCCCATTTATTTTATTCATTCTTATTTATTTTTGGGACCTATTTTTAGTTCCACTTTTTATACCTCAAATAAAGAAACTTTGTACATGAAAGTTGTAGATAATTAAATATAGAAAAATATAAAATTGATTTCACACAAAAATAATGTAAATATAAAAAGTTATGATCTGAATGAGAATCAAAAATCCCAACTTCCTAGACCTGTATCTCTCAAATAAAATCTCGAAATGTATCTCTAATTGTATGTAACTTTTAATAAGCTATTTAATGAAGGTGGTTTCATTTGGAGTAACGGTATAAAAGTTAGGTTTTGGACCCCTATCGTATACTTTACCCAATTGAAGTATTCATTTTATTTCTTATTCATTATTTTTGTTATTTTATATTTTTATAATTTTTAAATATTATTTATAATATATGTACATATTAAAACTAGAACAAAAATATCATTAAAATACAAAAATAAAATACTTGTATAAAATACATAGGTATAATACCTATAAATATACCTACATAGACTATACCACTATTTATTTAAGTGTATAAAATACATCAGAAAAATAAAATAAAAATATATTTATGTGTATAAAAATTAGTTACAAATATATAAAATGATAAAGAAAATTAATAAAATTAAAAATACAAAATAAAAATAAAATATTAAAATATATAGATAAATATACCTATATAGCTCATAAAAGGTAACTTGTAATTCCAAACCTCGAAAAAATAAATAAAAATCATAATAAAATAATTATAAAATAATAAATATTTTTTATTTAATAATCTAAAATCAATAAATTCGTTAAATATTTTTAATTGATTTAACAAATCTTTTTTTACATGATTTTTCCTAGTTGGTCTACGTGGACCAACCAGGAGGATCCGAGAGTTGACCGTGGGTCAACTTTCTCACCCGCCTCCTGCTCTGTGTCAGAATGCATTTTTTGGCCATTTTCACGATTTTTTCGAGCATCGAACTTTCACCATCTCGTGTTGGAGTCACGACTTTTGTCCACTATTCTTCGAGGATACACGCCCTAGGATTTTCCTTGGGGAGTGGAGCTTCGATACACAAGATACGCCTCGTTCTTTTCGCCTGTTCCTTCACCTATACAAAAGCCCCCTTGAATTCCCTTAGACTTTGATCCCTCTTCCACTGTCCAAACCTAGACCTAGGACCTCGACAATCTTCCTGGTGACAGCAGGAATTGATTGAGCTCTTTGGGAAGCCGTGGAGGTGTCGAATTCAATAGATCCAACTCGCCGGAGTTGAGCCGCCGGAGCTAGCCGCTGGTACCCCCCTCAGTGAGTTTTCTTCTTTCTTTTGTGCTCTTTTCCATCTTTAGGATATCTGTAGTAGATACCCGCACATTGAAATCATCGAATCGATCAAAATCAATACGAAACACCCTCGTCTCACGTCTGGCCG
Source organism: Ottelia alismoides (assembly GCA_037367405.1). NCBI lineage: Eukaryota > Viridiplantae > Streptophyta > Magnoliopsida > Alismatales > Hydrocharitaceae > Ottelia > Ottelia alismoides. The sequence continues at coordinate 98,787 of JAZKJV010009884.1, read as the reverse complement.
TGCTTCGGGTTTCGTCGACCGACGTTGAACATCACCAACCGCCGGCTGCCCCTTTTTGCCCACTGGAGGGTCGCGACAGTTTGCCCGCGACCCTCGTAACAACTTCTTGCAGGTATATGAGCTTTATACATGCTTGGAGGCATTTTTTAAGACTCGTCGGAGGTGGCTGGGGGTCGGGCGCTCTGCCGCCCTCCTGGGAGCTCTCCGGTCTTCGCCGAAGACTTTTGGAACCTCTAGCATCTAGAGACACCTCGCAGGAAGTGAACGGGCCATTTTGGAGCTTCATCACACGACGGAGGAGGACGTGTCGGCCGGAGGAAGTTCGCCCAACTGGAGCTCCTCCCTGTTCTTCCATTGACGCCTCCGCCGTTCGATCACGACCCTCCGCCCAGATCCGCCAGGAGCCGTTAGATCTCACCGCGCCCCAACCGTCCGATTCCCAACCGAGATCTAATCTGGGCAGTCATTAGCCGAAGCGGCATCGCACGACAACAACTTGACACGTGTCTAAGTGGCATCCCTCCACCGTCGGATCGCGCAGGCTTGGGTAATTTGCACTCGAGCCCCCACCATTTTTGTAATATTTATTTAATACTAAATCTTTCGTTGGTCATTTTATATTTTTTGTAAAATTTGCAAAAATTCCCTTACAGCTCACGTACTTGCCATTCGATCTATGCCATGTCAGCTTATGTGCCTCGTGCACATGAGTTTGGTCTTTTTGTAACAAACCCCCTATGGATTGCCATATTTCACTTTAGTCCTAAAACTTTTTAAGTTAGTTACAAAATTTTTGGTTAAATTCCAAGTTTGCCTTCAGGTTTTTATTTCAAAAATAGAGTTAAGTTCCTGTTGCATTGCACTTTAACGCCATATTATTATTTTTCATTTTTGAGCCTTTTTAATATTTATAAAAGATAAATATGCATTTTTGTTCTCGTTTGAACTAGAAAATACGTAAAAATTATAAAACATTCTTGAAAAATTCCATAAAGATATATATTTCGTGTATTTTAGTGTCCTTAACCTTCAGACCAAAAATCACTAAAAAATATAAAAGAAAACTCAAAAAAATAGAAATACACTAAAAATCACTATAAAAATATACAAAATCCATAAAAAATCACAAAATATAGTTTATATCCCTAAATTTTCTGTATATTATTATCTTTATATTAAAATTAATTTGGTGAGTTTTTGACTCTATTTTGTGTTTTATTTCTCCATTTTAATTTTGGATTTTTATTTTATTCCTTGTTTTGAGTATTTTGGACTTTAAAAATACCAAATAATTAGCAAAAATATAGAAAAATCACAAAAATTGTAGAAAATTCTAAAAAACCCAAACATACTTCATTTCCTGTATTTTGCCTATTTTCACCTATATATTATATATATATATCTTTTCTTTATTGCATATATATCTTATTTTACATTTTAAAAGAAAATACAAAAAATATAAAAAAGATATATAAAATCAGAAAATTAAAAATCAAAATAAAAAAATATTAAAATTAAAAAGGAAATAAAAAATACAAAATTAAAAACCCACAAAAAAAGTTTTTGGCTAAGTATTTGAAAGGATATTGGGTGCATGATTCTTATCTTGCCTGCTTGATACCTTTGCTTCCTGTGTTTGACCCCTACTTGATTGCCACTATACAATTTTAGTAGGGTATAGTAAATTTTAACTCTTTCTTTTAATTGCTGAATTATTTGTGTGGGTTAGTTGTTGATCAACGTGAGGATTAGAGTAGTCGCCTCAGCGACAATGAGCCTGAGTTGTCAGGCCATTACTTAGTGACTCACATCATTTCATTTTTCACCTATTCTCAATCAATGTATCTGAAATTGTGAGTGGATTGACAAGTGAATGTTCACGGATTTCAGTGAGGTGACAGATGTACTCATCAGTTTGTCTTTTCATAGTCATCTCAAAATTTTTCTTTGTATCTGGGAGAGCATTGAATCCTTCATAAAAAGTCTAATCAACTTAGTTGACAGGAGGTTGAGGTGGAAAAGGTGTGCAACAAGATGATGATGTAGACCCATACCAAGATGTGGATGAGTCATACATCCCTGAGTTGTACGATTCATTACCTGGATAGGAGAAAAGTTATTGTAGAGGGTCTTGAAATTGTCGGTTCTCGAAGGGGTCGGGTTGATTTCCCCAAGTAGAGTTGGGTTGTATCCCGAAGTTTGATTGTGAATCGACATAGTTTGGGTAATTTCCCTCATAAGATGATTAGTTAAGATGATTGGTATTGTAAAGAATAGTCCGGATATTGTGGTCCACAACGGGCATTTGAAGTACTATTCATGTAAGAATAGTTGTTTAGACTAGGATTCATTTCCTAAGAGATCACAAAATAAACACAAAGCAAGACCGATTCACCAACACACACGGGTTGCCGTAGAAGCGATCATCTTTTCAAAAAAATGTAATGAATTGTTCACAAAATAATCAAGCACACAAAAAGATTGACCTAAAATCTATTTGTAGATTTAAGGACTATCTTGAATTTCTACACTTAGTTGCATACACTTTCAGCCAATATAGGTGCAAGTATACGGATCATAGAACAATTACTCGTATTTCTTGAGGACGATGCCAAATACGATGTTCTTTAATCACCCACTCTGCTAAGGTTTCCCTCACTGAGAAGCGACTAAGCCTTTTAAATTCAGTAGTCAAGATATCTACGTAGGATTTTTGACTCTGACCTAGGATTCAATATTGTGCATGTGCAATTGTATACAATGGGCAACACTTCAAGCACTTCAGAACGCTTTCGTTCGAGCCACGTGGTGATTTTCTGGACTTATTTGATTAAGCGAGCAACTCAATTAATGATCTTGTTTAATTAGAGAGCAGAGGGGGAGTGATCCACGGAGATGAATACAACAAGAAGAAGTTGATTTTATGATTTTTAAAAAAATTTGGAGCGCAAAAATAATGCAAGACACTTAGGATGCCTAAGTGTTTGAAAAGATCTTACAATGCTCAGCTTGTTGGATCCATATTAAAGCGAGAGAGAGTGAGAGAGAAAATAGTCTTTTTTTGTATTTTTTACCTGAAACAAAGATAATAAAAAATGTCAAAATGCCAAAACTAAATTTCGTTGCTAAGTCCCAGTAACAACGCCAAAATGAAGACACGGATTTCGGTGCGTTAAAACTATGTTTTTGTGCGTCGTTGTGCACGTACGCGAAAATCGAGAGATTTGGATAAAATTTTATTCAACTACAAGTCAACGGATATTAAAATAAGGACATGGCAAGTAGTGGATCAATCCATAGGGACTCAGTCATTTTATGCAAATTTTTATTCTATTTACGAAGGCATTTTTCACTTTATTGACCCAATGAAATCTTATTTATTTCTTTTTGTTGCTGGAACCCTAGAATGCCTCAAAATATTATCACTAGGTTCTAAACATCGTAAGGATCGCACATGAATTTTTCTAGGATTTTTTCAGATTTTTCTGCTATTTTTAATGATTTTTGGAAGTGTTAAGGGCATTTGTATAATTTTCAAAAACTTGAGGGCATGAATGTAAATAAAAACTTAAATAAGGATGTGATTGCAGCTAATGAAATGTTACCGGACATGATCAAAAATTACCAATAAAAATGTTAGTGGAAAAATTGTATATAATATAAAAACTTTTAAGTAATTGCAGACAGGTCCTGAAAGGACTGGAAAAGAAATAAGAAAACATGAATATAAAAAATGCAATTATGATAGAATATAAAATTATGAAATTGAAAAATTGCATAAAATGAATAAAAGTTTTGCAGAATTGCAAAAAGGTCAAAAAATAAAAAAAAGTAAACAGAAAATGAAATGACGAAGGGGTCCCCGGGACCCCTTTCTTCTTCGCGGGAAAAAGCTGGAGTCGTGCTCAGCCACCACGGCGGAGAAAGGTGGTTGGAGCGGCCTGGAGGCAACGGAGCGCAGCGGGGGCAGATCTTCCATGGCAAGGAGGCGTGGACGACGTGGCAGTGCGCGGTGATAGAGCGGCGGAGGGGTTGGGTTCCTAACCCGTGATAGGTCCTCCCTGGATGGTGGCTGGAGACCAAAGCTCCCAGGTCCCTGGATTTGGATGCGCAACTGGAGAACGACGGAGCTGGAAAGATGGGTTTCAGATCTCACGCTACGAGGAAGATGGTAGTCGCTTAGGTCCCAAATCTGAGATGGGTTCTGTCGCTCGTTGGGGGTACAACCCTCCTCCCCGTCTTTTTTCATTGTAGGAGCATCCTCCCCCATTTTATCTATGATGTTGGTAACAGCTTCGTCGATTCGAAGAGGAAAGCAGTATTTTTTGCCATTTCAGGTGATGATCGACCTGCATGAAGAGATAAAATAAAGAGTCAGTATTATGTGCCGTTTCAAAATAGAGAAAGGAGGACTTAATGCTCGTGAGTGGGAAAGATGGAATAAAGCAAATGGGATCCACAATCATTAAATGGTGAGGGGACGTGTGCATGGAGATATTCATGGGCTCCGAACGTTGGTACCAAAGGAGAGTGGAGATGAATAAATAAAATTAGTTGATTAGATGGATGGGAATTTAAAGGGTGGGGAGCGATTTTGGTTCACGGAAATTAGGAGTTAATGGTTTTGAGATGTTAGCTAATGTAACTTGGATTTTGTATCTTACGTGCATTTTATATGGATTGTAATGAAATTAGTGTGAGAAACATATGAGATGAATTATGCACAAAGGAAGAAATGCATGTACTTAATTCAAGATTTTGCTTAATTCAAGCATATTAGTATGATGAATTGTTAATTCATCGAATAGTGACCAAATTCAAAGAGGAAGGAGAAGGTTTTTTTATTTATAGACACATGGATCACCCTTATTGACGATCAATTTAGGAAGACTCCATCGTATGTACAATCAATCCAATAGGTCGGCGAGAATCCTGGAAGATCAGAGATGAAATCTTATGAAGAAATCGATGGTAAAGGAGATTTAGGGGAAGCGAGAAAAAAGGAGGAAATCGGGGAGTTGACGGTTCTGACGAGTAGCAGAGACGCTAGTGGGGAGTTGATCGGAGGTCAACAATCCCTGGCCCATGATTGGTCCAGGTCAGCCAATACAGGACAAAATAGCATTGATTATTCGAATTTAATAAATTAAAAATAGTAAATGATTTTATTAATTTTTGATTATGATTTAAAATTGTTTATTATTTTATATAGTATTTTAATATGATTTTAATTTATTTATTGGTGTTATTAATTACAAGATAATTTTTTAGAGTATACTTATAGGTATATTCATCTATGTTTTGGCTATTTTATTATATATTGTTATTTTATTCTCTTTATTTTATATATTTATAACTTATTTTTAGTTACGTAAATATGTTTTTATTATATTTTTATGATCTATTATCTATACTTAAATAAATAGGTATATTAAATATACATGTATAAGTATAGGTTTTTTGTCTATATAATTTGTACATTATTTTATTTTTTTCTTAATGGTTTTATTCTAGTTCTAATTTGTACATGTACTATAAATAATATTTACAAAATTATAAAAAGATAAGATTGTGAAAACAATAAATAATAAATAAAATGAATATTTTATTCAGGTATATTGTACAACAGGGTTCCAAAATCTAACATTCACACCTTAACTCCAAAAAATATGAAACCACCTTCATTAAATATATTATTAAATGTTATATACAATTATAGGTGATTTGATACATTTTGAGATTTTATTTGAGATATATGGGTCTAGGAAGTTTGGGTCGTGGCTTTTTATTTTGTGTATAAAATGAACACCGTGTATCATTTTTATTTGAAATCAATTTTATATTTTTCTACACATTATTATCTACAAATTTTATGTACCAAGTTTTTTTATTTGAGATACAAAAAGTAGAAATATAATGGGTCCCAAAAATGCATAAGTAATGAATAAATAAATGGGGTTTTTATTATATTATTGGCCCTTATCTCTCCCTACTTTATTCCTTGTCGACCTAGTCATCAAGATTCCTAGGTCTCAGAGTTTAAGGTCATAAAATACCTTTGTTATTTTATTATTTTCTTTTCTTTTCTTTTTTTATTCTATAATTTTGGCATTAAAAATAATATTTTATACAATATTTATTCAATAAAGAATGAATGTCAATTTGCACAAATTAGAGGTATTTACATGCATTAGGTAGGGTTTTTAAGGACAAAATGATAGAACAAAGGTGATGAAATGGAGATTCATCACCTCCCTATACTTGCCTTTGTTAGTCCCTAGCAAAACCTTATGCAATAAGAGCAGAAAAAAAAACATATAAAAGAAAAAGAAAGAAAGTGGTTTAAGTTTAATTATCAATCATGTCTTCACAAAATCAAAGTTTGGAGCTTAAGTCGGACCTTTGGAAATTTAGTGCGGGCATAACCTTATTGGGAATCAGATTTGAAACACAACAACCTTCGAGAATCCGAAAACTCTGCTCAAGTCTCCTCAATAGCCAGGTCAAAATACTTCAACTCTTACAAAAACCCTTACGACTATGAATCTCACTTGTACAGTGTATGTGATAGTGGCTCTCCCCAACTAAAATGACAAAGAGACTGAATTCTCCAGCATGACAACCTAATGATTCCCCAATGTAGCAATCCTTTCATCAAGGAGCGGGGTATTCCCTTCTAAGTTCAAGTGGCAACTAGCTCAAGAGGAGGAGATGAAGAGAAGAATGGATAGTAGCCAGTGTAACTACCTATCCTAAGATGCATGACCGGTGTAGTCAAGTCTTCCACCTGCAGGCTCACATGATACAACTTTGATGCTCAAGCTTTTCTTATTGACTATACAAATATGTACACTCCAGCAAGCATTTTATTTTCAATCAGGCATGCCCACTTTTTTAGAGTTTTTTCCTTTTTTGAAATACTATGTACAACATCATTTACATAAGGAGCTTTTCCTCTTGATCCAGTAGACTATCCCTCTTTTGAAGCATTATTGCAACCCGCATTCTCCTGTCTTTAGATGTCTCTACCACTAGACGGGTTGGGGTGCACTTCCCTCCGTAGACGAGGACAAATATTTCCATTTATGTGCATCTCATACCGACGAATCCAAACCCTTCACCACTACAACTGAGTTGAGCCAAGTGAAAGGTGCAGGTATCCAAGTTTGGTCATTATCAACAAGAGTTGTGTGTGTGCTCCGAAATACTCTACTTAAACATTCAAGAATCCATTGAACCAAGTCTCACAGTTCTCAAAAAGTTAAGTTAACTAGACCTGAAGTACATCAATTCTGGTTCCAATAATGTTCCTGTAATTAAGTGGATTTAAGGTCCAACCAAGTTCCAATCTTTTATTTTTACTTAGACTTGTTCAATTATTAGACTCAATCTGAAAAATGTGAATGTTATGCAATTGCTATATACAATGCAGAAAACATTTTTGTGATGTAATTTTTAATTTTGAACTTTTTATGGATTTTTGAAAAACATGATGCAAATGCAGTTTTTTGGTATTTTTTTCAAAAAGATTTTACAAAAGTTTTTGGTATTTTTTATTTACAAATGTTTTTGTGATTTTTGAAAATAAAAAAATTTGGACAAAAATAGGTGCAAATATTTACATGGGGATGCGTCTTATGTTTACAAGAGTTAGATTTTTAAGAATTTACATGAGATATGTCATCATTTTATAGATAACTATATAAAGAATTTGAGTGTCATGTATATATTCCTCAAATTTATTTGAAAATGGTTTTTCAAATAATTTTGAAAACTGTAGTCTAAAATAATTTTTACAAACAATTTTTACAAACATTTACACATATTTGAAAATCATTTGCAAAGGTTTTTCAAATAATATATATAGATTTTTCAAAATATTTTGTAACCCTTTTCCAAAACATTTGTAAATAATTTTTAAACATTTTTATTTCACACAAAGAAAAGAAATTTTTACAAACAAAATATTTTATAAAGTTTGAAAATATTTAACAAAATATTTTCCAAATAGTTTTCAAAAGATTTTTCAAAAAGATTTTCAATTTATTTTTAAAATATTTTACAAAAAATATTTTTACCTGATTATTAATCCGTAAGTACAAAAAGAATTTGAGGAATACTATGCATCTTTTTATTAAGTGATTTTAATGAATTTTATAGTATAGTTTATACAGTATTTTAGCCATATTTATTAGAAAAATATGAAAGTACGAGTTATGGCTAAAGTATATACGTAGTGTATACGACCCCCTATACTTAGCTTAAGCTATGTCCTCATAGATCAGAGAGAAAAAGAGAAGACATAACTCGTACTGAGTATATAAAAGCCTAAAGAAAAAGGAATGAAAGAATGAACGAATAAATGAGAAGTCGACCGTCCCTCCTATACTTAGGATCAAATAATCCTAAGTATTGCAGATTGTACACAAGGCAGGGAGGGTAAAGGGTGTGAATGGGCATATCGTACTCAGACTATTTCCCTATATCTCTATGGTAAGATATCCCTAAGTATAGATAAGAAGTGGAGACAGGGGAGAGGATCAAAGAATGAAATAACTCGGGGTGTACACCCCCTATATTTAGGACAAAGTACATCCTAAGTTTAGAATACTGACACAAAGGGGTGGAACACATTTTTTTGGATAACAAAAACTGAAAACAAAAAGAAGAAAAGAAGAAAATATGAAAGCTTAAAGGAAGAGTTTTTAGTGGAATTATCTGAATCTTGTGATGCTGCTACTTTTGTGGATGTATATCCGGTGTGCAGTACTTGGATAGAGTCGACAACGACCAAGAAGCTGTCATGTTCAATGTATGGATTCAATAGATGACCATTAACGACAAATGGTTGCGTCGGGAGACAATTATGATATCACAATGCTTATGTTGCCATGCATTTCTTGAACTCTATATGGCCCTGTCCATTTTCTCTTTAATTTTCCCGGGAAGATCTTCTTCATTGCATCGAATAGCCACACTTTTTATCCAGTCTCGAAGGTCTTTCGTCTGATGTGTCGGTCATGCTAGCGTTTAACCTTCTCCTTGTACATCAATGTGTTATCATATGCATAATCTCAGAATTTCAGGAGTCTGTTCAGATCATCCTTTCTTTCTGACCACCTTGTTGTAAGTCTAGATTGCAAATGCTATCTGCCTATAAAGATTTATGAATCAACTCTACTGGTAGGTGGCATGGTTTCCCATATACAAGACGGTAGGGCGACATGCCCAATGGAGACTTGTCAGAGATTCTTTATGCCCAAAGGACTGAGTCCAAAAGCTGGGACCAATTTTTCCTGTTCGACTTGCCAAGATTTTGAAGTATCGTCTTGATATCTCTGTTGGATAGTTCCATCATATCGACGGTCTGAGGATGGTAAGGAGATGTAACTCGGTGCTCGATGCTATACTCATTCGTTAATTTCTTGACCTCTCTGTTAATAAAGCGACTACCCACGTCTTATATCGGTATTTTTGGAATCTTGAACCGTGAAATGATGTTTTCTTTTAGAAAGCGACACACTATAAGGCTATCTGCGGCTCGAGGGGGATAGCTTCAACCCAACGACTCACATAATCAACGTCAAGAATGATGTACTCATATCCCTGACTGTTATGGAAGGGTCCCATGATGTTGATGCCCCAAGCATCGAATATGTCTACAATCTGAATGATCTTCAGGGGCATTGAATCCTTCGTTGTAAGGGTACCTTTCAATCACTGACAGTCAGTGCAACATTTAACATATGCTACAACATACTTAAATAATGTAGGCTACCAGAGGCCACAATGTAGTACTTTTGGGGAATGTTTGGTAACTAGGTTGGGTTGGGTTGGGGTATCCTCCTATGAATAGTAGCTATTTGGATGGTGGGGAGGGTTTGAGAGGATTGGAATGATAAATATGATGTGATGTGACAATGATTATGTGTTTTAATGATTATAACATGGTTTTTATGTTTACTTTCTTATTTAAACATGGTTAAAAAATATTATACTAAAGAAAATGTATGGTCCATAAAGTAATCCCATCTCAAGAATGCAGGGATGGAGTTGGGTGGTATCCCAGGATACCTCGAGGTATCCCGACAACCAAACAACACCATGATGTCATTCTATCTCCAGAGTGGTGTCTGCCAGATTCGAGCAAGTGACAATGCTCGAGGACACTATGTTGCTCCTCCTGAGTGATACACTTGCGCCAAATACAATCCACTCCTTCCTTGAAAAGGCGTGGGTCCTCCCATTAGTAGAAATGGATTTGGGACATGGATTTGTCCTTCTTGATCTTTGTCCAATCTTGTGGGACTACGTCGTAAATGAGGTAGTTGACAATATCAGCATACCAAGGGAGTGCATCCATAGCAAGAATCGATTCGTCAAGAAATGTGTATGTGATAGGTGCACTGCTCAGTAGAGGTTCTTGCTTCTCAATTATGGAGAGGTGATTTGCTACCACATTTTGAACCCTAGGCTTGTCTTTGATTTCCAAATCGAACTCCTGGAGGAGAAGGATCCATCTGATCAGTCTAGGCTTGGCATCCTTCTTCTGTTGTAGGTATCATATAGCAGAGTGGTCAGTATAAATAGTGACTTTTGATCCAAGGAAATAGGATTTGAACTTCTCAAGGGCGAATACCACATCCTGCAATTCTTTCTCTGTCATAGTGTATTTTCTCTAGGCTTCATCTAATGTTTTGTTGGCATAATGAATGGCATAGGGAGCCTTGTCTTTCCTCTATACTAGAACATCCCCAACTGTAAAATCTGACACATCTATCATGATCTTAAAAGGAAGAGACCAATCCGGCGTCTGTAGGACTACAACATGAGTGATCAACTCATTCAGTTGATTGAATGAAAGGAGAACTTGTTGATCAAAATTGAACTCAGTCTCCTTATAGAGCAATTCTATAAGAGGCCGGGAAATGCGGCTAAAAGCACGAATGAATCATCCATAGAATCCCACATGCCCTAGAAATGACCTCACATTCTTGACTATCTGAGGTGGCTCTATATTGGCAATCACATCCATCTTTGCTGGGTCAACTTCAATGCCACGTTTGGAAACTACGTGATCCAGCACAATCCCCTCTGTGACCATGAAGTGGCTTTTTTCCCATGATAATACTAGATTGACTTCACGACATTTATGAAGTACTTTGTTCAGATGATCAAGATAAGAATCAAAGCTGTCACCATAGACGGAGAAATCATCCATAAACACCTCAAGAAAACTGCTTACCATCTCGATAAAAACTGTGAGCATGCATCTCTAGAATGTCGCTAGTGCGTTCTTGAAAAGCGGAAAAATCAGAGTCGCTAAAATGAGCTGACGAATCAGCTTTACTTGTCGTTGGGGCGAATACTCAAATCTCTCCGTTGTTTCAACAATTAACCCACAAAGATAATCAAGCTATTAAGAGCATGAGTTAAATTTTTTTATACCCTACTAAAGATGTATAGTGACAAGCAAGTAGGGGTCGAACACATGAAGCAATGGAGTAGAGCATGCAATATAAAAATCAACCCAAAATTTATTTCTCAATCACTTAGCCACATATATGTTTTATGGGTTTTTAAATTTTTAATTTTTTTAATTTTATTTTCTATATTTTTTTATCTTTATATTTCTATATTTGGTTTTTAATTTTATTTATATTTTTATATTCCTTTTATATTTTTTATTTCCCTTTTAAATATCTCATATAGGATATATAAAACTATATACAGAATTAGAGATAAAAGAGCTATAAATATAACTATAAATATCCAAAAATAGCAGAAGTAAATATTTGGTTTTAAATAATTTCTCACTTCTTTTATGATTTTTAGAGAATTTTGCTAATTTTTATATATTTTTAAAGGCAAAAATACCCTAAAACAGTGATAAAATAAATTGGCCGAATAAAATGGAGATGAAAAATATCGAACAGTATCAAACTTTCTCTAAATTAATTTTAATTTATAAATAGTAATATAGGGAAAATTACAGCAAATAAAACAAGAATTTCGGAATTTTAGGGAATTTTATAACTTTTTATAATGGATTTTGGATTTTCAATTTTTAATAGTTTTGTTTTTCTATTTTTAATGATTTTAAATTAGAAGGTTAAAAAGACATAAATAAACAAATTATATTTTTTTGGGAAATTCTTCAAAATATTTTTATGTTTTTTTGGAATTTCTCGATTCAAATAGGGCCTTTAGTGCTCTAAATGATTTTTAATAAATAATAACAAGTCTTAAAATGCACAAATAAAATTAGGGCATGAAAATACAAGCATCCAGGAATTTACATGTAGTTTTTGGACATTTTTAGAGAAAATTTACTATTTTAAATAAATGTAATAAATACATAAAAAATCAATTGCTGGTAGGGGTAGATATGTAAATATATTTAAACATGGGAGCCTCTATGAAAAATTCACAAAAATATTATAACTGAAATAAAATATCTCTAGGCCAAAACAAAATACAATAAGGTCTGGACGCGCAGTTGCAAATTGCCACCTCACGTGGGATGACACGTGAGGTGACGTGGACTGGACTAGAATGAAAATATAGAAAGCTAAGGGGTCTTTTTGCAAAAGATACAAAAATATTTAAACGACCTAGTGAAGTTTCAGTATCAAATATTAAATTACAAAAAACAGTCGGGTGGAAATGCAAATAATTCAGTCCTAAGCATGTGCCGACGGTTTAGATGCTCTCACTTAGACACGTGCCACACCCTCACTTCACGATGATGGTTCGTTGCTGACGGCTATGATTAGATCTTCGTCAACGATCAGACGATGCTGTCTATACTTGATTTAACGACAACTATAGGACTTGGAGATTTCCCTTGATCGGACGGTGGTGAAGCCCCTTGGAAGAACTAGGAAGAAGGTTCAACCAGGCGAGCTTCGATCTCTGATGGCTCGTACCTCTGGTGGTTCTGTGTTCTGCCGAAGGTCTCTACATGTTCGGTTGGTTGTCTCGTGTCGGTTGGAGCAAGGGCTCCGTTAATCAAAGGAAGTGGAAAAACAGGAAATCCATGGGGGTAATTATGGAATATAAACTTACACTAAGCTACTGACATCCTAAAGGATCAAAATGACAGAAGGGACATAGTTTACAGGAGAAAAGTCGCTTGGAGCAACATCACCGGCGAGTCGTCGGTAGACCCAGATCGCTTCGATGTGACGCCCCCCGCACAACTTTGATGAGTGGATCTCGTCCCTACTGTCACCAAGAGAGAGGTTCGACACATATAGTTTGGTTTTAAGGGGTGGAAGAAGGATCAAGCTCGAATTTTGGATGGAGGTGGTTTCTTATACGCGTGGTGGAACGACTCCAAAGGATGAGGTCAAACGGGAGTGCATGCGATCCAAAGCTCGAGCAATCATCTCCACGTGAATCAACGAAGATCGAGGTATAAAAGTGCGGAAGAGATCAAACCAAGTCAATTCTCAGATCGACTTGGAAAAAAGCGAGAAGAAGTAGTCAAACATAGGACTGACACAGGCTACAGGGCAGGTCAGAGAGTTGACCGAAGTCAACATTCCTCGCCACCTTGTTGCTTCACGTGGACTAACTAGGAAAAACAATATGAAAAATATTTAGAAATTCAAAATAATTATTAAATGGTTGTATTGATTTTAAGTTATAAAATTATTTTTTGTTATTTTCTATAGAATGCAATAATGATTTTTATTTAGTTTTTGGAGGTATTTAATTACAAGTTACTTTTGGGGGGTTAACTATAGGTTTATTTATCTATATTTTAGAGTATTTATTTTAATTTTGTATTATGTATTTTATTATTTTCTTTTCTTATTTTACATAATTATAACTTATTTTTACATACTTAAATATATTTTTATTATATTTTTCTGAAGTAATATTTATACTTAAACAAAAAGGTATATTTATTGTATAGGTATAGCTATTAGTATTTCATCTATATATTTTATGTACATATTTTATTTGAAATTTTATTTATGGTTTTATTTTAGATTTAATATGTACATATACTATAAATAATATTTACAAAATTATAAAAATATAAAATTATAAGAATAATAAATAATAAATAAAATGAATATTTTAATCGGGTGTATTATACAATAGGGGTCCAGAACCTAACTTCTATACCTCAACTCAAAAAATATGAAACTACCTTCGTTAAATAGCTTATTAAAAGTTATATAAATTAAAGTGATTTTCATATATTTTGAGTTTTTGTTTGGGAGATATGGGCCCGGGAAGTTGGGATTTTGGAATCTTATTTATAGTATAACTTTTACACTGTATATAATTTTTCCATGAAATAAATTTTTTATTTTTCTATATATTATTATCTACAACTTTCTTCTTCAGAGTTTTTTATTTGAGGTATGAAAAGAGGAAAATAAAATAGGTCCCAAAAATGCATTATTGAAGAATTAATAAATGAGATATTTATTGTCTAATTGGCCATTATCTCCCCCTACTTTATTCCGTATCAACCTAGTCATCGAGATGCCTAGGTCTCGGGGTTTAGGGTCATAAAATATCTTTGATATTTTATTCTTTTTCTTTTCTTTCCTTTATTCTATAATTTTGATATTAAAAATAACATTTTATACATCATTTATACAACAAGGGATGAATGTTAATTTATGCAAATGAAGGGTGTTTACATGCATTTATTAGGGGTTTTTAGGCCAAAATGATAGAATAAAGGTGATGAAATAAAGATTCATCAGTTGCATAGTCCAAAGGAAATTCTTCTGAAAGCATAGATACTGAACATGCAAGTGAAGGTTGTTTTCTCTTGATTTTCAGGGGTGACCGCCACTTGGTTATACCCAGAGTACCCATCTAGAAAGTAGAAGAACTCCTTGCCAGCTAGTTTTTCCAATACTTGATCGATGAACGGTAAAAGGAAGTGGTTCTACTTAGTTGTTGCTTTCAGACGCCGGTAGTCCACACATACACGCCAGGATGCCGGTACCTGAGTAGATATCTCCTCTCCTTTGTCATTTCTAACCACAGTAAGACCTTATTTCTTCGGAACTACGTGTAGTGGGATCACCTATTTGGAGTCGAATATGGGAAAAATAAAGTTTGTATCACACCATTTCATGATTTCTTTCATGACGATGCCCCTCAGTTTGGGTTTAGTCTTCTTTAAAACTCTCAGGACGGCTTGGAATCTTCTTCTAAATAGACGTGGTGTGAGCACAGAGCATGATTTATCCTGCAGAGATCTGAAACATGCTAACCAAGTGCCTTGCGATTTTTGTCTAGAATCTCGAGGAGTCAAGATTCTTGCTTCGGGGTCAGCGTGCTGTTGATAATGACCGGATACATGTTATTTGCTCCGACAAGGAAATCATACTTGAGGCCTGTGGGAAGTGGCTTCTATTCAGGTTCTAATCTGGTCGGCTTCTCGGTTACTTCTCAAACAATTCTTGTTTAAGGATGATCTGCCTGAACTCTGGAGGTAGTGCTGACCTCAGTGTCTTGATGATCTTCTGACAATGTGCCGAATAGATCTGCAATGAACTCATTATGTTTGGGCTGGATTGACTAATATGAATCGAATAGATGCATCAACAAATGGGATTTTGTCTCCCAAGTGTCGTCGGAGCTTGCATCAATTGTGCTATCAAGGTCCACCTCGAGAGATATGATTTCCTGCGTCCATGGGTCATTCAAGGAGAGTGATGTGTCTATGATCTCTGCAATGAAGTCACAGTCTGCTTCAGGCATAATGAACGGCAAAGGGAGCCTTGTCTTTCCTCTATACTAGAACGTCCCCAACTGCAAAATCTGACGCATCTATCATGATCTTAAAAGGAAGAGATCAATCTGGCGGCTGTAGGACTGCAGCATGAGTGATCTGCTCATTCAGCTGATTGAATGAAAGGAGAACTTGTTGATCAACATTAAACTCAGTCTCCTTACAGAGCAATTCTATAAGAGGTCAGGAAATACAGTTGAAAGCACGAATGAATCATCTGTAGAATCCCACATGCCCCAAAAATAACCTCACATTCTTGACTATCTGAGGTGGCTCTATATTGGCAATCACATTCATCTTTGATGGGTCAACTTCCATGCCATGTTTGGAAACTACATGATCCAGCACAATCCCCTCTGTGACCATGTAGTGGCTCTTTTCCCATGATAATACTAGATAGACTTCACAACATTTCTGAAGTACTTTGTTCAGATGATTAAGATAAGAATCAAAGCTGTCACCATAGATGGAGAAATCATCCATAAACACCTCAAGAAAATTGCTTACCATATCGATAAAAACTGTGAGCATGCATCTCTAGAATGTCGTTGGTGCGTTGCTGAAAAGTGGAAGAACCAGAGTCGCTAAAATGAGCCGACGAATCAACATTACTTGTCGTTGGGGCGACTACTCAAATCTCTCTGTTGTTTCAACAATTAACCCACACAGATAATCAAGCTGTTAAGAGCAGGAGTTAAAATTTTTTATGCTCTACTAAAGATGTATAGTGACAAGCAAGTAGGTGTCGAACACATGAAGCAATGGAGTAAAGCAGGCAAGATAAAAATCAACCCAAAATTTTTTCTCAATCACTTAGCCACATGTATGTTTTTATGGTTTTCAAAATTTTTAATTATTTTATTTTATTTTCTATATTTTTTATCTTTATATTTCTATATTTGGTTTTTAATTTTATTTATATTTTTATATTCATTTTATATTTTTTTATTTCCTTTTTAAATATCTCATATAGGATATACAAAACTATATATAGAACAAGAGATAAAAGAGTTATAAATAATAATTAAAAATATAGAAAATAGCAGAAATAAATATTTCGTTTTAAATAATTTCTCACTTCTTTTATGATTTTTAGAGAATTTTGCTATTTTTTATATATTTTTAAAGGCAAAAATACCCTAAAACAGTGATAAAATGAATTGGCCAAATAAAATGGAGATGAAAAATAACAAACAGTATCAAACTTTCTCCAAATTAATTTTAATTTATAAATAGTAATATAGGGAAAATTACAACAGAGAAAACAAGAATTTTGGAATTTTATAAATTTTTATAATGGATTTTGGATTTTCAATTTTTAATAGTTTTGTTTTCTATTTTTAGTGATTTTAGGTTAGAAGGTTAAAAGGACATAAATAAACAAACTATATTTTTACGGAAATTCTTCAAATTATTTTTATGTTTTTTTTGGAATTTCTCGATTCAAATAGGGTCTTTTGTGCTCTAAATGATTTTTAATAAATAATAACAAGTCCTAAAATGCATAAATAAAATTAGGGCATGAACTACATGTAGTTTTTGGATAATTTTAGAGAAAATTTAATATTTTAAATAAATGCAATAAATACATAAAAATCAATTGCTGGCAGGGGTAGATATGTAAATATATTTAAACATGGGAGCCTCTATGCAAAATTCACAAAAATATTATAACTGAAATAAATTATCTCTAGGCCAAAACAAAATACAATAAGGTCTGGGCGCACAGTTGCAAATTGCCACCTCACGTGGGATGACGTAGACTGGACTAGAATGAAAATATAGAAAGCTACGGGGTCTTTTTGCAAAAGTTACAAAAATATTTAAACGACCTAGTGAAGTTTCAGTATCAAATATTAAATTACAAAAAACAGTCGGGTGGAAATGCAAATAATTCAGTCCTAAGCACGGGCTGACGGTTCAGATTCTCTCACTTAGACGCGTGCCACACCCTCGCTTCACGATGATGGTTCGTTGCTGACGACTGTGATTAAATCTTCGTCAATGATCAGACGGTGCTATCTATACTTGATTTAACGACA
The DNA here is from genome assembly GCA_037367405.1 of Ottelia alismoides. NCBI lineage: Eukaryota > Viridiplantae > Streptophyta > Magnoliopsida > Alismatales > Hydrocharitaceae > Ottelia > Ottelia alismoides. The sequence continues at coordinate 80,973 of JAZKJV010009884.1, read as the reverse complement.
ACTATAGGACCTGAAGATTTCCCTCGATCGGACGGTGGTGAAGCCCCTTGGAAGAACTAGGAAGAAGGTTCAACCAGGCGAGCTTCGATCTCCGATGGCTCATACCTATGGTGGTTCTGTGCTTTGCTGAAGGTCTCTACATGTTCGGTTGGTTGTCTCGTGTCGGTTGGAGGTGACAGGCAAACTCGAAGATTCCCGGAAGAGGTTCGTCGAGGGTTGAGACCTGGAGCTTCGAAACTTGCCTCGCAATCCCCTACAAAGATGCCTTTTTCTTCGTTTCCTACAGGGGGTGTTAACCACAAAAAGGATAAGCCAACAATGGCTTCATGTAGTGGAATGGGTGCGGAGTGAGGTGAGGCAGAGATCTCCGACAAAGGTGGTGGAAGGAGATTGGTTCTCTGGATTTGAGCAAGATCAGGGTACATGAAAGGATGTTGGGTGCTCAGAAGGCGACGAGGGAGATAATCATTTGCGGAGGCGGAGGATGGTCGTAGTGGGGCAGAGTTGAATGGAGGAGCAGGGGCTTCGTTAATCAAAGGAAGTGGAAAAACAAGAAATCCATGGGGGTAATTATAGAATATAAACTCACACTAAGCTACTGACATCCTCAAGGATCAAAATGACAAAAGGGGATAGAGTTTATCGGAGAAAAGCCACCTGGAGCAGTAGCACCGACGAGTCGTCGGTAGACCCGGATCGCTTCGATTCGACGCCCCCAGCACACCTTTGACGAGTGGATCTCGTCCCTACTGTCACCAAGAGAGAGGTTCGACACATAGAATTAGTTTTTAAGGGGTGGAAGAAGGATCAAGCTCGAATTTTGGATGGAGGTGGTTTCTTATACGCGTGGTGGAACGGCTCCAAAGGAAGAGGTCAAACGAAAGTGCATGCGATCCAAAGCTCGAGGAATCATCTCCGCGTGAATCAGCGAAGATCGATGTATAAAAGTGCGGAAGAGATCAAACCAAGTCGATTCTCGGATCGACTTGGAAAAAAGCAAGAAGAAGCAGTCAATCATAGGACTGACACAGGCTACAGGGCAGGTCAGAGAGTTGACCGAAGTCAACATTCCTCGCCACCTTGTTGCTTCACGTGGACTAACTAGGATAAAGCAACTCGAAAAATATTTAGAAATTCAAAAATAATTAATAAATGGTTGTATTAATTTTAAGTTATAAAATAATTTTTTTGTTATTTTCTATAGAATCCTATAATGATTTTTATTTAGTTTTTGGAGGTATTTAATTACAAGTTACTTTTGGGGGGTTAACTATAGGTTTATTTATCTATATTTTAGAGTATTTATTTTTATGTTGTATTTTTGATTTGTTATTTTCTTTTCTTATTTTACATAATTATAACTTATTTTTACATACTTAAATATATTTTTATTGTATTTTTCTGAAGTAATATTTATACTTAAATAAATAGGTATATTTATTTTATAGGTATAGTTATTGGTATTTCATCTATATATTTTATGTACATATTTTATTTGATGTTTTATTTATGGTTTTATTTTAGTTTTAATATGTGCATATACTATAAATAATATTTACAAAATTATAAAATTAAAAATTTATAAGAATAATAAATAATAAATAAAATAAATATTTTAATCGGGTGTATTATACAATAGGGGTCCAGAACCTAACTTCTATACCTCAACTCAAAAAAATATAAAACTACCTTCATTAAATAGATTATTAAAATTTATATAAATTAAAGTGATTTTCATATATTTTGAGTTTTTATTTGGGAGATATGGGTCCGCGAAGTTGGGATTTTGAAATCTTATTTATAGTATAACTTTTACACTGTATACAATTTTTCCATGAAATAAATTTTGTATTTTTCTATATATTATTATCTACAACTTTCTTGTTCAGAGTTTTTTATTTGAGGTATGAAAAGAGGAAAATAAAATAGGTCCCAAAAATGCATTATTGAAGAATTAATAAATGAGATTTTTATTGTCTAATTGGCCATTATCTCCTCCTACTTTATTCTGTGTCAACCTAGTCATCGAAATACCTAGGTCTCGGGGTTTATGGTCATAAAATATCTTTTATATTTTATTCTTTTTCTTTTCTTTCCTTTATTCTATAATTTTGATATTAAAAATAACATTTTATACATCATTTATACAACAAGGGATGACTGTTAATTTATGCAAATTAAGGCTATTTACATGCATTTATTAGGGTTTTTAGGCCAAAATGATAGAATAAAGGTGATGAAATAAAGATTCATTAGTTGCAAAGTCCAAAGGAAATTCTTCTGAAAGCATAGGTACTGAACATGCAAGTGAAGGTTGTTTTCTCTTGATTTTCAGGGGTGACCGCCACTTGGTTGTACCCAGAGTACCCATCTAGAAAGTAGAAGAACTCCTTGCCAGCTAGTTTTTCCAATACTTTATTGATGAACGGTAAGAGGAAGTGGTCCTACTTAGTTGTTGCATTCAGACACCAGTAGTAAACATGTATGTGCCGGGATGTCGGTACCTAAGTTGATATCTCCTCTCCTTTGTCATTTCTAACCACAGTAAGCCCTTATTTCTTTGGAACTACGGGTAGTGGGTAACCTATTTGGAGTCAAAGATGGGATAAATAAAGTCTGTATCACACCATTTCATGATTTCTTTCATGACGATGCCCCTCAGATTTGGGTTTAGTCTTCTTTGAAACTCTCAGGATGGCTTGGCATCTTCTTATAAATAGACGTGGTGTGAGCACAGAGCAGGATTTATCCTAAAGAGATCTGAAACATGCTAACCACGTGCCTTGTGGTTATTGTCTAGAACCTCGAGGAGTCAGGATTCTTGCTTCGGGGTCAGCGTGCTGGTGATGATGACCGGATACATGTTATCTGCTCCGATAAGGAAATCATACTTGAGGCCTGTGGGATGTGGCTTCAATTCAGGTTCTAATCTGGTCAGCTTCTCGGTTACTTCTCAAATAATTCTGGTTGAAGGATGATCTGCCTGAACTCTGGAGGTAGTGCTGATCTCAGTGTCTTGATGATCTTCTGACAATGTGCCGAATAGATCTACAATGAACTCATTGTGTTTGGGCTGGAGTGACTAATCTGAATTGAATAGATGCATCAACAAATGGGATTTTGTCTCCCAAGTGTCGTCAGAGCTTGCATTGACTGTGCTATCATGGTCCTCCTCAAGAGATATGATTTCCTGTGTCCTTGGGTCATTCAAGGAGAGTGATGTCTCTATGATATCTGCAATGAAGTCACAGTCTGCTTCAGGCAGTGCTGCATGACTTTCATCAGTTTCGACTTTAGGCTCGTTGATCATGTCTATTGTAACTCTATTGTTGATCGAGCTAAAAGTGATCTTTCCAGACCCATAATCAATCACAGCCTCTGCAGTGCGCAAGAATGGTCGGCCTAGAATAATAGGAGTCTAGAGTAAGAATGTGGGAGAGTCCATGTCATGGAATACAAAATAACTGAAAACTGCATGTCACGTACCTTTACCACAACATCTTCCAAAAGACCTCAGGGTCACTTAATATCGATCAACAAACTGAAGGATCATGCGTGTCTACTTGAGGGGACCTAGCTTGAATTCTTGCAATAATGAAGAGGGTAGGAGGTTGATGGAATAGCCGTTGTCAAGCAAGGTTTGCTCGAAGACTTGATTAAAAATCTCGCAATTGATCAAAGGTGCTCCTTTGTCTTGCTTCTTTTGTGGGAGATTAATGATGGCTACAACTGTGTCTATGGCAAGAACGTGCTTCTCTACCTATTGGCATCTGTTGTTATGTGCTGACCGACGCTTGTTTGTACATGCCTCCTTCAATCCTTTCTTTATAGGGGGAATGTATTACATGGCTTTTATCAAGGGAATCTCAACAGTTAGATTATTAAGAATATCCACAAATTTGGGATCAGATAATGCACTTTTTATGCTTTGCATTTTTTGGATTTTTCTATTGCATCTGGAAAAGGAATATTTACAATACTGAAATCAAAATTATTATTCTTATTTACAACAAAATTCATGTCCACAATAGTCTGTACATATGGATCACAGAAAGGAGTACAAGACGGAAATGAAGATGTTGGTGCTGGAGGACAAGCAAAAAACACAGCCTCTGCTCCGACGTCTGGCATAGGATTGGCTGCTGTTGGCGGCTCCTCCATGGCTGGCGCATCTTCACGTAGACTGCAAACATCTTTTTGGGCTTTTTGAATTTTCTGATTTTTCGTTGTTTTTTGTTGGTGGCGGTGGAGATGGATGGTACCTGGCATGGCTCCTCTTCCTTTTTCTTCCTCACCCGTTCCTATAGCTGGAACGAATGATGTAGAAGATGACGATTCACCTGCCAAGGATTTATTCTCCCCGTGGCTTGCAGCAGATGGAGGTAAAGTCCTACCTCTCCTGAGAGTGACATCATTAGATAAAACAATATTACAATCATCTGACTCTATATGCACCGATTGGACATCACATTCTACATGCTCTTTTCTTTTAAAGCTATTAGGATTTGCTTCGACCAGTGCCGAAATGGAAGTTTTGGTGGTGGCAGGTTGTCTAGCTTGTTTGTAATTCTTCTAGGCCTTACAAGTTGGTCTAAGCAATCCAAGGTAGGGTTCATAGGACTTGCCTCAGAAGGTTCAACGTGCAGAGCACGCTATTGCTGATTGTTTGGGTGTTAAGGCTGAGACTGCTGATGGTGCTGAGGGGGTGGAGGAAACTGGTACTGCTGATATTAGGGAGAAGGGTAGTGTTGATATTGTGCAGCCGCGTAATGTGATACGGCTGTGATTGGCGGTACTGCAGCTGTGCATACTGCTGATTCTTCCAACATTGATGTTGGTATTGCGGAGGCTGGTGATACTGAGGTGGAGGTTGAGAGGATTGTCCATAATGACCACCTTAGGGTTGATGGTAATCCTTGTTGGCTGGTGGTTGGTCATGTGGGTGTCTGGTAGGATGGGCTAGTTGTGCATCGTTAATCCATACACTGTTAACTTCATAAATCAATGGTGGTGGTGGGAATGTAGAATCGAAAGGGGAAAGGAAGTCCAGGTGGTAAACCACCATCTGTTGCTACAGCATACCTTGATCGGGCGTGTGCACGTAGTACACATGCTGGACTACCGGTGGCTGCTGACTCGGTAGAGGCTGTTGTTGCAATGATGTTTCGTTCTTCTTCTCAGCAAGACTCTTTGTAGATGGTGTTGCCGACTGGACATAACTGATGGTGCTCACCACCAGCTCCAACTGCTTGGTGATCTGATCCAACTTGTCTAGGTATTGTGTCCTCTTTTCGATCACAGCGAGCTTCTTGATATCATGTTCATTTATCAATAATGTCAATCTTTGAGAGATGGCCCTCAATTATGCTAAGGTTGAAGCTCTCAACTCTCTCCACCTCACAAGATGCTACCATGTGTACTTGCTTCTGGAGGATCTGTGGTTGTTTCTGATATGCACAGGATGAAGAGAGGGTGGTCTCTCCTCCGGACATTTCATCAAAAATCTACCAGACCACATCTTCATCCTTGTTAAAATGAGATCCGCTGGGTTGACGACCCTTTGGCTTTCTACATTCAAGCCCCCGAAGAAACGTTGGACCAGACTGGTCCTCGGTATCTCATGATGGGGACATTTTTCCTACAGGTCCGCAAAATGCTCCCAGAATTCATGGATAGTTTTGTGGGCACCATAAGAGAAGTAACTGATTTTGGTTCACTACTGGTTGAGCCGACTGACCGGATAGAATTTGTGAAGGAAGGTAGATTTCAGTTTCTCCCAAGTCATTACAACCTTTCCCAAAAGATTGACCCAATATTGGGCCTTGTCTTGCAAACTGAAGGGAAACGCCATCATCTTCACTCAGTCTAAGGGAACATTGGGATATTGGGTAGTTCAGCAGATGCATGCGAACTTCTACAGGTGAATGTATGGCTCCTCATTGGTGTTCCCATGGAATGATGGTAGAAGAGAGAGGAACTGAGGCTTGAGCCCAAACTAAGCATGAACCTATGGAATGCGGATCCACTCGGTCATCTGTCTGTCTCTTGGGTTGTATGTCTCCTTCAATGTATGTTTCTGCCTCCCCCATTCCGGTTCTTCCTCGTCTGGGTCATCACAGGGTCTGTCTCCTCTTCCTCATGCTGGTCCGTCTCCTCCTCCTGCTGGTCTATTCATCACATCGTTCAGCAAATCCTAAAATGCGGTATGTGCTAGGGCCTGCTCAGTCACTTGCTGTTGTATGGCTTGGATGGAAGCCAACAACTGAGCGTTCACCTGGTTCTGATCTAGCATCTGACCCTTCTCAGGTTTGGGAGGTGGTTGATGTCGCTTGCCCTTTCTTTGGGGAACCATTTCTGGGTCTGAGTCCGAAGAGATGAATTATGTATTGGGATCCAGGATTGGGGCTGACTTCTATCTGAAATGTGAAAATGTACCAATCAGACCACTTGAAATTGAATCCTAGCTGCTAAGACGAATATGGAACTAGGGTCAATCCCAGAGTGTTGTGAATGAAAAAATGTAGACTGTAATCGACTCTCATTCACAATGGTGAATGTAGGACAAAAGTGGTCATGATTTAGTAGGTGGTTAAAGAAAAGAAGACGAGGAGTCTTGAGATAGACCGCAAAGTCCGGATTGGATTCTCAGGAATCACCTCGAATTATTGATGATGTCGAATCTATGGAATCGATGTGGGCATCGATGGAGTCCCGACTGAACCATCCATGGATCACCATCGCAAAAAGGAGATCGATGCAGGAGGAAAGATACAGTGGTTAACGAGGAATAAAACTGAGTGTAAAATAGTAGAAAGGCTTGAATTGAGCAGTGATTAAAGAGAAAGACACATATGATAAAAATTTCTCGCAAATGTGCGTGACTTGATATTTGAACCTTAATCTAGATCCATGCAAACACAATACTAAATTGGGTTCACCGACTCACACCATGTGAAAGCCGTGAAGGATCATCTATTTATTATATTTTCATTTTTAGAGTTGTTATTGCGGGCATATCTTTTAAGAAGTCCTTAGCACGTTAACCCTATAGGAGAGAGTATTATCAGAAAAGTATCACATACTTGTCCTCCTCCTTTGTAACCTGCAGTCTGCACTTTTTTGAGGTCCATGTAACGCTTCCTGGGACCCTACTCAGCCAAGGAAATAGAGAGAGGAAGTCGAGAGGCGAAACCACTACTTTGGTCCTCGCTCGCAATAGAATCACATGTGAGCGTGCAAAGAGCTACTCAGACGCAAACCGATGAGGCAGACACACCTATGAGGGCATGGTCTAAGCTCAGTACCTTAGACCATGTCGATGTTCTACACAAGGTAGGAACACCATCGCTAAAAAGGCCATACTCGGTCACACATGATAGAAGCACCATTACTTCAGAAATCTAGGCGATACACAAGGTAGTTACAGATTGGGTTTTTGGCTCTAATCCTTAGGTGGTCATGCCTCACTCATGGGAGGGGTTTTGGTCCCCTCTTAAGGTACTTGAAAATAATGAGGGCTTTATGAACCCAAGAAAATGAAAGTCCATCGTAGATTTTAATTAAGGTCAAAGTTTATTTAGCAGTCTTTTTATTTTGATTTTTGGGTTTTCAATTTTTTTGGATCTTTTTGCATACAAGCGCCTAACGTTTTTGCATATTTTCATTTATGTTTTGGGAGCTGAAAAATAGAGGGAGATAGTGAAAAAGCCATGCAAGTCGATTCGATGATAGAAATATCACCATTGAATCTAATAATGCATGTTGAGTTAGAGGACTTACAGTGCTTCCCAGCTCTCTCCATGTGGTATGCAAAGCAGAATTTTTAAACCTAACTACATGTCGGTGCGCATCATTAAAATCGTCCTAAACAGTAGCTGCTATAAATTGTGAAGGAACACTTTTTAATTATTCATAAATGAGACCAAGGTCCAATCTTCGATGTCGATTGGTTCCCGCCACAACGGGTCCTACAAACGTTGTATACGAACTCTCTCAATGCGTGGTCTAAAATCTAAATAACTAACATTTATTAATTTGACTAGATCCAAACGTAAGAGACTATAGGTACATGCATTCTTATTAGGATTTGGACCTAATTACCAAGGTAAGCTGCGGAAAACTTAAAACTGCGAAAAACAAAATAAAAGAAAGCGATAATATGCAAAAACACTATGACGAGGCTCCAAGTGAACAGACACCCAGGCACTGGACCTCGTTGTGAAGAGTAGTGTCCAAGTCCGAATTCTTACAAATTAATAAGTTTCTCTCTTACCAATAAATAAAGGGATTTTTACCCAACAAACCCTATAATCTTTTCAATTACCTCCATGACCTTTAAAACAACCTAATTCCCCCCTCGACCCCGTAAACTTGCTCCGTCTTACCTCGCATACCCTACAATCATCTTTAAATTTATTGGACTAAAAAACTTGAGTTAAACTTGAGTTAATCAAACCAAAGAAAATCAACGGTCGATCTTCAATCTCCCTCCCTCCTTCCTTATCCTCCTCCTTCATCATACTCTTCTTCAACCCATCAAACGGGAAGCTGTAGAAGACCATGTCAGAGGTGGCCCTCTGGTTGCTTCTACCCGTCACACTTGACATCTCGAAGGCCAAAATTACTAAAATCGACTGTCGTCACACACTTATCAGAATCCGACAATGCCAACATGTTGTCGATCACCCCGAGCTCTGGGTACGTGCTCCACATCGACAACCCCGCTGTCGTTGGGGACTCTGAAGGATATGGTTAGATCCTCAAGCGCATCACGGAAGCGTGATCGTCGTATCGAATACAACGAGGAACGACTAGTCGCACTAGTTGTTCGATGCAGCAGAATTTAAAATTTTCATACGACGAAACCACATGATCTAGGAACACTTCTCAGATCATTTCGTTTAAACCACAAACAAGTAATAGGATTACGTCTTGAAGTGTGGTTGCGATCGAGTCTCTAAACAAAGAGACCTCCTGTCTCAAATCCGATCCGACGGAGGAGACGCTTGCGAGCACGGGGATGAACTGCATGCTTCTCGCAATCCATGTTGATGATCCAAGCAGTGGATCTCCTGATCTCGACACACGATATCCGGCGTCTTCTTCACGAGCGAAGTGCACCGAAGGAGATGGAGATCCACGAGCGGACGATCGGGCAACATAACGAAGATGCTACGGCGATGGAGAACCTCTCTAGGGCATCCATGGTGGACGACCATGAGAGGGAGAGAGAGAGAGTAGACGTGTATAGAGAAAGAGAGAGAGAGACAGATGTGCTTCTCAAGCATCGTGTAAAGAAGAGCAATGGGGTGCCTCTCCTTTTATAGGGTTTTGGGATCCATGGATCTCAATCCATGGGACAACACAAATCCAATGGTTCTCATTGATTATGTTCCTTTCAATGGCTAAGATTTATGTTGGTAAAAACCAACAACAATTAATTTAATAAAAATCAAATATATGTAGAATATAATTTGATTTATATCAAATCAATCTCAATTAGAGAAATAGGAAAGGAGGCAAGCCTCCTTCCATGAATGGAGTGGACGACCACCACATTCCATGTAGGAAATGTGGCCGTCCACCCTCCTTACATGGAAGGTGGCTTCTTCTCCTTTTATTCCATGAGATATATTATCCCATTAATTTCTCCTATATTTGCAACAACTTTTGTTGCAAATTATTTCACAAAAAGAAATCTAATTTATTTTGTGAACATTGCAATCTTGCCATTAGAAATTTGTGAATCATATTCACAACCCAAAATAAAATGTAAATTACATTTTCAATTTAATGTCCAATGTGAATCCAATTCACATTAACATTTAATTAACAAATGTAAATTACAAACATCTCTCTTATATATTATAAATCACATTTATAATATATATGATTAATATGGATATTTCTATCCACATTATTCATATCCATGATAATTAAATCATATTTAGTCATCTTGGATCTTATTTCTCTTGTTCTCAAAAAATATGAATCACATTCATATTACTTACATCTTTGATTATTAAATCACATTTAATTATCTCAGATAACTTTCTTTATAATATGAATCAAATTCATATTACTCATGATAATTAAATCACATTTAATTATCCATTTTCTCAATGCTTGGATACATATATCAACAATAGAATTATCCATGAACTCCTTCAAGGATAATGCGCTTTCTCCGCAGATACTTGGACATAAGGACAGGGCGATTGTATTGTTCCACATATAGTGACTTGGATATTGAGATTACATCTCAAATCCAGATCTCGGGCCTCCCATAGATGCTTGATTAAATCAAGACCGTAAATCTAATCTTCTCATTGAATCTGAATCACATTCAGATCAATGTCCAACATTTGGATCAAGATAAGATTACTTCTTTATTGAGAGGAGTCACTAAAATCTAGACCCGTTTCATCACTCCCTAGGAATGGAAGCGTCATGGTTATACAATCGTTTATGATCACATCACCCTCAGGTATTCCCAATACCTGTACATCCTGCATACTGGAAGACTCAGAATAAACCCGAAGTATTAGATCAACTATGTACTTTCTACTTCAGGGTTTTATCAGTAAGTTTCTCATTTTGATCATTGGGAGTTGGTATCGATCATCTAATTTCCAAAACATATATCATACCTAGGTCTTGATCATATTCTTTCCAAAAGTATATATCAAACCTACAAATTCAGCCAAGCTTCCAAAGCGAGACGACCGTGCGCACGGAATTTGATTCTTCCCAATATCTCATGAGTGAGCTCATATCTTCCGGTTCAGTAGTGAACCTGTATGATCCCTTTGAGAGATCGTTACTCATATGCCCTTATATGCACACCAACGCGCCAGTGTATAGAGCTTGATTAGGTCATCAACCTATTAGTCTGCCAAATGTACATACTCAGACATATGGTAACACATCTGTCTCTGGTCAGAGGATGCGTGCCTATATCATGAGCATACGATATAGGACCTTGGTTATCTCGATCTCGTTAAGTCAACTCTTTGACCTAACTAATCTGACACCTCCGAATCTCTATTCTTATGAAGAGGACCTGCATCAAGAGGTCGGTCAGATATAAACCTAACTGAGAAAGGATTGCCATCTCCTACTCAGCCTGGAGATCATCTCTTAATAATCATTTGACGGTGCTTGATGAGTCCTCAATCTAACTCATTAGATATTCATCTAAGCACCAACCTCTATGATTCAATAATTGAATCAACAGTTGTATGATTATCAAGATGGCCATGGTACATAACCCTAATTGTACTAAGGGACCTATTATGCAAATTATTTATTCTTCATTTCAGATTAAGGAAAGAATTGCAATAACATTTATTGCATAATAGCTCGCCGTGGGCTCGCATTTCCAACAATCTCCCACTAGCCTAAAGAGCCATTAATGGGCTAATCATTTAAACCCACACTCATGTGACAATCATAAGCTATTTAGAAAATAGCTAGGTAAGTTGATCAATCACTCTGTTCCTAAGAGACTCTTGCATATCCCTTAGTAACAGTGCTCGCATCCAATGCAAATGTTGCATCTTATGCAACCAATACTCAATTTTGTTATAGTGTCCTTGACACCGTAGCTCGATAATTATTATAACCAGTATGTCCATAATCCTTATCAGACTACTTTTATTCCTATAGATCTCTATCTCCTAAGGTATCTACAGTTAAGACCCTTATAGACCACCATCTACTTTTGAAGATAAGACTTTGAGATCATTATCTCTAATTTTCATCATCTTTGAAGATATTGTTATTACTACAACCAAGTGTTTTATCTCCAGAGTAGGATTAGTAACAGTTTACTACTCCCATTGCATGGTAGATATCTGGTTCTTGTACACATCTAGCATACATTCAGCTTCTCATAACTGATGCACAAGTGCAAGCAGTTCTAGCATTCATTTCCTCAACTCTTTGAGGTGCTATCCCTTCAGATAGGTCAGTAACATATCTTAAGGGAAAGAAGCATTTCTTAGAATTTTCCAGAAAATGGAATATGTCCAAGGTGTACTACTAATGTGATGGTTCCAATATCCTCTTCTCTTTGCTTCTGAACAACTTCAGAACTAAGATCTAAGAGGTATTCTTGAGATCATATCTCAAGGTATGGAACAACCAAATTATAAAACCAAATGATTAGAATAATATCTACATTTAGCACGATGAACACAATGGCACTCCCACTAAGCTTCACATGGTTCATCAAGATTTTATCATTTATAATTTCATCAAATCTTTTGTTCCAACTACAAGAAGCTTATTTGAGTCCAAAGATGGAGTTCTTTAGCTTGCACACCTTACTTTCCTCAACCATGAAGCCTTGGGGCTACTTCATATGAATATCCTCAGAGAGGTATTCATAGAGGAATGCAATCTTGACTCACATCGTGAAGATGTCATAGTCAGGTTGTGTAGCTATAGTTAGCAATATTCTGATGTGTTAAAGCAAGGTCACCGGAGAGCAAGTTTCATCTCAAGCGATGTCTTCTCTTCGGTGTGTAGCTCATGGCTACGAACCGTGCTTTGATGGTCTCTACCTTCTCATCGGGTTCCCTCTTTCTCTTGAAGATCTATTTACACCTTAATGGGTCTGACCCTTATAGGTGGATCCTCGAGGGTCCATATACAACACTTGTATATGAAGTCTACATTAGACTTTTATTGCTAACATCCATCTTTCCATGTCATGATCTTTAGAAGCTTCATCATATGAAGTTAGATCATTGTCAGATTCAGTTGACACATGGAATCCATCTTCAAACTTATTTGAAGAGGTATTAGTGTTTCATTTTAAATGTCTTTTTAGTTTCCAATTCCAGGAGCCTCATTATCATCTCAAGATTAAATGAGTTCCTTTACTTCATTTTCATCTTGATTCTCAAGAGAGTCATCCTCTAAGAATCACATTCTCAGAGATGAGATCCTTTAAGAATCTCAAGGTCATAAAGTAGGTATCCAATACCATCCTTTATTTTCCTAATGAAGTAGCACTCTCCAGTGTCAGATTCCGTCTTAATCACATGGAACCTTATTAAGGATATATATAATGTAGTCTCTACCACACATATATATACTTGGAAACTAATGGATAATTATGCTAAGATTAATCATTGATCAAATCAAGTCATACATGATCAATTGTATCTCTCTACAACTCTATTGAGTTAAGGTTCATTAGGAGGATTGAGATAGGAATGATATTCACATCTCCATAAGGTATTCCTTGAATTCATCTAATAGGTACAATATACCTTGGTTAGATTAAATTCATTTCATCTTCCTTCAAACTTTGGTTCTAAACCAAAATTGTGAAATCTTTGAACATTTCAAAGTTTTCTAAGTGAAGAGAAGAAATCTCATATCACAAATAATCACTAATAGATATCATATATCCGTAATGTTTATTCTGATATAGATGATTCACATACATCAATATGTATGAGATCTTGAATACCTTAACATCTTACACCATTCCAAAAGAAAGGTGCATTGGACATTTTTACTTTGAATACAATATTCATAAGTATGCAAGTTTTGAAATTTTAGACATTCTAAAGTTTCATCTCTTACTTGTCCATTGATCTCATCAATAGACATATGTCCAAAACATGATGCAAGATCATTGTCAAATGATCTTTATCCTCCTATTGATCTTTGAAGGTTTAATTTTTAGTATTAGAAATCTTAATGAACCATTCACTAATTTTCTAATTTAGTGGAGTCCACTAGATGTTAAATTACTATCTGAAATATCTCCATCATAACTCTTCATGATAGGTCTATTCCAGAATTCATGCTTATTCCCAACATTTAGAAATAAACTGAGTGTATTCTAATATCCAGGTTACAGAGACATTCTCTAGGACTAAGGGCTCCCACTGAAAATATGAAGTCTATTGATCCAATGGAAATTGTTGCAACAATTGCATCACTTCCAACATGGATGATCATTAAACTTTAAGATCAAATTTCTAATATTCTAATACAGATGCAACCGATTGCATGTGTTATTAGAAGATTGAGATACAATTATTAGACTTTATTTTATCAAATAAGTAAGTCAATTTCAATGATTATATGTAGATTATTCTAATGTACTATCTGATTCCTTCTATAAGGATTCTAGATAGATTTGATAGTCATACTATCAACACATCAACTTATTGCAGTATTGGCATTCATCCAACTCTTTAGATGTCATTTGGAAGTCATAGAAGTACAGTCAACTCTTTGACTATACTCCTTACTTGGGTCCAACCCATGCTTCCATTGCGCTCCCTTTACCTGTAAGCAACCGTTGCTCAAGACCAAGGATCTCTTATGTTAAAATAAAGATTTCAATATAAGAGTATTTCAACATTTATACAAGCTTCATTCAATTCATACAATATGAATAATATGAAGCATCATGTATGATCGGAGTATAGACAGTAGAATGATGACACTCATCGTATCTATATCCATCTAAACTCTTAAAATATGTGTTCAGGTAGGTGCTCAAACAATTTGAATACATCATCTCTTATAGAGCCACCATTCTGCACAATGCAGAGAACCATGTCATTCATGATTATATGTTGAGAGCACATATGACAAAACATCTTCTTAGATTTATAAGGATTATTTGATAATTACGATCATTATCGACATGTCACTTCAAAAGTACATTCGATGAGATCAAGACTTTTAGAGACATACAAACCCTAGGGTAGTAGTCCTATTGTCTATTTAGTTATCATTCCTCATTATTATGAGGAAACTCGCACATTGCAACCACATACATTATGTGTCCAATTGCAAGCACAATATCTGGATCATGGGTCCAATCCAAGATATTCTACTGGTTATTATTGAGTATAACATTGAGGTGGGATTAAAGAAGGATTATCTGAAATAAGAAATTTGCATAAATATATAATTTACTTTGATCTAGGAATTTTATATCAAAGTTGTCTTGCCTTGTCAACACTGAAAGTTCATTCCCTTAATCACTTTCAATGTAAGAGATATACTTACCATTATATCTCAGCAAGATCTGGGATCTCCTTCCTTATCTTTGTTACATCCCAATAATATGAGAATCTGCAACTCCGACAAAAAGAAGCGGGAACACATTCCGCCTTGCAAGTCCAACTTGCATCTCCCAATTCGGTCTTTAACATCCGGGCCCACCACCCCTAAGGTGAGGTTGACCCGTCATTAATTGAACCAACCATCAACAGGAATAGAACTCGTTATGCGCAATCCAATATCTCCCCAATAATATGAGGATCCGATATTGGGGTCACTACGCATATGGCCTTACTCTTTCGAGAAGCAAAGAGCCCGATCCAAATGCGCTTGCATATAGGATCTGTCACTTCGGATAGGCATCTCCTATATACAATCCCTGGCGACGGAACCCTTCGCCTTGACGGGAGACCATGGATGTCACTTATGTGATCCTCCATATCATATTCAAATTCTAATTAATTATCATGAATCATATTCACATAATTAATTCTTCCAAGGGAAATAACACATCTATTATAATAGAGTGTTTTTAATTGGATATAATTAACTTAATCATATTAAATTAATTATCTATCCAATTTAATCAACAAACTTGATTTTACTTGAATATATGGTATTATCTCGAAATACGTATTAGCTCGAATTTTAATAATTAGAAAAATACATCATGATCTCTCAGGCATCATTCGTTCCCTACCCGCTGTCATGGCCAGTATCGGCGGGAGTGGGACAGACCGCATACGTTACAACCCACTACCCAGCGATCCCCGACTAGACACCATATCCGCCTCGGGAAAAAATAATGCCGAGTCAATCATTTTGTACTTGAGATGATCATCGGTTCTTCAATCGAAATTATACCATATAGTAATAATCAAAACATTTTTTATTATAAGGAAATTTGCTAGACAAATCCCAATCCTATTCAAGCAAGGAGTTTGTTGATTAAGTTTCCAATTTTGATCTAGATCAAATCTAATCAATTTATTGGTTGAGGCCAAGTCAATTAAGGAAATAATCATAATCAAATATTTTTCAAATATTTTCCATAATTATTTCATGAAATTAACAATTAATTTCACTAATTGACAATCACATGGTTCTTGATTAGGAAAGTAATTTCAGTAGTGACCCCTACTTACTAAAATTAGCATATCTCAATCAATTTAAATCCATATTAAGCAAAGTAAGTTTCCTTAGTTTGCTAACTTAATTTACAATAGAACCTATGTGATTTACACGCATTTTGAGATGTCTCTAAACAGTAATTAACTCCTTAATTATGTTAAGATTCACAGTTCCCGCAATAGTGAATACATGTTGATTAAAACAACCATATCTAGAGCAAACGGAATCGAAATTACGTAAACTAATGGGGAACAAAATCCAAGTATTATTTTCTGTTTAAACAATTTAAACAGGGCCGAAAATTTACACTAAACAGAGATGCAAAAATGAAATGCGATAAAACTTTCGCAACCCTAACGAACCCAAGTCGCCTTCGGTTTTATGGATCGTATCCAAAACCTTCAGCCTAAGGCTATGATACCACTTGAAGGATATGGTTAGATCCTCAAGCGCATCATGGAAGCGTGATCGTCGTATCGAATACGACGAGGAGCGACTAGTCGCACTAGTTGTTCGATGCAGCGGAATTTAAAAATTTTCATACGATGAAACCACATGATCCAAGAAAACTTCTCGGATCGTTTTATCTAAACCACAAACAAGTAATATGACTACCTCTTGAAGCGTGGTTGCGATCGAGTCTCTAAACAAAGAGACCTCCTGTCTCAAGTCCGATCCGACGGAGGAGACGCTTGTGAGCGCGGGGATGAACCACATGCTTCTCGCAATCCATGTTGATGATCCAAGCGGTGGATCTCCTGATCTCGACACATAAGATCCGACGTCTTCTTCACGAGCGAAGCGCATCGAAGGAGATGGAGATCCACGAGCAGACGATCGGGCAACATAACGACAATGCTGCGGCGATGGAGAACCTCTCTAGGGCATCCATGGTGGACGACCATGAGAGGGAGAGAGAGAGAGTAGACGTGTATACAGAAAGAGAGAGAGAGAGATGTGCTTCTCAAGCATTGTGTAAAGAAGAGCAATGGGGTGCCTCTCCTTTTATAGGATTTTGGGATCCATGGATCTCAATCCATGGGACAACACAAATCCAATGGTTCTCATTGATTATGTTTCTTTCAATGGCTAAGATTTATGTTGGTAAAAACCAACAACAATTAATTTAATACAAATCAAATATATGTAGAATATAATTTGATTTATATCAAATCAATCTCAATTAGAGAAATAGGAAAGGAGGCAAGCCTCCTTCCATGAATGGAGGGACGGCCACCACATTCCATGTAGGAAATGTGGCCGTCCACCCTCCTTACATGGAAGGTGGCTTCTTCTCCTTTTATTCCATGAGATATATTATCCCATTAATTTCTCCAATATTTACAACAACTTTTGTTGCAAATTATTTCACAAAAAGAAATCTAATTTATTTTGTGAACATTGCAATCTTGCCATTAGAAATTTGTGAATCATATTCACAACCCAAAATAAAATGAAAATTACATTTTCAATTTAATGTCCAATGTGAATCCAATTCACATTAACATTTAATTAACAAATTAAAATTACAAACATCTCTCTTATATATTATAAATCACATTTATAATATATATGACTAATATGGATATTTCTATCCACATTACTCATATCCATGAGAAATAAATCATATTTAATCATCTTGGATCTTATTTCTCTTGTTCTCAAATAATATGAATCACATTCATATTACTTACATCTTTGATAATTAAATCACATTTAATTATCTCAGATAAATTTCTTTATAATATGAATCAAATTCATATTACTCATGATAATTAAATCACATTTAATTATCCATTTTCTCAATGCTTGGATACATATATCAACAATAGAATTATCCAGGAACTCCTTCAAGGATAATGCGCTTTCTCCGCAGATACTTGGAGATACGGACATGGCGATTATATTGTTCTATGTATAGTGACTTGGATATTGAGATTACGTCTCAAATCCAGATCTCGGGCCTCCCATGGATGCTTGAATAAATCAAGATCGTAAATCTAATCTTCTCATTGAATCTGAATCACAATCACATTCAGATCGATGTCCAACATTTGGATCAAGATCAGATTACTTCTTTACTGAGAGGAGTCACTAAAATCCAGACCCGTTTCATCACTCCCTCGGAATGGAAGCGTCATGGTTATACAATCGTTTATGATCACATCACCCTCAGGTATTCCCAATACCTGTACATCCTGCATACTGGAAGACTCAGAATAAACCCGATGTATTAGATCAACTTTGTACTGTCTACTTCAGGGTTTTATTAGTAAGTTTCTCATTTTGATCATTGGGAGTTGGTATCGATCGTATACTTTCCAAAATGATATATCATACCTTGGTCTTGATCATATACTTTCCAAAAGTATATATCAAACCTACAAATTCAGTCGAGCTTCCAAAGCGAGACGACCATGCGCACGGAATTTGATTCTTCCCAATATCTCATGAGTGAGCTCATGTCTTCCGGTTCAGTAGTGAACCTGTATGATCCCTTTGAGGGATCGTATTACTCATATGCCCTTATATGCACACCAGCGCGCTAGTGTATAGACCTTGATTAGGTCATCAACCTATTGGTCTGCCAAATGTACATACTCAGACATATAGTAACACATCTGTCTTCGGTCAGAGGATGCGTGCCTATATCATGACAGCATACGATATAGGACCTTGGTTATCTCAATCTCGTTAAGTCAACTCTTTGACCTAACTAATCTGACACCTCCGAATCTCTATTCCTATGCAGAGGACCTGCATCAAGAGGTCAGTCAGATATCAACCTAATTGAGAAAGGATTGCCATCTCCTACTCAGTCTGGAGATCATCTCTTAATAATCATTTGACGGTGCTTGATGAGTCCTCAATCTAACTCATTAGATATTCATCTAAGCGCCAGCCTCTATGATTCAATAATTGAATCAAGAGCTGCATGATTATCAAGATGGCCATGGTACATAACCCTAATTGTACTAAGGGACCTATTATGCAAATTATTTATTCTTCATTTCAGATCAGGGAATGAATTGCAATAACATTTATTGCATATTGGCTTGCTGTGGGCTCGCATTTCAAAAAGACTCGACACCGTGTCATCTACTGACGACGAACATGCTGAAATCCTTCGTGGATCAGATGACTGACGACGTATCCCCTCCGAGAAGAGATCTGTATCTTCTTCTCTCTTCTGAACTAGTCATTTCCCCTCTTTCATCCTCTCCTCACCAAACTTCTCATTTCCATTCTTGAAGGACATCCCTGGCTTCATATTCTCCCACATGCTCCTCTCTCTTCCTATCTCTGCAGCAAATCCCCTCAAAATCCATTCTAACAAGTACTAAATCCAAGTCCTCTTTACCGATGAAATCCATTTCTCATCGAAATCGATCGGAATATGGTGCTTCTGTCCATTAAATTTGCTATCACCATTGCCACTATCACGGCGCCAATACATGGTTGTCGATCTATCGCAGAGGTCCATGTCTTTGCATAGTCAGGATTCTAAGTCCTCTTTGCTCCTTGATGTGCTCAAAGGATTTCTGTCGTATGGCATTATGACAAAATACAACTGTCGGGTTATCCAATCTCAACTTTGAGAGGCTCCCCTGCATGTCAAGGAGGAGAAGGGCGAGTGTGAGGTCTAGCAGGAGGAGGGAGAGGGCAAGAGGGTGAGGGCAGAGGTTAGGGAGGAGGAGGGGAGGGTGTGTGAGGACCTGGACCTGGAGGAGGAAGGCAGGGGCAGAGGTTGGGGAGGAGGAGGGCAAGGGCAAAGACCGGGGAGGAGCAGGCCAAGGGCGATGGAGGGTGAGGAGGTGATGGGCGCTACGTGGAAAAAGGGAGATGAGGAGGAGGAGGGGAAATTGTTGTAAATTTGATAAACAAAATGGGTAATATGTAAAAAAACATAACAGAATCCGATTAGGTTTAACGGGTAAATGAATGGGAGTTAACCACAAGGTCTGTAGGGTAAGGGTAAGTAAGTTTACAGGGTCGAGGGGGGAATTAGGTTGTTTCAAAGGTCGTGGAGGTAGTTGGGAAAGATTATAGGGTCTGTCGGGTAAAAATCCCATAAATAAAATAAATCTAATTCTATGCTAAGTTGTTTCTTCCTTGCTTCATTTGTAGCCTATCCAACTGGTCAAAGGGTGAAGACCAGTCTCCACCAAGCTCGGATGCCTTGGCCTCTTAAGAAGCAATCCTCGCGTAGTGGGCCCTCGCAACAAAGTCACAAAGAGATATATGTTAGCACAAATAATGAAATAAGGTAACCAAAATGAGTTATATGCAAGGAATAATTGAATGAATATGTACAAAATAAAATCAAATGCTAGTTACATCAATAAATCAATGAATAAGTAATAATGACTATACGTGATGAATGACAAAATAAGCTACGCTCATTGCTCTCCGAGAATGGCACCATTTGAAGACAGAGATTTTTCCCAAGTCATGTCAATCCACAAGGCGGACCGACAGTCGTTGAAGCGACCTCAAACGAAATCCCAACCAATCAACAATCAATCCACAAATAAATAAAGCAATGAATGACACAAAAATATGAGTCAAAATTTATTATTCTCTACAAAACACAAGGTATAGCAGGAAAACGTGTAGAGGTCGAACCACCGAGAGCAAAATCGGTAGCCTACTACTATTATTATCCAAAAAAGTATTTTGTACAACCATATCATTCATTATATATTTTTGTGGGTTTTAAATTTTATATAGATATTTTTTGGATTTTTTATATACTCTTTTTTGTGTTTTTGTTTTTATTATTTTAGATTTTCTTTTTATATTTTATATGATTTATATATTTTCTTTTTCTTTTTTAATAGATAATAGAATATATAAGGCTATATCGGCCGTAATAGATAATATAGATATAAATATAACTAAAAATAACTAAAAAATACATAATTAAAGGTTTTTAGGTTTTAAATAATTTTCTAGCAATTTTTTATGATTTTTCTGGCATTTTTTTAATTTTTCTGGATTTTTAAAATAAAAAATTGCTTAAAATATGGATAAAAAAATAGGTCGAAATTGAAATGGAAATTAAAAATAGAAAGTTAAGTTCAAATTTTCCAAATCATTTCTAACATATTGATAATAATATATAGAAAGTTATAAAGTAGAATAAACTATTTTTGGGATTTTCAGAATTTTTTAGATTTTTATAATGGTTTTTGGGGATTTCAATTTTAAGAGTTTTCTTTTTTAGACGAGATGCCCATGCAGCCGGTGATTATTGATGATGTTTTTGATGCATGGGGAATAGATTTTATGGGTCCCTTTCCCAACAGCCAAGAGCACATATTGTTGGCGGTTGACTATCTATCTAGGTGGGTGTAGGCTATCCCAACACGAACAGTTGACGACAAGACTGTATATAAGTTTGTGAGAGACCATATTATTTCTAGGTTCGGGGTGCCAAAAGTTTTGATATCTAATGGGGGTAGCCACTTTGTGAATCGAGATACGAGATCTTTAGCTAAGGACTATGGATTTGAGCATAGAGTTACTAGTCCTTGCCACCCACGGTCCAACGGCATGGCAGAGATTTTGAACAGAGAGGTGAAGAGTATTTTGCAGGAATTGGTTCGTCCCGATAGGAAGAACTGGTCCTAGCCATTGGGTACTTCACCATTTAGAATAATCTATGGCAAGCCATGCCATTTGCCCGCAGAATTAATTCACAAATCCAAATAGGCAATTAAGCAGATTAATTTGAGTTGTCACCTAGGGAAGCTTTGTCGAGACTTGAACTTGAACGAGCTCGTGGAAATCCGAAATAGGGCATATATCAATAGTTTGATTTATAAGGACAAAGTGAAGAAATGGCAAGATCAACAGATTAGGCGCAAAGACTTTATTCCTGGACAAAAGGTATGGTTGTTTAATACTAGGTTGAAGATGTTCCATGGGAATCTTAAATCTAAATGGATGGGTCCCTTTGTTGTTAAGAAAGTGCACGGGAATGGAAGTGTAGAGATAGTTGATCTCACGGATGGTGCATAATCTCATGTGGTGAATGGACAACTGTTGAAGCATTTGTAGATTCTAAAGAGCAGTTACTCCAAGTCAAGGTCATCAACTTCATGCAGAGTGAGCACAGAACAAATACATCATATTACTCTTCATGAAGATGCATCACCAAGATTCAACAGCTTAGAAGATTCATTCACTCCTGTATATTACCCCTTCTTTGTATATTCTTTAGATCACATCAGTTCTCACTCATGTCCTATACTTAGGCTGACCAAAGCATAAGTATAGGGGGGACCGATGCCCGCCATGTGTATATACTCATCCATTTCACCTATTGACCTCGACCGCCCAATTTTTGCTCTAAGTATAGGGGGCGGATCAACTTCTATACTTTTTATCATTTTAGTTGTCCTACGCTTAGTACGAGCTATGACTTTTTCTAGCTTCTTGTGCTCTGAGAACATAATACATACTAAGTATAAGGGGGGCGTGCATATATTACATATATATTTACCCATATCTCGTACTTTCACGTATTTTTGTATTTATTATTCAATAATTACGGGGTGGGTAAAATTGGTAAAAAACAAAAAAATCAAAATCCAAAAAAAACTTTTTCAAGAAAAAAACTCTTTTCTTCCCTTATTTGCCTAAAAAACTTTTTCAAAGAAAACAAAAAAAAGAATCTCTTTCCTTTCCTTATCTTCTTTAAAAAAATGTGTGTTTTAAAAAAAAACTTTTGAAAAAAAATCTTTCTTCCTTTCTTTTTCTAAAAAAATATAAAAATCACAAAAAATAACTAATGGGTTGGTTTAACCAATGATACTTACACTTTCACACAAGATCGGTGATGTTCAAGAACACTTGATTTATGAGCTCTTGAGATATTGAGTTAACCAACCTAAGTCATTAGGGTCTTTGACTTAATTATTCACATTTCCTAATTTCAAATATTTATGTGCTATATTGCATGCTTAGTCTCTACCTTAAGAATATGATCAGCACCTCACATCCACAACTGCATTTATGATGAGATGAGTTGAAATTTCACTTTAGGAACTGGGATGAGGGATTTGAGTTTGGACCTGATTTTATGATACTCGAGGATGGGATAAAATCAATGAAGGCTTCATGAAACCTGAGTGTCAGCACCTTTAGCTAGTATAAAAACATGGTTCTTGTACTATCTCTTGACATTTACCTAAGTGCCAGGGTGTGACAAAATAAAAAAATGTTGATCAATGTGCGCCAACTCTTGGTAAAAGCAGTGGATCTAGCCAAAAATATTACAAAGCAATGAAATATTCAAGAAAAGCTCTCATTCCACAAAGTCAAATATCAAAGAGCTTCCACCAAAGGCAAGCGCTCCCAACCATTTCAAAGTGTCCACTTGGACCACCGCTATTAGGACCAGGAATCGGGCTTGCACCGAAAAAGGGCTCTGCATCGTAAATGCTACAAGTCTGGGTGTAGAAGGTACGATAGGTACTCAAAAAAGGCACAGCCCGGTGTACTCGCAGGAAAACAAGTGCAGACGACTCCAACTTCTCTTGACGGACGCACTGATCAACACCAGAAATATGCATTGAGTAATAAGGCACTTGATAGAATCCTTGTTCCAATGAGAGGGAGAGAAGAAATGACACAATCCTATGCCCTCCATCAACTGACCATCATCTACACTTTCAAGTCTGACAACTAAATAGACGGTGAATTGGATGCAAGAAATAGTTTATTCCCTAGTGCTGAGGATTGGGTTCTTAGGAGAGTCTCTTGGACTGGAACCTTGGGTGATGTTGCGACTCTACTCTTGTAATTGCAGTCCACACTTAAGTCGTATCCCTACTATATATGTATACCGAGAGAGTCTGATGATTAGGGAAATTGGATATCTTTTGACTAGAGCTTGGTTCAGCTTAGAATTTAGGATATCTAAAACCAAGATTTCTTGAACGGATCAAGTCTTGTATTCACATGCACAGTCAAGGGTTATTCCAACTTATTCATTCTTTATTCGCTCGAGGACTATCAAAGTTTAAGGATAGGGGGAGTGATGAATCCGTGATTCATCATCTCAATATCTTGATCTTAGCAAAATCCCCGAGTAAAAACCCAAATAATGGCCATAAAATCAATAAATTAACAAAGTGAATCTTATAAATAAAATACACTAATTATTGTATATTAGATTGTACAAAATAAATTAACAATAAAAAGCCACAAAATTAAAGGAGTTTTTCACTTGTAAATAGACTAGAGCTTCATGTATTTTTTATAATTTTATTTCAACTACTTTTTGGCTAATTCTTTCTCTATCTTGTTCATAAAAGTGTATATAAAAATACAAAAATATAAAATACATTTCACCTCAATCAAATGCTTCTAGATCCCAAAGACTAAAAGCTATAAAGTCTTACTTCCCGGCCAAATTCATGCTCCGTATGAACTCCAAATTCATCAAACTCACTTTTAAAGTTCAAGTCAGAAAAGTACCTATCCAACGGAAGTGGTTTCATTAAAATTGGAACTCGTTTGCAAAATTTGGGTTTTGGGACCTAGGTGTATTGTGTTTATATTGTACATTTCTTTCTTTCTTCATTTTTTATTTACTCTTCTTAAATACTAAAAAATCCAAAAAAATCTCTTTTATGTTCCATTTTATTTCTACCATTTTATTTTATTTTTAGTTTGTAAATATCTGTTATTGAAAATACAAAAACATCATATTAGAAAAGTAAAAAAATCCATGTACATAGTGTTTTTATGGACCTACTTTTGTAAATATTCCATTTTGTTTTCTTCTTTATTTTATTCTCTCATATAAAGTAGGCTACTTTTATTTATTTATTTTAATTTCCATTCTCTACAATAACCACCATTCAACTCCATCATTCCATCATTTTTTCTAACTTCTAATTCAACCCCATTATTTTATTATCCTCCCATCCACCACTCTAATAACTTCTCATATTTTCTCTTTATATACATCACATTCTCCTCATTTTTTCCTTTGATCTATCTTTATGTGAGGAGAGCCTAGTTCCCAAAGTTGAGTCGGTGACAGCAATACAACCGCAGTCGAGCGACGACAGACCTCTCTTCGGTGAGATCCGTTGGCTTCTTGGCCAACATCGCAGCCGCATCCTCGCGATGCTCGAGCTCATCGCTTGCTTGCGATTCAAGCAAAGACCGTGCTTCTCGTGAGCACAACATAGGCGTCCACTTCCACCGTAGGTAATTTTTCCTTTCATTTGGCCATCGTTGTTATTTTTGCATTTTTTATCACACCACATCACCACCACGCCACATTCATTTATTATACTCCATTATTTTCATTCCATGCCATCTACATATCATTTTTTTATTTTAGTATTTGCATTCTCTATTTTAAAAAAATATAAAATGAAAAAAAAATATTTACAACAACAAAACAAAAAAATTTATCAAGAAAAAAAAACCGCAGTAGCGGTTCCCCACCGCCGCCGGCCACCCACCAGGCCAGCGAACCACCACCCAACAGGCCGCCCACCGTGAGTGGCCACGCCGCCAGCAACGGCTCATCCATCCGCCCCTCGGCCTCCCCTCCCTCGCCGCTGCGAGCTCGCTGCCTGCAGATCCTCGCCCAGGCGCAATCCCCCTCCGCCTCCTACCAGCCACGACGCGTCGCCCCCGTGCCCTGACGTGTGGCACCCCCGTCTCCTACCGACCGCAGTCGTACGACTCCTCCACCGCCCGCCACCTCCTCTTCCATGTGTCCATGCACGGTGGGCCGCCGCCGCTGACCCCAACCCCCCTCCCCTCATCGAGCTCCGCTGGAGAAGGTCCAAATTTTTTTATTTTTTTGTAAAAATTGCAATTTTATTTTCTCATGTTCTTGTAATTACAAAACAGTCACTGTACATGTTTGTGTTGTCAGTTTCAATTTCTATTTTGCACAGATGACCATGTGTTTGTATTTTAATTTGGACCTTTATATTGCATCATTTCTTTTGATGAAAAATATTTTGATGTTATGCAACTAACTGTCTATAGTCTGATTATTTATTTGTATTTTTGTGAGTAATGATGAATTAATTAAAAATGTTTAATTGAAATTCTACATATTTTACCCATTCTAAGGAATTAAATTCATATCTTACTCATATTTGCTCAAAAAATTCCATAAAAATTAGAAATGATGCCTTGAAATGTGGTTGAATTACTGTTCAAATTTTATATCAATTGGAGTTTGTCATTGCCTTAAATAAATTATAGAGTGATTTTGATATTTGATTTTTAATAAAATCCACATACGCCTTTTTTTGCAAAATTTCAACTCTTCTGCTTTGCATGTATAAATACCATTTTGAGATAATTCACACTATGGATAAATTGCTATTATGGATTTATTAAGAATTAATTAGTCACTATCACTCTATTTTCATTAAAAATCCATAAAAAAATTCATATTTTGTCAGAAAATTTAAAAAATACAGTAGCATCCTTGCATCATGTTTTAATTCCAGTAAAATTTTCATATTTTTTGCATTCTATTTGTGTGAAAAATTGCAAAAAAACCTATAAAAGTATGTATTTTTTATTTATTACATTTTAACTCCTAAAATTCAGAAAAAATGTGTTTTGTAATTATCTATGTATTAGGATTGTAGGAAAAATACAATTAGGCTAAATCTGATTAATTTCGTATTAAAATTAATTTGGCCTAGTAGTGTGTTTTCTTATTATCTTAATTCACCCACATTTGCATTTTCATTTGTTTTTGCATTAAAAATTAAAAAAAATCCGCATTGGAAATCTAGATCTTATTTTCCGAATTAACCCAACGTTGTTCCTTTGCCTCCCTGTATTCGACCGCAGACTTGCCCAGGATATAAATTAAAGCCGAGACACTCTTCACGAAGATCTTTTATCGGTTCTGAACGAATCGCTAAGTACACGTACTACAACGAACACAAATTATACATCGTATTCAGCAATTGATCAGATGGCGCCGTTGCTGGGGAGGCAAACGGCTTAGGGATTAATTCGAAAATTTATATTTAGATTTTCATTCACTCGGGTAGTCTGACCCCAGAGCCACATTGTATTTATTCCATTTTTTGCAATTATTTATCTGCTCATTTTTGTATATATTTTATTTTTGAACTCTCTAACATAAATTTTATTTTCCTTGTGAGGGCTCTGTGAACTTGGAGTGCATCGGAGGTCGACGGACATGACGCGCGCCGACTGCTGAAGAGCAAGAAAATCCAATTTATTTTCGAGAGCAATTTTTGCAAATTTTTGCAATGATCGTGTTGTAATAATTTAGCTAACTTGCTTATTTACAGCGGCTCTTGTTTGTGAGCTCGTGCTTGTAAAAAGACTTGGACATTATTTTCGTGGTGAGTCGAGATCTGTTTCACTCTCCGGTGAGAGTGGGGCTCAACTTGAGTGGCAAAATTTAAGGTTAGGCACACGATAGTTTAGCATCAAAATTTGTTTGTGCCCATCGTAATTTAGGCCACACATATCTTATAAGATTCACACATCTGATAAGATTCATAATGAGACGCACATAGACACGTACTACTTAGCTCAAATTCAATCATTTCTTCCCCGCTAATAGTAATGTTTAGGTGTGGCTTTCTCGATTTGCATGCACTTAGTGTAAAATTTAAAAATTCAGTTTTGCAAAATGCATGGAGAGTGCTGGAATTCACTATAAGTATACCTTCTTTTGAGCATGCATCATCGTTTCATGTTTTCATTCTGATTTCCGATTCCCCTCAACTTAAGGTCAAAAAGGAAATTGGGACTAAACAGTAGGCGTGCTTTTGTATTCAGATTAATTTCCAAGTGATAACCTAACTCTATAATTGGGACTGAATTGAGCAGGTCGATTAAAAAAATAGGAATAAAAAGAACCCCCATTCACGGGTGCATAAAGCCCTCATTGTTTGATTTACTTACAAGTGAGAGAGAGAGAGACAACCCTAGGATAGAGCCAATCTAGGATTTCTTCCTTACTACTGGTTCTTTATTTTTAGGCGATTAGCTACTTTTCAGTGGGGATCTACGGATATCCGATAAACGGTCCGGATTTCCTTAGCAGAGTGGGAGGTTTAGAGGATGCTTTAGTCCTCAAGGAACGGGTAGACATATTTATACGATCCGTATTTACTCCAAAACTGGCTGAAAGTAGGTCCAACTAGTCGTAAGAACCGGGCCAGTCAGTAGGAAAATACGGGCACCTAACAACTCGTTAATCTTTCTAATATTGCATTTATCACCAACTAAAATTGACCAGATAATTCAGCCGAACCTTTACGACCATCACGTGTTGAGTTGGTGAAACTAAGGGTTTGAATTGTATTTGTATTGTGTGAGTTTACTCCGCACATTTACGTGCACCGTAGAACTAGCGCCTCATTGACTATCGTATTCTAATCGGTTCTTTTGACATCGAAGATGACTAATTGGGGGGATATTTATTCGGACTTTGCGAATCTCTCGTTGAACCCTCCAAGAAATACGTCTTAAAAGGTTCAGGAGTAACTTGGACCAACCTGGAGTCATGACCCTCTTGAGCCGAGGATCACCCACTCTCAGGATGGTTACTCTCAAACCATTCCCTTTCTCTCTTCCCACCTCACCGAGGAAGACTTTCGCCTTGGTGAGAATATCTTGATTCATAAATCATCTTCTAATCGAGAACACATTGCTAATGTAGGCCATAAAGAAGATTCAAGTAAAATGCCTCAAAAGAAGAAATAAGAGGAACAAGAACACCCTGAAGACCCGATGAGAATGATACTAGCCAGATTAGCTGCATCTGAGCAGCAACACGCTCTTCTCATAGCTCAGTTAGGATAGCTCAATATTGGGGTCGAACCACCAATGGATGCGGCGTATAACCACGAACAATACAGAATTCGGAACTACTTAAGTCCGAACGAACCCACAATTGATTTTGAGTTAAAGCTGCATTTTCTGAATCTGCTACCACACTTTGATGGGAATGCTTATAAGGAACTATATGCATTCCTAAGGGACTTCAAGCTCATCTACGCTAACCTTAGACATCCTAATGTTAGCCAGGATTATATTCGGCTCACATCCCTTCATTTGCTAGGTGGAAAAGCTGACTAATGGGTAAAGAACTTGGGAATTACAATCACCACTTATGCCCAGTTCAAGGACCTATTTCTGAAGAAGTTCTACCCCTTGAGTAGGACTAATATGATGAGGACGTGCATTACGAGTTTTTCCCAATTACCTCAAGAAGCCTTTTGTGATGCTTGGGAAAGATTCAAGGACATCCTGCATAAGTGTCCTTGGCATGGACTAGATGACAATATCTTGGTCCAGTCGTTCTTCACTCGTCTCAACCCTGAATGCAGGGTTTAGTGAGTACTGCTTGTGGAGGCAGATATACATCACGAGGATCGGATACCGACTAGAAGGTATTCAAGCAGATGGCTGAAACCAGCCGCTCACAGATGGCCAGCAGGGCTTATACATCGTCCCCCAGTTCACTCTCATTTGGAGGGATGGAAAATCAGTTGTAGTCGATCTCTCTCAGGACGTGATCCCTAGCATGGGACTCCTTACAAACAAGCTTACTGTAGTTGAGAAGATTGACAGGAGGATTAATGAGTTAGACCGGAGCGTCTCCAAGATTCCAAAACAAATGGAGGAGTTGACTGAGAAGGTATCTAAGATAAGGATACCTGCCGTGACTGCACCCTCTACTCCCGTATAACGAGTTCACCATATTTAGGAGCAGTTGGTGTCAGGGCAACCCCCGTCGTGGGAGCAGGACCAATCCTACGCCCACTCTTTCCAGCAACCACCTCCATTAGCAGAGACAGTTCAAGAGGAGCCTCCACCGGTTTGGGAGGTGAATGGAGTATGGTATACTCAGGACCCTGTCCGGCAGGGAAGTACAGGAGACCGATAGACCTACTAGCATCCCCCGACCTTTCACAACACCGCATTCACCTCCGCACCACCATCATCACAGCAAAGCCCTGGATTCCAGCCACCCCAGCAGCAGCAGCATCAGTACCAGTAGTATGCCCGATAGGGCCATTACCAAGCGGGCTAGCATGGCCCACAATCTCAGCAGATACCCCAACAGTAGCAGAGACAGTACCTTGTCCAGCAGGGCCAGTCTTCCCGTTCTTCTTCCCAGTGTTATCCCCTTCCTTCTTCGTCTGGTCCTGTGGATATTCAACAGCAGATACTCGACGATGTCCATTACTACAAGAACAAAATTCATGACTTACGAGTGGATGTCAACCACCTGTCCAGATGGCGAGACGAGCAGACTGCACCCTCTACCTCAATCCCAGCCCAAGTTCAGGCTAATCCCAATATCCTGAACCAATCTAGTTCTCAGCAGCACATTGGTCAGGTATACTTCTCAGCATCTCCTAGATCTGAACATGAGATTCTTTCGTGTGACGAGGCTAACCACATGTCACTCAGGAGCGGAAGGACCGTGACCGTACATGACTGGGCGCGGGACACAAGGAGGGGCATGTCTGGAGCTCTACCTGAGGAGTCTTCAAAGGACTTGGAGGAGAGACATCATATTTCGGAGCCCCATCAGCACCATTCGAGGATTTCTACTCAAGGAGCCGAGAGGAGAAGGAGAGCACATATGCAGCATCAACAGTATGGATACACGTCTGAGTCTACGGAGGACCTTACATCTCCGGTTGTGGCGGATGCCACTTCAGCTTCTATTCCACAATCTATAGTAGATAGCTTTGATTTCGATTCCACATTGCATCAAAAAGATTCTTGTATGAAGAACTCCATTTCAGTTAATGCCAAGAATGATCTTTCAGTTCATGATTCAGATTCTTCATCTTATGTTTCGCTAGCTTCATCACCCATGCTCTTATGGTAGGAAAGCACATCAAAAACATTCAGAAAGATGACCCCGATATGGCATGATTTTGTAAAGAAAATATCACTGTAAAGGTGCCATTTGATGAGTATGTGGCTAACCATCCTGCATTCCAGAAATACCTTAAGGTGATATGCACACCAACTGGGGTTAGTAGGAAGAAAGAGATCCAATATGTGAAGACACATGTCTTGTCAGTAGCCACAACATATTGTCTCAAGAATCAGACTTTGCCAAGGAAAAAGAGAGACATGAGTGCTCACTATGTGGAGAGTCGTATTGACGACATAGCATTTGCACGTGCACTCTTGTATAACGGTTCTTCCATCAACTTACCTCCCTTAGCATTATATCCGAAATTGGAGTTGGGACCACTTCGCAAATCCAGAGCTTTACTCCAATTTGCAGATCGCTCAGTGAAGAGACCTAAGGGAGAAGTGAAGAATGTTGTTATCTCGATTGAGGGGCAGAACTATCAGGTTGACTTCACAGTCTTGGACATGGAGACCCCAATCATTGGAGAGAATCTCAGATCATGCTCAGGCGGCCCTTTCTTTAGGACCGCAGGCGCAACTTTCGATTATGGTACGGGAATGATGAAGTTACATTCTTCTGGTAGAGAAGTGAACCTTGAGATGAAGCAAACCAAGTTTCAGCGACCCGATTCAGAGAGTAGCACAGAGTACTCATCATCAGAGGCAGATTGCAAAGTGATTAGCACCGTTGGGATTTGGGGACAGTTCCCTTCAGGACAGAGCGAGACCCTTTCATCTGGAAAGGATATAGTGGATGATGCAGTTTGCCAGGTGTTGTCTGATCTTGTTAGAGATGCATCTACATATTCCTGTGATGACGTAGAGATCCATCTGGATCTTTCAGTTCCATCCCCTTCGGAACAATCATGGGACATAGATGATGAGTCGGACGTGGCTTTAGCCGAACTACCGTGTTTCTTTGGCGATCCAACTCCTGATACTTCTGAGTTGGTGGCGAGTACTACACAGCTTAGCTCACCTTCATGCAGCATGGAACCAGATTCAGATTCAGTTTAGATAGATTTGCTTGATGACACCACATTGCCAGAACTGAAATCCCTACCTCCTACACTCAAGTATGCCTTTCTGGTGGGACCCAAAGAGAGATATCCTGTTATCATTAGCTCATACTTGACTTTAGAACAAGATTCTAGGTTGTTAGAGGTCTTAGAGAGGAACAAATAAGCAATAGGCTGGACAGTGTCGGATCTCGTGGGGATCAACCTCACTCTCTGCTCGCACGACATTTTTATTGAGGATATTGTGAAACCTTCCCGTGAGTTCCAGAGGAGACTTAACCCCAATCTACGGGAAGTGGTGAAGAAAGAGATTGAGAAATGGTGCAAGGTAGGGTTTATATATCCTATTTCTGACTCCAAGTGGGTGGCCCTGCTTCATGTTGTCCCGAAGAAGTCAGGAATTCAGATGGTCACCAACGAGGAGGGGGTACAGATCGTGACACGAGTACCCACGTCGTGGCGCATATGTGTCGACTACAGGTGCCTGAATGCCACGACCAAGAAAGACCACTTTCCCTTGCTTTCTATTCATCGGATATTGGAGATAGTCACAGGGAAAGAGTTCTTCTGTTTTCTTGATGGGTACTCAGGCTACAACTAGGTGGCCATAGCCCCTGAGGACCAGGAAAAGACCATATTCACAAGTCCATTCAACACTTATGCTTTCAGGAGCATGCCATTCGGGCTCTGCAATGCCTCGAGCACATTTCAGCGGTGCATGATCGCCATATTTGCCGAGATGGTGGGAGATTTCCTGGAAGTGTTCATGGGTGACTTCTCGGTCCATGGTGATTCTTTTGATACATGTTTAGCGTACTTGGACCGAGTCCTCACGAGGTGTAGAGAGGTGAATCTGGTACTCTCCTGGGAGAAGAGTTACTTTATGGTGACGGAGGGTATCGTGTTGGTGAAGGATATGGTATAATCCTCAAGCGCATCACGGAAGCGTAAGCGTCGTATCGAATACGATGAGGAGCGACTAGTCGCACTAGTTGCTCGATGCAGCGGATTTAAAAAAAATTCTTACGACGAAACCACATGATCCAAGAACACTTCTCAGATCGTTTCATCTAAACCACAAACAAGTAATAGGAATACCTCTTGAAGCGTGGTTGCGATCGAGTCTCTAAACGAAGAGACCTCCTGTCTCAAGTCTGATCCAACGGAGGAGACGCTTGCGAGCGCGGGGATGAACCGCGTGCTTCTCGCAATCCATGTTGATGATCCATGCGGTAGATCTCCTGATCTCAACACATGAGATCCGACGTATTCTTCACGAGCGAGGCGCACCGAAGGAGACGGAGATCAACGATCAAACCATCGGGCAACATAACGACGACGCCGCGGCGATGGAGAACCTCTCTAGGGCATCCATGGTGGACGGCCATGAGAGGGAGAGAGAGAGGGCTGTCGAGTAGAGAGAGAGAGAGATATGCTTCTCAAGCATTGTGTGTAAATTAGAGAGCATGGTATGCCTCTCTATTTATAGGGTTTTGGGATCCATGGATCTCAATCCATGGGACATATAAAATCAATGGATGAGATTGATTTATGTCAATCCAATGGTCAAGATTGTTGTTGGTAAAAACCAACAACTTGCAATTTAATTTAGATTAAAATATATTTGACAAAATCAAATACAAATCAATCCCAAATTAAACCAATAAATAAGGAGAGAATATACATGGAGATTACATCTCCATGTACATTCCATGTGGGGGCAATCTCATGGAAATCCATGAGATTGCATGCTTCCTTGATTTTCTCCATTATTTATTTCCAACAACTTTTGTTGGTTATTTATTCATCAAAAATAATTCACAAATATATTTGACAATATTGCAATCTTGCCATGGAAAAATTGTGAATCATATTCACAACCCAAAACAACATATAATTTACATTGTCAATTAATTACACAATGTGTATCCAATACACATAATAATTAATCAACAAATATAAATTATAATTAGCTCTCTCTAATACATTATAAATCACATTTATAATATATTATGAATAATTGGATATTGCTATCCATATTATTCTCATCCATGATAATTAAATCATATTTAAACATCTTGGATCTTTTTTTCTCATATGTTCAAATAATATGGATCACATTCACATTATTCTCATCTTTGATAATTAAATCATATTCAATTATCTTAGATAACTCACTTTATAATATGAATCAAATTCATATTAATCATGATAATTAAATCACATTTAATTATCTATTTTCTCAATGCTCGGATATATATTATCAACAATGAAATTATCCTGAACCCATTCAAGGATAATGCGCTTTGTCCGCGAATACTTGGAGATAAGGACAGGGCGATTGCATTATTCCACGTATAGTGACTTGGATATTGAGATTACATCTCAAATCCAGATCTCGGGCCTCCCATAGATGCTTGATTAAATCAAGACCGCAAATCTAATCTTCTCATTGCATCTGAATCACATTCAGATCAATGTCCAACATTTGGATCAAGATCAGATTACTTTTTTACTGAGAGGAGTTACTAAAATCCAGACCCGTTTCATCACTCCCTAGGAATGGAAGCGTCATGGCTATACAATCGTTTATGATCACATCACCCTCAGGTATTCCCAATACCTGTACATCCTGTATACTGGAAGACTCAGAATAAACCTGAAGTATTAGATCAACTTTACACTGTCTACTTCAGGGTTTTATCAGTAAGTTTCTCATTCGATCATTGGGAGTCGGTATCGATCATATACTTTCCAAAAGCATATATCATACCTACGTCTTGATTATATACTTTCCAAAAGTATATATCTAACCTACAAATTCAGTCAAGCTTCCAAAGCGAGACGACCATGTGCATGGAATTTGATTCTTCCCAATATCTCATGAGTGAGCTCATGTCTTCCGGTTCAGTTAGTGAACCTGTATGATCCCTTTGAGAGATCATATTACTTATATGCCCTTATATGCACACCAGCGCGCCGGTGTATAGACCTTGATTAGGTCATCAACCTATTGGTCTGCCAAATGTACATACTCAGACATATAGTAACACATGTGTCTCTGGTCAGAGGATGCGTGCCTATATCATGACAGCATATGATATAGGACTTTGGTTATCTCGATCTCGTTAAGTCAACTCTTTGACCTAACTCATCTGACACCTCCAAATCTCTATTCCTATGCAGAGGACCTGCATCAAGAGGTCGGTCAGATATCAGCCTAAAAGAGATAGGATTGCCATCTCCTACTCCGGCTGGAGATCATCTCTTAATAATCATTTGACGGTGCTTGATGAGTCCTCAATCTAACTCATTAGATATTCATCTAAGCACCAGCCTCTATGATTCAATAATTGAATCAACAGCTGTATGATCATTAAGATGGCCATGATACATAACCCTAATTGTACTAAGGGATCTATTATGCAAATTATGTACTCTTTATTTCAGATTAAGGAATGAATTGCAATAACATTTATTGCATAATGGCTCGTAGTGGGCTCGCATGTCCAACAATCTCCCACTAGCCCAAAGAGTCATTAATGGGCTAATCATTTAAACCCACACTCATGTGACAATCATAAGCTATTTAGAATATAGCTAGGTAAGTTGATCAGTCACTCTGTTCCCAAGAGACTACGCCAAGTCCTTTTACGGCACTTGCATATCTCCTAGTAACAGTGCTCGCATCCAATGCGAATGTTGCATCCTATGCAACCAATACTCAATTTTGTCGGTTATAGTGTCCTTGACACTACATCTTATTAATTATCATAACCAATATTCCCATAATCCTTATAAGAATACCTTCATTCCTGGAAATCTCTATCTCCTAAGGTATCTACAGTTAAGACCCTTATAGATCACCATCTACAAGATCTTAAACTTTTGAAGATAAGACTTTGAGATCACTATCTCTAAGTTTCATCATCTTTGAAGATATTATTATTACTGCATTCAAGTGTTTTATCTCCATAGTAGGATTAGTAACAGTTTACTACTCCCACTGCATGGTAGACATCTAGTTCTTGTACACATCTAGCATACATTCAGCTTCTCATAACTGATGCACAAGTGCAAGCAATTCTAGCATTCACTTCCTCAACTCTTTGAGGTGCTATCCCTTTAGATAGGTCGCTACCACATCTTAAGGGAATGAATTATTTCTTGGAATTTTCCAGAAAATAGAATAAGTCCAAGGTGTATTACTAATGTGACGGTCCCAATACCCTCTTCTCTTTGCTTCTGAACAACTTCAGAATTAAGATCTAAGAGGTATCCTTGAGATCGTATCTCAAGGTATGGAACAACCAAATTATAAAACACTTATTATTATCTTCCTTAGAACATTCCAAATGATTAGGATAATATCTACATTTAGCACGATGAACACAATGGCACTCCCACTAAGATTTTATCTGAAATCATAACATTTATAATTTCATCAAATCTTATGTTCCAATTACAAGAAACTTATTGGAGTCCAAAGATGGAGTTCTTTAGCTTGCACACCTTGCTTTCCTCAACCATGAAGCCTTGGGGCTACTTCATATGAATATCCTCAGAGAGGTATTCATAGAGGAATGCAATCTTGACTTACATCATGAAGATGTCATAGTCATGTTGTGTAGCTATGGTTAGCAATATTCTGATGGGTTAAAGCAAGGTCACTGGAGAGGAAGTCCCATCGCAAGCGATGTCTTCTCTTCGGTGTGTAGCTCATGGCTACGAACCGTGCTTTTGAAGGTCTCTACCTTTTCATCAGGTTCCCTCTTTCTCTTGAAGATCCATTTACACCTTAATGGGTCTGACCCATATAAGTGGATCCTTGAGGGTCCATATACAACACTTGTATATGAAGTCTACATTAGACTTTTATTGCCAACATCCATCTTTCCATGTCATGATCCTCAGGAGCTTCATCACATGAAGTTCGATCATTTTCAGATTCAACTGACACATGGAATCCATCCTCAAACTTATTTGAAGAGGTATTAATGTTTCATCTTTAATTGTCTATTTAGTTTCCGATTTCAGGAGCCTCATTATCTTCTCAATATTAAATGAGTTCCTTTTCTTCATTTTCATCTTGATTCTCAAGAGAGTCATCCTATAAGAATCATATTCTCAAAGATGAGATCTTTTAAGAATCTCAAGGTCATAAAGTAGGTATCTAATACCATCCTTTATTTTCCTAATGAAGTAGCACTCTCTGGTGCTAGATTCCAGCTTACCAGCTTGGGACCTTATTAAGTGTATAATGTAGTCTCAACCACATATACATATACCTGGAAACTAAGAGATAATTATGCTAAGATTAATCATTGATCAAATCATGTCACACATGATCAATTGCATCTCCCTACAACTCTATTGAGTTAAGGCTCATTAGGAGGGGTGAGATAGAAATGATATTCACATCTCCATAAGGTATTCCTTGAATTCATCGAATAGGTACAAGCTACCTTGATTAGATCAAATTCATTTCATCTTCCTTCAAACTTTGGTTCTAAACCAAAATTGTGAAATCTTTGAACATTTCAAAGTTTTCTAAATGAAGAGAAGAAATCTCATATCACAAATAATCATTAATAGATATCACATATCCATAATGTTTATTCTGATATAGATGATTCACATACATCAATATGTATGAGATCTTGAATACCTTAACATCTTACACCATTCCAAAAGAAGGGTGTATTGGACATTTTACTTTGAATACAATATTCATAAGTATGCAAGTTTTGAAATTTTAGACGTTCTAAAGTTTCATCTCTTACTTGTCTATTGATCTCATCAACAGACATATGTCCAAAACATTATGTCAGATCATTGTCAAATGATCTTTATCCTCCTATTGATCTTTAAAGGTTTAATTTTTAGTATTAGAAATCTTAATGAATCATTCATTAATTTTCTAATTTAGTGGAGTCCACTAGATGTTAGATTACTATCTGAAATTTCTCCATCATAACTCTTTATGATAGGTCTATTCTAGATTTCATGTTTATTCCAACATTTAGAAATAAACAATGAGTGTATTCTAATATCTAGGTCATAGAGACATTCTCTAAGACTAAGGGCTCCCACTGAAAAATATGAAGTCTATTCATCCGGTGGAAATTATTGCAACAATTGCATCAATTCCAACATGGATGACCATTAAACCTTAAGATCAACATTCTAATATTCTAATACAGATGCAACCAATTGCAAGTGTCATTAGAAAATTGAGATACAATTATTAGACTTTATCTTATTAAATAAGTAAGTCAATTTCAATGATTATATGTAGATTATTCTGATGTACTATATGATTCCTTCTCTAAGGATTCTAGATATATTTGATAGTCATAATATCAACACATCAACTTATTGCAGTATTGGCATACATCCAACTCTTTGGATGTCATATGGAAGTCACAGAAGTACAGTCAACTCTTTAACTATACTTCTAACTTGGGTCCAACCCATGCTTCCACTGCGCTCCCTTTGTATATAAGCAACCATTGCTCAAGACCAAGGATCTCTTATGTTAAAATCAAAAATTTCAATATAAGAGTATTTCAACATTTATACAAGCTTCATACAATATGAATATTATGAAACTTCATGAATGACTAGAGTATAGATGGTAGAATGATGACATTCATCGTATCTACATCCATCTAGACTCTTAAAATATTTGTTCAGGTAGGTACTCAAACAATTTGAATACATCATCTCTTATAGAGCCACCATTCTGCATGATGCAGAGAATCATACCATTCGTGATTAAATGTCGAGAGCACATATGTATGCCAGAACATCTTCTTAGAATTTTATAAGGATTATTAGGTCTACGAAGCAAATTGTTATTCTTGATTGCGCGAATAAAGGTGGTTTGTTGCAATTTCATCTCTCTATGGTTTATGATTATAACAACTCTTCGGAAAGGAAAGCTCTTTAGTCTAATATTGAAGACCTTTATTACACGTCATCCATGTCGTGGTCTTCAGATTTGCCTCAGAGAAGGTTGGACGGAACGCTCCTAACTCCCAGGCAACAGAAGACTTCAATAGTTGCATTGATAGAGCATGCCTCATTGAACTACATACAGTTGGAAATCCACTATCTTGGTCAAACTCCTCTATGGGGCAATGCAGAGTTCCATTTAGATTGGATCGGTCCCTATGCAACTCTATATGGATGGTGCTCTTTCCCTTGTCAAATCTATGTTACTCCCCTTTAGCGATGATTGATCACCTTCTCATGTCGGTCCAGTTGACGAGGGGAATCCGGAGAACAAAACCTTTTCGACTCCTCAATTACTGGTGTAGTAAAGACATGTACCTAGAAATGGTAGAAAATGCATGGGCGGAGAGTGTAAGGGGAATCCCCTTTTTGTTTTTGCAAGGAAGCTTAAAAAGGTTAAATTAGCTCTCAAATCTTGGGTGAAAAAAGTTGTAGATACAGAGGCAGACCTTAAGGTAGGAAACTCCTTCCTATAAGCTATCACGCTTTGCATTGGGTGATTCTCCACTTGACCCCTTCTTGGCACAGCTAGAGGCCAATGTCAAACTCCACATTAATTCACTTGAGGTTGACAGAGAATCACCTTGAAAATAAAAAGGTAAGGTCTCCTGGCTGTAGCTAGGGGACAAGTTCACAAAATTCTTTCTCTCGGCTGCCAAGATAAGAGAGTCTCAAAATCATATCACATGCATGCTTGCCTCGGATGGGTCCTTTATTGATAACCCCTTGGATATTGCCACTCAGGCTGTTAGGTACTTTGAGGTCCTACTTTTTCCTCCCCCGAGCTAGTGAGGACACCCATGATTGCTCTGTTGCCAAAAAACTCCTCTCTACAAAAGCAAGAGAATGGTTGGAAAGGCCTTTGGGTGAACAAGAAATATGGAACGCAATACATGCAATTCATGCACCAAAGTCCCCCTGTCCTGAAGGATTCAACTCAAAATTCTTCAAGGTAAATTGAAACATTATCAAAGGAGATGTGATTATTGCGATGTCATTCCTTCATGCTGGGGGAGGTATGGTGAGAGAAGCTAACCTTAACTTTCTCACATTAGTTCCGAAAGTGAAGTCTCCTTCCTACTTGGGTGACTTTAGGCATATTTCCTGCTGCGATGTCATTTACAAGATTTTTGCAAAGATGCTTGCGAATAGACTCATTCGACCACATCTAATCTCTTTAAATCATATGGCTTTCATCAAGTGTAGGTGCATCGGGGATTGCATCCGTCTAGCAGAGTAGTTGGTGTTCGGCTTTGAGCGTAGTGCGGGGCCAAAGCTTGCTTGTGTTAAGATTGACCTATCAAAAATCTTTGATTTTGTAAACCATTGTTTCATATTAGACCGACTCTCTGCTATGGGTTTTGGTAATACTTGGGTATGTTGGATCTACTCTTGCATATGTACGGCCTCATTCTCAGTTTTGGTCAACAGGTTCCCTTTTGGCATGTTCAAGGGAGGAAGTGGCCTTTGGCAAGGAGACCCCTTAAGTCCTCCTCCCTTTACAATTGTTATGGATCGCTTTCTCAACTTGTGGACCTGGAGGTTGAGAGAAGGAAGTTTCTATCGTCAGGAAGGGGTCCAGCTATAGCACCATCACATCTCATTTATGCAGACATTGATGTTGCTCCCATAAGTCACTTATGTAACACCCCGCAATTTTCGACTTTTCCAAGTCTTAAAACCTATTTAATGTTATATTCAAAAGAAGCGTCTCGTCGCAAGCTTTCCAACGAGTCTAAAAACGCGTAATTTTGAGTTCGGATGTGGGAGATATGACTGTTTTGGTGAAGAGGAGTCCTGGATATTGAGGGGCTTAAATGGTTACAGGTTTTGAATAATTAATTTCAGATTAGGGCTATTTTAGAGATCCTAAAACTAAGATTTTAATCCTAACCTATAATAAGACCTCCACCCTTCATATCCCCTCATTCCCACTCCTTTCCAAACCCTAATCCATCATCTTTCCCCTTCCACATGTCATTCTCATATATCATTTCCCCTCTCCTTCTCCAAAGAACCAAAGGGAGAAAGGTGCAAGCTCCATAGTTCACACCAACAAGAGGAAGAGGGGCACTGTTATATAGAGAAGGTGGTTCTCCAATCAGATTCATGATCTAACAGATCGTGTGCACGGATCAAGGAACACACTTAGGATTCTCGTGCATAGGTAATGGATCTTTGACTATGTCCTTTTCGATTTTGGAGATTGTCTTTTGGGGTTGAATACTCGTTTCCGATCCTAACCCTGAGATATCCTCTTGATGTTGGTTTATCTTGGCTCGATTCATCAGATATGGTTTTCTAGCACGTTTGGATCTCAAAAGTTTGGATGTTTATATATGAACGACGTAATCAAATTTTATGAATTAGAATGCTATGGATCTCACAAGGAGACACTATCGTTGCGTGTGGACTTCCAGAATCTTTATCTCAAATTTGCCCTTATCTGTTGTAACAAAACCCGTGGCTTAATATCTAAGCTTAGAAAGTTTCTATTAGGAATGAGGTAGACTACCAATTAACTGAGATTTGTCAGGCCTATATGGGTTCTACACTTAAGCTAAAAGCCATCGTATCTTAGATTTTAGGTAGGTCGTTTCCAACCATAGAGGTATTTTGATACTTCAAATGTCTTCTGTTTGTGATGTGTGCGTTTTAGTTTTGTTTGGAAGTCTCCATGGATATGTACAATTTCACCATTCCCAAAAGTATGTAAAACTTTCTCTTAGACATTTCCAATTCGTGTTATTATTTTTTGTATTATGCCTTACATTGGATTATATTATTCAATTCTATGATAAATAGAAAACTTTGTCATTTATAAATTTATTAAATTCTATAATTAGGATTGTTAGAACCCAAGTTATGGCATAGACTTTGTTTTCCTATTTTTAATGTTGCAATGATTATTTGTTGTAACGTTCTAAATTAAGTCGAGCTAAGTTAGTTATATTCTATCACTTTCTTGGGCCTAATCCTTTTTTTTACTGAGCCTTTTTTTATGATAACATAACGTAAGGTTAAATTACACTAGAGGTTCAATACTTAGTTGTGAACAATTATGTCAGTTATTGCATGAGGATTGTCTATATTAGAGTTTATATTGCTACTCGTTAACTTGTATAACATCACTATATCAATAAACTTGAGCGAGGGTATATTTACAGTTCAAAATAGTACATATATAGTGTAGACTTAACAATCTAGCTAGCTATATGCGTCTATTTATTTTGAGTGGTTATGACAATAGTCCACATTGGTCCGGGTGACACTCTGCACAGACTTTGTCTAATACACATATTTGACAGTTGGTAGTACATCATTATGTTTAAATATTATATATTTATTCTACAACATGATAGTTTCTCATGTTGGTCTTAGTGCTAAATCGACTGTATATTAGAAGGTGGGTGTTTAATTGATGATCAAAATTTACAACATTATCGCAACGGGCATGGTTAGCACTGGATTTTGTGCAGTGTAGTTATGGTTCAAACAACCCAGCTACTAGAAAAGTAATGTGTTAAAGCGGTACAAGATACATGGCGGGTATGTTCTCTTTTGTGTTTGTTCAAGACTAATGGTATGCTTGTGACTCTAGAGTCTTATTAATAATGGTTCGTTTCATCATTGAATGGGAATGATTTTGTATCCAAGACTAATTACCTTTCAAGTAGGGTACAAATACATGTTTATAGGAATGAAAGATAATTACTGCGAGGTGGGTGCACACGCTTGTGGTCCGGTGGAGCCGACAGTGAGTCACCCCCACTCGAGGGTCATCATAGAGTGGGGTGGTGGTAGGTACTCTGGTGGAATTGAGGTGGATGCACACGTGCATCACACCGTACGGATCCGCTTTTATGGCACTTGTTTTGGAGCGAGCGAGACTCCTCTGGCAGACTCGGTTGACGAATCGACTATTTGGGTTATATGCTCTCTGTCACGAGTGTTAGAGTACTACTAGCCAGACTAGCTGAAGGATCGCGCTTGCGAAAAGGTTTTAGTCTGCATTCTGAATGGAGTGTTGCAGACTTCATTCCTAGTTGCAAACTTCATTCCTAGACAACTGTATGGTAGGAGAAATACCATTATACATTAGACAAGTAGTCTTATGACTGTTGTCAAAAAAATTGTATTGATCAAGGTTGACTAATGACCTCTACTCTAAAATCTAATTGCAATACCCTTTTTATTTCTACACTTGCAGATCATGCCGCCTCGTAGGGATCAGACTGCACAGCAGTTGGCTGCGATGATGGCGATGCTGCAGGATGTGCAGTAGAGACAACTTATGCTTGAGGAGCGATTGTCAAGATCTGTGTCCAAAGGTGGGTCTGGAATGGGTGGGAGAGATGGTGATCCACCACCGCTGCCACCTCTTCCTCCTCCCCCCTGATGAATCTCGAATTCATCATGATAAAAGTCACACATTAAACCCCTCGCTTAAGCAATCCAATAAAATTCACCATTAATTTCTCATTTTTATCTTGTATTATATTGTGTATAATTAATCCACATTTAATTGTATGTAATAACTATTATTTTCTAATTATTTTATTATCAAAACCCATAAAAATCAAGTTGATCAATTATCTATAATTCACTAACCCTTAAAAAGACTAAAAATATAAAAAAATCAAAACTCAAAAGCAGGTATTTTTAACTCCTTAAAAATACCCCTAAAAATACTTTTTGTATAAATGACCTCTTTTGGCTTTTTGTCCAACATGAAACTTGCATATCTCATCGAAATGAACAACTTTCATGTTTTGACTTTTTACTAATTCTGCCTCTAACTAATTCTTTTGTATTTTCTTTGTATTTACATTTTCGAATTTTCTAGTGCAGCCACGTGGTGCCCTCTGGGTCGCCCACATGGCTGCTTCTCCTTCCGCCACCTGACACCCTCCTGGGTCGTCTGATCTCTCATTCCCGCCTCCATCTCCACCGTTCGTCCTTCACCGGTCCGCAGCCGTCTGATCATCGCCAGATCGCATCTCGACTGCTCCTTCATGCCTCACTTTCAGCCGCACGATCACCCCACCATCCTATGGTCAATCATGCTCCACGTCACCCATTCTCCCCTCACCCTTGGATGGATGCTAACTTTCCATCATGACAGCTCTTTAGCACCCCGTCTTCAGCCGTTCGATCAGATCCTCGGATCTGATCGGAACCCTCCACCCTCGCTCCCATCCCAACCGTTGGATCTAAGGATCCAACGGCTAGAAAGTCATCTTCCTCATATGTAACCCCCCTCGACAACAGTTTCCCCTTGCGAGTCATCCGCCCACTTCCATTTTTAGCACTCGCCTCCGTCCACCTCACCCTCTTGTAACGCCTCCCCCACGTAGCCCGATCTCCCACCTTCCTCGTGCAACCTCCACATCCCCCCTCCATTACTCCTCCACCATTAAACCGTCCTTCAAAAAACCCCGACGACTCATAACATCCAGCCATCGCCCCTATAAAGCCACACCCTCCACCTC
Source organism: Ottelia alismoides (assembly GCA_037367405.1). Lineage (NCBI taxonomy): Eukaryota > Viridiplantae > Streptophyta > Magnoliopsida > Alismatales > Hydrocharitaceae > Ottelia > Ottelia alismoides. Next base: position 36,347 of record JAZKJV010009884.1, on the reverse strand, counting down.
CGAACAACATGTCCACCATTCATGAGCCTAAGGCCTAGCTGCCAATCCCTCCTTGTGACAGGAGGAGGCTCATTCGACTAGCAATTATGGCCGAAGACCCAGGTATCGACCCATGGTAACTCACTGTGTCGCTCTGCCTCCCCAGCAGTAGCCAAGCTCCCTGGACCGGTCGACCAAGTTGAGCCATGACCGGAGGGTCGATTCGACCCTCAGCATAGACCATCTCCTTCGCATGTTCCCCTTCCGACCTCCAGGTACTTTCCCTAATTTTTTCGTCAATTTTCCCACAATTTTCGTGCCGCCTACGATGATCTTCATAACCGTCTAATGATGAATCTATGTTTCATCATCTTTATTCTATCATTTTGGTCTTAAAAATCCTAGTAAGTGCGTGTCAATAGGCTTAATTCAGGCATCTTATCATTCATGCATTATTGTATAAAATGTGTATAAAGTACAGTTTTTAATGCAAAAATTATAGAATAAAGGAAAGAAAAGAAAAAGAATAAAATATTGTAAATATTTCATGACCCAAAACCCCGAGACCTAGGCATCTAGATAAATAGGTCAACAAGGAATAAAGTAGGGGAGATACATGCCAAAAACCAAAAAAAATCCCTTTTATTTTTATTCATTCTTTATTCATTTTGGGACCTATTTTTAGTTCCACTTTTTATACTTCAAATAAAGAAACTTTGTACATGAAAATTATAGATAACTAAATATAGAAAAATACAAAATTTATTTCATACAAAAATAATGTACAGATAAGAAGATATGATCTGACTAAGATTCCAGAATCCCAACTTTCCAGACATGTATCTCTCAAATAAATACTCAAAACGCATCAAAATCACCTTTAATTGTATATAATTTCTAATAAGCTATTTAATGAAGGTGGTTTCGTATTTTGTGGAGCTACGGTTTGAAATTTAGGTTTTGGGACCCCTTCTGTATACTTGTACAGATTAAAATATTCATTTTATTATTTATTCATTATTTTTACAATTTTATATTTTTATAATTTTATAAATATTATTTATAATATATGTTTACATTAAAAACAGAATAAAAACCTAAAGAAAATACAAAAATCAAACACCTTTATATAATACATAGGTATAAGACCTATAAGTATACATGTATAATTAATACTAATATTTTATTAAGTGTACAAAACACTTTTATAAAAATAAAATAAAAATATATTTAAGTGTATTAAAAATATTTTTATAAATTTATAAAATAATAAACAAAATAAATAAAATTAAATATAGAAAATAAAAATAAATTATTAAAATACATTGATGAACATACATGTATATAAGCTATATAAGGTAACTTATCATTTCACACTCAAAAAACATAAATAAAAATCACCATAAAATAATTTATAAAATAATAAAGATTTTCCTTTAATAAACTAAAATTAATTAAATTATCTACTATTTTAAAACGAATTTATAAGTCTTTTTTCCAGGGATTTTTCTAGTTGGTCCACGTGGACCAACCAGGTTTTTTCTCTGGTTGACCTCGGTCAACTCTCTGACCGAAGTCTGGCCCTGTGTCAGAATGGGTTTTGACATGTTTTCGCGTATTTTTCGAGGATTAATCTTGCATCCTTTTGTGATGATCCCTTCTACACTTTTATGCCACGGTAATCCCTCTTTCACGCCCTCATCTTTCCTAGGGCCGAGGATCGACGATTTCGTCGATCTCCCTCAATCTTTGGAGCCACTCGTCAACGTGTATAAACAAGACCCCCGACTTTCCTTCCCTCTTTGATCGCTCTTCCACCCCAAAACCTTAGACCTAAGACCCGTGCGCCCTTCCTGGTGACAGCAGGAATTGAACGCGCCCCTTGGGAAGGTCAGGTGGTGTCAAATTGATGTGAATCCCCTCACCGGAGGTCTCGCCAGAGCCATCCTCCAGTGCCACCTCGGTGAGGTCTCTTCTTCCTTGTTCTATACTCTTTCTGTCCCTTAGAATAGCTGTAGATTTTTCTTCCGCGTTCCCTCTTCATCATCTCTCGCTTTATCATCGGGAAACCTTCGGATTTCGTCGTTGGCAGTGCATCGAGTTTAGCTGGCCGACGATGAAACACCCCAGGTCACTGATCGCTTCGTTTTTCCCTCTGGAGGATCGTGGTAGCTTTCCCGAGACCCTTGTAACTCTTCCTTGCAGGTACAAACACACAGCATCGACTGGAGCAATTTTGGGCGCTCGCCGGAGACCTTTCAGCCCCACGCCTCCGCCACTTCCGTGCGAGCGCGCTCGACCACCTCGTCCCCTTCTGTTGCTTCCAGCATCTAGGGGGACCCTACAGGAACGCTCTGGACAATTTTGTGACTTCATCGAGCAACGGAGGAGGACGAGCGGCGCTGGGGAGGCTCGCACCTCGCGAGTTCTTCCCCATTCGTCGAAGGGCTCCCTCGTCCATTGGATCAAGAACAGGTGCCTAGGTCTTCCAGCCGTCGTCCGATCTGCTTCATCTGCGTCGTTGATGGCTGCTCCATCATCTAATCGCAGTCGTTCGATCGCGAAGGGGCATCAGCCGTTGAGAGTGCGCCACGTGTTTAAGTAAAGGACACCAACCGTTGGATGCACTCAGGTGGGGTAATTTTGCGCTCAAACCCCCGCTAGTTTTTGTATTTATTAAATAACATTAAAACTTTCATCTTGCGCTTTAAACATTTTGTAATATTTACAACTAGGCCCCCAAACTTTTTATTATTGCACATCAGTCCTTGTCCACATCGCCTCACGTGACGCACGCACATGGGGTGCGGGATTTTTGTATAGGAACCATCGAGACTTTGGGTATTTCTATTTAGTCCAGGAATATTTTGTAATTTTGTATTATTTTTTGAAAAAATTACATTTAGGCCCTCAGGTTTTGGTTAATTACAGAAAGGTCCTTGCTAGTCACGTGCCTTGGTGATGAATACTCATTCATCACTCTCTATTCTTTTATTTTAGCTATTTATCTTGGCAAAATACCATGTAGATAGTTGTTAATACAATAAATTACCAAAAGGCGTACATTTGTTAATATTCAATAATTAGCATGTATTTGTGCAAAAATAAAAGAATAAAGAAAAAAATAAAAAGAAGTAGATATTTAGAATAAATATCGAGTGACCCGAACCCAAGGGAGGGCCAAGCAGTGGCATGACCGTAAAATAAAACAAGTAGAGAGAGATAGGGCCATTCAACCTGGTGTACACTCCTTCTTATGTACATATTTTATTTTCATAAAATAAAAATAAAAAATGTATTTCTAATATCTTGTATATATTTCTAAAAATAAAATAAAAATCTGAAAAATAAAATTAAAATAAAAAAGAAATTAATTTCTCTCTCCAGCTTGTACATATACCATGTACATATGTATCTATCACTATTTATTTCACCCTCGTACATAAATAATAAAAATAAAATAAAAAAATATTTTATACTCTCAATTTTATGTTGTAAATAAATAAAATATAAAATTAGAGTATTTATACAAAAATGATAAAATAAAAATGAAAATGAAAAATACATAGGTATTTTATACTTGTATATAATATAGTATATTGTATATAGCCTAATTTATTTTTCATAAAAATAAATAAAAATCACTAAAAAATAGTTTGAAAATAAATAAACATTTTTTGTTTGGTAAATATTTTAAAATAAATCGTTTTCTATTTTTAATTTAGTTTACAAATAATTTTGACTTCTTGAATTCTGATTGATCCACGGGGGAACGTTGACCTCGGTCAACTGCCCCCCCGGACCACTCCTCTCGCGGATCTGGTTCTCGCCCGAGATCTCAAAATTTTCCCGAATCGATCCGACCTCCATCTTTACCGCTTCATAGCTCCGAATGTTGAGGAATGATCCAAGTCACTCGCCCGATATCATCCTTAGGGATCCATTCCTCGATCCGCACGCCCAAGCTCCACCTTTAAGCGGACCCTGCAACGTATATATTCTTCTGGAGCCGCACCTTTCATCGCATCTTTGGCCATCCCTCTCGACTCCGATGACCTCCTCCTCTTCATCTGAGTGACATCTGGTGTAAGGGAGAGTAGCAGCGAGGTAGCGAGCGTCGGAGCCTCAGATCCGACGAGCTTTTCGCCGTGCTCCGTCGCAAGGTAAGACCGAGCTTCTGGACCGTCGATCCATCGAGGCGACAACCCCCGAAGGTCCGCGATCTTCAGCCCAGACGCCAGCATCCACCAGGTAGCCTAGATAGCTTTTAGTTTGCTTTGATTTTGTGTTTTTCAATTCCGGTCAGCCCACCTTCGTCGGATCATCCAGCGTATTCCGACCACCCATTTTTCCGATCGACCACCCCAACACCTTCACTGGTCCTCTCTCCACCTTCTTCACCCCTCCGTTCCCCCTGATTCGCCCAGGAATAGGACTCCGACCTTCCTCCATCGTCGCCTCGCCGGAAGGCCCTGCTCCGCCTCGTCCCTTCAACCATTTCACCCGCTAACGGGTCGAGGCAATTTGCCCTCGTCCCAGTGATTGATCTATGCAGATTTGGAAGCTAACAAGCCTCATCTGGAGGTTCGAACTCGGAAGCACAGAGCTCCAGGTGCCTTAGCATCGCCGGGGCCTTCCAGGACCTCCCGACCTCATCGGAGTCGACCAATAGCTGTGGACCGTCGCTAGCATTGTTTTGCCCATCCTAGCAGCTTCAGAGGACCCTCCAGTAGCTTGTATCGATCGAGTGAAGCTCACCGGCGGTGAGTTCTTCATGGTTCTTCCAGGAGCGGTCCCAGCCGTCCGATCAGGCGTATCCCCAGTTCTAATTGTAGTCGTCCATTCACCAAGAAGCCTCGATCATCCGATCCATCTGAGGATCCTTTGCCAGCCGTCCATCGCCGAAGGGATATCGCCCAATCACAGCCATCCGATCTTAAGTGAAACCCCCCTCGACCATTGGATCTATAATAAAAAGATAATTTACACTTAGGCCCTTTGCACTATTTACATTTCTGTTTAGTCTTGTAAATATTTTTAGATGTTGTTTTTATTTTAGATAAATTGCATCCAGGACCTCGTACTTATTTTATTTGCAAAATAGTCCCTCTATGTGTGTGTTACACGTGGTATGTCACGCACTATTTGGTAGATTTGCATGTTTCCCCCTGAACTTCATGGGTATTATGGATTGAATTTTTATAAATAGTATTTGCACTTATACCCCTGTTTGACTGCCTCACGTGTCGACCTCGTGCGGCCCTGGGCTTTTTGCATATTCAGCCTTAAACTTATCTCCTATGTTATTATTTGGCTGGTACTTTTAGATAATTATACTTAGGTCCCTGTGTTGTGCATCTTTGATTAGTTGAATAAAATATCAAATTTCATCCAAATTTCACGAGATTTGGACGCATGGCTTCTGCCATGTTGTAAAAATTTCTATGAATTTTTGGACTCATTTTGTTTTCATTTTCTATTTTTAAAAATAAAAAAAACCTTGAAATTTGCTAATGTCTAATTTGAAAAATCAACTAAAAATATTAAAAATCCTCCAAAAATTCTAAAAAATTATTGTTGGCTTGTTTTATTGTGTTATTGGTTCTGTTCAAATTTTGTTTGATTTGGACTTATAAAGACCCTAAAAATCAAAAAACTCTAAAAAACTTATAAAAATCATTCAAAATTCTTAAAAAATCAAAAAAAATGCAATTTCATTGTCTTTTTATTTCAAGTTTACAATAAAATTGTCTCTGGAATTTTATAGGCTATTTATATATTTCTAAATAGCCTTTAGATTATGGTTGCACAGTAGCTTACATTTTTGGCCTTATTTCATTTTTATAAAATCAACTACAAATCATATAAATCTGAGAAAAATATCAAAATACTTGAAAAATTATAAAATTCAAAAATATTTTTATTTTAATTTTCTGAGTATTTTTGCTCTTTTAAATAATTGTTTTGTTGTGCTCTTTTTAGTTCCTTTCTACATTTTTATTATTTTTAAAAATTACAAAAAATTTAAAATATAAAAATCCACCAAAAATATTTTATTTGTTTTATTTTTGAGTCTCGACTACTTCATAGGTTTTGCCCAATCCGAGCTCCTTGTGTTCGACCCTGGTAGATATACCAGGTAAAATAAAATAGCGAGACTTCTATTTGATTTGATTTGTTTGATTTTTGTATTTGGTGGTCTTTCTCTTTCTTGTTGAAATAGCCTCGCAGTTCGGGTCGCAACGACCCTGATTTTATACCTTAATCCGGATCGCGAGAATTTTGAGTCATCAGAATGGCACCATTGCCAGGGAGCACGGCTTAGTAGTTGGCTTTTTCGTGACTTTTCGTTCTTTTTCAGCTTTTGCGGTTTTCTTTTTCTTTTATTTTTCTTTATTTAATTTCTTTTTTATTTTTGTTTTTGTTTTTGTTTTATTTCTTTTTATTTTATTTGTTTTTATTTTATTTTTATTTTTTCATTTATTTGTCATTTTATTTTTTTCATTATTATAATAATTATGGTCTGACATATCTCTTGTTTACTTTTCTTGCGAGGGCTCGACGATCGAGGCGACTTTCTTCGGGAAGTCGATGCAACCGCGACACTTGGAGGCGACTCTTTTCTACATAGAGCCGTAGGAGAGAGCGAGAAAGGCGAGCAGGAGTTTGGGAGATTAGCTTAGATGTAGATTTAGCTTAGCTTAGTTTAGTTTCTTTTTCAGCACTATATTATTGTAATAATACAGGGACAGCTCAGAGACTCTTGGTTGACTTTTCGGGGTCTGTTTGGGCCGAGCACCGGTGTGTTCGGGGGGACCTCACCGTGTTATTGTTTTCATCGCGTTATTTTCTTTTGTTTCACGTGGATTTCAGTGCTTGAGTCCCTAGATTTAGGATTTTATTTGGTTGAGCCAGGTAGCATTAGGTCCAAAGCCCCTAATAGAATATACGTTCCTATAGAACATGCTTGGACTTAGACAAATAAATCCATGCTTCACAATAATAAAAGTTTCTGTTTAGGACGGTTCTCGCACTGCATCCATATAGATTAGTTTAAATTTATGCATGGATCATATTGCATGTAGAATGCTGGAGAAATGTACGCCTTCTATCTCGTGCATGCATTCATAAATTTCATCGCGCATCAGCTTTTCCGTCTTCCTCCCTCTATTTTCTGGACTTAGGAATAAAAAGGAAATCGAAAAATTCGTTAGATGATTGTTTGATTTTTGAAAAAGACCTAGAAAACAAAAACTATAAAATTGGGATTGTTAATCAAACTTGATCCTAAAAAACATTGACCTAATAATTTGTCTTGGGAGAGCAATCCCCTCATTGCTTGGTTTGGATGAGCGAGAGAGTGACCCGCACCCTAGGCTAGAGCCATATCCGACCCTTCTTCAGACTACTGGTTTGGGCTAGTCGTTCTCCAGTGAGGATCGCTCCGGTTTCCGATAAAGCGGGCTGTGATATCCTTATCAGAGCGAGTCGATCAGGTAGCCGGTAAACGGTCCCCGACTTGTACTGGCTGGAAAAGATCTAGCTTCGGATCGGGACAGTCTCCTGGGGGTGTTGGATTCCTATCAGCTCGCTTAATCACTCTGAAAGATTGTTTTATCACCTAAATAAAAATGACAAGATAAAAGACCGAACCTTCACGGTCATCAGCTCTATGTGCGTAGGTGAATCATGGGTTTTGCTTGACCAATCTTGTTTGATTGCCATATCCCATCTACCTTCTTCTCTGTCTATCCTCTTCCCAGTCATCTATCTTTCTCCCTCCCACCCTCCTTCAGTCTTCTTCTTCTTTTCCCTATCCCGGAATGATGGATCGCACTCCTTTCTTGCCGACTCTTGAGGCTTTCTCATCTTACTCCATCATTCCAGTCTACCCTCGAGGGAGGTCGGATCTCCGACCGACCTTCCATTCTCTCCTTCCCCTTCCCTCCATTCTTATGGGCATGCTGCGCTAGATGTCCATGGAGGTCAGACTGAGCAGATACGAGACCCAGACGATTCCATTGCTGGGATGAGAGTGCACTCCATACGCCATCACAGAGAGCAGTTGCGAGTATCAGATGCCTCCGACGACAGGATGATCGATGAGCATACGGACCAGGAAGCTCAGTCAGCTTCTACATTCAGTCGCTTCATTCTTGACTTGAAGTTTATTCAGAGACTGTCGACATTCTCAGGGGAGGTGCACGAGGAGCCATATCTTCATCTTGCTGAGTTCGAGGAGTTCTGTGCGACCCAGACATATTCAGATATCACTTCTGAGGAGCTGATGTTATAGATCTTCTCATTTTCGCTTCAGAGCAGAGCCATGAGATGGCACAGACGATTAGTAAGGAGATTCACTACGTGGGGAGAGCTTCGCCTAGAGTTTCTACAGAAATACTATCCCCAACGTAGAGCATATATGATGCGGTCTTTGATCACAGATTTTTCAGTAGACCCCCAAGAGCCAGTGCATGATGCATGACTGAGGTTTCTTGACCTCTTCAGGAGATTTCCAGATCATGGACTTCCACCGACTGACCTTATTGAGATCTCCATGAGGGGGATAACCGCTGATTAGATTGCACTAGTCGTAACCTCGTGTGGTGGTTCACACCATAGTTCTGACATGATTTATTTGATGCCATCTCGAGATTACTTTCACAGAGACCATCTTTACGAGATGCAGTAGTCAGGACAACACACGAGTATGATGTGATACCAGTTGGGTGTGCCGCATCTCATGAGGATACTGCTTCTACACACCAGACCGAGGACATGGATTCTGCTGCACTACAGATAATAGAGGAGATGACTGCCACAGTGGAGGCTCTGACCGAGAGATTGATCGAGTTCTCGATGGTCTTCTGGCTAGAGTTCGAGTCAGTCCCTTACTTTATAGTTTATGAATCTTGGATATCAGATCTTCTGATGTTCCAGGACATGGAGGAGCCCACGCTACTACAATTATCAGTCCAGACATTTCAGTGTCCATTCCCAGACGACTCAGCTTCTACTCTGCAGAGATACTTCTCCGACATAGACAGATATCATGACTCAGCCCCAGCAGCCACAGCTCGATACGGGATACCACTTTGGGATGACTGCTATAGGTAGTCTCGTATTTGAGCCCGTTGTCCTCCAGATTAATGACATAGATATATTTCATGAGGACCAGATGATAGCCAGCACTGTCGCAGCTAGAGGATCACTCTCAGACACTTCGACAGCTTCCGTGTTTTCGACCAGCACTATTTCAGGTTTCTAGATCATTCAGAAGAAGACTTTAGCTGATGAAATGTTCTGGTGCGAGGAGTGGATGCTTGCTAACAACGTAGATCTCCATTCAGACTATGATCCTTCGTTTCTCACTGATGATCTTGCATCACTCCCTGAGGGTTATCTGCGGGAGGATGCCCCATACGATGTGTACTCGGTTTCACTTTCTGAGAGTGTATCCGATCTGGCGGATCACGAAACCGAGTCTTCTGATCCTTCTGATTTGGAGTTGCCTCACCTCGACAACCCTCGCGAGGATGAGCCGATCTTTGAGATATTCGATGATGTTTCTGACATTTCTTCATATTCTGCATCGGATATCAGCCTCGCTTGTGAGTCTCCAAATCTAGATCTTCCATATCTTTCCGAGACGGTTATTAACATGGAGGTCTCCATGACTGATCCTTCTTTCTCCACGTTCGATTTCCTCGACACTACACTTAGCTCCATTCTGATCTAGAGCCGACGATTTCTTTTGTGCTACCGGATCCCGATCGCATCTTCCCATTTCCTTGCCTAGTAGCTGACACCCGCCTGATTGCCTACTTGGGTGTCTTCATTTACACTGTTGATTTCGTCATTGTTCACATATTGAGACTGCGACGACAGTACGACATTCGCCTTACAGATGTCATCCTGAACCTTGACACCGCATTATCCTAGCCTTTGCGCCCAGCTAGGGGTGTAAAATCTAGCGCTTGTTGAGAGGTGCCTCAACATTGTCCACTTTGTATATACGTGTTTCATCTTGATTTGTTCTTTGTTTCTTCTGTTTTTTTTTTCACCCCATGTCTCGTTTAGGATTATTTTGCTATACTTAGGATATACCTCGTCCTAAGTATAGGGGGTGTAAACGCTGAGTTGTTCCTTTTCATTCTGTTTCATTACTCTTGTCGTTGTCTATACTTAAGGATCCTTCACCTTAAGTATAGGGGCAGTAATGTCCTCCCTTCCATATTGTATATATTTGTCTTCTTCGTCTCTTTCTACCTCTGTTTTGCTGCCTATACTTAGGGATATTTTACCCTAAGTATAGGGGAGGTAGACCCTGTACATTCTCTCACTCGGATTCCCTTTGTGTACAGCCTGCTATACTTAGGATTACTTGATCCTAAGTATAGGGGGAAACCCCGAGATTCTCTTCTATTCTATTCTTTCATTCATTGCTGTAGTATAGCCTTTCTTTTCACTTCCTTATACTAAGCATGAGTTATGTCTTCTTCATCGCTCTTGATTCACTCTGAGGACAACGTTCGATCTAAGTATAGGGGGCGTTGTATATATTCCATACATACTTTAGCCAAAACTCGTACTTTGTGTGAGTCTGTTAATAAATAAAATGGCTAAAAACCTTAAAAATCCATAAAAATTAAAAATTTTCCTTGTACATAAAATTCTTTATTGCACATACATAGCTATTGATAAAATTATTTTTTGTACAAATTTTTGTAAAATCTTTTGTAAAGAGTTTGTAAATATGTGATATCCAAATTATGTATATAGTACAAAATTTTTGTAAAATGTTTTGAAAAACAAAAAGTTTGCAAAAACCCTTGTGTAAATGTGTGTAAATATTTTGCAAAACTTCTGCATTCATGCATACATCCATGTTTTCAAACATTTTCAAACATTTTGGAGCTTGGTTAAGATCTTAATCCACCTAATTCTAAAAGGAACCTTATAGGACTTAGGGTTGAGACTTTTCAGGTCCATGGTGACTTAATTCTTTAAGTCCACTTGGATATGATCTTATGTCATCTTGATGAGCCTAAGTAGAACACTTAACAACGCACACATGACTCTTACAGACAATGACTTTACTTGCACCAGCACTTTACACCAAGCTCTCTACGGATTGAGGTGGTGAGGAGGCGGTCTTCTTTGACTTGGGGTAGCATATGAGGGTAGTACTTCTAGGCGGAACCTCTCTTCTTCTTCTAGTGAAGGAAGTGCGTCTCAACTTGGTCTGGAGGTGTTGAGGTCTAAAGACAGGAGTTGTGGGTTGCAATAGAGCTTCAAAAGAGGTATAGTCTACTGACTCAAGAGGAAAAACTCCTTATGTATATGTGCTGCACCACGTAGATATGTTGTAAATATGCACATCAAAAAATGTGCAAAAAGAAAAACTCCAAAAAAAGTGGTGGGTCTGAGAGAAAATGAATACCCACCAGACTGTATATAGTCAAATAAAGCAAAGCTTATGTTGTCCATGTCTATCTCATGAAGCTTGCGGCAGGGAGACTTAGCTACACTGGTTGGGTTCCCTAGGATACATGGCTACACTGGCCATGATCCATTCTCTTCTTCCTCCTCTTCTTGAGCCAGTTGAACTTGAACTTAGAAGGGAATACCCCGCTCCTCGAGGAAAGAGCTTCCAAACTAAGGTATTAGAGTTACCTTGTTGAGGGTGGTTGTCACATTGCTATTTCTGAGGTGGAGAGCTATACATCACTTACACCGTACAAGAAAAGATTCATGGTCATCAGAGTTTGTGTATGTAGAATTGTTCTGATCGGGATTGTTGAGGAGTTTTGACTACAGATTAAGTGGAACTTAGAGGCTGTGGAGTTTTAAACCTAAGTCCAAATAAGGTACCGACAAATTAATAATCCAAAGATCTGGTTGAGCCCCATACTTCAACATAATGAAGACAAGTTTAATAATCAGCATTGATTCATCTTCTTTCCCTTCTTTTTCTTTTTCTTTTTCATTTCACTTCTTTTTCAAATAAGTATTTGCTAAAAGACTAGCCAAAGTAAAGTATAGGGGGGTGATGAATACTCATTCATCACTCTTTATTCTTTTATTTTAGCTAATTATCTTGACAAAATACCATGCAGATAGGTGTAAATACAATAAATTACCAAAAGGTATGTGATGAATCTCCATTTCATCACTTTTATTCTATCATTTTGGCCTCAAAAACCCCAGCAAATGCAAGTAAATAGCATCAAATTGTATATAATAGCATTCATGATTCATTGTATTAATTCCACATTAAATAAGGTTTAATGCCAAAATTATAGAATAAAGAGGAGAAAAGAAAAAGGAATAAAATATTGTAAATATTTTATGACCCAAACCCCGAGACCAAGGCCAGCATGGTATTGGTCGACAAGGAATAAAGTAGGGGGAGATAAGGGCCAGTGTACAATAAATACCTCATTTATTCATGCATCTATTTATGCATTTTTGACACCTATTTTATACATAATTATTTATTTATCAAATAAAGAAACTTTGTACATGAAAGTTGTAGACAATAATGTAAATAAAAATACAAAATTGAATTTGTGTAAAAAATAATACCCAGTGTACATTTTATGCACAGAATAAAAAGCCAAAATCTCAACTTCACAGACCCCTATCTTGCAAATAAAAACTCCAAATCACCCAAACTCACCTTTAATTGTATATAGCATTCCAAGAACTATTTTATAAAATTGGTTTCATAATTTTTGGAGTCCATATGCAGAAGTTAGGTTTTTGGCCCTCCTTGTATATAGGACTGATTAAATATTCATTTTATTCAATATGCATTTATTTGTATAAATTCATATTTTTAGAATTTTGTAAATAATGTATATAATGCATACACATAAGAGAAGTTAAAGAAAACCAAAATTAATTTGTAAAATAAAATAAGTCTACAAATTCATAGACAAAATACCTATGCTATATACCTATATATAAATAAAAAGGGATTTTATTCCTTGGTTCTTTTATTCTTTTATACATAACTCATTAAAAATGTAAATCTAAAATAAAATCAAGAAAATACAATAAATAAATTAAGTACACAGAATACATAGGTAAAAGACCTATAAGGATACCTACAACATACCTATACCTATTTCTTTAAAAATACAAATAAACTCCTAAAAATTAAATAAAAATACCTTTATACTCACAAAAATAAATTATAAATTTATAAAATAAGCCAATTAAATAATAAAAGAAAGTAAACAAATTAAAAATAAAATACATAAAAATACATGTAAATACATACATATACACATTATTCAAATAAAACTATAATAAAACACCTCAAAAAATTCAATAAAAATCATAAATAAATACTAGACGAAATAATACACATTTTCTACTTTATGAGAAAAAATTAATAAAATCATTTAGGGTGTCAAATAAATCAATCTCTAATCAGGTCTCCTATTTTGGCGGCTAGCGGCCGACGTGGGCCAATCGCAAGCCGGCCTTCGTTGACCTCTGGTCAAGTGTCCCATCCAAAGCCCTGCGCCTCTGGACTGTCCATTCCCCCGATTTCATGCATTTTTCTCGGGCACACCATCCATCAATCGACGATGCTTCCTTCACAAGAATTGCTCTCTAATCTTCCATGATGCCCGCCAAAATCTTAGATCAATTAGATATTCATTGGATCAACCAATAATCGCCGGTCAATAAGGCTACTCGCCAATGTCTATAAATAAGTAGCTCCGCCTCCTTCCTCGAATTTGGCCATTTTCATTCCACCCAAACGCCTTGTTCTTGTTCCTGGACCATTCCTCGTGACAGGGGGAGTGACCCAGCGCCTCGACTCGGCCGGAGGACGGAGAATTTTGACGCGGCGGAGCTCCGGCGTCCGCCCTGCTCCCTGGAGGCCCCCAGGTATAAGAGCTGCCTTTTTATGCATCTTTAGTTAGCTTTTAATGTTAGCTTTCCATTCCAGTCAGTAGATTAGGTTTTAATTAATTCCCTTAGCTTAAAAATCAAAATTCGAAGTTCGCCGGAGCTCCGCTCCGGCGACTTCTTCACCATGAACCCTATTGTTTCTGACCGCCCCAAGCACCCCATCTCGATTCCCATCGTGTTCTCCATCGTTCTATCATCTCGGACCAACCCAGGACCCTTAGTCTTGGCGAATCGGGGCTCCACCTCCGCCGTTCGTCGGAGCCCCTCCGCTCACCTTCATCTTGCGTCGCAGCTTCAAAACCTCGGGTTGAGGAGATAGCTCTCTCGCCCGTGGTTCTTCCTGTGCAGGTACATCGAGAAATAGAGCCCATCTGGGCTTGCATTGACCCAGGAAGAGGTTCCTAGGGGTCCCCTTCTTCTCCGACCTCGCTCCATCGACTCGGACCTCCAGGAGCCATGAAAGAACCGTCAGACAACGCGGAAGCCTCCCAGCTACGATCAGAGACTTCAGATGCGCGAGAGGTGCCCAGAGGAGCCCGAGCTGTCCGATCGAAGCTCGCCGGGGGCGAGCTTCTTCCCCGTTCTTCCAGATGCCTCCAGCACGTTGGATCGAGAGGGGAGGCCCAGATTGAACGCCGACCGTTCGATGAAGACGTGCGTCCACCGTCAGATCAGCCAGGAGATTCTAATCCAGGCCCTTCATCGCCGAACCGACATCCGTCGTCTGATGCTTGACACGTGGTTAAGTGGCGCCTCCAGCGCCGTTGGATGACACGCCTTATTTGGGGGTAAATTTCACATCTAGCCCCCGTTGTTTTGTATTTATTATTTAACACCAAAAATAAAAGTTTAAGTTGTAAAAAAATTGTAGAAATTGCAGACCACCCCTTAAGGTTTTAATATTTGCGATTTATTCCCTCCGTGCCTCACGTGCAGCACCCACGTGAGGCGTGTGAAAATTGCATGTAAACCCTGCCGGTTTTTGGTAATTGTAATATGGTCTGAAAATAAAAGTTAATATGTATTTTTATTATGATTTTTGCATGTATGCCCCTGAGAGATATTTTATTTGCAAAAATACCCCTGCCAGGCCATTTAATTTTTGAATGCTTTGTCTATTTATTTTGTGCTCCATATTAAATCGAAAAATCTTGCAAAAATAGACTTAAGTTCATGTTTGGTTGTGCTTGAACGCTATATTTTTAGTTTTGCATTTTGTTGCATTTTTGCATTTATTAAAAATCAAAAACATGTCTTTTATTCACTGTCTAACTTATAAAATCCAAAAAAATATGAAAATTCCTCGAAAAATTCCAAAAAAATTCCCTATGGTGAATTTTGACCTATTCTAGTGTTAGTCCAAAAATCCCTAAAAATACCAAAAGGAAAACCTTAAAAATCCAAAAATACCCAAAAACTTCACAAAAATATAAAAACTCAAAGAAAAATCAGAAAAATATAATCTCAGTCCCTATCTCTGTTTATTTTATTATCTTTATTAGAAAAATAGTGTGGAAAATTTTTGAGGCTGTTTGCTATTTTTAATGTCTATTTTTATTACAGCCAGACCCTATTCCACTGTTTGCTTTTTCTTTTGCTATTTAAAAATACTAAAAATATTTGCAAAAATGCCCAAAAATCACAAAAATAGTAAAAAACCATGAAAATCCCAAAAAGACTTTATTCCTGAATTTTTGACCATTTTTTTAGTATTTTTGTAAATATTATAGTACCCCTTTATGTATATATACGTCTTTCCAATATATATATATATATATAATATATATATATCTAATTATTTATATGTATTCTTATATCTATTTATTAACCTTAATATAAAAAAAGAAAAAATATATATATTTTATTATATTTATATATACCTATATATATTGTATGTATTATAAGCTACATACTAACCCTTTATGGGTATACATATCTTTATATTTATATTTTATATATATATATATTACCTAATTATATTATTATAAAAAGATATATAAAAAATATATAATAAACAAATAAAAAAACAATAATGATAAATAAAAAAAGAAAAAAAAACTAAAAATCAAAAACCCACACAAGGATGACTCTAAGATACATGTAGGCTATTGCATTTTTGTATTGCTCTCGGTGGTTCGACCTCTACGTGCTTGTTCCCTATACATTTTATGGTAGAGTAAATAAAGATTAATTCACATTTATTTTGAGCTTGATTGTTGTATTCTTTGGTTGTGGGTTAATTGCTGATTAACACCGGTCTTCTATGAGTGGTCGCCTCAGCGACAACACTTTTATATTTTTTTATGGTGACCCTCGTGGATTACCCGTGTTATCAGTATGCATTTGTTAATATTCAATAATTAGCATGTATTTGTGCAAAATAAAAAATAAAGAAGAAAGAAAAAGAAGGAGATATTTAGAATAAATATCGAGTGACCCGAACCCAAGGGAGGGCCAAGCAATGGCCTGACCACAAAATAGAACAAGTAGAGAGAGAGATAGGGCCATTCAACCTAGTGTACACTCCTTCTTATGTACATATTTTATTTTCATAAAAATAAAAATAAAAAGTGTTTCTAATATCTTGTATATATTTTCTAAAATAAAATAAAAATCAGAAAAATAAAATTAAAATAAAAAAATAAAATAATTTCTCTCTCCACCTTGTACATATACCATGTATATTTGTATTTATCACTATTTATTTCACCCTTATACATAAACAATAAAATAAAATAAAAATTATTTTATACTCTCAATTTTATGTTGTAAATAAATAAAATATAAAATAAGATATTTGTACAAAAATAAGAAAATAAAAATAAAAATATAAAATATATAGGTATTTTATACTTGTATATAATATAGTATATTATATATAGTCTAATTTATTTTTTATAAAAATAAATAAAAATCACTAAAAATAGTTTAAAATAAATAAACATTTTTTTGTTTTGTAAATATTATAAAATAAAATCGTTTTCTATTTTTAATTTAATTTACAAATAATTTTGACTTCCTGAATTTTGATTGGTCCACAGGGGAACGTTGACCTCGGTCAACTGCCCCCCTGGACCACTGACGAACCGCAAAATCGGCCCTTTAATAATGTGTTTTTAGCACATGGAATCATCATCGTAGTCGGGCCGGTTTCGGGTCGACAAAGCGATCACCTCATTTTAGATATATGCCATAATGAATCGAAATGAGGTGATCGTCAAATTATTTTACTTGGCAAGATACCAAGGTCGAACTCAGGGACACGAGCCTCTCTCGTATTATTCGGATTTAAGTTTGTTTAACTAAGTGTAGAGTTGAAGCATACAGGTCAAAATATGCAAAGACAAAACACATGACAAGATAATGCATTAAATTAAACATGCATTTTTTTATCAATTTTTATAATGCAATTAAATGACATGCAACGCTAGTGATATGCCCAAAATGACAGTCACTTGAGCCATAAGAAAATCACGAGTCAATCCAAGTTGACATAAAGAAGCCTCTACTAATATGAAGCACGTGGGCATGATAACTCAAAAAAATTCAAAACACTTAGATAAGAAAATAATACATCACGGTTCATAGTGTCAAATCTAAAATTTAAGCATGCCATAATGAAGAGGATGAGACGAGCTTTAAAACGAAACTGAAATCAACTCAATTGGACATACGTAGCTCAAGATATTCAACAAAGAAAGCAAGGGCATAACTGAAATAAAACATGAAAAGATAACTACAAAAAGGTCCCTGGAAAGGACTGAAATGCAATAAAAAATAAGGCGCGAGACCTTCCCTGTAATTTACCCAAACGCGCGGGGACCTTTTTGCAAATATGGAGAAGTTCGAGGGCGGCTCTGCAATTTACCCAGAATAGCACGTGCGATGCACGTGCTATCTAGGCTCGGACGAAGGGCAGGCTCGGCAGAGGTTCGGGGTAGCTTCGGTGAGGCTCGGACGATACGAAGCTTGGTGCGGCTCGATGGAGGCTCGGAGCAACCGAACCTGGAGGCACGGAGACGGAGGCTCGGTGCAGCTCTGGTGACGACGCGTGGCAAGCTCGAGGCCGTTGGATCGGGATGATCCAAGGGCCGCTGAAAGCGAGACGTGGCTCTATCTGGACCGTTGGATGGTCACCGGGGGTGGACCATCCAACGGTGGCTGCTCATCTCCCCGGCCGAAGGTGGGCGGAGCGTTCTGGGCTCCGGCGAAGAGCCTCGTCCTCTGCCGCTTGCTCCCGGCTATGGTGGACGCCCCCCGAGCTCAAAGAAGGATCGTCGGAGAAGCCCGTGACTCGGGGAGGTGCAGAAGCTCCTGGTGTAGCATGTCGGAGCTTGGCTGATGATGGCTAGCTCGATGAAATCGGCTCCGGCCGAGCTCCGGTCATTAAGCGAGTACAGACCTGCAAGGTTAGTATCGTATAGCCGAAGCTTTAGGGTGTGTGAGTGAGTGAGGTGGGGAGCTCCTGCGGGCGTAGAGGGTGGTGAGCTCGAAGCTCCTCCGCCGCGACGGCGGAGGAGGTGGGTTGGCAGCGATGAGGTATGGAAGATGAAGAGAGGGTGAGCCGAGGGTGGCGCGATGAAGGGGGAGGTGCAGCGGAGCTGTTGAAGGGTCATCGGAGCGAGAGGGTGACCGGAGAGGCCTAGAAAATTAAGCGAAATTAAACAAAAAATGCAAAGGGAGATCGGAGGAGCTTACCTGCGATGGGGCGGAGCGGAGGCTTGGGCTGGAGCTCAAATGGAGCTCCGGGTCTTCGCTGAACATCTTCAGCCACCTGATGCAGCTCGGGCGGTCGCCACGAGGCGCCGCAGCTCCGCCGTCAGAGGCGGAGGGTCTCACCGGGGGTTGGGTCGTCTTCGCTCTATCCTATCGCCTCCCCCTGTCACGGGGAGGAGGAGGAGGGCTGGGCCCCTCCCCGCGTAAAGGCGGACAGACGTGAACGGAGGGGAAGGCGGCGTTTTTAAAGACGGTACCGGCGGTTTTGGCTGGTGGGCGACGTGGTTTCGAGGGAGAAATGGGAGAAGTGGAGAGAGGTTCGAGGGTTGACGAGGATGTCGCGAGGAAGACGGTTGACTGGAGAAGGACATGGGGTATTTGGTGAGTGGAGATGGTGGAAGGTGAAGGCGAGAAAATAGGAAGGGGGAGAGGCGTTCGTGCGGTGAATCGTGGGAGAGAGGGAGTGGCTAGAGGTTGACGACGGTCTGTCGGCCGTTGGATCTTGAGATCCAACGGCTGACAATTAGGCGCGAAGTGACGGGCCAGATTAGATCTGAGGCGGAGTGATCAGTGGCGGATGGATGCGCCACGTGGCGAGATATGCGCAAGGCGGCAGCGAACGGTTTAGCTGGGGGTCACGGGCTCGATCAGATGGATGAGATTGGCCCAGGAGATAACGGCGGAGATGGCAGATCTGAGGCGCCATCAAGCGGCCTATGAAGTGCCACGTGTCGAGCTGAGGATGCGGCGCTGGCGGACGGCTTAGATGAGAATGAGAATGATCGGATGGCTGAGATTAAGGAGCGGGCGTGGCAGGAGCACAGCCGTTGGATCCATGAAGGGGATCTAACGGTTGTGGTTGGCGGCGGATAAGACAAAGGGGCCGGGCCACGTGGCGCCCCCAGAATGGGCCACGTGGCCCAATCAGATTATTCAGAATGTTTTTCTTATTTTTGAGGGCCCTATTGCCCGAATTTGAGAAAACTCAAAACATGAAAGTTGTAGATCTTGACAAGATCTACAAGTTCATGTTGACCAAAATTGGAAATGACAAGGGCCCGAAATATTTTTGAGGGTATTTTTAAGTCTAAAAATACCACGAATTTTTGTTTTGTCATTTTTTTGTGGTTTTTTAATTTATTTAGGACTCTGTTAATTATAGGGCATTAACAGGGTTTTATGACAAACGTCTTAAGCAAGGGGTTAATTATGGGAAATAAAGATGATGAAACTGAGGTTCATCACCCCCCTATACTTAAACTATGCTCGTCCTCGGGCATCAAAAAGAATGACTAAGTTGGATTAACCCCCTTGTGCACGTGAATACAGGATCCAATCTGATCAAGTCGACTCGGCTTCAGAAGATCCAAAATTTTTAGAGTTCAACCCAGCCTTAATCAAGAGGCTTCCAATTCCTCTATTTCTCTAGACTCTCTCTGATGTACATATAAATACAGGATATGAAATTTAGTGCTGACTGCAATTCTGAGAGTAGAGTCAATTTGTCACCCAAAATCTTGGTTCGAGAAAATCTCCTAAGGACCTAATCCTCAGCACTAGGGAATAAATCAAATCTTGCATTCAATCCACCGTCTCTTTAGTTTGTCAGACTTAGAAAATGTGGATGGCAGGCCAGAAAATGGAGGGCATGGGATTGTGTCAATTCTTCTCTCCCTCTCATTGGAACAAGGATTCACTCTAGTGCCTTCTACGCAACACATTTTTTTTTGGTGTTGATCAGTGCGTCCGTCAAGAGAAGTTGGAGCCGTCTGCACTTGTTTTCCTGGGAGTACACCGGGGTGTGTCTCTTTTGAGTACCTATCGTACTTTCGACACCCAGACTTGTAGCATTTACGATGCAGAGCCCTTTTTTGGTGCAAGCCCGACTCCTGGTCCTAATAGCGGTGGTCCAAGTGGACACTTTGAAAAATTTTGGGAGCGCTCGCCTTTGGTGGAAGCTCTTTGATATTTGACTTTGGTGGAATGTGAGCTTTTCTTTGAATTTCATTGACTTGTATAATTGGTGGCTAGCTCCACTGCTTTTACCAAGAGTTGGCGCACACTGATCAACATTTTTTATTTATTTTTCACACCCAGGCACTTAGGTTAATGTCAAGAGATTAGTATAAGAATCAAGTTCTCATACTGGCTAATATTGCTGACACTCAGGTTTCATGAAGCCTCCAAAGATTTTATCCCATCCTCGAGCATCATTAGATCAAATCCAAATTCGACTTCCTCATCCCAATCCCTCAGGTGAAAAATCGACTCATCTCATCAAAAACCGCAGTCGTGCATGTGATGTGCTGATCATATTCTTTATGTCTGAGACTAAGCATGGAATATAGCATGCAAATCTAGAAACCTAGGGGAATGTGGATGATTAAGTCTAAGACCCTGATGGCTAAGGCTGGTTAACCTAAGAATCTCAAAGACTTCTAAAAGCTAAGTCTTCTTGACCAAATCAGATCCTGGGTGAAAGTGAAAATGTAGAGGACTAATCCAACTTCTTCATTCAAAAACAAGACTTTTTTTTTTTGAACTTCAACAGATATAACAACTGCCTAAACTCAATTAAGTAGCTACAATTCAGCCGGTATGGATGTGAGTACAGGCCGAAGCCCGTTGCTTGAGGACGGGGCCTTACGCGATGTCCTCTAAACCATCCAATCTGCTAAGGGCGAACCCTCACTGAACGCAGCTTTCTTAATTGGGCTTAGTAGTCACTAATAGCTCCTAAAGGTTTTTAGCGGTTTTCTGATTTTTATGGATTTTAATAAGAGAGTTAAAACACAAGTTAGACTCAACTTCCTTGAAAAGAGATGGCGATTTTTCAAAACCCATGTCACACAAAATAAAGATTTTCAAAACATTTTCAAAAATCATTTTCGAAAATATTTCTATAAAATAGTGTAACATAATATCGAAAAACCGCGAAAATCCTTTGAGTTTTCTTAGTCCAATGAATTTTACCTTAGCCAAAAAGTTTTTAATTTTTCAAAAATTTCAGATTATAGCTAAAGTAAATATACGGTATATACGGTATACCCCCCTATACTTAAGCTTTGCTATGTCCTCATAGCACTAGATGTTACAAGTACATAGGTCCATTTAAATATAGAAGAATATACGGGAGCTAAGAGGGGCTCCCCCTATACTTAGGTTAGAAATAACCTAAGTATAAAGGCAAGAAAAGATGAGTAGAGAAATCACAGGGACTTGGGTCCCCCCTATACTTAGGCTGAGATTAGCCTAAGTATAAAGATGGGATTTGATGTCGGGAGGGACCCAAGGTGAACGAAGAAGAGGGATGGATATACAAGTGAGCGGTTTTGAATCTTGTAGATGAAATGGAGTGACTACGGTTTTGGGGTTATGTGTCGCAAAATATACGGCTCAATCAAGCAAGCAAACCCTTGATTTCACCAACTCACACATGAAACCAACCAAGGTTGGTCAATTATCTTGTCTATTTTATTGGTGGTACAACATTTGATTTTTACACAAAGAAAAGATGTGAAGTGAAAATTATTGCGTAAGCGAGGGTATTGCTCTCCCAAAACCTAATTTTACTCCATTTTTGGTTGACTTGCAATTAACAGTCCCAATTTTATTTTAGGTTATCACTGAATTATGGATAGCACATCAATCAGAAAATCATCGTCTACCGTTCATTCCATTTTCCATTAATCCTAGGTGATCAATCTAGGAGATGAAAGCCGTGAAAAACATGTATTCGATGAAGAAAAACGCGATCGAGGCTAAGTGAGAAATCATGCAGTGATTTGACGATAAAAGCCGCGAAAAATCTGGGGCCGTTTTGAAACTCAAATCAAACATGTATGCAAGTCGAAAAAGCCGCACCTAATCATGCATCTATTAGCGGTGATTAATCTTCATGAATTTTAGCTAAGTGATATGAGATTATGTGCGTCTTCATTTAAAGTGTGTCCTAACCTACGATCAAGCACATAAAATAAAATGAGCTCGGAGAGCCGCGTGCCTAGTCCTAGGTCGACACTCAAGTGGGGACGATCCCCACACAACCACAATCGTTCGATTACACACGCGAGTCTTCGATCGAAGACCGCTGTAAAAGACGAATTATTAAAAATGCAACAAGAAAATGCGACACATTTTTTTTTCTTTTCTTCCTCCTTTGCTCCAAGCATGCTCCTGCGGCTCCTCGCAGCGGGGAGTATCCTGCTCCTCGCCTCCTTGATCCATCAAGGGCCCTGCCACAAAAACAATTGTTAGAGATCAAATAAGAGAGAAAAAATTTTATATGCAAAATATATGATTATTTAACCTATAAAAAGAAACACTAAATTAGACACACAAAAATCCAAAAAATAAAAGAAATGAGCCGTGTCCCCGGCAACGGTGCCATTTGACGAGCCGCAAAATCGGCCCTTTAATACTATGTTTTTAGCACATGGAATCTCGGTGCAGTCGGGCCGGTTTCGGGTCGTCAAAGCGATCACCTCATTTAAAGATATGCCATGAATCGAAATGAGGTGATCGTGAATTATTTTTTATTTTGGCAAGATACCAAGGTCGAACTCAGGGACACGAGCCTCTCTCGTATTTATCGGACTTAAGTTTGTTTAACTAAGTGTAGAGTTGAAGCATACAGGTCAAAATATGCAAAGACAAAACACATGACAAGATAATGCATTAAATTAAACATGCATTTTTTTATCAATTTTTATAATGCAATTAAATGCCATGCAACGCTAGTGATATGCCCAAAATGACAGTCACTTGAGCCATAAGAAAATCACGAGTCAATCCAAGTTGACATAAAGAAGCCTCTACTAATATGAAGCACGTGGGCATGATAACTCAAAAAAATTCAAAACACTTAGATAAGAAAATAATACATCACGGTTCATAGTGTCAAATCTAAAATTTAAGATGCCATAATGAAGAGTATGAGACGAGCTTTAAAACGAAACTGAAATCAACTCAATTGGACATACGTAGCTCAAGATATTCAACAAAGAAAGCAAGGGCATAACTGAAATAAAACATGAAAAGATAACTACAAAAAGGTCCCTGGAAAGGACTGAAATGCAATAAAAATAAGGCGCGAGACCTTCCCTGTAATTTACCCAAACGCGCGGGGACCTTTTTGCAAATATGGAGAAGTTCGAGGGCGGCTCTGCAATTTACCCAGAATAGCACGTGCGATGCACGTGCTATCTAGGCTCGGACGAAGGGCAGGCTCGGCAGAGGTTCGGGGTAGCTTCGGTGAGGCTCGGACGATACGAAGCTTGGTGCGGCTCGATGGAGGCTCGGAGCAACCGAACCTGGAGGCACGGAGACGGAGGCTCGGTGCAGCTCTGGTGACGACGCGTGGCAAGCTCGAGGCCGTTGGATCGGGATGATCCAAGGGCCGCTGAAAGCGAGGACGTGGCTCTATCTGGACCGTTGGATGGTCACCGGGGGTGGACCATCCAACGGTGGCTTCTCATCTCCCCGGCCGAAGGTGGGCGGAGCGTTCTGGGCTCCGGCGAAGAGCCTCGTCCTCCGCCGCTTGCTCCCGGCTATGGTGGACGCCCCCCGAGCTCAAAGAAGGATCATCGGAGAAGCCCGTGACTCGGGGGAGGTGCAGAAGCTCCTGGTGTAGCATGTCGGAGCTTGGCTGATGATGGCTAGCTCGATGAAATCGGCTCCGGCCGAGCTCCGGTCATTAAGCGAGTACAGACCTGCAAGGTTAGTATCGTATAGCCGAAGCTTTAGGGTGTGTGAGTGAGTGAGGTGGGGAGCTCCTGCGGGCGTAGAGGGTGGTGAGCTCGAAGCTCCTCCGCCGCGACGACGGAGGAGGTGGGTTGGCAGCGATGAGGTATGGAAGATGAAGAGAGGGTGAGCCAAGGGTGGCGCGATGAAGGGGGAGGTGCAGCGGAGCTGTTGAAGGGGTCATCGGAGCGAGAGGGTGACCGGAGAGGCCTAGAAAATTAAGCGAAATTAAACAAAAAATGCAAAGGGAGATCGGAGGAGCTTACCTGCGATGGGGCGGAGCGGAGGCTTGGGCTGGAGCTCAAATGGAGCTCCGGGTCTTCGCTGAACATCTTCAGCCACCTGATGCATCTCGGGCGGTCGCCACGAGGCGCCGCAGCTCCGCCGTCAGAGGCGGAGGGTCTCACCGGGGGTTGGGTCGTCTTCGCTCTATCCTATCGCCTCCCCCTGTCACGGGGAGGCGGAGGAGGGTTGGGCCCCTCCCCGCGTAAAGGCGGACAAACGTGAACGGAGGGGAAGGCGGCGTTTTTAAAGACGGTACCGGCGGTTTTGGCTGGTGGGCGACGTGGTTTCGAGGGAGAAATGGGAGAAGTGGAGAGAGGTTCGAGGGTTGACGAGGATGTCACGAGGAAGACGGTTGACTGGAGAAGGACATGGGGTATTTGGTGAGTGGAGATGGTGGAAGGTGAAGGCGAGAAAATAGGAAGGGGGAGAGGCGTTCGTGCGGTGAATCGTGGGAGAGAGGGAGTGGGCTGGAGGTTGACGACGGTCTGTCGGCCGTTGGATCTTGAGATCCAACGGCTGACAATTAGGCGCGAAGTGACGGGCCAGATTAGATCTGAGGCGGAGTGATCAGTGGCGGATGGATGCGCCACGTGGCGAGATATGCGCAAGGCGGCAGCGAACGGTTTAGATGGGGTCACGGGCTCGATCAGATGGATGAGATTGGCCCAGGAGATAACGACGGAGATGGCAGATCTGAGGCGCCATCAAGCGGCCTATGAAGTGCCACGTGTCGAGCTGAGGATGTGGCGCTGGCGGACGGCTTAGATGAGAATGAGGAATGATCGGATGGCTGAGATTAAGGAGCGGGCGTGGCAGGAGCACAGCCGTTGGATCCATGAAGGGGATCTAACGGTTGTGGTTGGCGGCGGATAAGACAAAGGGGCCGGGCCACGTGACGCCCCCAGAATGGGCCACGTGGCCCAATCAGATTATTCAGAAGGTTTTTCTTATTTTTGAGGGCCCTATTGGCCGAATTTGAGAAAACTCAAAACATGAAAGTTGTAGATCTTGACGAGATCTACAAGTTTCATGTTGACCAAAATTGGAAATGAAATTAAACAAGGGCCCGAAATATTTTTGAGGGTATTTTTAAGTCTAAAAATACCATGAATTTTTGTTTTGTCATTTTTTTGTGGTTTTTAATTTATTTAGGACTCTGTTAATTATAGGGCATTAACAGGGTTTTATTGACAAACGTCTAAGCAAGGGGGTTAATTATGGGAAATAAAGATGATGAAACTGAGGTTCATCAACCACTCCTCTCGCGGATCTGGTTCTCGTCCGATATTCTCAACATTTTCCCGAATCGATCCGACCTCCATCTTCACCGCTCCATAGCTCCGATTGTTGAGGAATGATTCAAGTCACTCGCCCGATATCATCCTTAAGGATCCATTCCTCGATCAGCGTGCCCAAGCTCCACCTTTAGCGGACCCTACGACGTATATATTCTTCTAGAGATGCGCCTTTCATCACATCTTTGGCCAACCCCCTTGTCTCCGATAACCTCCTCCTCTTCATCTGAGTGACAGCTGGTGTAAGAGCGAGTAGCAGCGAGGTAGCGAGCGTCGGAGCCTCAGATCCGGCGAGCTTTTCGTCGTGCTCCGTCGCAAGGTGAGATCGAGCCTCTGGACCGTCGATCCATTGAGACGACAACCCCCGAAGGTCCGCGACCTTCAGTCCTGATGTAAGCATCCACCAAGTAGCATAGATAGCTTTTAGTTTGCTTTGATTTTGAGTTTTTCAATTCTGGTCAGCCCACCTTCGTCGGACCATCCTGCGTATTCCGACCACCTATTTATCCGATCGGCCGCCCCATCACCTTCACCAGTCCTCTCTCCACCTTCTTCGCCCCTCCGTTCCCCCTGATTCGCCCAAGAACAGGACTCCGACCTTCCTCCACCATCGCCTCACCGAAAGGCCCCGCTCCGCCTTGTCCCTTCACCCATTTCGCCTGCTAACGGGTCGAGGCAATTTGCCCTCCACCCAATGATTGATCTGTGCAGGTTTCGAAGCTAATGAGCCTCATCTGGAGGTTCTAACTCGGAAGCACAGAGCTCCAGGTGCCTTAGCGTCGCCGGGGCCTTCCAGGACCTCCCGGCCTCATCGGAGTCGGCCAATAGCTGTGGACCGTCACCAGCATTGTTTCACCCATCCTAGCAGCTTCAGAGGACCCTCCAGCAGCTCGTATCGATCGAGCGAAGCTCGCCGGCGGCGAGTTCTTCGCGATTCTTCCAGGAGCGATCCCAGCCGTCCGATCAGGCATATCCCCAGTTCTAATCGTAGCCGTCCATTTAGCGGGAAGCCTCGATCGTCTGATCCATCTGAGGATCCTCTGCCAGTTGTCCATCGCCAAAGGGGTATCGCCCAATCACAGTCGTCTGATCTTAAGTGAAACCCCCCTCGACCGTTGGATCTATAATAAAAGGGTAATTTATACTTAGGCCCTTTGTACTGTTTACATTTCTGTTTAGTCCTGTAAATATTTTTAACTGTTGTTTTTATTTAAGATAAATTGCATTCAGGACCTCATACTTATTTTATTTGCAAAATAGTCCCTCTGTGTGTTACACGTGGTCTGTCACGTGTTATTTGGTAGATTTGCATGTTTCCCCCATAACTTCATGGGTGTTATGGATTGAATTTTTATAAATATTATTTGCACCTATACCCCTGTTTGACTGCTTCACGTGTCGACCTCGTGCGGCCCTGGGCTTTTTGCATATTCAGCCCTAAACTTCTCTCACGTGTTATTATTTGGCTAGATACTTTTAGATAATTACACTTAGGTCCCGTCTTTGAGCTCGTTATCCTCCAGATTGATGAGCTAGATATATTTCATGAGTACTAGATGATAGCCAGCACTGCTACAGTTGGAGGATCACAATCAGACACTTCGACAGCTTCTGCGTTGTTGACCAGCACTATTGCAGGTTTCCAGATCATTCAGAAGCAGACTTCAGCCGATGAAATGTTCTGGTGCGAGGAGTGGATGCTTGCTAGAAGCGTACATCTCCATTACACTATGATCCTCCATTTCTCACTGATGATCTTGCATCACTCCCTGAGGGTTATCTGCGGGAGGATGCCTCATACGATGTGTACTCGGTTACACTTTCTGAGAGTGTATCCGATCTGGCGGATCACGAAACCGAGTCTTCTGATCCTTCTGATTCGGAGTTGCCTCACCTCGACAACCCTCGCGAGGATGAGCCGATCTTTAAGATATCCGATGATGTTTCTGACATTTCTTCATATTCTGCATCAGATATCAGCCTTGCTTGTGACTCTCCTAATCTAGATCTTCCATATCTTTCCGAGACGGTGATTAACATGGAGGACTCCATGACTGATCCTTCTTTCTCCACGTTCGACTTCTTCAGCTCTACACTTCCACTCCATTCTAATCTGGAGCCGATGATTTCTTTTGTGCTACCAGATCCCGATCACATCTTCCTATATCCTTGCCCGATAGCTGACACCCGCCTGAATTCCTACTTGGGTGTCTTCATTTACACTGTTGATTTCGTCGTTGTTCACATACCGAGACTACGACGACAGTACGACATTCGCCTTACAGATGCCGTCCTGAACCTTGACACCGCATTATCCTAGCCTTTGCGCCCAGCTAGGGGCGTAAAATCTAGCGCTTGTTGAGAGGCACGTTAACATTGTCCACTTTGTACATACGTGTGTCATCTTGATTTGTTCTTTGTTTCTTCTATGTTTGTTTTCACCCGAGGTCTCGTTTAGGACTATTTTTCTATACTTAGGATATACCTCGTCCTAAGTATAGGGGGTGTAAACACCGAGTTGTTCCTTTTCATTCTTTTTCATTCCTCTTGTCGTTGTCTATACTTAAGGATCCTTCACCTTAAGTATAGGGGGAGTAATGTCCTCCCTTCCATCTTGTATATATTTATCTTCTTCGTCTCTTTCTACCTCTGTTTTGCTGCCTATACTTAGGGATATTTTACCCTAAGTATAGGGGAGGTAGACCCTGTAAATTATCTCACTCGGATTTCTCTTTGTGTACAGTCTGCTATACTTAGGATTACTTGATCCTAAGTATAGGGGGAAACCCTGATATTCTCTTCCATTCTATTCTTTCATTCGCCGTTGTAGTATAGCCTTTCTTTTCACTTCCTTATACTAAGCACAAGTTATGTCTTCTTCATCGCTCTTGATTCACTCTAAGGACATCGTTCGAGCTAAGTATAGGGGGTGTCGTATATATTCCATATATACTTTAGACATAACTCATACTATGTGTGAGTCTGTTAATAAATAAAATGGCTAAAAACCTTAAAAATCCATAAAAATTAAAATTTTTCCTTGTACATAAAATTCTTTATTGCACATACATGGCTATTGATAAAATTTATTTTTGTACAAATTTTTGTAAAAATCTTTTGTAAAGAGTTTGTAAATATGTTGATATTCAAATTATATATATAGTACAGAATTTTTGTAAAATGTTTTGAAAAATAAAAAGTTTGCAAAAACCCTTTTGTAAATGTGTGTAAATATTTTTCAAAACTTCTGCATTCATGCATACATCCATGTTTTTAGGCATTTTTCAAAAAATTTGCACCTTTTCAAAAATTTTGTAAAAATTACATTTTTGTAAATATTTGTACAGTTTTTTCCGAATCATAGTTGACATTTAAACTAGCATGGAATTAAATTGAAAAATAGAGCTTGGTTAAGATCTTAATCCACCTAATTCTAAGAGGAACCTTACAGGACTTAGGGTTGAGACTTTTCAGATCCATGGTGACTTACTTCTTTAAGTCCACTAGGCTACGATCATATGTTATCTTGATGAGCCTAAGTAGAACACTTAAAAACGCACACATGACTCTAACAGACAATGACTTTACTTGCACCAGCACTTTACACCTAGCTCTCTACGGATGAGGTGGTGAGGATGCAGTCTTCTTTGACTTGGGGTAGCATATGAGGGTAGTACTTCTAAGCAGAACCTCTCTTCTTCTTCTTCTAGTGAAGGAAGTGCGTCTCAATTGGGTCTGGAGGTGTTGAGGTCTAAAGACAAGAGTTGTGGGTTGCAATAAAGCTTCAAAAGAGGGATAGTCTACTGGCTCAAGAGGAAAAAATCCTTATGTATATGTGATGCAAGATGTAGATATGTTGTACATATGCACATCAAAAAAATGTGCAAAAAGAAAAACTCCAAAAAACTGGTGGGTCTGAGAGAAAATGAATACCCACCGGAGTGTATATAGTTAAATAAAGCAAAGCTTATGTTATCCACGTCCATCTCATGAAGCTTGCAGCAGGGAGACTTAGCTACACTGGTTGGGCTCCTTAGGATGCATGGCTACACTGGCCATGGTCCATTCTCTTCTTCCTCCTCTTCTTGAGCCGGTTGAACTTGAACTTGGAAGGGAATACCCCGCTCCTTGAGGAAAGAGCTTCCAGACTAAGGCATTAGAGTTGCCTTGTTGAGCGGGGTTGTCACTTTGCTATTTCTGAGGTGTAGAGCTATACATCACTTACACCGTACAAGAAAAGATTCATGGTCATCAGAGTTTGTGTATGTAGACTTGTTCAGATCGGGATTGTTGAGGAGTCTTGACCATAGATAAAGTGGAACTTAGAGGCTGTTGAGTTTTAAACCTAAGTCCAAATAAGGTTCTGACAAATTAATAAACCAAAGATCTGACTGAGCTCCATACTTCAATTTAATGAAGACAAGTTAATAATCAGCATCGATTCATCTTCTTTCCCTTCTTTTTCATTTCCTTTTTCATTTCACTTCTTTTTCAAATAAGTGTTTGCTAAGGGACTAGCAAAAGTAAAGTATATGGGGTGATGAATACTCATTCATCACTCTTTATTCTTTTATTTTAGCTATTTATCTTGGCAAAATACCATGCAGATAGTTGTAAATACAATAAATTACCAAAAGGTATGCATTTGTTAATATTCAATAATTAGCATGTATTTGTGTAAAAATAAAAAAATAAAGAAGAAAGAAAAAGAAGGAGATATTTAGAATAAATATTTGGTGATCTGAACCCAAGGGAGGGCCAAGCAGTGGCCTGGCCGTAAAATAAAACAAGTAGAGAGAGATAGGGCCATTCAACCTGGTGTACACTCCTTCCTATGTACATATTTTATTTTCATAAAAATAAAAATAAAAATGTGTTTCTAATATCTTGTATATATATCTAAAAAATAAAATAAAATTCAGAAAAATAAAATTAAAATAAAAAAAGAAAATAATTTCTCTCTCCACCTTGTACATATACCATGTGTATATGTATCTATCACTATTTATTTCACCCTTGTACATAAACAATAAAAATAAAATAAAAATTATTTTATACTCTCAATTTTATTTGTAAATAAATAAAATATAAAATTAGAGTATTTGTACAAAAATAAGAAAATAAAAATAAAAATATAAAATACATAGGTATTTTATACATGTATATAATATATTATATTGTATATAGCCTAATTTATTTTTCATAAAAATAAATAAAAACCACTAAAAATAGTTTGCAAATAAATAAACAGTTTTTGTTTTGTAAATATTTAAAAAAAAATCGTTTTTTGTTTTTTATTTAATTTACAAATAATTTTGACTTCTTGAATTCTGATTGGTCCACGGGGGAATGTTGACCTCGGTCAACTGCCCCCCCCGGACCACTCCTCTCGCGGATCTGGTTCTCGTTCGATATTCTCAAAATTTTCCCGAATTGATCCGACCTCCATCTTCACCGCTCCATAGCTCTGGTTGTTGAGGAATGATTCAAGTCACTCGCCCGATATCATCCTTAGGGATCCATTCCTCAATCCGTGTGCCCAAGCTCCACCTTTAGCGGACCCTGCGACGTATATATTCTTCTGGAGCTGCACCTTTCATCGCATCTTTGACCATCCCCCTTGTCTCCGATGACCTCCTCCTCTTCATTTGATGACAGCTGGTGTAAGAGCGAGTAGCAGCGAGGTAGCGAGCGTCGGAGCCTCAGATTCGGCGAGCTTTTCGCTGTGCTCCGCCGCAAGGTGAGACCGAGCCTCCGGACCATTGATCATCAAGGCGATGACCCCCGAAGGTCCGCGTCCTTCAGCCCAGATGCAAGCATCCACCAAGTAGCCTAGATAGATTTTAGTTTGCTTTGATTTCGAGTTTTTCAATTCCGGTCAGCCCACCTTCGTCGGACCATCTTGCGTATTCCGACCACCCATTTGTCCGATCGACCACCCCATCACCTTCACCGGTCCTCTCTCCACCTTCTTCACCCCTCTGTTCCCCCTGATTCACCCAGGAACAAGACTCCGGCCTTCCTCCGCCGTCGCCTCACCGAAAGGCCCCGCTCCGCCTCGTCCCTTCACCCATTTTGCCCGCTAACGGGTCAAGGCAATTTACCCTCGACCCCGTGATTGATCTATGCAGGTTTGGAAGCTAACGAGCCTCATCTGGAGGTTCGAACTCGGAAGCACAGATCTCCAGGTGCCTTAGCGTCGCCGGGGCCTTCCAGGACCTCCCGTCCTCATCGGAGCCGACCAATAGCTGCGGACTGTCGTCGACATTGTTTCACCCATCCTAGCAGCTTCAGAGGACCCTCCAGCAGCTCGTATCGATCGAGCGAAGCTCGTCAGCGGCGAATTCTTCGCGATTCTTCCAGGAGCGGTCCCAGCCGTCCGATCAGGCGTATCCCCAGTTTTAATTGTAGTTGTCCATTCACCGGGAAGCCTCGATCGTCTGATCCATCTGAGGATCCTCTGCAAGTCGTCCATCGCCGAAGGGGTATCGCCCAATCACAGTCGTCCGATCTTAAGTGAAACCCCCCCTCGACCGTTAGATCTATAATAAAAGGGTAATTTACACTTAGGCCCTTCATACTGTTTACATTTCTGTTTAGTCCTGTAAATATTTTAGCTGTTGTTTTTATTTTGGATAAATTGCATTCATGACCTCGTACTTATTTTATTTGAAAAATAGTCCCTCTGTGTGTGTTACACGTGGTCTCTCACGTGTTATTTGGTCATGTTTCCCCCTAAACTTCATGGGTATTATGGATTGAATTTTTATAAATAGTATTTGCACCTATACCCCTGTTTGACTGTTTCACGTGCCGAACTCGTGCGGCCCTGGGCTTTTTGCATATTCAGCCCTAAACTTCTCTCACGTGTTATTATTTGGCTGGATACTTTTAGATAATTACACTTAGGTCCCGTCTTTGAGCCCGTTGTCCTCCAGATTGATGAGCTAGATATATTTCATGAGGACCAGATGATAGCCAACACTGCCACAGCTGGAGGATCACTCTTAGACACTTTGACACTTCCACGTTGTTGACCAGCACTATTGCAGGTTTCCAGATCATTCAGAAGTAGACTTCAGCCGATGAAATGTTCTGGTGCGAGGAGTGGATGCTTGCTAGTAGCGTAGATATCCATTCAGACTATGATCCTCCATTTCTTACTGATGATCTTGCATCACTCCCTGAGGGTTATCTGCGGGAGGATGCCCCATACGTTGTGTACTCGGTTACACTTTCTGAGAGTGTATCCGATCTGGCGGATCACGAAACCAAGTCTTCTGATCCCTTCTGATTCGGAGTTGCCTCACCTCGACGACCCTCGCGAGGATGAGCCGATCTTTGAGATATTCGATGATGTTTCTGACATTTCTTCATATTCTGCATCGGATATCAGCCTCGCTTGTGACTCCCCTAGTCAGGATCTTCCGTATCTTTCCGAGACGGTGATTAACATGGAGGACTCCATGACTGATCCTTCTTTCTCCACGTTCTATTTCTTCGGCTCTACACTTCCACTCCATTCTGATCTAGAGCCGACAATTTCTTTTGTGCTACTGGATCCCGATCACATCTTCCCATATCCTTTCCCGGTAGCTGATGATGAATCCACGATTCATATCTCAATATCTTGATCTTAGCAAAATCCCCGAGTAAAATCCCAAATAAATATCCATAAAATCCATAAATTAACAAAATATCTCTTGTAAATAAAACTCACTAATTACTGTATATAAGACTGCACAAAATGAATTAACAATAAAAAGCCGCAAAATCAAAGGAGTTTTATACTTGTAAATAGCCCAAAACTTCATGGATTTTTAATAATTTCATTTCAACTCCTTTTTGGCTAATTCTTTCTCTAACTTGTTCATAATAATGTATATAAAAATACAAAAATACAAAACAAATTTTACCTCAAATAAATGCTCCTAGATCTCAATGGGAAAAAGCCATAAAGACCAACTTCCAAGCTAAATTCCTGCTCCGTACGAACTCCAAATTCACCAAACTCACTTTTAAAGTTCAAGTTAGAAAATTATCTATCCAACGGAAGTGGTTTCATTAAAATCGGAGCTCATTTGCAAAAGTTGGGTTTTGGGACCTAGATGTACATTGTATACCATGTATATATTCATTCTTTGTTCATTTTTTATCTTGCCTTTCTTAATTTTTAAAAATACAAAAAAATCATGTTTGTGTTGTATTTTATTTATATTATTTTATTGTATTTTTCTGTTGTAACTATCTCTTATTAAAAAGACAAAAATATATATATATACATAGTGTGTTGTATTCACTTGTAAATTCACCATTATTTTTTCCTTCTTTATTTTGTTGTAATTAAAGTAGATAACTTTATTTCATTTTATTTATTTAATTATTTTACATTCTCTACAATAACCACCATTCAACTCCATTACTCCACCATATTTTCTAACTTCTAATTCAACTCCACCATTTTATTAACCTCCATCCCACTCCATCTTAATTCTAACTTCCATTTTTCTTCTTCTTTGTATACATGCCATTCTCCTCATTTTTGCCTTTGATCCATCTTTATGTGAGGAGAGCCTAGTTCCCTGAGTTGAATCGGTGACAGCGACGCAACCGCGGTTGAGCGACGACGGCCCTCTCTCCGGTGTGATCCGTTGGCTTTTTGGCCAACATCGCAGCCGCAACCGCGCGCTGCTCGAGCTCATCGTGCGCCGACGATTCGAGCGAAGACCGTGCTCTTGTGAGTACTTCATAGGCGACCGTATCATCGTAGGTAAATTTTTCATCTTCATTTTATCATCGTCGTTAGTTTCTCATTTTTTTATCACATTATTACACCCTCATCATCATTTTTTTGTACATATTTCCTGCTTAAAAAAATTAAAAATATAAAAAAAATAAACAAAAAAGGTTTTTTTATTATTATTGATGCAGCAGTAAAAAGAAAAAAAATAAAAAAAATAAAAAAAAAGACCAACGATAGCGGTGGGGAGAACCCACCGCCGCCCACCACTGCCGCAGGCGGCCCTCCTGCGCCGCTCAGCCACCACGTCCAGCCGTCGGCCTCGCCGCCACCTGCCAAGAGGCGCACCAGCGGCTCCGCCCCCCCAGCTCTCCTCCGCGCAGCCCCACGCGGCCGGCGCTCCTCTCCACACCCCTCCAGGCCGCAGTCAGCAGCTCCGCCTGCCGCCGTCCTCGACGCACCCCTCCGCCAGAGCGCGGCGACCCCCCACCGCACCTGCGCACCGCCTCCTCGCGGCCGCGCGTGGCTGCACCGCCCGGCCACCGTCCGTCGAAGCCCTCCTCCTTGTTGGGTTCTCACCCTGCGTACAAAGGTAGAAGGAGGTCTTTTCTTTCTCTCATTTTTTATTGTAAAAATTGCATAATATTTTTGTAATGTTTCATAATTATAATTACGTCCCTGTACATAAGTTGCTTTGTAATTTCAATTTCCAGTTTGCACAAACACCCCTGTGTTTCCTTATTAATTTGGATCTTGTTTATGCATCATTTTGTTCAATGAAAAATGCCTTTGTGAAGAGCGACTAATTGTCTACAATTTGAGTATTTATTTGGATTTTTATGTTACATGGGTAATTAATTAAAAATGATTACCTGAAACTTTGCATATTTTACCCACTCAGTGCTCTTAAATTCATATCTAACACACGGTTGCTCTAAAAATTCCACAAAAAATATATGTGATGCCTTGATATGTGGTTAATTTACTGTCCAAATATTAATCAAATTGGAGTTGTCTTGTGCCTGGAATAAATTATAGAGTGATTTCAGTATTTGATTTTTAATTAAACCCACATACATTATTTTTGCGAAATTTCAACTCTTCTAGATTGCTTATCTAAATATCTTTCTGAGATAAATCGCA
Source organism: Ottelia alismoides (assembly GCA_037367405.1). NCBI lineage: Eukaryota > Viridiplantae > Streptophyta > Magnoliopsida > Alismatales > Hydrocharitaceae > Ottelia > Ottelia alismoides. The sequence continues at coordinate 515 of JAZKJV010009884.1, read as the reverse complement.
CTCTGATAAATTTGATAATGTGGATTAATTAGGAATTAATTAGTCACTGTCGCTCTGTTTCCACTAAAAAATACATAAAAAATTCATATTTTGTCAAAAAATTCCAAAAATATTACTGTAGCTTCCTTGCATCATGTTTTATTCTAGTAATTTTTTTCATGATTTTTGCTTTCTGTTTGTGTGATAAATTGCAAAAAGACCCTTAAAAGTGTGCATTTTTCATTGTTGCATTTTAAGTCCTAAAATTCCAAAAAAATGTGTTTTGTTTTCATCTCTGGATTAGTATTCTAGGAAAAATATAATTTGGCTAATTTGGATTAATTTCTCATTAAAATTAATTTGGCTAAGTTGTATGCTTTCGTAGTGTTTTAATTCAACCGCATCTTGCATTGATATTTCTTTTTGCATTAAAAAATATAAAAAAACCGCATTGGAAATCTAGACCTAAGTTTGCGAATTAACCCCCAAGTTGTTCCTTTGCCTCCCTGTGTTCGACCCCGGACTTGCCCGGGATA